>RBKR01000024.1:0-600000 GCA_004835665.1 Phoma sp. XZ068
CCGTACTTAACCCTAACCTAACCCCTAACAACCTAACCCTAACCCTAACCCTAACCCTAACCCTAACCCTAACCCTAAACCCTAACCCTAACCCTAACCCTAACCCTAACCCTCTCTCTCACTCTCTCTCTCACTCTCTCTCTCTCCCTCACCCTCACTCTCTCTCTCACCCTCACTCTCTCCCTCACCTCACTCTCACTCTCTCTCTCACTCTCTCCCTCACCCTCACTCTCACTCTCTCTCTCACCCTCACTCTCACTCTCACTCTCACTCTCTCTCTCACTCTCTCTCTCACCCTCACTCTCACTCTCTCTCTCACTCTCTCTCTCACCCTCACTCTCACTCTCACTCTCTCCCTCACCCTCACTCTCACTCTCTCTCTCTCTCTCTCTCTCCCTCACCCTCGGACGGGCTCCCCACCCACATCCCCTACTTGTAACTAACTAATAACTGCTCTCTTTAAACACCCTACGGGCCTACTGCCTACTCTTTCTTTTCTTTTCTACCTTTTTTACTTGTTTACACCTCCTCATTTGTTTACACCTCCTCACTTGTTTACACCTCCTCACTTGTTTACACCTCCTCACTTGTTTACACCTCCTCACTTGTTTACACCTCCTCACTTGTTTACACCTCCTCACTTGTTTACACCTTTTCTTTGTATCTATACTCGCCTCTGCTTGTATTTCTTTCCGTGTTTTTTACCCCTACTTAAACTTATTTGTACTTCTTTTTATTCTGTCTTTTATCTACTTTATTACTTCTTTCCTCCTTTCTTCTTATCTCTTTTTCCTTATAACTATAAAACCCTAACCCCGCTCTTCTTTTCCTACTACTTTTTGACAATACTTTGCACTTTCTTTCTTTTGTATCTCTAAATCTATTCTAATCTGAATCTCTTTTCTACTTATTCTACTTATTCTTCTTTTCTTTCTTACTCTTACTATTGTCTCTACCCTCACCCTTTTCTTAACTAACCTTTTTTCTTTCTCTTTTACCTCTGTCCTAATTCTCCCTCTATCTTTTTCATTTCAATCTTTCCTCTCTTTTCTTTACTACTTTCTTTATCTTCTTTCTTTCACCTCCTTTAAAACACTCTCTTCTATCCTCTTTTGCTACTTTAACCCCTGCTTATTCTTGTCAACTTTCTTTTGAAACCATTAATCCCCCTTCTTGCTTTGTTTCTACCTTGCCTTCTCTCTATTAAACACGTTTTGTAACTCTTTAACTTTTTCATCTTCCCTTGATTTTTTTTTATAACTACTAAACTACTTGTTTCTTCTGTTTGCCTGTGTATTTCTATTTCTTTTCTTATTCCTCTTTACTTCTTTCCTATAACTTTACCTCTTTTCTTTGTTATTATTTATTTCTCAACACTTACTTGCTAACTCTTCTTTGAAACTCTCTTTATCTTTGAAAAAAATCTTTCAAATCCTTTCTACTGTGTTCTCTAATCCTTTTTTCTTCTCTTTACTGATTTCTCTAAACTACTAAACTGCTTATTTTTTCTTTTTACCTTTAACGTTTCTTTTCAATTTTACGCCCTCTTACCCACCCGCTTTCTTTGATCTTTTAACTTCAACTCTCTTCTTTACTCCCTTTCCTCTGCTTATCTTTTCTCTCTTCTCGAACTTTCCTTGAACTTGACTTTTCTTGAACTTCTTGAACTTCTTGAACTTTTGAACTTTTCAACTTTTGAACTGCTGAACTTTTGAGCTGCTGAACTTTTGAACTTTCCTTGAATTCAACGGTTTGCGCTTGCGGACTGCCGAAACGGATAACGGCTAACGGGATCCGGGTTTCGGCCTCCGCGTTTGCTTCTGTCCTGTTGTCTACTTTCCCCAAATACGGATAACCCTAACCCTGACTTGCGTCCGGCCCTGAACCCAACTTCACGCTGTAAACACCTTGCCGGCTCTCCGCTCACCCTCTACCTTCTACTTCTCTTCTTGCCCTCCCTGACGCCTTGATGATGTGATCCCTGCTGTCTGCTACTGACCGCAAACCTCCTCGGCTTGCGGGGCCTTGTAACTGCGTCCTACCCTCTACCTGCGTCCTACCCTCAGCTACCGGTTGCCGCTCTTTTCTTCTTTACTTCGCTCTTTCCTACCCTTGCTGCGCTCTTGAACCGCTCTACGTTACGCTCTTTGCGCCTCCGGGGCCTTTCTACGGGCTCCTGCCACTCGGACGGGTATCTGCTGCACCCTCTTTTACATGTCACTATCGCACGGGTTACGGGGGCCTCTTCACGGGTTGCGGACCTCTCGGTAATACCTCACCACGACTTCGTCGCCTGCCTCTTCTCTTTTCTCAACCGCGGCGCTTCTTGTGCCTCCCCACGGGCCTTCCGCCCACCCCTTCTACTTCACCGCTGCGCTCGGCTTCTCTGTGACACCTGACGGGCCCATCGCCCGCCCTCTTCTGCCTTCTCCTCAACGACTCTCTTCTCCCTTCTTGCCTCCCTCACCCTCGGCTCGTGATACCTTATCACGGCCCCACCCACCTCCCCTCTTTCTCCTTCATCCTCTACCGCCCCGCCCGCCTGCTTTGTGACACCTGACGGGCCCACCGCCCACCCCTACATTCTTACATCTTCACACTCGCTAACGGGTCTTCGCCCTGCTCTTCTGTCTTGAACGGGGCCCACCGCAATCCCCTTTCTCTCTAACCCTTCTCCTCGCACTCCTTAACACTTCTTAGCCCTCTAATCACCTACGGGTCTTCGCCTTGTTTTTCTGCCCTGACGGGGCCCACCGCCAACCCCTCTTCGTCCCTCTGATACCTCTCTACGGGCCTACCGCCCGCCCTTTTGTCTCTACCCCCTCTGATACCTTGCCACGGGCCCACCGCCCACCCCCCCTTCTCTCTCTTACCCTCGCATTACCGGTCTCTTCACCGGTTCGGGGGCATCTTCGCGGGTTGCGGCTGTTTCCTGCCTGTTGCCTGTCTTTCTACGCGTTCGGGGGCACCTCCACGGGCTACGGGTCTCTCTACGGGCCTCTGTTCCTTTGTCGGCTTGCCCCAAATACCGGTAACCCTAACCCTAACCTGCATCCGCTCCTCCAACCAACTCTGCACCTGCCTCTTCGCTCTCGTGTGACACCTGGCGGGCCCACTGTCCACCCTTCTCTCACGCACTACGGCATCTACGGGCTTGGGAATGCCTTTCTGGCTGCGGCACCACAATCGGGTTTGCCAAACTTCCCCTAGCTTCTGTTCTATCTTGTGACAATCCTCTCTAAACGCCCAAAACACCTTTTTACATGTTGTCCCCATCCCGATCCATCTGCCTAAACCCCCTGGTGACCTTTTCAAATGCCTCCTCTCCGCATCTTACTTTTCCCAAATTTTCGCTGTCTTGATCCTGCGCTTTCTTTTCAATACAAACGGGTGCTTTGGGTTGGGGACTCACTTGGTTTCGGGTGCTCTGCCTGGATTGTGGGCTCTTCTTGGGTTGCGCGCTCTTTCTTGGCTGTTGGTTTTTCTTAAATAATCGGCTCTTACTAATTTGGCGTCACTGATGTGGACTCACTTGGTTGGGCGGGGGACCACTTTCGGGCCACTTGGGCTGGTGGGACTACTTTCGGACCACTTGGGGTGGCGCGCTACTTGGGGAACCACGTGGGGAACTACTTGGGGAACCACTTGGGGAACCACTCGGGTTGGTGGGCACCTCTTGCTGGCTGCTGTGTTCTTTTACAATGCTGTATGCTGTTGCCCGCTTGACCAAACCACGTATAACCCTATCTCAATCTTGACTTGCGTCCTGGCCTGACTGCAAGCTCTAACACCTCCTCTTGTCTCTACTGCCCTCTCTGCTCACACTCTCTGCGCTCGTATGCGCGTTGTCTGCGCTCCCTACACACTCAGCTTCTTTGTCTGTCTTGTTGATAATCTGCGTGCCGTAAACACCGGTAACCCCACCCTGACTTGCGTCCGGGCCCAACCGAAACTCCACTACCCCAACTTGCGTCCCGGCCCGAACCAAACTCTGCTGCACAGCGAATCGCGAACGGAAAATCTTTCATTTGCTACTACTGCGCCTACTCAGCCAACAGCCGTGTAATCCAACAAAACTCCTTTACCAAGTTGTTGCTCTCCACGTTGTCCAGCGGCTGCTTCTTCCCTAAATATTCGATTAACATCCTACCCGGTCCTGCATCGTCCACCCCAAACTCCGCTAATCGGGCCTGCCATCGGGCGTTTGCCTCCGTGTAACCGAATACTATGCCTGTTAATCCTGCGCTCAACACCCCGCTGTATTGACAAGTCCCTCCCCCTACCCTTCGATACTTCCCTTTCTCGTTCGGCTCCCAGCTGTTGCAAATTTCCTGCGGTACGCCACCACACGGGAAGCAACCTGAAAACATGTGGAACCGAACCTGGTCGTCTATCTTCTGTACCATCTCCTTCGCTGTTTTGCTTTCTGCCCTCCAACACTGCCGTATGTCGTGTCCGCTCTGTGGATCGCCTGCTCCCTCGCAAATCCCGCAGCGATTCGCCCACCACGCCAACTGCCTGCGCACCCACTCTACGTCGGCAAACTCCTGCTGTCGATGCTCAGTCAACGTCTGCCACGGCCCCCGGCGCGCCTGCTCCTGCTGTTGAAACACCCGCCGCATCTCTTCCCGCTCCGCTTCGACGACGTCCATTTCTTCTCCATCGTTACTGTTGTCGTCTGTCTCGCTCTCTTCTTCTGTTTCTTCTTCAACCACCTCCTCCAACTGCCCATCTATCCCTCGGCACACGTCGCACATCTCCTCGTTGTCCTCCTCTCTACACCCTGCTCGATCCTTCCTCCCATCCAAATACCCGTCCAACACCTCCCTCCTGCAGCTAGCCGCCCCGCTCTCACCACCTTCAACATACTCCCTCACCAACTGCCGCTCGGCTTCTGTCTCGTTGTCTTCGGTGCGTTGTTTCCCATCCTGAACGATCAAAACCGCCTCGCTTCGCAACCCGTCCCGGCCTGCCCTGCCGCTCTCCTGTGCGTAATCCAACATGGTGAACGGCCAATCGATGTGAATGATGCACCGTACATCCGGTATGTCCACGCCCATTCCCAACGCGCTCGTTGCCACGATCACGCGCTGCTTGCCTGCCATGAAGTCCGCTAACATGCTCGCCTTGCCCACGGCATCCGCGTGATACGCGTGACAATCTAATTGCTCTGCCAACGCCTTCACCTTCGGCTTCGAATTGCCGTACACGATGAGCTTGCCTGTCCTGTACTTCCGCATTTTCTGCCACACTGTCTTGATGACCATCGACTCGACGTCCTTCTTCTTCACGGACCGGCTGATCTTGATGGTCTGATACGCCACGTTCGTCCTTGTGGTCGGTTGTCTGAACATCTTGACCTGCCCTCGCTGGTAATGCATCCGTCGATACAGCTCGTCTTCTTCGGTCGGCGGCAACGTTGCTGTCAACAGCACCATCTGCGTCTCGGCTGCTGCCAGCCTGCCGAGCTGTTGCATCTGCTTGCGGAATGTGTATCGACGGTTCAACACAATGTGACACTCGTCGATCACGATACGGTCCAGCTGCCGCGTCGCTCGCAGCCGGTTCAAAAATGTCGCGAACGCTTCTCCCACGGCCGACTCGGGCGTTACGAACACGATGGCTGCTGCGTCGGGCGGGCAGCGACTCTCCCACTCGGCGCACGATATCCCCAGCTCCTTGCACCGCCGCATCATGTCTCCACGCAGCGAAACCAACGGCACGACGACGACCGTCGTTCCACCTTGCTCTGCCCACCCCGGCAACATAAACAACATGCTCTTGCCTGCGCCAGTCGGCATCACGGCCACGACGGGGCTCTCGCCGGCAATGATCGCCTCGATGGCCTCCTTCTGCACGCCTCTGAACTTTGCTTTCTTGCCCTTCATTCGCTGGAGTTGCGCTGCCGGGTCCATCTTCCTCAGCCGCTCCAGCCTCTCTATCCTTGCCTCGTCCGCCTCGCTCTCGAACGGCGCCTTCTTCCGCTTCTTGACGTCTGCCACTGCGTCTACGGCGGACTGGAAACCCAAAAACCGGTGCCAATCGGTGCTCGAGTTGCGGAACAACTGCCGCCTGTCTGCTGTGACGCCTGCCATCTCCATGATCCCGCGCGCGTATACCATGCCGGCTACGTGCGCGCTGTGGCCGGCCTGCTCGTCCTGGATGGTGGCGAGCATATTCTCCTCGTTCCACTCCTCGTTCTCCTCTGCCTCCTCTGCTCGAAATGCCGACGATGGCCGCAAAAACCTCCGGCTGATGCCGATGGCAATCTCACGGTATGCTGCAATCGTCAACTCTTGCTTTAAACCTACTCTGCTTTCACGCTTCAATATTTCCCGAAATCGGTCGCTTGTCCACTTCCGTCCGCTGGGGTCGGCTGGCCACATGTGCGATGATATCGCCTCCTTCTCCCACACCATCGCCTCCAACCGCTGCTGGAACGGCAACACCAACCACATGTAATACACCACCAGCTCGCCCACCTCGCGCGGCAAGTACCGGTGGATGATCTTGACATCGCCGCTCACGGCATACCCTTTGTGATACCGCGTAACGAACGCGACCATGCCGTCCTCGATGAAAATGTTTCGGTGGCCCCCCTTGATGGTGTTGCTGTGTCGAACGCTGCCCAGCTCTGGCCACCTTGCGGGTTGCCCTTCTGCCATGTGCACCAACGCGGCCAGCTTCTCTCGAAACGCAATCACTCGATCCATGTACCGCTCCACCTCTTTCCGGTCGATGCCTGAACGGCTTCCTGGCTTGATGAACCTTTCCCTGACGTTGGCGTCCTGCCCCGCGCGCTCAAACAACCACTTCTCCCCATCTACGGGCATGCGCGTGCGGTGGTCTTTCAAAAAGTTCCACCCTGGCCGCTCATCGGTCGGGTTGTCGCGCAGCTGCTCCCACGGGATCTGGGGCACTTGGCCTGCTGTCTGCTTGCCGCAAAACAGCAACTCCTCCACCAGTAGCCGCTTAGCCTCCGCCTGCATACCGTGCACCATCCCGCGGAACTGGGCCATGGTGAAGTGCAAGTTCTTGTACAGCAGCTCATCCTTCCCCATCCACTCGACGTGGCCACGCGACGTGGTGTTGTAGTGCACCTTCAGCCCGTACGTGCGTAAGTCGAGCATCCACTGCATCGGGCTGTGGCTGCCTCGCACCATGAAGCTGTCCATCATCTGCTGCACAAACTCCAAGCAGCCTTTTGGTCGACGCGGGCTGGGGGGACTGCTGCCGCTGTCGCTCCCCCCGTACGCGCTGTCGTCGTCGAACACCTCCTCTTCAAACGGCTCGGACAGCTCCAGTGCGTGCTGCACGACCATGAAACGGGTGATTTTGATCACGGACGACAAGATCGGCGGGTACAGCTCGGGGCCCTTCCAACCGTCCTCCTTGACGCCAAGCACAGCCAACGCGCACACCAGCGCGCAGTCGTACTCCTTGCGGCGGATGGTCTGTTTGAGCAGCGCCATGCAAAAGTCCAAGCACGCTTTTTCGACCGGCCCCAGCTTCGCGTGCTCGGGCTCATTGTCGCGTTCGGACGGGTCCTGCTCGTCGTCCAGCTCATCGATCATCATCTCGTCCTCCTCGTCCTCCCCGTCCTCGTTCTGGTCCTCGTCGGCTACCCCCATCTCTACCCCACCTACGTCTCTCTCTGCCTGCTCGATCAATGCCTCCCACGCCTCGCGCTGCTGCTGTGTGAAGCGGTACTTGGGGCTCTTCCAACGGTGCTCCCTCTGCGTCCGTGCAAAAAACATCAGTATCTGCTTCCACGGGCGTGATCGCTCTTTGATCGACTTGTCGTCCATGTACGCCTGCAGCGGCGTGTACCTGGTCTGATGCTTCTCTGTCCGGATCGCCTCCATACGCACGAATATGCCCGTCCGTTCGATGACCGACGCCTGGCTCACGCGGGCCAGTCCGTCCATGGCGTTCCAAATTGCAGCCTCGACGGGTTCCTCGTCCTTCTCCGGGTCTATGTTGGGCTCCTCAATGCTCGCCAGCAATTCGGGACGATCCAGTTTGTTCAAGTACGGCAGCCACCCAGTCCGCTCCAGCCATGGGGCCGCCTCGTCCTTCTCCCCGTCTTCGATCGTTGTCTTCGCCCGGTCCTCGACGTTGGCCCACGTCTTGGCCATCTCCTCGCCCACGCGCGCCCACGCCGCCTCGCCCTCTGTGGGGACGGGTTGCGGACCGCTGTCTGGGTTGTGACGCACCTCGAAGTACTGTGATCCGTGCCGGCTGCCGAAAAGTCGCTGGCAGTGTACGCGCTTGCAGCCGTCTTCCATCTGGGCTTGCAACGCCCCTGCCCGAGTTCGGCTGGGGCGTCCTTGCCTTTTTCCCAGCGACCAGCCGTTGTGGTCTTTGCGCCAGTGCTTTTTGATCGAGTCGATGGTTCTTGCAATGTGCCGGCATTTTTCGGGCTCAAGTTGGCACAGCAAGCCGTCGTCGTATACTGGCAGCTGGGGGATGGGCTGCACGTTGTTGTCTGGTACCGTCCACTCGCTGGGGTACTGTAGCAAGCCCGCCCACTGACGGACGGCATCCCCTACAGCTCTAACGTTTTTTGGCGGCCTCTTGTGTTGCTTCTGCAAGTGGCTCTCGATCTGGTCCGGCCATACTGCGTACCGGCACTCCTTGCACACTGCTACCTGGTACTCAGCCAAGTGCTCAAAGTACTGATGCTCAACGGTGGCTTCTGACATGTTAGCGGTCCTCTGCGAGCCTCTGTGTGTGTTTTTTTTCCTTGAGGCGACTGCTCTTATCTCTGAATTATGTTGAGTTTCGCACCCCAGCTTGTGCGCCCGCTCATGTTGTACGGGCTGATCTCCGTTCGGTCCGTTACCCTGGTCAGGGGCTGAACCCAACGAACATCCTTCTTCTTCCGCCGTATCTCCTACATCAACAAACAAACAGTTATGTCACCATCTAATCTACCCTGGATCTCCGCGTTGGAAGATGCCGCCGAGCAATTCGATGGCGGGCCCCGGAGCTTCCCGCTAGCCAGCGAGTCGAGCTTTGCCCACAGGCTCGCATACGACCCGCCGAACCTGGACTACCGAAAGCTGTTTTGGAACAAGGCCACTGTCTCGGACTCGCAGCGTGATGCTCTATTGCGCCCGCACAGCGCAGGCTGGCTGATTCCGGCCGAGACGAGTGTCTGCAAGCCTGTCTTTGTCGCCCACTCCGCGCTGTCGGCGATATGGCTGTTGAAGGAGACGCTCGACGAGGACGCGCTGCCTGCTGATGCTTGGGCCCGGCTGGTCTCTGCAGCGCAGGATCTTGCCAGCAGCCCGAGCGACGGCTTCCAGAAGGAACCCCCTTCAGCGCAGCGGCCCCGCGATTCCCCACCACCGTCGACAAAGCGTGCTGCTGCATCCAGCTCAGCGCGGCCGTTGAAGCGCCTCCGACAAGCCACCGAGCCTCCCAGCCCTGCGACGCCGCTGGAAGCAGAGGACGAAGCGGAGGAACCTGAGCAGCTTGCGCCGCCCTGCGAACCCGAGGCGGCCGAGGACCCCAAAGAGCCCGTCCATGGACAGGTTGGACAGGAGGAACCCGCCCAGATCACAAGCGTCTCTAACAAAAACCGCCGTGCTGAGCGGGAGCGCGCCAGGAAGCTGGAGCTCATACGAGCGCAGAAGAAACAGGACCTTGGGTTGGTACCGCCGCCCGACTCAGCGTCTCGCAGGGAACACGGTGCCTATGCCTCCATCTCGCGGCAGGATGAGCCGTTCATCTCTTGGATCCTCAAGCAGCCGGTCGATGATGGCGACAACCTGTACAGCAGTGCCCCAGCGCCTTACCTGACAGCTTCTGGCATGCTCGACAAGGCCCGCTCCATCGGCAATAATACCTCCCAGGCCTCTGCGGCTGCCTTTCTGCGGAGCTGGCGCACACAAGGTTCACCCTTTGCGCAGGAGTCCGTGGAGGATCGCCCGCCCGCTTCCTCGCGCACCCGCTGGTCGCTGTCGCAGAAGAGCAGTGCCTCGACGGTGCCGAAGAGCGCGCTCGCCTCCGCCTGGAGCCTGTGCGATCGCTACGAGCAGGAGCTGGATATCATCCATATCAAGTACCGCTGGGCCATGGCTTTCCTCGGCAAGGCGTACACCGAGAGGATGGACCAGATCAAGGAGCAAGACGTCGCCCGCAGCAGGGATGCCAAGAACCGAGGCGGCAGGGGCAAAGTCAGCTCCGAGGCCATGGACGCCCTGCTGCTGTCCGTCACCGCTACGTCGGGGCGTCAGCAGCGTCAGCGATTCAAGAAGCGGCTGCACCAAGCGCTCCGCTGGTACGAAGCAGCCAAGCAGCTTGGCTGGGGTATGCTCTGCCTGATGCCGCACGACATCATCTCCAACTCGTGGGTCGAGAACGATCTCCGCATCCCCTTCTGGCACATCTGGCTCACGTTGGTTGCGAAGGCGAATCCGGTGGCCCACAAAGCAAGCATGGCCTTGGACGCCTGGCTAGGCTCAGAAGGCATCTCTGGCGGATCCATCAGCGAGAAGGCAACGCTGTCGATCGAGGCAAACACGCCGACATCAGCGACGCAAGTGGAGGAGATTGAAGACAGCGAGCTGGAAGACGGCGAAGATGGTGACAACCACAGCGTCAAGCCTGCGCCCTCCCAAAGGACTACAAACAGCCCTGCGGCCGCCCGTGCAATGCGCCAGCTTACCTTGATCGAGCTCTGTAAGCCTTTTGCAGGCACATAGTGTGCTGTAATCAATTGCTCTGTGCTGTGCATTTAGTGTGTTACTTTCTTGCGTTGGTGTTTACAGTGTTGATGTTCTGCTGTGTTGATGCAGTTGTTGTCCGCGCGCTAGCGCAACCCTAACCACAACATTAAACCCTACCCCCATGATTTACAAAGCCGATTTCGCTACAACTTGCACAGGTAATGCGGGTTATTGTCGCAAAACATATGTCCAAGTTTGAAGCAGATCCAATCTGTTGTTGCAGAACGACCGTAGTTGGGAGAAAAACCAACCGTACCCATGATAAGATATCCGCGGCAAATCTGTAGCCCTGGTCCCTAACAAATCCGTACCCCTAAATCAACCATTGGAATGGTTGGCCTACCCATCTGGGTTAGAAGAGCGATGCCACCATGCGGCGCGATACGATATCGATCGTTTGAGTGAGGGCAGGGTCGGTCTGTGATTTCAGTGTCAGCTCTGGTATCATGCTAGTGTCATCGAGTCGCGGCTCGGAACCATCGAAGTTGACGCTGAGTCGATGGACGCGATCGAGGACTTTGCCAGCGAGCGCAACGCACTTGCAAGCTCGCTTCACCCCCCCGGTCGCGCATCTTCTCGAGGAGCAGATCGCGAATGCGACAAAGCATGCTGTTCTTGCGTACGCCGCGACAGTCGCTCGTTGAGACATCGTAGTTACTCGGACTCGGTTCCCCTGTACCCAGTGAGACGACAAAGTCAGGCTGGCTAGCGTGCGGGAAGAGCGTGGCAGCCTCGGCCAGGGCCCAGAGGAGCGGATCGTTCTCGAGCGGACCGGCATCTTGCACGGTGCCGATGTCGTTGATGTGCATGGGCGGGAAGAAGCTGCGACGGGCAGGTGTCAGTTGGGGACAGCAGGACCGCGGAGGGAGAGAGACGTACCCTGGCGCCGCAGTCACGGCACGAGCGCTGGTACTGAGATTAGCGACGAGGTGACAGAGGGCGGGCGCTCACATCTTCCAGAGCACTTGCGCGGCTCCGTCTTTGGGTCTGAGGATGCTCTTGGCTCATGGCTGTCAGCGTTGCGGTATAGTCCACTTCGCTCACAAAGCTCACCCATTTCGTGGTTCCGCTTTCCTACCCCGTTGTAGTTGATGAAAATGCGATAAGATGGAAGTCGACTGACCGTGGCCACGGGCAAGCCAACGCGAGTGCCTGTGGAGGTCGCGTACGAAGTTTCTAGAATGTGCTTGTCAGCGCCGAGGGTTTTCTTGAGCACGGCCTCGAGGTTTCCGGCAGAGTACAAACCATCGGCGAGGCACGAGGCCGTCAGCTCGAAGGCGCGGGAGAGAAAGGGGATGTTGAGGGACACGCGGCGCTGGAACGTGTGCTCCATGAGGCCGGGAAACAGGGAGCGGCCGTTGATGTAATGATGGCAATCACCGCCCCTAGCCAGGGTTAGCATTGGTACGTGCACCAAATTGCAACCCTCACCCGTAAATCGCAACTCGCAACCCACCTACCTATACTAACGCCAAATGCGCCTTTGACGAACCGCTGCAAAGGGATGGGCAGGCCGATGCAGTCCTGGATGCGCTTCATGAGCACCAACGCGCTGATGCCGCGCGCGCCTCCGCCGTCGATGCACACAACACCTGCGCCCGCTGTCGGCGGATGCACCTTGACAGCTATGGGGCTTGGTGGAGAGTGCCCGCAGAGGAGGCAGTTGTGGACCTCGAAGGTCCAAGGGTCGTCTTCGCTGCGATCTACAAACACGATCAGGCAGTTCTCGCAGATGCAGTGCCCGCAGGGCAGGGTGTGTTGCGGTCTCCTGCTCAAGCAGCAGAAACACGTGCTGTTGCTCACGATGCCGGGCCACCAGTGCTGAAAATGCGCTAGGTTGCCTGCGTGGATGCTGGCCGCCTCTCTGCCTGCAATGAGCTGCTGGAAGTAGCTGGCCAGGTGCGTTTCGACCATGCTGACTAGGCCGCTTCGCAGAACGAAATCGTTTGTCTCGTGGAGCGCGAAGACGCGAGTCTTGCTTATCTCAAGCAGGGCCGGCCGGTACAGCGCGTCGAAGACATCCTTCCAATCGAAAACTGTTCCTAGTCAGCAGGCGCAGGCGAGCATTCGGAAAATATGAGAAAGGTGATTGCAGGGAGAGGAGGGATCTGGGATGAGGATTTCAACGACGTACGGTGCGCGTCAGGTGGATAGCTGTCCAGGAGCAGAGTCGAAGCTAGCATGGGCGCTGTGAACTCGGTCAGCAGGGTTGATGAGACTGTGTTTGAGGAAGTTGGAGAGGTGTTCGGTCAAGTCGGGCGCCACATGGTTGTGGATTCTTGAAGCGTGAATGAAGTCGAAGGGACAGTCGAATGAACGGGCGAAGTGCGTGGCTGCCGCGTGCAGAAAGGCGGCCGTATGCGTTGCCGAATACAACACGCGGCGTGCTGTTCTTGCCCTCCGCACGTAGTCTGATTCCTGCATTAGGCGTTCTTTGATAACTCTGCAGCGGACTGCCGCCGTCTCGGCGCTTCTAGGCAAAACAGCAATGATGGAGATGGTGGAGAGCTGTTGGTACGGGCTCACGGCGGTCTCTTCCTCCAGCATCCACAGAAAGTCGCGCTTCGCCCGCTCCTTAGCTTGAGTCCCGGGAGAGAGCTTGCTGGTCACAATGACTATGCTCGGAAGCACAGTCTTTGGCGAAGTGGACGAGCGGCTCTGATCCAGCCAGAGAGCCAAGCGCTGAGCTATTACCCTGAAGTCGCCCAGGTCATCAGCGAAGAAGCAAAACACATCAGCAAAGGGAAACAAAAGATGTGGGAGAAGCTCATCTACTGTGCCTCCACCAGCAGCTACTCGCTGGCGAATGACGTGACGTTCCTCTCTGTGGCACTTCTCTTGCTTTGCGCTGATTCCTCTAGCAGAGCGTTGCTGCATGTCGCAGCTTGCTAGCAGAATTGGCCTGTCAGTGAAGGTGGTGGCATGATCAAGGTGGAGGTGCATCTCGCTACGGCGCTGCCCAAAGATATATGTCCGGGGTTTCTTAATGCGAAACAAAGTACGCAGGACTATTGACTTCTCTGCATTGCCAATTAGCACGAAGAGACTGGGCCGCTGTGTGTCGGGCGAGGGAAGGTCATCCACGATGACTGCAGGCCTGTCGGATTGCACGAGAGCAGGGCTCCCGCTCTGCCCACAGATGCTGAGCCAGCGGGTGTGGTCGAAACGCTTCATGATGGAGACGATACTGATGTCTTGGTGGCGGCGAGCAGTACGATAAGTTCAGTGCAGAGACTGCATCTGGGCTTTAGTCATGGCCTGAAATTGAACCCCAGCGCATTTGGCGTGGAAGCACCACGCAAACAGGATGCAAGAGTAGCGATGCTCAACATTGGTACCCCTAGTAGCAAGCTAAAAATACACACATATAAGATCTAAACATAGTTGATTAAAAAGTCTCTCTCTAAGTATAAGTCCCGCTACAGAAGCCCCAAAGCAAGCATCTTCTCTACTAACATTATGGACGAACTTTCGAAACTTCAATAGCGCATTAGGCTTATGAGTGGGGCAAACCCTCCTCAAACGTTACTCGAGAGAGGCGCCGGGTATGGTGCCTACCCGGTGGGTGCAGGCGGATGAGATGCTAAGATCGAAGCGTAAGATAAGGCTAAGTTACACAATTGGTGCAATGAAAGACACCGCGTTATAACCAATTGATCTCTGGAGTGGCTGTGGCGTGACAAAAATCCCTTGTGCTCATCGTTTTGTATCCCGATCCTGCTGTTGGCCTTCAGTTCGTGAAGTCAACCTTGCAACCCTCCTTGATAGAAATCACTAGCGTCATTGCCTGCTTTTCAACAGTACTCTCTCGAATACTAAAGGGGTATACGACTGAGTTAGAGCAGGCTTGCTACTTATTGGCGAGCGGGAATGAGATGGATCATAGTGTGGGATCCGGGAACGGGCTAAACTTGGATCTAAACTTGGTTTGTGTGAGAGTCAGCAGGACGGTGTTGCGCGCAAAGTATCTATGGGAAAGCCGGCCGCATCATCCAAAGCGAACTGCATGATATATTAGTTTTATTGAATGCTTGTAGCAATAAAATTCATAGCCAATGCGCATCCCGACAGCCGAAGTCCTGTCTCTCGCATGGATATCGGCATTAACGACTGATATCAAGTCCAAGGTCCGAGGGCCATATGATGCCCTTTTCCATTGAAGTTAGCCGATTGTGACAGCCTTATCCTATCATTCGTTGCATCTTCTACCTTCTTCCTCCATTTCGGCGTCAAATCCGAGGAATAATGCAGCCATAGGCGAGGGAGAAGGCGTACGTCTTCCATGCAATGTTCCCTGATGTCAGTTCAAGCCACCATTGTATCTGCTCGCTGACTCTACATAGAGATAGCGATCACTTGCCATGTGAAAGTCATGCTGAGAGGTCGCGAGCTTCGTATATACGCCGGCGTCGTTGGTGTCAATCATCGGCAAACTCTCGAGATCGTTCCAGGTGGGCGGTCCCAACCCTCCGAGAGCTTTTTTGACAGATTCAGGAATGTGTCCCGAGATCTTCGGGAGCCAATCATTGCCTGATCTCAGAAGCGTCTCTCTCCATGTCTGTGCCATATCAGACTCTAGAAATGCTCACCAAATCGCTTTCAATCGAGCATCAAAGAGTGACTCTCGCAACCCCGGCGGTAATTCTTGGGGGCCTTGGACATCAGTCGGTGCCGCTCATGTGGACCGTAGTCCCTAAAGTTGTTTTCGTACGCCTAGTGTCGTTCTACGCAGCCACGTTGCAAGCCTTGTCAGTGAAAGTCCTCGCTCGGGTAGCGTCATCAGTTGTTGGATCTCGTGGTGCGACCACTCTCCCCTCTTTCTCTGCCTGAGCACCTTCTGAACCTCATGCTTTCCCATAATGCGGTCTGCTTCTCGAGCGATGAATGCTGCAGTTCTCTGGAAAATGGTCTCCATGTCGATGAATCATAGTCCCTGCCGCAGGCGCGATTCAATCTCCTAGTCCCTTTTTTCGCCAGGAAGCAGGATGTCTGGCACTGATACCTTTGAACCTCTTGCAGAACCACTCCTCTTCAAGGTTTGTATCGGTGACGGCAAGGGGATCTCTCCTGAGTGGAGTTCCTCGACGTATCTTTGGAACGCATCCACATGTTCGCTGCCACCGTTGCACGCCATGCTTGAAGCATTCTTGTCCAAAGTATCAATCTTGGCCGGGGAGATGATAGAGTAGTATTTAGTATAAAAATACGCTGTAACCACTTATATCCGATCTTGTTTAAAGTCTAGCTGTTCTCTGATGTTGTATAAAGCTAGTTAGGGACTCCTTTAGCTAGAAACCATGTGGTTTGTAGAAACTTCCCCTTAAAAACTACTAACGCCTGTAGTCTCCGGCCCATGGCAGAGATTGTCTCTATAATCAATACCTACTCACGATTCTCTAGAGACTTAATGTAAGCCTTCTTCTTGGTAGAGCTTCTAAGCACCTTTGTGTTTGTACATACCCCTAGGGCTACTCCAGTCTTATCTATATTCTATATATCTTTATATTGTATATCTAGCTTAATTCTAGTACGTTTAAATAACTCAAGAAACGCTCAGATAAGGTCTGGATTGGCTGTGTGAGCCTGCGAGGCTTCAATCTTTCGGCCGATAATAGAGGCGACGCGTGGTTCACGCGATAGAAACTGGGATATCTATTTGTTGCCGAGAGGCTCGTGATTGCTATTCATAAGTAGAATTTGAGTAGCTGCTTCTCGTACACGAGCGTGTGAAGGAGGCTGTGCGCGTCAGTCCTTATTAAGTATCTATTGTACTAAGTAGTCTTCTTGCTCTGGAGTTAATTGTTGCTGGCGTTGATGAGCTATCGCGTGTGGAAGTTGACCAGCTACCTGGCCGCGAAGTGACGATCGAGGGACCCTATACGCTGCAGCTGCCTTCCGCACGCTTGTAAAAACGCCAGAATTGAGATCGCGGATAGCCTTTTGTATTGCAACTTCACGAGTATCTATTTTAAGTATATAGTGGTGGAAAAATAGAGCTTCAAAACAGTGTGGACGCGTTGGTGTGGTGGGCGGAAACTACCCCCGGGCGGAAACTACCCCAACTAGCTTACGTGATTGTACAAATTAGGAAGAAAGAACAATACAACTATTTACCAACCAGTAGGACAAATCGGCCTTCCTATCGTGAGATAAAGATTCCGAGTCTTGCGGATACAATTTTATCCTTGTTACTCCTTCTTGACCTTTGACTTCTTGGGTACACGGGCCAACCAGTACAAGAAAGTCGCAGTGACGACATTGAAGATAACGAAAGCCCACATAATGCCGAAGTTGCGCCAACGATTGTCAAAATCGATGTTCACAGCCTTTAAAAACGTGTTGGTCTGAGATATGGGGCAATAACGGCAATTCGCTGTGGCGTCGGGATTGTCCACTAAGCCACTACCAGCCATGTTGATGAATGACTTCATATACTCGCCACAAGTGCTGCCGTTCGGGGGATTGAATTTATAAAACTCGTTCGAGGCGCAGGTGGCAGACGCGTTCGCTAACGCAGTGCCCAGGAACCCTTCAACAAAATACGTGAAGGGGTCGATGCGATACATGAAGATCCAGAATCGAGGGAGAGTATTTGGGCCAGCGAGTACACTGCCATAGGTTTAAGTAAATGATACGAGGTCGTTGGTGAAGGAACATACCCGCAGAATGAAAACATCATAATGGTGAGTAGACCGACAACGGCACCGGCGACGTCGTAAGTCTCCAAACCAGCGATGGCAAGGTGCGCAAAGCTGCTTGCGAAGATGAAGAAGACCCAAACAAAAAGAAAAATTGTGGTACCACGAGAATGCTCTGTTCCGGTCTGGCGGGCATTTCGGTAAAGACCAATGGGAAAATACCACAAAATAAAGCTGAAGAGCGCCATGACCTAACCATAGTTAGCCAAAATCACAACCACAGGGGCAGAAAATAGACATGATACTTACCGAATTCCAGGCTGCCTCGACGACCATATTAGTGCCCAGGAATATTGTCCACGAATAAGCCTTGGATGGGCGCTCGCGAGCCTCGTACATAGTGCGTTGGGAGACGAAGACCGGCAAGATTTGATCGACGAGTTGACTGAAGACGGTTAGGAAGATGAAGACACCGAACACTTGGTTCTGAAGTCCACCCTGAGTGTTTTTGATGTTAAGAAAGGAAAGACCGATGAAGAGCGCCTGGAAACAATAGTCAGCTCGAGTCCTACCAGGGCATAAGGATGCCATCAACAGAGGCACTCACCGCTCCGCATGAAAGGAAAGCTTTCGAATAGAGGTAGGTAGGGCTTCGCCAGTATTGTTGGAAAACGCGTAATCCCACTTCCCGGAATTGCAGACTCAGGGGTGCAGCAAACTCTGCGTACGAGGCACTGTCTTGGCTGTCGGATTTCTCCCCTTGCGGTAAACGGCTAGCGGACAACCTATTAAGCTCAGCCTGAACTTCATGGTACTCGGGACTTTGGCGCCATATAGCGGGCCAGTCCAGGTCTGTATGCGCGCCCGGAGCCGCACCGATCACCTGCAACATGTACTCGGCTGGGTTTGACTCAGGTGGGCAGACGGGACCACCATTCCTTACAAAATAGTTGACCAGGCTTTGTGAATTCTGCCCGATAGGACCAAAATAAACTGTCCTTCCCCCCTTAGCAAGAAGTAAAAGCCTGTCAAACCTCTGAAAAAGGATCGCAGATGGTTGGTGAATAGTGCATAGAATTGCTTGGCCGCTTTTTGTCAGCTTTTCCATAAGATTACAGATAGACCACGACGTTTGACTGTCAAGCCCAGATGTAGGCTCATCAAGGAAAAGGAGCAGTTGCGGGCGGGCCGCAAGCTCGACACCGATGGTAAGTCTCTTTCGCTGCTCGACATTCAGGCCCTCGCCAGGCACACCAATAATGGCTTCTGAGTAATCTTGCATGTCGAGAAGGGCGATGACGGTGTCAACATAGTTGATTTTCTCTTGCCGGGTATATTTCGAGGGTTGCCTCAGTAGGGCACTGAAATTCAGAGCCTCTCTGACAGTTGACGTGTGAAGATGTAAATCTTGCTGCTGCACATAACCAGTCTTACGCTGAAAGGATGTATCTCGCGCATTGCCGTTAACAAGTATGTCTCCTGAAATCACACCCATAGTGATTCGGCTGGCTAGTACGTCAAGAAGCGTGGTCTTGCCGGCCCCGGAAACTCCCTAATATTATGTTAGCATTTTACTTATCCGACTTGTTAGCGGCGGCGCTCACCATGAGGGCAGTCAGCGTTCCGGGTTTCACCCAGCCGTCAACGTGGTCCAGGATTCTGCGCGGCTCGTCCTTTATTTTGATGTCGTAACAGATATCTTTCCAATGAAAGATAGAGGTCGCCTTCTCCATGGTGGGTAACTCTTCCGAGCTCTCTACCGCGCGATTTTCCCGATTGCCGTCCTGGTTCTCAATATCTTTTAGCTGCCGGCGCTTACCCAAAGCCTTCCTGGTGAAAACCAGAACCTCGCCTTTAGAGCGTTCCGAAGCGACATACTCTGCGGCGACCAGGTGGCAGACCATGAATACGATCATGAATACGATCATGATACCAACATTACGCCATTTGTGAGAGTTCTGGTATCCATAAGACGTACCAATATAGGCGGAACCGTGAACAAACTCTTCACCAGGGACTGAGCCGGCAATCGTGCAAACCCGCTGATCGGCTTCGATTGACTCGTACCCTGGACCTCTCGGCACGTAACTCGGAGAAGAATGACGGAGGCCGGTGCGAGTGCCTGGGCGATCGTCTTTGTGAGCGAGCCCATAAGTCGGAACATCATGGACATTGCCAACGTCATGATGAATGCGACTACAAGAAAAAAGAAAAACGGTCCTACCTCGCGTCGAAGGTTGCACATAAAGTATAGGGTAAGACCTGTTACAACTGAGTTGACAATCTTGTATGGTAAGTCCACAATCATTGCTGATAATGCCTCGGCGCTTGGATGATAGAGTGCATATCGATTATGTTTTTCGACGACGTTCCTTTTCGCGTAAAGTGTCATGATTTCCAATATACTAGAAAAGGCGTTGGTAAGAACAATGAAGAAGACCAGAGTGCCGGCATCGAAATGCTGGAGGTGTCTGCCGGAAGGTTGTAGAAGATGCTGCTAATGATGAGAGCTGTACATATATTGGTGAAGAGCATGGTCAAGGTCATGCTAGGGTCGTTTTTGAGCATGACCCAACTACGCCATAATGTCAGGGATACCTGCTCCACATAGGAAAGTGTGAAGGGAGATTCTGGGCGTTGTGACTTGGACTGATCGATGCGCCGGGAGGCCAGGAATGTATTGTAGTCCTCGCCATGGAACGGATGATCCTCAAGATACTTCTCGATATCACGGTTTAGGAGGGCGCGGTGCTGGCTTCTTTTCCAAGCCTCAGCGAATTCGTCAGGGCTGCGCGGTGTCTGGCCTTGGTAATCGGGGTGGATCACACGTTCCTGATGACTAGTCATGGAAGTCAGGAAATCAGCAGTAGTCTGTCGGTCAGGACAAACGAATCCAAGGCCCTCAAAATAGGCCTGCGCTTCGCTTGCCTTGCCGAAATAGATCTGTCGGCCTTCGTACAAGACGATGACTTTGTCGAATACCTATAGCGGGTTAGCTCTTGTATACAACTTTCGACATAGGCGACATAGTAGAAACATACATCGTAGGCGTCCTGAGATGCCTGGTAGATAGCGACACAGGCAGTAGAGCCGAGAATATCTGCTTGTGTCCTCAGGGTACGGCAGAACTCAAGCGCGTTGGCACTATCGAGGCCACGCGTACTGTTATCCCAACACTGCAACGGGGAATAACTCAGGGCCGCTTCAGAGATCGTGACACGCTTTCTCTCTCCACCACTGACGCCGCGAACAAAATCGTCACCAACTCGAGTGTTCTTGGTGTGCAAAATGCCAAACATTGCCATAGTTACATCGCGAAGGTGCTCGGCATACTCGCGACGAGAGACGCCGCTAGGGATACTTTTTGGGCAGCGGGCTCGTGCCGCAAAGTAGAGTGTGTCGCCTACTGTTAGTTGAGGGAAGTGAGCGTCGACTTCGGCAGTATAGATTGCTTCGCCACGGAAAGCAGTGCGCATTTGATCGGGATGAATTCCTTGGTAGTTGATCGTGGCCTTGTCGCTGATATAGAAACCATGTGTGTCTCCAGCAATGGTCCGTAAGAGCGTCGAGCAGCCGGAGCCAGGAGGGCCCAGAACCGCAAGCATCTCGCCACTATGTACAACTCCCTCAAGGTTGTGCAAAATGTCTATGCGCTGCTGCTTTTGGTGACCCGATAGCAGCCCTTTGAGGGCGGTGACGCCGTTGAGAAAGATGTTGCCAACGCTCTTCTGGAAGTCGGTGGAGGTACCGAAGCCATAGACGCTGAGGTCCCGAAAGGCGATGCCAGCCGTTCGTGGCGTCGTCCCACCAGCGACATCGTTGCGAACATTATAGAAGGCCTTGGCCCATTTTTTTGCATTGAAGTCGGGGCCGTTGGGGTTAAGGGACCCTTCCACGGGGACAGGGAAGAGTGTACTTTGGTGTTGGGACCGAGTAGTATAGCGACGCGCTAGCTGGAGAATCTCGTCGTTCATGCGGGTTTCCTGGTTGTCACTGGGGTCTCTTAGGGTGATATTGTCCGTATTGGCGGTGGATGGCGTAGATTCTGATAAGGAAACCTCCTTCTCCCCGATGTTGAGAGTTTGCATGATAGGCCGACCAACTAAAATGATTGAAATGTATAGACAAATGGAAACGACGCAATAATTGAAGATTAGGGAGGGGGCCCGGAGGGGATTATGAAAACGGTATGGTAATAGGCAGAAGAAAAAAAGAAGACTTAGGACATATATAGGGGGACATCCAAGAAGCGTGCAACCAACAAGGAAGAGAGCAAGGACATTATTTCCCCGAGACGTGCACCAGGGCTTCATCGAATTGCAACCGGGATTCCGGAAATCGATTTCGGAAATCTGGCAAGGCTGCAGTCTAGATTGGCGGGTGTTCGTTCCAAGGTACCGCCGAAAACGCTCAAGGGGCGCAGCAAAGGTAGAGGGCTTGGGAGCGGGGTCCGCGGACCCGCGGCGTCCGAGGCCCAGCAATAGGGCAGGTGCGTCTGCATTCTTGGTCTTCATGACTAAATACCTTGTTGTGCAGCCCATCACCTTGCAATGAAACATTTTATTTTGTTGACCTCACACGTGATCACGCGTTAACCCCGCGCTGCTGCCTATCGCTGCCTACTGTGACACGTCACCTATCCATCAGACTCACCAGTATATCTTACTAGCTAGATACCTTCATTAGCAAAAAACCCAGTCTCTCATCTTCTCCGCACCATCATCCTTAGAGTTATAAGCCCGGAATACGCTTCCAAGCAATTCAACAATCACTGCGTTCAACCCAGCACCTAAGCACTTTATTGTCGCTTAGAACCCAGCTACCAACTGCTAGAGTCCTATACTCACAATCACCGTTTAGCCACAGCAATCATAAAGCAACCCTATTACGTCCACAAACGTACTATGCACCACTACCCATTAGAAGCAACTGACTTGCCTCTATCATATAGTTGTCAGAGTCCAGGAGCCCAATTGCCCTACATTCGTTCACAACCATAGCAACAAGTATAACCACAAACATATCAACCACCACAGATTCTTCAGGTCTTATCATTAAGACGACGGTAATACTAGACAAACCATCTAACTAGTCCGACTAGCTCATGCTCCACCGCGACAAGGCCGAGCAAAACAAAGTCTGGGAATATTACAATCCCAGCAAACCAAGAAAGGACCTAGGATCACAGCCCATGCGTCCACAACTAACAGATTACAAGGAAGACGCAACTAGACTGTCTTAGCTCAAGAAGCCTGAGCAGGAAGACTATCACAATACCCTTAAAACATTTACTTACAAATCTCCTCAGTAGGAAAAGAAGAATCGCGCGCTCAGGGCCCTTGCCTCTAAGATTCTAGCCACTATTACAAAACAGCATCTCTATCTCCTCAAAGACAAGACCACCACCTACAAACGTCTCACAACTTTAAAGCAGCAACTGTGCCCTAGTAACAGGACCCGTAAGAGGGAACTGCAGGCAAGGTACAGAGATCTGCTAAAAAGTATAAGAGGACGCGGCGTTAAGAAGTAGTTGGAGGAGTAGATCACTATCACCAACCAGTGCTCCGACCTCAGTATAGCGGAGGTGGCCGGTCTACGCACTTAGGAAGATTTCCTCATTACAATCAAGCCAATGCAGGATTCTTGGGCCACCAATCAGCTCAATAAGCTGTATAACGCCCACAAGAACAGCAGACCTCTACCGCAGGTCCAAGACCTCGTCACAAGCTTCCAACACTTCCATAAACAAGTAAATCCAGTAGCGTCTTCGCTGGGTACATTTACAGCCAACCTCCAGGCTGCTCAGCCAGCAGGAGAGAGCCGGGAAGCGCCCTTAAACCAAAGAAAACCACCAAAGTGCCTGTGCGGAGACAGCCACTAGTACAATAACTACATAACAATCCTTATAATCCTAGCTCCCAAACAAGCAACAAGGGGGTTTAGGATAGATCTAGCGAAGGAAGAACAAGTAAAGCAGGCCTTAAAAGATCAAGAGAAGAGAGAAAGAGTGCAGAAGATCTTATCAAAAGGATCTCAATCAGGTGCAGGAAAACGTAGAGTACGCACGAACACTGTCGCTACTTCTGTATCGGCACTATTCAGTATAGACGACGGGGAAGCCGTCTCAGGCATCCCAAGCACCTACGCCCTTCAGGCCGTCACGCTATCTGCAATAAACTTAGGGAATCCACCTGTTCCACACTTGATAAATCAATAGATTCTTAACCCAGGATCGAATATCTATGTGTGCAACACCAAGGCATTTAGTTAGAAGAGAGTCAGAGATGCCACTAATAGCGAGATCGTCTACGCTAGAGGACAGGCCATGCGCGTCCAGGAGTAGGGTAAGGTGATCCTCGAGGCTAAGGGCGCTTCTGGATCTTTACCAGTGCGCCTAACTATAGTTGCCTACGTAGAGGGCTTCTTTGCTAACATTCTAGGATTGTTGTGTTGCCACTCCTAGAACATCCACTTTAACTCAGGCCGTGACTTGCTGTATCTCAGGACGCCACAAAATATATTTTGCCACCTCAAGTTCAACAAAGGACATTGGCTGATTGACGCCAACCCAGTAATTCGGCCCCAGCTCGATTCTTTGGCAGTCATGGCGGCACGATTCAGACCTTCGATGAACCCGCGCAGAGCATTAAGGATGAGTGCTGTAGATGCTCACCGACTCCTAGGTCATCCAGAGTCTAAGGCTGTCAGGCATCTACAAGACAATGTGTTAGGTCTCGAGCTCGCAGGGGAGGATAAATCGCCTACCTGGACGAACTGCCGAGTGTGCATCAAGACAAAGATGCACCAATTAATCTCTCGTCAACCATCCTCAGATCCAGCGACGCGTCCCTTCTATCGTATTGGCATAGACCTCGTTCAGCTCTGTCCGCAAGGGACAGACTACTACAACAGGGACAAGTATAGTTTGCACGCAGTCTGCGAGTACTCCGAATAGCACGAGGCCATAACGCTAGCCACCAGGGCTCAGCACGTGCTCATTCCCACACTGAAAGCCCTCGTCGTTCGCATACAACGCCAGTTCGACTATTAGGTTGTCGTACTGCAAACAGACAACGACACCAGATATAGGAGGGACCTTTATAACGCCTGTCGTGTCACAGGGATTAAGGTGGAAGCTCACACGCCCGATACGCCTCAGCAGAACGGTCATACAGAGAAAGCTAGAGGTACGCTCATAAAGCATATAAGAGCTCTTCACCTAGATTCTAGTCTGCCAAAGAAGTTTGCGAATAAGCTATTCATCACAGGCGCTCATCTCCAGAACGTAACACCAATAGAGAAGCTCAGATACAAGACTAGCTTTAAGGCAATTCATAGTCAACAGCCATCAGTCGCGCACTTTGCACCTATTAGCTGCCGGGCATATATACATTGCAAAGATCTCAAGAAGGCAGACCAACTGCGTTCCCGAATCCAACTAGGATACCTTCTAGGGTATAACTCTACCAACATCTTCCAGATCTAGGTACCAGAGCTTGACCATGTCGTGCGTACGCGTGATGTCGTCTTCGGTCAGGCAATACTATACAAAGACAATCAAACTAGAAGAGAAGAGGACTAAGATCTTCATAAGGTTGTTCATCTTCTAGACGTCAAACAAGAGCTGATTGACGCGACCACAGAAGATCTAATAATGCCTCTTCCATACAATAACCCTAGTGTCCATAAGAGAGACCAGGAGGATGCCGATGCACAGTTTGAGCGAGGAGGAGCAAAGATAAACCTATATCCTACACCAGACCCTTCACTAGCAGGTGTCAGAACCAGTCAAGATACCTCAAGCAGCACCCTCACACCTGGAGAAGAGTCCGCGAACAAAAGAGCTCATCCACCTGCTTTTTCACAGTCAGCCACCCAAGGACTTTCAGCAACGGACCTACCTGGTTACGTCCCAGATCAACACTTCAACAATGCTCCTCGAGCATACCACCCTAGCGTTGGCGACACGCGCAACGTCATCCAAGGCAGAAGGGAGAGGCGCCCTGCACCGCGAGGAGATAGCATGATAGCACCCTCAGCGCGACAGAGCCATAGAAGAGGGTCTAGCCAACCTCCTCCCTCAACTGCGGCAGCCTACTATGCGACGTTCGCTGCCGCGCTCACCGTATCTCCGCAAGTTCTGCGTGATCACCTCAAGGCAGGCAAGAAGCTCCACCGCGATCAACTTCCACTTCCACCAAAGCGGTACAAAGACCTAAAGACTCACACGTTTAGGTTTGAATTCATCAAGGCATCAAAGGTCGAGTTCAACAATTGCTGGAAGAAAGACTGCTTCGCTCGCACAGAATTCAAGCCAGAGACAGCAGACAGTGAGATACTACCACTCATATAGGTGTTTACCTACAAACTCAACAAAGACAGGTACTTGACAAAGTTCAAGGCTCGATTGGTCGTTCAAGGAGACCTCGAAGCTGCCTTCATAGACCCTTACGCCGCGACGCTCGCCACAAAGCACTTCCGCACGCTAGTCGCCTTGGCAGCTGCTTTTAGCTTGGTAATGTTTCAGTATGACGTCAGCAACGCGTTCCTCAACACCAAAGTTTTTCGTCGCCTCTTCGTCTGGACGCCAGAAGGGTTCAAGAGTAAGCACAGCAAGATCCTGCTTCTCCTTCGCGCGCTATATAGGCTGCGCGAAGCACCCTTGCTATGGTACCAGGAATTCCGCAGCACACTGCGCCGACTTGGCCTTCAACCCGTTGACAACGCGCCGTGCGTTTAGACTAACAAGCACCTCATTGTGTTCTTCTACGTAGACAACATCGTCATCCTGGTGCACCCAAGCAATCTGCACGTACACCAACAGTTTAAAGAGGAGTTAATAAAAGTCTACAAGATCAGGAAACTCGGCCAGCTCAAGTAGTTTCTCAGCATACGCGTCGTCCAAGACTGGGACACGCATCGCATTTAGCTGCTCCAAGACTCGTTCATCAACAAGGTCGCTGCGAAGTTCAAGCTTCAGCCAACATGCAAGACCATATACCCAGACGTTCCGCTAAGGGAAAACTGGCTTCCAAAGTCCACCAAAGCACCCAATAAAGCTCGCACTAAGCTATACCAACAACTAGTTGGCTCTTTAGCATATCTCGCAGCGTTCACACGCCCAGACATCGCTCGCGCTCACTCAGTGCTTGCCCGACACCTACAGAACCCAGGCCAGAAGCACCTCGCAGCTGCAACACATGTCTGGCGATATATCATTAGCACACCAAATCTGGCCATTCATGCCGACGGACGCAAGATTGATTCAGGCACCTTTTACAGCGCGGACAAGAGCGCAGCTCCAGTGTTCTACGGCGCATCCAATGCTTCGTTCGCTAACGAACCAGATACGCTTCAAAGCTCCAAAGGCTACGTGTTCATGCTTGGCGGCATGCCGATCGACTAGCGAGCAACTGTTCAGCGCGCAGTCACTAAGTCTACTACTAAGGCAGAGACTGTGTCTCTCAGGCATGCAGCCACTAAGCTAAGAGCATAGGAATTCTTTTTTAATAGAATACGATTTGACTCCGGACTTGTCCCAACGCTTTACTGCGACAATTAACAGACGGTTAGTGCCGTCCTCAAGCCACCTAACAGATACCAGACCCGTATAAAACATGTTAACATACAGCGTCTTTGGGTTCGTCAGGAAGTTGAAGCCGGACAACTCGCCGTGCATTAGGTATCAACTAACAACATGCCCGCTAACAGATTCACAAAGATACTACCTCAACAGAAGCACTTCAAATTTGTACAGCAGTTAGGTCTCAAGGACGTTACGTCCCAGTTACAGAAGGAGGATTACCGTACTAACAACAGACTCCCAGAAGATGTGTCTAAATAGTTTTAGCAGGTTGACAACAAGCTCTAGGAAGCTTAATCTCTTTACTGTTAGTTACACTTCGCTCATTATCTAGGAACAGCTTTCCGCACACACTACACGCTGGGGGGGTGTGTTGACCTCACACGTGATCACGCGTTAACCCCGCGCTGCTGCCTATCGCTGCCTACTGTAACGCGTCACCTATCCATCAGACTCACCAGTATATCTTACTAGCTAGATACCTTTATTAGCAAAAAACCCAGTCTCTCATCTTCTCCGCACCATCATCCTTAGAGCAGAGTATAAAGAATCCGTTACAATTACAGCCCTTCAAGAACTCTAGCCAACTAGTTCTCTTAAACCAACCAGTTCTGTCGGTCTTTGCAGCATCTTCCATTACTTGTAGTTCTTTATTAATCTCAGATCGCAATTGTGTCTATTCTTTGAGTTTTTAAGTAGCTACCATGTTTAGATCCAAACTTTCCCTATTTTCTTTGTTATCCAATTAAACAATAAAATATTTCAGCAACCCCCCCGCGCGGAAAAAGCTCTATACTTTTACATCTTCAAAAAATTCACTCTTTCTGCCTCTCCATGTCTGTCCATAATCGTTTTTGCAATAAGTACGTATCCTGTTGCTGTTTATAGTAATATAATCGCACGCCCTGCACTTAAACCCATCTAACAGCAGACCCAGCTCTTCTACAACATCTGCCGGCTGCTCGGGCAGCTTAATTGCATCAGGGGAAGTCTGCAAAAACCGTAAAAAGTACTTAATAATGACTTTTTGCAGTGCAATAGGGGTTTTGTGCTAATCTCGCAGATGCGTGTTAAGATTAACCACTGCTGTGTAGTAATCCTTGCACACAATTACCCCAAATTCTTCCAGAAAGCAGATCCTATCCCTGAAATCATCTTCTGTTAGCTGAACGTGCGGGCGACGTCAGTTAAGTGTGTTATTAGTGTTTTTAGTCTGTTGCGCACCCAACGTTCGGCTGTCCCAAACCCCTAATTCCATCGTAACCCTAACCCTACTTTTAACCCTAACTTGAAGAAAAGTTCCCACACGAGTCTGAAACACTAGGGCCAAGCGATTTAGATATGCGCGAGTAAGTTTTGTATGAGACGAATGATAATATTATGTGTTGTTGTGAGCACATCGGGCCTGACAAAATTTACTCATTCCACTTGATATTATAATCGGATCAGTAAACAACCCTAGCGCTAAGCTACTTTTAGCGCATATCGGGCCGGATAAAGCACCTTATATTGGGTAGGTCACCTAGTCGCGAGCAGATGTGCTGAAGGGTGGTGCAAGAAGTTTGGAGGCGGATGCGATGGTTTTCCTGGGGATAGTCTGAGCGCAAATTAGAATTTCCTAAAAGGGTTTAGTTTCGTAATAGGGGCTCTTACGACACGGAAAACCTGAGTAGGGTAGGCTCATCAACGCGATGCAAAACTCCAAACACGCCCGCTGAATGCTCGACAACTTGGTCAGCTCGACGATGGCGTTGGGGGCTGTGTCTTGCACTGTCTCCATCTCGTCGATGCCCTCGTCGACGTCGTCCGCCATACCCTCTTCGCCGTCGTCTACGTCCATCTCTTCCCCTTCCTCCTCTTCCCCTTCCTCCTCTTCCCCTTCCTCCTCTTCCCCTTCCTCCTCTTCCCCTTCCTCCTCTTCCCCTTCCTCCTCTTCCCCTTCCTCCTCTTCCCCTTCCTCCTCTTCCCCTTCCTCCTCTTCCCCTTCCTCCTCTTCCCCTTCCTCCTCCTCCCCTCCTGCGACCCTCTTCGCCTCCTTGACAAACGCCTCCCACGCGTCTCGCTGCCGGCGTGTGAACCAGTACAGGGGGCTCTTCCATGTGTGCTCGCGCTGGGTGCGTGCGAAAAACATCACTATCTGCTGCCACGGCCGCACGTGCTTCACGATCGACTGCTCGTCCATGTACAGCTGCAACAGCTGATACCGCGTCTGGTGCTTCTCCGTCCGGATGGCCTCCAACCGCACAAACACGCCGATGCGGCGCACTACAGACGTCTGACTGAACCGCACCAACCCGTCCATTGCCTCCCACATCGCCGCCTCCACGGGCTCGGCCTGCTGCTCCTGCCTGGGATCGGGCTCTGCCACGGGCTCTTCAACGCACTCCAACAACTCCGCCCGCTCCATGCCGACCAAATACGGCAGCCACTGCGTCCGCTCCAACCACGGGTTCACCTCATCACGCTCACCCGCCTGGATGGTGCTCTGCGCCCGCATCTCGACATTCGCCCACGCCTTGGCTATCTGTTCGCCGACCTGGGCCCATGCTGCATCGCTGTCGATGGGCACGACGTCTGGGCCACCGTCGCCGGGCTGGTGGACCTCGAAATACTGCGAACCCTGGCCCTGGACCAACAACCGCTGGCAACGCACCTTCTTAATGTGCTTGTTGATGCGCTCTTGTATGCTCTTCTGCTGCACTCGGGTTGGGTGTCCGCCCTTCCCTGCTGCCGACCAGCTGTGGACGTCTCGCCAATGCTTCCTTATACCCTCTGGCTTTCTGAATATCCGGCGGCAATGGTCGGGGTCAACCTGACACATCAATCCGTCCTCGTACACAGGCAACTGATGGATGGGCTCAATAACCTGACTGGGCACCTCTAGCTCACTGGCATACTGGATCAAACCGGTCCAGTTGCCTACTTCCTCTGCTATGGCTTTGGCTTGCTTCCGCTTGGCCGGATGGGCGCGCTGCACATGGCTCTTAACATGGCTGGGCAAAACGCCATGTCGGCATTCTCTGCACACGGCCAACGCGTACTCGGCTACATGCTCAAAATGCTCGCTTGCGATGCTGCTCTTTGCCACGGTGTAAACAACGACTGCAACAATTTGACCACACGCGATGGGCGGAAAATGATTTTTACAAGTTCACGGCGTTCTACTGGGGACTCACACTATGTATTGCGCTGTTGACGCGTCCCTCTACCTGTAGCTGTGTGCATATTTGCTTTTAACAATGGCTGGTCGTTATCTCGGAACGCCTCCGAACCTGGCTGTCTGGGGTATCGCGACGTCACGAACCTTACCCCAACCACGAACACGAAACCCTAACACCATCAGCTCTATTAGTTGTGGGCCTGCAAATTGGTGTCAACGTGCGGACTGACTTCAAGGTGCTGGACCAGTTAGGTTCCCGCGGTCTAATTACTCTAAAATTTTTAGGGGCTAATCAGCGCGTCTTCTAGGGTGAGCCCCCCGTGACAGATTGAACTCGTTCAAATGTGTATATTGCAGCACCACCGCATCTGGGGTCAGGGCTGATCCCAAGTAGGGCCCATCTCTAGTGTTCCTAAGTACTATATGCTTGTATATATTCTATACTAGTTCTATTGTCAGTCAGCTTGAGATGCCGGCAGCAGCTACCGACAAGCCAAAGAAGCGAAGTCGGCCGCCCAATTATGCTTCCGCAGAGGAAAAGAAAGCCGCAAACACAGAAAGAAGGCGCGCTCAGAGAAGAAGTAAAGCTGCAGGAACACAGGTGGTGTTGTCTCAGCAGCATCAAATTAGAGGACCAGGGCAACTTACGTTCTTTGTGCACCTTCGGCACCGCTGCTCCAGGCGGGCCATCTGCACTTGGGGGGCTAATAGATTTTGCTCCAACTCGTCTTGAAGGGTTGATACCGGATAACAGCAACGACATTGGAGAATATCTTCCACCACTCAGCTGCTTTGGTAGCCCCTCGCTAGGTCCCACACTTACCGAGCCTAATGACGTTCTAGATCTCCCCATAGCCAACGGCGACACGCCTATAAGTGCTGCACAGTCAGTCGAAGCAGGACTCGAAGACATAGCGACAATCGACGAGACAGAAGCTCTACATGCAGATGAGAGAATTATCACAGATAATATGGCTATTGAGAGCGAAGTCGAGGAAGTCGGCAAACTTGCAAATCGGTTGACGGACTAGCTGATTCGACATCAGGGATGCTGCCAGCATTGCCATCAGCAGTTACGAGGGGAGCAAACCAATTACTATCCGACCTCTTATGGTCTTCAACAATACCTTGATGGGATTGCAGAGGATGTGAATTGTCCGAATATACTAGCATCGAAGACAATGTCAACTCACGGCTCGGACCTTGCTAGCCAAATGGACGCAGCATCTGGGCGCCAGCTTTACTCTGGGTTTGACAGGGACAACGTCGTGCCAACCCCAATCTGTTCCGAAGCAGACGACCAAGCAAATGTGGCCGCCGAGGCCACATTTGATATTGATAGCGTCCTTGGCTTTCCAAATAGTCTAGCCGTTGCGAAGCAAGGAGTCCGTTGGAACTCCACCGGTCCTCGGCTTCCTTGCTGTCTTGGAATCAACGAGAAGCCAGGAGAAGTGTTTCGTAGTCCGTTGAGCTACTCGCCAGATCTGTCTAAGTTCATCAAGATGGCTCAGATGCTCGTGGTGCAGAGGGCCGTCACGGGTGCCGAGTAAGGCGAGGCAGAACATCCGTCTGACATCCTGGACGATATGAGAGAGCGTTATGTTCCGAGGCACCCGGACTGCTTTCATGAGTATAGTGTCTGTAAGCTTAGGACCACATCACATGACTGCTCTGCAGGCATGACTAATGCGTCCGACTACTTTCGAGCTCAGATCATACTTGTACATACACACAACAATACACTCATACCTAATACTAGTGCCACCCCTTGCTTACATTATCAACATCCTAAAAGGCTATTTAATTGAAAAAGAGGTGCCAAACTGCGCACTCGAATTGAACTCTCTGGGTCTATTCAACAAAAATTTTTATAGGTTGAACTTAGGAGATGGCGCTCTTGACACGTAAGACACGTTCAGTATCATCGCCGTAGAGACTTGAGTTCTCATGGTAGTGCTCGATTGTGCTTCAATAGCGAGTCCTGCGCTGCCTCGGAAACACTCGCTAGATGGTGGTTAAAAATTACGTCTCGCGAGTGTTGGAGCGACATATGAATTCTGGCAATTTGCTCTAGCATATCATCCATCTCTTCTAGTGTCGGCATTGACTGCGGGATTATGCCAGTACGTTGAGTTTTATGTGCTCGTTGTCCGTAGACTTTGGAGAACTCAAGGATACGTCCAGAGCTGTCCTCCATCTGGCTTCATCAGATGGATTGCCACGCAAGTGCAGAGTTTTACATACATCCTTAAGCAAAGCCACGAGTTCAAAGCTTGCCAAAGGCCAGCTGACAGATTGACCGTCATGCGTAATGCTTGAGCGTCTAGTCGTTTTCTCTCCTGGGCGAGCCATATCCGACATATCGTTCTGTGGCGGAGCGAGATACATCGATGGTAAGGACATGTATGTAGATTGCTGCCAAATTGGCGCACGGCGGAGGCACCACTTGAGATACCAATGTGCCTAGAGAAGGACTTTGCAAATGCGGGAACGAATCGGTCTAAGAGGTTCGAGTTTGCTGGTCGGAGAGTAAAGAAGTCGCGAACTGTAGATGATGCAAAGAGACCACCAACACAGTAGCAGGGAGGGGACGCGCTGAAGCGTGGAATAGAGACGCCTGCTTAGACTATTGGATCTTATATATTGATGGCAGAGCCGGCCGCTGCAGTCCCTTCAATCACCGCGCGTCTTGTATTCTTTGTTTTAAGAAAACAAGCACGTCCACGACTCAGCCGGATACTAAATCTGCAGCTGGCGATTGGCGATTGGCGAGCTCTATATAAATGCAAGAGGCCTGCGAAAGGGTGCAATAGGCTGACAATTACTTTAGGTCAAAGTGGTTTCCTTGATACCTCACGGCGGCCAAAAATCCGCCTGAGTCGATCCACAATAAGCGCAGTCACGCGATGATCGCTACCCTAAAAAAATGTTACTGTCGCCCCGCGGCCATGTCAAGTCCCCTCAGGAATGGTTCGAGCGAACGGAAAGTGTGTCACTGGCTGCCACAATTGTGAACATTCAAGCCATCGTCCAGATTGATTCAGTTAGGCGTGCCACATGTCTTTTCCTTTTTCCGTTCAATCAGGAATCAGGTAGATCGCTTGATTGTTAACAACTTTGCCGAGTCGAGTCATTGGAATACGCCGATTCCCTGACAAGTGCGAGCGTGGGGGCGCGTGTTGTTGGTGTCGCAGGATTTGCGATCGAGAACTGGAGAATGGGTGGTCCTAATCCACTCTTCCAGACATAGGTTGAGGAGGCATCAATGCAGACTGTCATGGCCCTCATGACAGTTCTGGTCTTCAAACGCACGACCCAGACATCGCCAACTCGAAGGAAGGGTTGTTGGAGAAGACGCACGTCAGAAGTGGATGTCGCAAAAAACCCTTGACTGCTTGGCACTGGGTTCCTTCCCCTCCTATTTTATTCCACCCTAGTCAGGTGTCTGCACGAATCCGGTCAAAAGCCGCACACCCCAGCGCCCTTACCGTGCCGAAAGTCGTTGGGGAGGTCAGGATTCTCGCGTAGCGCAGCACGCCCAGCTCTGGACTGGGTGCGGGGGCCGGCCCGACGTGCACGTGGCTGACAGTGTCCCAAATCCGGGAAGCAGATTTCAATTATCAGCCAATCACGGCACAAAATGTAGCCGATCCAGTCTCTTCTAAGAACCCTGGCACGGGCTTTTGCCGTGTGATCTGCGGACAGGGCTTGTCCTCTTTGCGCTGCGGTGGGTGATCCCTATAGTGCCGTCCAGTAAAATGGTCTGGCGCTTATCCGAGGGGTCGACAGGGACAAGGCGCGTGCAGTGAGAACGCATACCAAATGGTCCACTTCCGTCCGCGCCTCGGGTGCGTAGCCGGCGGCGCGCCCGGCACATTCGCCCAGGCATGGCATTGACCAATGGGTTCCATCTGGCGTCTCCACTGCGAAGGCCCCATGTCTTCTGGGACTGGACTGCGATCGGTTTCCGCTGAAATGCTGGATGATGTGGCCTCGCCCTTGGTGCCGACGCAATGTCAACCCAACACTCTACAACGATCCTTATGAGAAAGACGCTAGGCCGCAGTTGGCTGCTCAAAGTCTCCGATTGTGAGGGAGTCACAGTGCGGATCCCGACATATGGCACACGGCTCAATCGGAGCAGTTGAGAAGAGAATCATAGGTGGCAAAGAATTTGTGATGTTAAACCTGCTTGACAGACTGTGAACCAAACCTACAGACGCCTTGTTCAGGGATGTTCCCAAGGCGGACTTGAACCCTCCGGTTAGTGAGGAATGAGTCTACAAAGTGTATAGTCCTTTGTTGCCAGCCCTGTTGGTGCGACATGTTCAGAATGAATACTTCGAATACCAGGAGTTGAATCGAGAGGTAATGACGAAAGATTTTTCACGGTTTCGTTGGCCATCGTCCGATGAATATCAAACTTTGCACATGCCAAGTTTGACCATTGAATGTTTTCACATTCCAATGATGCATGACCCGTGATACAACCGGAGCCGTTCATTGACCTTACTTGAGGACTTCCGGCGTAAACACTAGCATCTTTCGACCCAACCTCGCAGTAGCCTCACTTGCTACTGAACGTAAATCACCCAGTCTTTTGTGACACCTACGCCGATTCGAATTGCACATTTCGAGGCCAATAGAAATCCTCTTTGTGTCATCGCGGCATTATGGTGTTGTTAGACGTCTCTATACAGGAATGAACAGAGCTCGAGAGATGAATTTATAGCGACAGACAGGGCGCCGCCATATCTGTCTCTTGTAACAGATCAGTCGAGTCTCTTAAGGTTGCTCAGCGCGTCCCTCAATTTGCACGACTGCCTTGAATAGGTGCTGCGATGAGCGTTGGGAGGATGGTGATGATGGGTCGGCGTGGAGCATGCAGTTGCGAGGTTTGCGGAGGTGGATAATGATGGAGGGAGTCATCCTGCTGCGAACAATTCACGTTGACGTTACGAAGAACACTGCCGCTTTCTGCCGCAGGGAGACCAAGACGGAGGAGCACATCGGTCCGAACGAGTTCAGGAGCAAAGTCAAATAAGGGTGGGCATTGAATTGGTGGAGGCAAGTCCACGCCGCTGACTGAGGGTGATGCTGATAGAATACAATCTTCACGGGAGATCTGTCATCATTAGGGTTTACAGCTCATGCTCGAAGTGCTGCCGATTGTAGTGGAAAAGTGAGACTGACTCCACAAAAGGTCAAAGCAAGTGATCGAGCTTTGCGCCACTGCGGCCCATTGGCCTCAATCTTGAGAGAGTGGTAAAGGTAGTCACGGTGCTCTACTGTATGTGCATTCACCAAAGGTAAGAGATAAATAAGCCAAGTTGATCGCAAGTACTATTATACTACTGCACCACAAAACCCCATGATACTACCATTTGTAGGTGGCTTTACAGCCTCATTTTTGCAGGTGCTGGTTGAGGTGCCTCGCGTGCAGAACGCGAAATCGTGCAGCACACGCACGGGCACGGTAAGGGGTGTTCGTAGTACTAGACGTGTGGGTACCGCGTGCACGGCCGTTTTACGGAAATTTGACCAAGGTTCTGGGACGGCACGGACACTTGGTAAGTTTAAGCAAAGTTGGGGGGACTATTAGCCCAGTAGCTGCAGCGTCCTCCTATCCGTACAAGAGTCTTGCTCACACGCGTTACACTATCTGTACACACCATAGGTACATCGCATGAGTCGGGTGTAGAATATGTGAACGCAGGCACTTATGCTGCCCCCTCATCTGTCACTGCAGAGGAAAAGACCTATATTCATGTAAAATGTACCAAACCCATTCTCGAACGTAAAAGCAAGACCCATGGCCTTAACTGGAGATTTGCGTACATTATAGTGTTTAAAGCATTCATACAGTAGTGCCAGAAAGGAAGTTTGTAGCACTGGTATGTGATTTTCCAGCCTCCCCTGTTGTACTACGCTTCTTCACCACATTCCAGACGCCCTTAGAGCACAATAGCCTTCTCCAGCGTAAAAAGCTGTCATGTCCAACTCGCGCGCCGCAAGGGATGCGGTTCCAAATATAAGAGCAAGAGCGCTCTCGTAGCCCTTTACTCTTCACCTCGCGCTTTGCCTGACTAGAATCTCCGCCGCAATGCCCCGGTCGAAATCAACGGCTCTGCAGATGTCATGCATCTTCAACCTAATTCTCATCCTCTTTTCTACAGTCTATCTGTACACCATTTTGGCCAAAAATCCTTTGACCCGGCATAGCTTCGCACTCGCCATTACGTGTTGGTATCGACAGTGTATGCATGAATATTAATCATCAAGCCTAAGCCTCGAGAACTAGATGTTAGTAGCTCCACTGACTGCTATAAGCCCGCCCTAATCTCCATATCTCTTTCCTCCCATTCCCATCGTCAACTGCGGAACGCTCGCTAACGCACGCCTTAGCTTCGATCCCAACCAAAGTAACGGACTCTCCCCTTGCGCTATATGGTCTCCTGTCTCCCCGTTCCGACATAGACATTCCCTTCGCCGTCCAAGGACTAGGCTCCGTGAGAGCAAAGAATTTTGGGATTCTCTTTGGAAGCGGAGCTCCTGTTTTGAGCGGGTTATTATTTTCACTTTCCTGTGTTCCATCAAACGTTGGCAATTGAAAACGATTGCAACCACCTTATCAAGGAAGATAAGCGAACTTTTGACACGGAAGAGCTTGAGAGCATGTGCGCCATTGTGCAGCCAGGAGTGTAGTCGCCCAACAAACACTCCATCGCCACCACAGCGACTGTGATTTCGCGACTCAATGTGCTGGGAGAGTGGGGGGCCGGGGGGGGGGGGGTGGCGGGCAGTGAGAAAAATGTTGCTTACAATATTTTTAGGGATACTCCATTAATTATATCCTGTACGGCCATATCTAGATCAATACTATTGCCCTCATCAGGCTCACAAACTAGACCTATCCCACCCTTGCGTAATGGCTTAATATCTGCCTCTCGTTGCCAGTTGCCGATAGACTCGATTTTCTCGATGTTGGTGCACGTGAGCCTCAGCATATCCCATGATGCAGTGCGGCGAGCACGTGAAAAGGTCCTCTCTGCCTCTGCTAATTTATCAGTCGCCATGCGGCTAAGCCTTGGATACTGACGCCTCTGCTCAACATGTTACCACCAATGTAGCGGCGCACAATCAACGTCAAGGGCTGGTAAGGCTATAAACGCGTTGAAATCATCTATTTCCGCAGATAGACCTGTTTTCACCTTCATAGAGCCCAGCAGCTTACTGAGCTGATTGGGCATCCGCTTGGAAGGCGCCGGCATTGCTGGAGGCTTCTCTGGCTGGCCTCGCGGCTTCCATTCCTTATATTGTCTCTCCCAAATGGTATTGGCAGTGCTACTTGTGCCTCGAGCCACTCCGTAGGCCAATTCTGCTGAATATACGCCATGCGCCTTAGCGGATCGAGGAGAGCGGCGGCATATACGGGTTGGTGATCCGACATAGGATAATACTTATTCAGTATATACTTGGCCATCTCGATAGCGTGGAGCCAAGGCTAACCTCAACCTTCTTCATAGCTACTTCCAGTTAGAACTTCAAGAAAGCAGATCGCGACGCTGCTAGTGGGCTAACGCGCTGCTTCTTAGCTGACTGCTCAACTGCGTTGTTGTGATTGTTATTTTTAACGCTCGCAGTAACCGCATCCTTACGCTCCTCAGAAGGCCTTATGATTGCTAATCAGTCAACCATCGGGGCAGTGAGGGCCGTATTTAACGCTATCGTAGTTGTCAGGGACGTGCCAGAGGGCCTTAAGGTGACGTTTGTAGTGCGGTTGGAGGATAGTAGCAGCATAGTAGAGAGGCGCGTCGTCAAACTTTGCGTACTACGTAGCAAGTTTAGCGTGAGCAAGGTAAATGTTAACTATAAGGTGCGCCGAGGAGGAACGAAGCGTCGACTCGCCGAGATCCATCAGCCTTTGAAAGATATATGCCACCTTCCGTTCCTCGGTTTCAGCCTTACCATCAAACTCAGGGTCAAACACTTGCTGAAGCCCTACAGCAAGTCAATGCCTCTGTCACTGTTTCGATTCCTACTTCTGCTCCAGGTGCAGACCCTGTGACCATCTGTATATCTGTGCCGATCCCTGCACCTGCTCCTTTACCTCCTCTCCCTTCTCTTGGTTCATCTCTGCCTGTAGCTATAGCTGTATCAGTGACTATGGCTCCGCCTCCTGTTTGGCAACCTCCATCGTTGGAAGAGTTCTTAGCCAACATTGAAAGTCGAAGATCTCAACCTCTTCTATATCAGTGCTGTGACATGATGTCAGCAACCAATTATTTAGCGGAGACGGGGCAGGAGGAGGGTCCCGTAGAGCTGGTAGAGGTGCGGAACATAGCTCTTGCTACAAGGACTTTTCGATCCTTGCACACCAACTATGGCTTGGAACTATCATTTTGGAGATATGGAGGTTTTCTATGCTGAGAGGTTTGCATAGGCTGATGCTCAATATGCACTTGTTGAGCCTCAGGATGTACCTATCCGCGGCCTAAGCGTGCAGCAGTGGTGGCTCCAGAAGCCTGGAAAAGTCTTGGCCCGCGTAAGAGACACGACGATTTGAGTAGACAGTAAGTCTAGCAACATAACAATTTAACTTCAGCCTTCCTTCAGACTTCCATATATTGATGTGACTAGAATACTGTAATCTAATTGGAGCTAGTAGCGATATGGCTAACGTGGGGACATATCTCAAAAACGGGGGGACACATCACGCCAGCCTACTTTAGGAGCATTTATTTAAGTATGTACTATATAACAGGTCGCATAGATTTTTAAGCATACTATGTGAGAGCCGTGGAATGATGAACAAGCCCTGGAATGATTGGCGAGCCGTTGACGAACTATGGAATGATAGACGACCCTTAAGTGTGGCCCCGCTTTGAGCTCACTTTTCTTATATCCATCTGAGACTCTTTTTCCGTCTGGCTCCGTCTCTACCCTCTCATCTCCACCACATCCTGCGAGCTTCAAAGTTCGTGGCAGCAGTGACTTGAGTAAGTGCGCATTTCTCTATCCATAAAGAACCCGCGCACCGTCATACCCGTAGGGCATATAACAAGGTGTGTCGACGTACGGTGGCGTCGTACCTGCCGAATCATATTTCCTGTATCCCAGTCAACTTTCTATAGCCTCGCCATTGCCATATATTTGCTTTTCGACTTACACCCAACTCTGATTAATTGCGCACAGGCACGAAAGATTGCAACATTTAAGGACTGATGCCGCACGCTGAAGAGGATATGGCTCCGATCACCAACAGCAACATGAGCAGCACACTCACGGCCAACGGCGAGAGGCCGCACTCCAAGGTTTTATCAGTAAGTTGGGATTCCATTCTTCACTTAGGCGGTTCCTCGCGCCGGACCAGTCGTTCTGCGACTTTCCGCGGTACCCGCGCAAGACGTATTCAAGGCTTTCGCAAGTGACACAAACTTGATTGCTGGTTGCTCACTCTTGTTGCGAATCGATAGTTCGAGTGTTTTGGTACTACAAGGCTAACTTGAGTAACAGCGTCTGCAGTCGTACCCAGTCGTCCACGACGCTCTTGACCTCTACAAAACGAACCCATACGGCGCAAAATCCCTCACCATCCTTTATGGCACGTACCAGCGCTTCGTAGCTCCTCTGCACCCATATCTTCGACCCCTCTACTCCTACCTCTTACCCTACCTCTCCCGCGCCGACGAGCTCGGTGATTCTGGCCTGTCAAAAGTCGATACCAAGTTTCCCATCGTCAATGAAGATTCGTCGAAACTGAAGGAGACAGTTCAGTCGTATGCGCTATTGCCGTTCGCATTGGTAGGAGAGGGCAAGAAGTACGTGTTCCGCACTTGGGATGACGAGTACAAGAAGACCAAAGGCAATAGTCTTGTGAAGAGTGCGAAGGTTTTGATAAGCACCGAGCTTAAAATCGGTCACGACGGCTACAACATTGTCATCTCCTACCTACATAAAGTCAAGGAGCAGACGAGCAAGAAGGTTGAGGAGATCAAGCAGTAGAGGACTTGAAGACTTTCGTCGTGATGGTACTTCACGCGTTAGTAACTCAGATGAATCGTCTGACGACTATCGGGACGGTCACGCGAGGCCATGGGCCGTTCGTGAATGCTAATGACGTCGCCATTGATATTTACTCACGTTCTGATTGCGATGCGATAAATCAAACACGCTTTCTCGCAGCTCCTGGAATTTTTATTGCAATGCATGGTTTGAAAATTCCCCGTTTCTAGTGCCCATTCCAAAGCAAATAACCCCTTTAAGACATGCTGCACAGCAAATTGAGCTCAATCTTAAAAAACAGCATAATTTACCATCGTATCGTTGGCTGTCTTTACTCGTATACATAATGGAGATCAAGAATCATGCTACAATCACAATCTGCGCTCTTCGAGTAGCGGCTATCTTCGTATTTCTGATCATACTGGCGATCTTGATGTTCTGGCATATGCGGTCGCTGATACAAATTTAGAAGGAGATTGAAGCAAAGTTGATGCATTTTTCCTAGTCCCTTCCAACGCTTTTCGCATAAAGTAGCTCTATTCGAAATCGCGAAATTCTCGATCCTTTCAATACCCTAAGACGGCGCTCAAGAACGTGGGCCAATGCAAGCGATTCTCCAAGCATGTCGACGAAGTGGGTCTATGATCTCAACGCTCAAAAAATTATACAATGGGGTTCCTAGTATTGTTACACCTCAGGTTACCACGACTACCGGTCTGCAAGCTTCTACCATCCTTCGGTCATCAACACACAGCATCCCCGACCACCCGCAAACGCACCAATCCTCGACGAATGCGTTACTCTGGCTTAAAGCGACAGCGTTGATGGCACAAACACAAACTGTGAATGAAAAACAGACACAAAACTCTCCTGACTGCTCTGCATCTTTGACTATCTCATCTTCCAAGCCTAGATTAGAACAGTCCAATCGGATTACGGGACTAATGCGAGGACGATTAAATTTCGGTTCTCAATCGATTCCTATTTAACGTGTTTTACAAGCCAGCGGCCCATACAAGCGAGTGGCCACCTGGCTTGAGAGAGCCAATAAGGCAGCGTCGGAGCGTAAACAACGTAGAAAAAAGCGTATACAGAAGCAAGGAGTATTAACAAAGGGAGCTGGAGAGGATATACTCGCCCAGCGTGTGGCTGACCAGCAGATTGCTCGTGAAGAGCGTCAGGGAGGAAGGCGTTCTGGCCTCAGCCGCCAGGCTCTGGCGCGCTGCAAGAGGTGCTGGGAGACTGGGCACAACTCACGTACATGTACTACACAATCTACTATTTGAATATCAATACGTTGTCTTATAATTTGATTGAGCTGTACGCTGCCAGAGGGGCAGAAAGTGGTGGGGTGGCCGCTCGCTTATATGGACCGCTCGCTACAGTGTCCGTGCGCGTACCGGTACCTGGCCGGTTCGCTTGCCGTTCACGTTATTCCCAAAAACTTTAAAAAACATTTGTGAGTGAAGCGAGGGTCCGACCATTACTATACTTCACTACCACCACCCCAAAAGTATGACAACTACGGCCGTGCTACGGTTGCAAATCAAGGTACTACAGCCTAGTTTCTCTATCGGCTCCCATGTGTTTAGCTAATGCTAGTACAGATATATTCACCACAGCTGGGATTGGCATCACGCCCAAACAAGCACAGCAACGTCAGCCAAGCCAAGGCACGCCCCAACCAGATAAACCAAGTTGCAAAATGGACAAAGAAGGGCTAATTTCAGAACCAGCCGAGCCTAAATCTTGGAACAAACCAGGTGAGTGAATATGCAAGCTGGGAACTTTTCACTAAATCATTATAGAACAATCTTAAGTCGTGAATGGCGTTGCGACTAGACAGCCATCCTCTACAATGCCAGACACCGCATCTGATTTAGCTTCAAGCTTACAAGATGATTTTCAGGATGTGGTTGCTAATGTTGAAGCTCATCGTTCGGGAGGAGAGAGGGCAGTCGTTGCCACAAGCACATACAGCACCCTAGAGGACGAGGTAGGAGCTTCTCCCGGTGAGTAATCTGACAACACAGAGAAGAGGCAAAGCTGACATATTCTACAAGAATATACAGTGGGGGGGGGGGGGGGGAAAGTCACTTTGTGGCGATTCTGCTGAGACTGAAGAGCTTTCAGCACGCAAAAGGACTCGGACATGCTCTGCTGACACATACACTCCATTGAAAAGAGTACCAAGTTCTATGGCTGGAAAAATTCCACACAGCTTCGGCCAGGAAATCGTAGGAAAGCTTCGCAAACCGTGCAGGAAAGCTTCGAGCACCGAAAATCCATACCGAATTCTGAATCATCTCCTCCGTCCCTGGGTAGCGGCTGCCTCCAAAATATCCAAAATACTCGTAGCATCGATGAATGGCAGAACGACACCGACTACAGTAGCAGCTATTCTCCGAGCTATGGGATCGACAAGAATATGGCACTGCCAAAACGCTGTCTCGAAGGAGAAGCGCCGCGTCCCGACTGAGTGTCAATCAGTACAACACAAGAGAAAATTCTAAGTCAAAGATTCGTACAGACCGCGATGCTGACATCGATTTTGGGGATGGCGAGAGCATTGCAGCTGAGTTGACTCCGCCCTTCAGGCAGCCACAGGAGATTTCGCAGGCCGAGTCTCGGCAGCATCAGCTTTACAGTCGTGCTTCTGGGAAGACAAATACTCACCGCGACGAACTATTCGCATGCGACCAGACTGGAGCACTGCTTCTAAAAGAAAGCTACGAAACTCTGCCACGCTTCAATCAAAGGCTCTCCCGATTAGCAAAGCTCTAGATTAAGACTCTTGTCGAACAAGAGTAAGCGCTTTGTACGAACCGGATGTTGATCACACAACTGCTTGTGACACCTATGAGATATGCAACCTTGCTTCTCACTCTATGGTGTATGGTTCATCAATCTTGGTGGCAACTTTGCGGTCTCTGAAACCGCAGTCTTCACAATCAACAGCAATACCAGACTTGGAGTCCTTTAGTGGGAAATTTCAAACTCTCCACAGGACCCAACTGTCGAAAAACTCTTAGCTGGTTGTCGGCCACGAAGCCAATGATGACAAGTTCCCCTTACATGCCCGTCAGAACGAGATACCTCTCAGTGCAGCTAGACACCCCAGCACTCCATGGGATGCTGTTGGGTATGAGGTCAGCAGCGCAGAAGACAGCTGGACCGAAGTGGATGATGATCATAGTGTTGCTGACACCAGGTCTCGGCGTACGCGTGAACCATGGAAAGAGTCGGACAGTCTGCGTCTACTTGCATATAGGGACAAGGAGAACATGATTGGTCTGAGATGTGTAAGTGCTTTCCTGGCCGATCAGAAGGCGCTGTAAAGACGCATTACTACACTCTGCATAAGGGGAGACTTTGAGATCATACTGCCTTAAGCTTGCAAGAATTTGCTACGATCTCGCGACGGGCATAAGAGGCGAATGATTAGATGGTTTAGTAGAGATAACGAAACTGTACAAGTCAGCGACTGGGTCGCGCTTCGCTGTCACGTCTCAGATTGACTGTTGTGATGAGGCGCCTGTCCCGAGCGCTAGGTACCGGTAAGCGCTCGCGTAGCTTAAGCCAGTAAAATGTGCAACTACCCGCTGATATGAACAGTTCCACCAATCGTCTTGCTACGGAAAGGTCGCTCAGTTTTGCAGCAATGGTGCTCTTATTGAGCAAAAATGGGTTGAGCTGAACATAAAACAGCTTGGAGCGCTGTATCATTCTTCAGCCATCTTACCTCTTGTTCGCTCCGCCACAGTGCTACACTACACGATCAGTTGTTACCATGGGGCTTCTTTCCGACGCCATCGAAGAGAACAACAGCAAGACAGTCGCTATCAACAAGTCTGATTGGACGGTCTTCTACTCCGCCGACTATCCGAAAACCATAGGAGTCAAGGGCCTCTCTGCCTGCTCGGTCTTCGCAATTATTTCGCCACACGCCGCCGTTGTCGCTCACATTGGGCCGAACATATTGGGTTCAACTAGCCCAACATCCTTCATCGAGCTCGCTGAAGAATTGACGAACAAAGCCGTCCGCACCTGTCTTGACAATCCACAACTTTTCCCACCAGAGAGCAAGACATACATTGTCTGTGCAACGCTCAACAACAATATCGTTACTGCTCCCGAGCAACTGCGTGTCATGTATCGCGGCGTCAGATCGCTGCCCCATGCTAGTGTTCAGTGGCACTACGAGCGGTCGAACCAAGCACTTATTGACAACGACACACATCTAGGAACAGTTTTCATCGACGGTCGAAGCGGATCGCCTCGAGTCTACGTAGAGGATAGAGATATCACAGACGTTCCTGAGAATGCTCCAACATGGAGAGTCGCCGTTGAAAATGGTCAAACGCGGTATCAACTAACAATTAGCAATATTGTCATTGAGTCGCAAACCAACCCCCCTGCCAACCAGTGGGTTCTCAATGGACAGAAGTGGATTATGTGGAACGGGCACAGCTGGGCGAGTCAGTAGTAGCCATGAATATCATTGGATTTGGGTAGTTTGAGCTATATCTACACAAGCGCGTGCAATGTGACGATGAAGTATCTTCCAGCCTACGGGCTCAGAAGCCGTACAGTACCGGATCGTTGTTTGCTTCTCGCTACATCCAGGGCTGTGCGGCCTCTGTTAGAGACGATTGTGGCGTCGGCACCTCTTGAAAGCAGATACGCCACAATATCGTCTCTACCCTGCTCAGCTGCATTGAATAAAGCTGTTCCGGCTTCCCCTATTCCCCATTCTAGCCATGAACGCTCATCATTTCGGAACCAGATGCTATCGATTGGACAACCTAAGTTTAGCAAAAGCTCGACAACCTCAAGGCTGTCTTCACCTCTTCTTTGCATAGCAAAATGGAGTAGCTGCCCATGCTGGATACCGCTACTGCTGCGGTCGAGCAACAGTCTGATTGTGGACATCGGAGCACGGCAGATCGCTACCGACACTGGTGTGACGTCAAATTCCCCTCTTGCGTCGGCTGAGGCTCCCTTGCTCAGCAGCCAACGAGAAAAGTGCTCGTCATAGATGAAGCTCCTGACCATCATTAGCTGTGCTGGTATCGCGTCTGTTGGTGTGCTTACCCAAGACGCGGATATTTCGAGCCTTGATCAGTCTGGCAAACGTCCCAGCCAAAGTTGATAAAAATCTGTGCTACAGCTGGCGACTTAACGCAAGAGGTCACTAGGTGAGGCGTCCAATTCTCGCACAGGAAAAGAAGAACATCGAGGTGGTTAGCCTTCGCTGCATCACTGAACGCACCGGAAACGCCGACCAAACTATCCTTCGGATGGTGGACTCTGATATGTTGCAAGATGGTGATGACGTCGGCAAGCCTACCTGCTCTAGTGGCTGCGCGTAGGTTCTCTACTTGAGTTGACACTGAGAGCGGTTGAGAGGACTGTGCCGCCACATGAGTGAAAGCGTTTGGAAGCAACAGACGGGCGATATCAGTGAAGCGCGTTGGGACATCTTCATTGATGAGGCTAACACCTGCAACCTTGAGTAAGTGCAGGACAGCTTCACATGCTTTTGTAGACACGGCGCCAGCAACAGCTAAAAGCAGTGCGCGTTGTTCATATTGCAGGAATGCCAAAAGGCTCTTCATGATTTCCATGTTACCAAACCCGGCGGCCCAGAAGAGACTGTCCGTGTAGCGTGTAGAGTCGGAGACGGACAGGTGAGACATTATGGTATGGAACGCTTGCTCGTGGTTTTCCAAGCATGCGTCGTTCATTGCTGTCACAAGCAAAGCTTCTCCGATCTCTGATTGGATCTTTGGCAAATAGGTTTGCAGCAACGCCTGCTGGTCACATTCTGCAGCCATTCGCAGGAAACGTAGCCAAAACTCTCTCTTCGCTGCCGGAGTGAGGTCTGCTCGTCTGGAGTCTAGTAACAGCCTAACAGATGCTGCCTGATTGCTCCTGACCATGCGGATAACAGCGTCATCGTATATAGTCCTAGCGATGCGGTCTTTGTGATTGAGCAGTTTGGCCAGCACGCGCTTATGGCCAGCAGAGGCGGCAGCTTCGACGGCATTCATGAGACGAAGTCCAGCAAGATGTTCGTAGGTCTCCCAGTCCCAGTTGTCAAGGAGAAGATGTACCATTGCTAAAGATCCAGACGACGCCGCTGTAGCCAGAGGTTCTCCAAAGAGTGGCGTACTTGAAGTAGCATTGACTTTGTCTTCTAAGAGTTTCCGTACCTCAACATCCTTGTCTGCCCCGACAGCTGCTACGAGAGCATTGTCCTTGATCGTTGCAAGTGGGAGGCACTTTTGTTTCTCCGCGGTAAGGCAGTCAAGAATCTTCCAGTACATCATTGTTTTCGCGGCGGATGTTTCAAGAACTTGCACGTATCGACTCCGGAGGTCAGACTTGGCGTAGCCAGCGAGATAGTCCGCGGTGCAATTGATAGCGTAGCAAAGCACTAGCTCATCTGTGTTTCCAAGCAACATCTTTGAGTGAACAAGTCTTTGTATCATAGCCTCACTAAGTTTTCTTTGAAGGAGAATTGCTTTCGGCAGGCGAAAGATTGAATTCTGGACAATTGAGTCGAACTGACCTAGATCTTGTTAGGCTGGTAGTTCAACAGCTATCTTAAGGCAACATACGACATGTTTCCCGGAGTTTGGTAGCGTTTTGCAATTCAGTTTGTTGCACAGCAATATCGATCACTAGTTGCAAGAGCTCAGCTGGCAGCTTAAGCATAAACATTGCAACCGCGAAGCAAGACTTGAGCGTGCAATGTGCCTCGCTTCTAGGCTGTTTGCCCAGAATCGAGGAGCTAGCTTCAAGCACCTACAAGTGCGATGCCGGCCCGTTTCCACAATGCAAATAGCACAGCGATACCAGCAGGTAATTTTGATCCTTAGTAGGTTAGAGGCGCCGTATGCAAATGAGAATGCAGGTAGCGATTGCAGAGGAGCAATGCGAAGGGAAGCTGACGTGGTCAGAGGGGCGCTTGGAGGATTATCTTAAAAAGAACGTTACTAACCTAATTTGTAATAGCCCCGCAGTTTACCCGTAGCCGCTGAGGCTTAGATGTGTTTCTGTCGGAATCAACATTGATTAGGCCCGCTCTGATGAGTTGGCGGGGTCGATCGTCGATCCCTGGCGGAACAAGACCGTCATCGCACATCACGTGTGATTAGTACAGTTTCTTCTTTACATGCGAGGTTGTATACTTGCTCTCCACATTGACTCAGAATCACGGTTCTGTGCTATTTTCCCGATGCGTATGAAGCGCACACTTTCGGACCTGCGTTAGGTCAATCAGTGATGCGCTCCATGCATGCAGGCTGGAGGTATGACAGCCAGAGTACAGCTCTGGTCCAATTATTTGCAAGGCGATGCGGACATGACCCCAAGGACGAGCCAGTCTGTCCGATACTCCCAAAGCCTCGATTGTCGCCAATAGCTAAAATGCCTGCAAGTGCGATCTGAACTGCAGGCATCTCAGCGAGAGTTAGTATGCCGCCGTACCTGCAACCTCATCTGACAGGAAGTACAGTACTAGGTCAAAAGTTTTGGCAGGTTGAGCTTTGGCCACCCCACCAACCAACACCGTCAACCATACTCACAGCCTCGCAAGCTTCTCATGATGCACCCCTGAGCATCTCTACTTTACACTTTCTGCCCTTCGCTTCTACAGGCTACAGCTAAACAGATGAGACGAACGTCCCACTGCTACCATGCCGAGATGCCCCCCACTTCACAGCTACTTGAAGGCTCAGGCGGCAGAAGAAGGCAGACGGGGCATCCTCGCAGATGACCCTAATTTCCATTATCTGCTGGGCTTCGAGAAAGACAACGTAGAGTCATTGCCTGTGAAGACGTACATCCGCCGGCTGTGGCTGGCGTTCCAAAGCAGCGAGCACTCGTCCCTGCCAAGGTGTTTTCTCGACCCGGAGGCAGAAAGATTTGCGAAAGAAGTCGAAGAATGGGTTTCTGATTTCGTCAAAGACGAAGACCGCTTGGCATTAGAGATTGCGAAAGATCCACTAGTTGTCGACGAGAAGACTAAAGAAACTCGCAGCGCATTCCTAAAGGACGCTGCGCGTACACTGCTTGTTACAAGAGAATGGGGAGACCACCTCTGGGGAAGTAGAACATTTTGCAAAACGCGAAACGAGAGCCTGGCGATGACAAGCCTCCAAAGTGGCCGCGGGATCAAGACTTGTGAGTTACTTAGTTGATCTTCAAAAGCCAAGGCTCAACCACTTCTAGCATTATACAGACTGTTCGCCATTGGCTGGCCGCGCGACTGCAAGATAAACTACAGAACCCAAAACAGGCGAAGAAGATCCCTCGGATCGAGTGCCCGGAAGGTCCGCATCAGAGGAGAGTGTCTCTCGCTGCAGTGTTCCCGGGTACAACACTATACGACTCAGAAGAGGAGGCTGTAGATTTGGTCGCACGAGAGTCGGTAGACGTGACAGAAGAAGCCACTCAGTCACAGCGCCACGAGGAACATCCCCTACGCCGAAGGTCTACGAGATGGCGCAAACCCTCAGCACGTGCGATTGACATTGGAGAATTGCAGACAATGTGCCCAGACTCTACTGTTACACAGCTTCGGTCTGTGTCACAAGCTGGCCAGCGACAATGTTTTTGGACAGGGACCACCAGGGTTTCTTCGTTGTCTCATCCCAAACCTGCAGATGCACCGTCGCAATCATCAGATCAGCACTCAGACAACGTTAAGCTCAGCCCTGCTGTACCTAGGTTAGCTTCCGTTGCTCCTTCGAGCTTGAAGAGGAAGCGAGGCGTCAAGGACGTGGAGCCTAGCAGAACAGCCTCGAACGCGAGATTAAAGTCGACGGAATTATTGCCCACAGCCGCACCCAGCCTAGTCGTTTCACAGGTGCCATCTGGGAGCGTGCATGGATCTCCGACTGGACTTGACTCAGCTCCCGTCCAGGACTTGATAGGGCTGCACACTGTTCATGACGGAAGCAACGGTCCACGTGAACTTATGCCTCCGACCAGACACACAGTCTCCCAGGATCACACTCATCCAGATCGCGGCCCACGGGTGTCTAAAGTAATGCAGCGCCGTGCTAAAATCTTCATAGTCCGGCAGGACCAATGTCGGCAATCAATTGACATTGAATCTGATTTCGTCCGTGACCAGAATGGTGAAGGAAGCTGCGAGACACATTGCTCTCACTGTCGCAGGGCAGCGCCATGTCCTTCGGCATACGAATCTCACACAGGCGAGGACCGGTGTACAGTACGGGGAAAGCCGACAGCATCACAGCTCAGAACTCGACGTCGCGGGGTTTGTTTGGAGTAATGAAGCGCGACACATCCAAATCGTTCGTCTCTCCTCGCGGTCAAAGTATAGCATGTGAAAGAGTGTCGGAGGTTCCAGGGCCAAAAAAGGCTGTGCACATAAGCGTTACGGTCACGACTTCGAATCGACAAGTGGCGCAGTGGAAGCGACACGCGTCTGACAGACGACGTGATCACACTGCTAGAGCGGCAACGCTCAGAGCGGACGATTTGGATATCGACTTCGCACTGTTCGGGGATCCCAGTGCTGATGAGCTACTTGAGGATTTGTCCTAAGACAAGATTTCCTGTAAGTGCTGAACCTCTGAAGAGCACGAGATATATTGTTGGACGAGGATACCCAGAAAACAACACGGCCACCACGGTCAAGGACTCCTTATACTATGTGACATTTCTCCTCGCAACTTCCAAGAGAGTCGAAGCGAAGACGAAATGACTACTGGACACGAAGGAAACGCCACGATCCATGACCATCGAAGAGGGTATGTCGCTTCAAGCGGACAGCTGGAAAGCCGCGCAGCTATGAGTAGTCCTCGAGATCCCGCTTCGCACTCTTACTCGCTCTCCAGATAGGCAACGACACAATGTCGTGTGGGGCTTCGCTACGAACGTTACAAGCGCTCCTTGACAAGTTGATAGTTTCGCTCGCACAGACGCGTACATGCGTCGAGAGCGCGTGCATTCATGCGACGCGTCATCAACCAATCATGATCTTTCGTTCTCTGCAAGTAACAGTGTACACAAGTCATGTATGAGAGACCTACGAGCAGCGAGCGAGACTCCCGACCTTCAAAGTGGTACAGTATCGCAAATGCACCAGAATGCGTCATTGTAATGGTCTCTGCATACACACCATCACGCGTGGCTGCTTGTCGCGTCGCAGCCTGTTTCGTGGTCAACACGCCCTTAGGGTTCGAACAAAGAAAGTGATGGCCACATGACAGTCGTAAAAGCATGCAGACAGGGCGATCGCGGGAGCAATGATACAGTTGGCACGGTCTGGGCAAGGGTGACGCGTGGCAATCGGTACAGTACAAGCATCTCCAGGTCGCGTAGCTTAGCAACGCGCGAATGCTGTTGCTTAGCATCATCATGGTGGCGCTTACCATCGGAAAGATACTGATGGTAAGCGCCGTTGTCAGCACAGCACAAGCGTCAGCATGATGTTCTTAGCGTGGAGGTGCTGAAGGTCAGCACGATTTGATTATCATTATCGTCAAGCTAAATGTAGAAAGAATGTCACCTTTTTCAGCCGTTAATGTCGTGTTTATCAGCTTTAGGCACAATACCTACTCATCATTGCGTGTCACAGAAACATTGTAAGCCAAAATGGCCGCATATAGGAAGCCATGTACGAGAATGTTCGATCATAAGGGTGGAGGAGCTGCTGATGACAGAGACAGCTGCGTGGTTGTCACATCAGTGGAAAAAAAAGCCCAGCACGATCATCCACTCGCTGCGGAGCCACAAGCCTTTAACGATAATGAGCCATCATATCACAAGTAGTATTCCGCGAAGGACAATGCGCGGGACATCGACGGTCCCCTCATGAACCTTATCGGAGCAAGCGAGACGTTGTGCGGCCCCGCGACGAATACATTGGTTGACATCATAGCCCCTGCACTAAGCCCTACCACTGACTCGCACTGCTTACAAAGTAGCTTAGCCAGGAGCTGGGTGGAGCAATACACGGTAGAGGACTGCTTGTCACAAGGCTTTTGCAATGACAGTGATCGGTGTGCAACACGTGCCTGTCAGCGCTGTGTGCATCGGGCATGAGCGACATATTTGTGGAACAATGATCAAAACGATGGTGACAGAGGAGTAAACAAAGCGAGCGCGGAACCTAATACTCAGGTGATAAGCTAAGCGACCGGCCGGCGGACCAGTAAACGTGGACCCCACCATTTTCCCCATTACCTGTCGCCACCACTACACCACAAGGAACGTGCATAGCTGGAACCGTATAGGAAACACCAACCAAGCAACTAGGTATAAGAAGTTACATGACAAACAGCGAAAAGGAACACCCACGGAAAGCACGAGAGCACATCTACTAGTGGTCGTAACGGTCTCTATGGGTTATCACGCACCCCCTCGTGTTGATTTGGCGTCTGCAGAGCCGCAGCTGGGCCCTGACGACACTTACGACCGGATTTCTTGAGCAAGCTACTTCAATTGACACGTCCACTACATGCAGTAGTAGCCATGTGCTCCTAACGCAGTCACGCAGTGCTTTGCCATGGGTAATGCATGCGAGGACTGCCAAGGCGCGGCAATTGCTCCAATTATTGTGTCCAAATGACTTTTCAATTGGTAGTTTGCCTAGCTGACAGCTGACACGGCGTGACAAGTGTCCCCACCGCCCCACTTTATTCTCGACAGCCAACTATCCCCATAGGCCTACGTCGTGCCGCAGGAGGTGTGTAATCGGTGGGAAGACAACGGGCGAGGGCGGTATCAGAGGGCGGAGGGGAGGGATTTTCAGTGCCGGGGGGTGTTGGTGGCAGGGTTGATGGGGTTGGCGTACGGAGGCAAGGGAGAGATGAAGGAGCGATCGTGCGAGCGGTTGGAGAAGCAGGGAGTTGATGTGAGTTCGATAAAGGATGTAGTGAAGTAATTGGGGCACAAACAGCGGTTGGAGATGATAGAGAGCAACGGGTTGGTGGGGAGTTGTTGAATAACGCGGTTGACACTATATGCCTAAACTGTACTGATGGGGTAGGGTTAGGTTGCCCCCAGGGGCGAAAATGGTGGTTCCCCCTGGGGTCAAGCAATGCCAAGACTTGTTGCCAGCTCTTCCCACCAGGGGTAGCTTCCGTCCTTTGCCCCCAGGGGCAAGAGGTCTGTGCTAGGATTCGCGAACTCTCAACCTGCTCATGGCTAGTTCAGCTACTTGCAGCTCCTTCACAACCAACTTTCGTCTTCAAAGACACCGCCCAACTCGAACCCTCTGACTCTGACAAAAGCGACACTGCGATGAGGCGCAAAGGCGCAGACGTCTCAACTGAGACAAGAAAAAGGCAACGTACGGAATTTCTTTGTACGGATAGTTGTCCATGGCAAAGCTAGAACAGGTCCCAGGGATTTGAACAAATATGCGTCGTTAGAGTGAGCGATGAATGAATTATGCTACATAGCTGCGGAGGTAGGCTGTCTGAATCCGTCCAACACTTCGCTGGATCTACTCTCGCTGATAGTGCTGATTGTCGAAGGCGAAAACCCATTGATACCGACCTCGTCGGCCCCATGAAATATTTTGCAGTGTCCTAGACCAGTTCTCCAACCAAGGTCGTCTGCAATTAGTGCGGTGCCAGGGAACGAGGTCGAGAAGGGGCTGGGAAACAGTGGCTGCGGATTTGCCGTGTTTCTCTCGAAACGAAGCAATTGATTGGGATTGATGGTCAAGCCTGAGGAGTCAAAGAACTTTTCCAATTCAAACTCGTCGGATCTGCATCTGCTACTGGGTGCAGTTTGTACTCCACTCAAGTCAAACCCTACGTGAGCGTCGAGTTTCGGCAGCCCATGATGATGCCTGTGGCTACCGACGGAAGTTGACATATCTCCATAACCGAACGCAATAGGGCCCTTTAATCCAGGCAAGCTGGTGTGGTGGGCGTGGCCAGGACAATCTTCACTACCCCTAGCCAATGAAGCATCATGCGACGCTAGAAGGCTGTTGAAGGCACTCGGGTCGATATGACTCTGGGCATTTGCTCGCGGTCTCATGCTGGCTGTGCCAGTACTTGCACCTCTATCTACGCTGTTTGCCACAGAGTTCTTCCGCACCTTTCTTGTAGCGTTGGGTGACAGGCCAACCGTGGTCGTTCGACATCCATTGCGTGGCGTAGAGGAACTTGCATCCTGTTGATAGAGTCTCTGTTGATGTAATTTCTGTTGATGTCGCAATAGCAAGTCACGTCGCGCGAAGCACCTTGTGCATTGTGGACACTCAAAGGGCTTCTCCTTCGTATGCGACCTGACATGTCGCTTCAGATGTTCGAGTCTCGCAAATGATCGGCTGCATGTTCCACAGATATGCGACCTCAATTTATCTGGCTTCGGTGTTGAAAAGAGAGCAACCGTGATTGGTGCAGACTCAGGTTCGACTGTTTGGAGGGACGGTAAAACTGAAGTGTACAGTCAGTTTTGGCGACAACAGAGTAGATTTATGGCTTACTATTTTCGCTGCTGACGTCGCTCGAGCCGCTGTTGCAGCTTTTCGACGGACGCATTTTGCTTGTGTGGGCCTTTTGGAGAGGAATTGATGTTTAAGCAGCGAACTAGCCCCGGGAAAAGGTCCTGGCCTATAGCTGTTGCTGTGGAGCTAAGTGAAGCTCGAAGACTGGACCGTAGAGAATTGACGACCGGAGTCAAAGGACGCTGCACACAACCCACATACACTAGTCTATCCCAAGATTTTCTGAAATGCGTTTCTTCAGCACACCTTTGAATAGAGCGTATATTTGTGAGATGTTCGCTGTGGTGGACAGCGATGCAGAGAGCGTCTGAGCACTGTGGAATATACAATAGTCTGCAGCATAAACCTCACAACCAGTGGGGCCAAGATATGCGCGGTTCCGATGAGACAGTAGCGGATCTTTGTGAACGGAAAATTTGACAGCGGGTGAGTGCCATACAGCGGCCCGCAAGGTTATAGAGGAGTTCGAGACGGTACAAGTACATCTATGTGAGTGACAACTGCCTGACTGGCGATAATTGGGACTAAGATACGTAATAGATTATCTTAAGACGAATCCGTTGCTATGAGGCCAGAATCTCCAGTATCTTGGTTAAGCGGGGTTGGCCGTATCAGAGAACTACTGGTTGCAGAGCATCACGCATCAGACAGCACTAAAGCTGCATCTTAGTTCCGTCTACAATAGTTCTAGTCAATAGTAGCGCTATTGTTGGACGTCGGCAAATCTTGTAAGCCTAGGACCACATTACATGACTGCAGAGCAGTCATGACTCATGCGTCCTAATCATGCTCCACAGCACGTTTAAATGCAACGCCCGCAAAGACCGTGGAGCTCTAGGTATTAACTCTGTGGGGGGAAGGGGGTGCAGGAAGGCTTAAAACTGTGCGCACAACTCTCTTCGAGTCACCGTTGATCCGATCGATTTGAGCAGAGCCGCTTCTGCGGTTGACACGAGTGCCACATGGTACATCAGCGACCGTGAAGATGTCCAGAGCTTTCGCAGCACAATCGTTCACTTTGATCAGTCGATGTGAATCTGGGAGCCATTCGGTGAAGGGTCGAATCGGACTAAATCTCTGCCATGTTCCGTGGCCATCACCTTACCTACCGTTATCCTCAACTGTGAGACTGATAGAGCAAATTTAACAAATTGAAATGGCAGCCGAATCATTGTTCGTCTAGCGGCGTGTCAGTTGTCAATAGGTTGATCTTCGTAGCTGCTGTTTCAAAGCATACATTCCCCGGCTTGTCATTGTGCCACAAGAATCCCGGTCGGGCCAAACTCTTGAACACGTCTTGTGGGGTATACTTGCTAACGGCCACCGATACTCGTACGAAGTCACGAGGATGCTATTTGCAGACTGTGTTCGAATGCAGACTCCAGAGTTAGCCCATGGAAATCATTCATTCAAGGCGCAAGCCATGTGGCAACGGAAACTCAAGTGCTCGTTCGTTCATTCACTGAACTTTTGAAGGCCTCGCAAACATACATTTGAATTCAGTCTGTTTGGTGCGCTTTATGTTCTCGTCAATAGCCTGTGGCTATGTAGGCTTGACATTGTAGCAGTGAGCAGAGCCTTTGTTAAACCTATACCCCCTATATCCTTCAATTATTGGCTATGTGGAAGGTCATTATGAAGAAAAACGAGGGGACCTGTTTTAGAATGTCGAATGAAGAAGTGGTGGCTGGCCGGTTTGCAACCGCAATGGGGTAGCGGCCCCCCGCTCGCGCCTGATCGTTTGCAGAGTAGTGAAGTGGAACGAACAAAACGAACAAAACGAACAAAAGTGTAAATCTCGCTTTGAGTATACAACAACGCAAACGTAATCAATCGATCGATTGTGTACCCCTGGGTTGCCTATGTACTTCCGGAAATGGCTTCATCGTGATCCTATGAGTTACTCATTTATTTGCAAGTTTACATATTCAACAAACCTCTCAACAGGGTTAATCTTGCTATTGTCTCTGGTACATATAACGGGCCTCAGATGGCACTTTACTAGTGGTACTGCATCAAGCACATATAAATTGGAAGACAAACTCCTTCAGGCGGTCCATTCGAAGTTGTTTGTAGCCGCAAGACACATGTCGATCCAGACAATCTTGACAATGCGGCTGCTCGCCAGAATATCTGGTTAGCCGTCTGCGACAATTGCTACGTGCTCTCCCCACGTTGGGGTCGTGATTTCGTTTCTGGTGGGTCGACTATCAGGCTCAGATTGTTCAGCCTGGGAATCACCACCTTAAGTTGGAGTTTGTTTGTTCATATCGCTGGCTTGTTGGCTGAGACAGGGGCGGTACCTATGGATAAGCGGGCTTAAAAGGCGGTCACGACGAAAGTGGTTTGCTTCCATCTCGATTCAGTCCACGCAAAATAAGGGGCGCCGCCCGCTATTGCATAGCATGGCGGTGGTTGGGGGTGTAACAGCACACGCATAGTTTCGGGTAGTACTTCAGATCAATCATATAGCCCCATGGCTTCCTGATCAAACACTAGCTTCGGCTTCCTCGATTTGTTCACAAACTATCCTTTGGTTACGTATCGCCGCTCCTCTTGACCAACCCGCCCTTTGTTACTCCTGTAGAGCGCTCTCAATTATTGAGCTGTAAGAATATGCCACTATGATGCATCGACAACGGTTCAGATTGTGCATATAGACGGACAACGGGGGTACAGTAACTGGTTTCTAGTATCGATATAGGAAAGTGTTTGCCAAGTTCTGCTGGGGCCACGCCAGTTGCCAACGGTGCAGAGGAGTCACTCTTCAGTATTGAGGAAGGGCCAGAAGCCGTAGGCGTTTGCGGCCGCGTTCAATCATACCTGTGTTGATATAATTACCGCCCTCAACGTTATCCTCGGCAAGCAAGATACCCCTTAACGGATTAGAAGGCTTCAATGTCTCCTGCGCAGGCGAGGGAGATATGCTTTACGGCCGTTTGACTCCAAGATAATACCGCTGTTGGTTTTTGGTGACATCAGGAGATTCTATCATGTACTGAGAGTTGTGGATGGTAGCTTAGCAATGATTTTGTTATCGCAGCTAATGCTGGTTGTGGAGGCTGTCCGCGACAACGGCGTCCTTCTGCGTGAGCGTTTCATTATTCCTACAACCTCATCAGACGAAGATTCGTATTCTTGGTACTTCGCCCAGGGGTTGTGATTGAAGTCGGCTTCATCATCTTCCGCATCATTGTACTCGACGGCAATGCACTGCTCTACATTATCGTCGAACTGGATGTGCTTTTTCTTGCTTTGGTGCGATGTTTGTAGGCTGGACGCATATCTAGGTGTAAAGTAACCAGTAGCCTCCCGCATTAATCCTCGTGCCATGGTCGAAGGCGTGGGGCAGTCTATTGGTGTAGCCCGACCAATGGTTGTTCGTTGGGCCTGCACAAACTCTGCGGCTTGCTGCACTAATGACGAATTTAGCAGCGACTTTTGCAACATTGCTTTCGACAAGCTGGGCTTCTTGAGGATTGTTTGAACGCCATCGACGTAGGAGCTGGTCTTCGGTAACCGGCTGGCAGGCTCAGAATGTTGTTGTGAACAAAAACGGTTCGAGGCAGGCTGCATGGGCCCGTACAACCAAGTTACGTCCACCTCTTTCAACCTGTTTGGTTCGTTAGTGCCGTTTAAGACAGAAACCTGAAAGGTGGCGTGCACCAATGAGTAGATTTGTACCCCATGGCATGGATTACGATCGAGATAACCGGGACTGACTCACCAGTTGAGCGTCTCGGGCGACATAGTCTTTCGTTTGAACTGAGACTTGGCCCATATTCTCCATGAGGCATTTTCAAGCGTGGAGTGCTCGCCGTAGACTTTGACGTGTTCCACAATGTGCCGCCACGATGACCAAATAACTTCCACGCGTCATTCGTACGAGAGATAGTCGACTTGATGTGAGGGTTCCTTGCGGACAGCAGTGTCATCTTCCGATATAGGTAATGGGTCGGGTGCAGTCAACGGTGTGTTTGAGGAAATTGGAACGCTTGGCGATGGTGAGGGTAAAGACGTCGGTGGAGCTGTTGTGGGTCTCGATGAGTCCGTGTCTAGACTAGCGACGCCCGTCCTGTATTGTCGCACGCTGCCGTAGTCCGGAAAGGATAAGCCATCGTCCTCACTACTCGGCTCGTCGGATTGAGTGCCCAGGGATATACTGCTGGAGAGTATAGGATGGAGTAACGATGTCTGCAAGGAGATCAACGATGGCGCGCACATGTCTTGGAGGGAGTGTTGGTTCTTGCGGAGCAAAGTATATGTGTCGTAGGTGAGGAAGCTCGACATAATAGAGCAAATTGGGCCATGGAACGCGCCGCGTGCCGAAAGCACATCAATGGCCATTCTGGTTGTGGAGGGGTTCAATGCCCCCTATCGGTTACAGAGAAAACCCAGCGGTGGTGTCTGGTGCCAATACATCGAAAAATATCCATTGGCCGCTCAGTGTCAACATGCTGCCCGTGGCGGCGTGGTGGCTAAGTAGAGTCAGTAATGCGGGGGTGTATTGTGGTCGAGTATCGCAAGAATGCTAAGTTGGTCAGTGACGCAAGGACGAGCGCAAGGGATATGAAGTCGACATTCCAAGGTGGGAAGGAGCGGAAGACAGGAATGTTGTATGGATACTGCTGCGACCGCGGACGCTGTTGAAGCTATTGAAGCTGTTGAAGCCCTTGGCTAGTGAAAGTTTTCCCCATTTGAGATATGTCTCCAACGCTTGTGCTCGTGGATGACCGTCACTGTCACCGTCGTCTTCCCTAACAAGTCAGACGCAAAGTATGACATCAATCATTATCTGACAAAGCACATGCCTTTGATTCAGGAACGTTGGGACCAATACAGGGTCAAAAGCAAGTCAGCAACAAAGTACTCAAACGGGGTTGACAGCTCGCCCCCCATTTCTGCCTTTGGGTCTGTGGTAGTGTGGGAAAACCATGAGCAAATTAAGGCGGCGTTCGCTGGGCCAGAAGTTGGCGAGATAATAGGTGACATTTCCAACTTCAGCAATAAAGCGGCTATCTTTCTACTTGGCGAAGTTGTGCATTAAGACCACGAGCAAGCCAGTGGCCAATAGAAGCTAGACAACATATAACATAATAAGAAAAATACGTCCATGTAGTACCTAGTCGCGATATTATAGCTGTATATGAATAGAATATAAATTACGCTTGTGCCGCCTACGTTCAAGATCCGCTTTTGTAGACTCAAAATGGCGCTTATCCTAAGAAACAATACCGAGGCTGACGGCGTCGCGCCCCTTACTGTCAGGATAATGATATTGTAGTGTAATAAGTAAGACGGTGGAAAAGATACTTAGATTGGAGGCATCACGTGACAAGCTCTGTGATCTGGAAGGCTTGGCACTAGAGAGCAATAGAGCAAAAGTCATGCTCCATATAGAGCACGGTAACCCGAGACAGAGCACAAGACACTCTCCTATGTATATAGACTATTACAAATGTCACTAGGACATTCGTGTTCAACCTGAGAATAGCAATCAGTCATTGTTCTCAAAACCCTCGATACTCTTTTAGTTTACAGTTACTGTTCACTGACTTCGTATTCTAAATCCTAGAGAAACGTGGGCCAATTGCTCTAGACTATGTTACGCTCGTCGCCAAGGAGAAAGTAGGTAAACGCACCCTCCGCCGCACCGCAGTCCCTGTCACGGCCTTGGACACCCACCTGCGAACTTGCCAACCCACACCAATCTTTTGATTTTTGGGTCTCCTTCACAGAGGCTCCAAAAATCCCAGCAACTAATCCGCCTCGCCGCGGCCACTCTGGGAGTACCTCTAACGTCCGCCTAGCCCCCCGCGCTGACGCGTAAGGGAGCTTGTTGGGATGGCAGAGTCTTCCTCCTCCCAGCACACAGGGTCCCCAGACCCTGAGATCCCTTAGCAGCTTTATACACGCGCCCCAAGACGGCCCCAGGAGTACATGCATTACTATGCACCTCTTCTAAGCAGCCAGAACCCTGGTGGGAGCGCTCCTAAACCTCGAGTCTCTAATGCCGTCCAACGCCACATCACCGAGACTCAGCAGACTGCCCAGCTATAGAACACCATCACTGCTGCCTTTGCAGCAGCCATAGATCAACACGCAGAAGGCTATACTAACCCTTAAGAAGCTAGAATCGCCAAGGAGCTGTAGCAGAGAGTCATTCTACCTCTAACCTCTCTCTCCTTGAGCAACTCCCCCCCTAGTTCCCGCTGGAGCAGCAACACTAGTCGCAGCAACCCTAGGAGCCAAGAGTTAGGACGCTGCTCTTGGGCAGACATAGCTAGAGACCCCTAAATCTCAGATAGGGGTGCTAACTAACCCCTAATTCCTGCTAGATCCTGATCTAGCCCGCTAGCTACGCTGAAAGAGGACAATTAAATCTTTATAGCTATCTCTAACCTAACAATGCAACTGCAACAACCCTCACTATTTATAGTAAGGTAGGCAGTATGCAAGAGCATAGGAAGAATTACCCTTAAGGACATACCTACCGCATTACTAATTAAAACAGGCTGGGCAATCACCCCCGCTAACATGTCTATCCAGGACCAACTTATAACCTAAGAAAACTAGGAACTTCTAGTAAGAGCACTAGACAGAGACGCGGTAAGGATCCTAGAACGCTAGATTAACTACGCAGTATAAGGAGTACCTAGCTCTTTCTAGACCCTAGACAGCACAGAACTACCTACTACTATCTAGCTAGTAGAGAAAGAGGCCTGCTTGCAAACAGGCAAGCAGCTAGTTAGCTGCAGGGCCTTATAACATAGAGCTAACTACTATAGCCTTACTACCTAGATCATCTCTTACAAAGAGCTAGTCCGCTCGTTCCATCTTTTTAGTATTAGCAAGTACTTAAAAGTAATTAACAAGCACCCTACTATACAGCGCTACAACCTAGGCTGCTAGGGCTACTATAACGCTGCCTAGTGCACTTAGGTAGCGCGCTGCGCGCACTGCAGAGATCGCACAGGCAGATACCAAGGACAGTATAGGGACAGCTGCCCCTACAAAGCTGTGTGCAATAACTACTATAGACTACACCTAGCTAGCTACGCTAACTGCCCTGCAGCCCCTTACTAGGTCAACAGACACACTATCAAGCCTACAAGGGCCAAGCTAAAGGCTAACTGTCGCGCAGGCAAGATAGCACAGCAGCACCTCTACAGGACTATTAAAGAGACCCTTAGACAGGCAACACTTTAGCCCAAGGCTACCCCTATAGAGACATTAGAGACAGCGCCTCCCCACCCTTGCACCTAGAGGCAAGAAGGAGACAACAGAACGTTACTTCCTACAACCACTGCCTCCTATACATCCTCCTCTACTACTAGCAGAAAAAAGAGACCAAGGCGGGCCGCCACAGGCCAGAGAAGTCTTAATATAGGACAACTGTCTGCCAGCAGCATCTGCCTACAATTAACTATCCACACTAACCTGTCCACCTTAGGGAAGGAAGACGCTAGCATAAGCAATAACCTGCTATTAACATGCTAGAACACCCCTATAACATTACAGCCTACAACAGGCGTTAACAACCTAGCCTACTAAGCAAACAACTCCGCATGTGCTAGGCTAATGTTAGCAGGAGCTCGCCCTAGCACATCACAATACTAGAGGTAGCCTTTTAGAAGGGCATAGATATTATATATGTTTAAGAGCTCTTTACATGTGCCAACTCTAGAACTTCTACCTACCCTGGTTTTATACACCTTGCACCTATTAGCACCTAGGACATCCCTAACACACTAGGCTTAGCCCGCCCTAGGGTAATAACCTACATCTGTAAAGGACACCACCTACAATACTAGGCTAGAGAGAGCCTTAACCACCTAGACATGCTATAGGCTGTAGTAAATAGAGTTGCTATACTTAACTGCTACAGACAGCTACACACCCTGCACGTTATCTAATATATTACACATCTTACACCCCCTCAACTCTGCCTAGCAGGAGGAGACTTTAACACTAGACACAAATCCATTAAGCCTACTATTACTGCAGCTAACAGAGGTGTAGAGCTAGCTAGATAGGCTGCTAGCGCCTCTATAGACTATATTAGTGTGCTAGGACAGCTAACACACTATACTAGCTATATCCTTGACCTCCCCTTCTCTAACATACTATTTGCCTAGTCTGCTGTTAATGCTAGCATGCTGTTGAGGTCGTAAACTAAGCAAAGCTCGTAAATACTTCCAAGGTTGGTTCTCTAGGATGAGTGCTGGTACAGGAGGGGCTAGTATAGATGCCTAGTGAAACACCGTGACAACTATGGTGTTAACAATGAGTAGTACAGATAGTTGATCTGTCTGGCTCGAGAGTTAGGTTGAGTTCCAATAACAAAGTTGATTAACGAGGTTGAACACAATGCCATAAGGGCAGTGTTCCTACTTGCTATATACTAAGGAGTGTCCTACATTTCTCACGATGTCCTACGAAGTCCCATGGGAGGCCCTGTGGTTTCCATGAGTGGTTTGTAGTTTTCTGTGGGACACACGTGTGGTGTCTCACACTGTCTCACGCTCTTGGCGTGGTTTGTTCTTGTAGGATCGTGGGACGTCACGTGGTCTTCCTAGCCCCGCGCCGTTGATCCGTAACCATAACTTCGTCGTATCGTGCCTCTTTCTCTGAGATCGTAACACATGCACAGCAGCTTAGACTATAAGATAATAGTAACCTCTGTCTCTCTCTCTACTCTAGGCACTCTGCATCTAGAACAGTACTACTATAGAGTCCTAGAGGCAAGCCTACCTAAGTTCAGTAGGCTAGTAGAAATAGGTGTCCAAAGTATCCTAGACCCGCTTGCAACACAGGACGCAGCATAGCTAGATAAATACGTTATACTGCTTAGAGAGACTCTACAGCACTCTGTACAGACAGCAGGCAAGCTTAACTACAAGGAAGGCTGCGCTGCACTATAGTAGACCAGAGAGTACAAAACTGCCTACTAGGCCTACAAACATGCTAGATAGCTCTGCCCTAGCAATCTACTAGAGGAGAGATAGGCCTTTAAGACTACAGTCCAACAGGCTAAGAGGCAGTATTAGAGGCACGTTATTAACAACGCTAAGGATAACAAGGACCTATTTAAGATTATTACCTAGTACAAGCTTACACTAGAGAACTAGAACACTCCCTAATAGTAAACAACATAACAATATCAGACCCCCTAGAGAAGGCAGAGGCTCTTAGGGAGGAAGTCCTTAACTAGTACACAGCAGAAGATAACCTTAACGTGTTTTATAAGCGAGCGCCGCGTACAGGCGAGCGCCGCACCCCACCAACTTTGCGCACCTCTACAGACACGTATCTCAACCACACTGTGATATAATATATTTATATTAACAGAGTTGATTAATCAGTATCTAAATTGTCTTTCTCACACGTACGTATATTATGCCCAGTCTCTCTACACCTTGTGCAGCGCGCAAGAGCCTGGCGGCTAAGACCTGACCGCTTTCCTCCTTGACGCTCTTCATAAGCAAGCTGCTGATCAGCCTCACGTTGAGCGAGTAGATCCTCTCCAGCTCCCTTTGTTAAGACCCCTCGCTTCTGGAGTCGCTTTTTCTTACGCTGCTTTCTCGTTGACGCTGCCTCGTTGGCTTTCTCAAGGCTGGCGATCCGATCGCGCATCAGCTCAGCTGAGAGCATCATCACTTCAGCCCCCTTCTTAAGCTGGTCAATCGCTTCAATAATCGAAGCTGGTGATGAGCTCTTATGCTTTTGAACGCGATCACGTATTAGAGTTGATTGAGCCTCAAGCTCACGTACGTTGCTGGGCGTACGAGCCTCCCAGAGAGCCTCTGCTATAGCAGCTGGAGTCGGCGTACGGAGCTGTATATCTAGCTTTGACAGAACAGCGTCTGGTTGGAGAGGAACAAGGCCTGCGCCTCGAAAGGCTGAGCAGATATTGGCTGACGTGAACGATTGATCAAAGGCTGCCTTGAAGGCTGGCAGAAACTCAAGCTTGGTAATGTAGTTGATGTGGTGGCGCATTAGAGCCTCAATCTCACGGCTGTACGCGCGCTTCAACGGCGAGAAGCAGCCAACGTCAAGAGGCTGGAGTAGGTGAGATGAATGAGGTGGCATACAGAGCGTATAGACATCATTCTCCTTGCAGAGCTCTTGAAACTCAAGAGATTGGTGGCTCTCGTGGCCATCAAGGATAAGCAGCCGACGTGCTCCAACCGTCTTGCCCTCTGTATGCTTAAGAAAGTGCTTTAGCCACTCAACTCCTAGCTCGTTATTTGTCCAACCGTTGTCACTGACTGCGATAGCCCAGTCTTGTGGGACATCCTCCTCCTCGTACCAGGCAGACAGGTGATACTGGCCAGCAAAGATAAGGAAGGGTGGGATCGTCCAGCCAGCAGCGTTGATCGCCTGGATCAACGTCACCCACTCACGATTTCCTGGCTGAACAGCCTTTGGCCTGCCTCTCCTCTCTGATCCTGTCGCCACAAGCTGAGTCGTGATCTTGCCCATCGCAAAGCCAGCCTCGTCAAAGTTGTAGACGTCCTCATCACAGATGCCGTACTTGGCTTTTGTCTGCTCTACGAGCTCAAACCAGCTTCTGATTAATATAGGATCCTCGCACAGAGCTCTCTGCCTGTCGTACGCTCGATTGAAACGTGTCGTAAGACTGTCTGTACGCTTAACAAAGTTGCGCGGCCAGTGGACGCCGGCCTGGCCTCCGCCGCGCGCAGCCAGCAGCTTATCAGCCATATCACGTACAGCCGCGTACGTAGGCGCAAATCCACGTTGATCTACGTCGAGTATATATCTGATAATCACCTCCTCTTCTAGCTCAGTGAGCTTCTTTGAGTTGGGCTGGCAATCGCGTCGGGCAGGCTTGCCATCGCGTCGGCGGCGGATCGTTCTATCAGACACGTTGAAGACTGCAGCAGCATGACGATTACTCTTAAACTGCTGAGTATTGATCGAAGAGAGAGCAAGTTGAACATCTGCTTCATTTGGAGCCATTTGAATAGCGTTGCGTAGAGCTATTGTATGTTGAGATAAGAGAGGTGCGCAAAGTTGGTGGGGTGCGGCGCTCGCCGGTACGCGGCGCTCGCTTATAAAACACGTTAGATTGTTTAATAGATACATCTAAACCTAGTTCTTTAGTTTTTAATAAATAACTAAAGATGTTATTTAAGTATTTATAGTGTTCTAGGCTAGGATTAGACATAAATCTAGCTAGATAATTAACACTATGTACTAAATCAGGTCTAGTAAATATAGTTAAGTATAACGTACCTCACGGGCGAGTGGATCAACGGGCGAGTGGATCACTTTTGCCAAGCCCCCACCAAATCTCACCCTCTTATGGCCCAAAACACCACAAACTGGCCCTGTATCAGGTAAAACAAGCTATAATATTACTCAGAAGCTACTTCTACACTATTCTTACATGTTCGTGCGTTGTGCCCACCCTCTCCACACTGTCCACAGCGTCGTTGGGTTGGTTCACCTCCTTTAGCGCGCACCTGCTTCTTCCTCTTCTTTCCATCACCACGAGCCCCAAACTCCTTTAGAGCAGTTACCCGCTGACCCTCCTCAACTATAAAGGTCCCTTCCTCCTTAACCCGCTTTCTTTTGTGTGATTTTCGGCGTGTGGCGGCCTTATTAGCTGCCCGAAGCTCAGCGATTTCCTTTTGCGCCAACACCAGCTTGTGCGCAATTATTGCTGCCCCCTTTGAGACCTTCTCAAACGCTTCCACCATAGAAGTTGGTGAGCTATTAGTATGCCTTTGAATCCTTGTTTTCACGAGCGTTGATTGCGACCCAAGTTCCAGGGTATTGCTTGGGGTTTGCGACTGCCACAGCTCGTTGCTGGTAGGGAGTTGGGGTGAGGGAGTCCGCAGCTTCACATCAAGGGCCATTATAACCCGTTCTAGGTCAAATGGGACCAATCCAGCGCCTTGGAACCCTCCCTGGATATTACTAGGAGTAATTGCTGCTTTATAGGCGCGTATAAAGCATGGCAGGAACTCTGTCTTTGTAATGTGGTTGATCTGGTTGCGCATGAGGATTTCGGCTTGGCGCCCATACGCCCTCTTCAAAGGGGCAAAACAACCCACATCAAGGGGCTGTAGGAGGTGTGAGGAGTGAGCAGGCATACATAGGGTGATAATCTTGTTATCCTTGCAGTATTGCTGGAATTCGAGCGAATCATGGCTCTCATGACCATCAATAACCAGCAAACGGTAGCTGCCAACAGTACGCTCCTTGGTATGCCTGTTGAAGTGCTTTATCCAGTCCAAACCAAGCTTGTTAGTAGTCCAGCCGTTATCAGAGACTCCAATAACCCAGTCTTGGGGCAGATCCTCTTCTTTGTACCAGATAGAGAGGTGATGGTGGGCCTTGAAGATAAGGAAGGCTGGAATGGCCCATCCTTTGGCATTGATGCCTACTATAGCCGTAACCCACTCCCGGTTCCCTGGCTGGATAGTCTTTGGCCGTCCTCGTTGTTCTGAAGCTGTAACAACTGCTCCTTGGGAGATCTGGCCCATCATGAAGCCTGTCTCATCAAAGTTGTACGTGTCGTCGTCCTGGATGCCATACTTGGCTTTGATGTTGGCTACAAGACTGAACCAGCCCTGTATAACCTCAGGGTCTTCACAGAGGGCTCTCCTGTAGTCGTATTTGCGATTGAACTTCACTTGGAGCTCTGGGTGCCGCTTAACAAACATACTGGGCCAGTTTGAGCCAACATGGCCCAGATTGCGCTCAGCGCGTAAAGAATTGGCCATATTGGCCACATCTGAGAGCCGAGGGGGAAATCCTCGCGCAGCTAGCTCAAGAACATGGTCAACAATCACCTTCTCCTCGTTGTTGTCCAGCTTCCGCGAGTTGGCCATAGAATCTATGCGTGAAGGTTGTCCTGCGCGTCGTCTGCTTAGTGTAGATTGTGGAACCTTGTAGATAGCTGCAGCGTCTCGTTGGGAGAGATTCGCGTCTTGTTTAAGAGCCTGAAGTGCAAGCTGTACCTGACGTTCCTTTGACGCGTCTGACTGGTGTTGTTGGGGAGGCATTGGTGTAGGAAGGGTAGTTTGGTGGGGGCTTGGCAAAAGTGATCCACTCGCCCGTTGATCCACTCGCCCGTGAGGTACGTTATTAAGCTTCCTATTTCTTGTTGGAATTTCTTAACTATACTACTTTGTTCTAGATATTTCTCTAGTTTTATACCTATTGGTATAGGGATACTTTTAGGTTTATTATTAAGTTTATTAAACTTAGTAAGTATCTGTTGAAGTCGTACTAAGCAAAGCTCGTGTACTCGTTCTAGTTGGTTCTCAGGGATGAATACGTTTACAAGTGGCTCGTCGGGGAGGGGGTATAGTTGCCTAGTGAAACACCGTGACAGCTATGGGTAACAATGAGGAGTATAGATATGATCTATCTGTCTCGAGAGTTGGGTTGAGATTCCAATAACAAAGTGGATTGATCAGGTTGAACACGAACCATAAGGGTTGTGTTCCTACGTACTATATACTAAAGGGATATGCAAGTGTCCTACGATGTCTCATGGTTTCTCACAATGTCCCATGGGGGGCCTTGTAGGAACTCGTGGTACTTCGTGGGAATCGTGGGACGTCACGTGATGTTGCCCATGGTGTCCCACGGTCTTGGCCTGGGCCTGTTGTAGGATTTCGTGAGACACACGTGACCCTGAGGTCTAGCGTGTTGGCGATCCGGCGTGTGTCATTGGTTATAAAACCAACACCCCGCGTTCGCTGGTCCAGGATCGTAACAGTATCTTATTTATAAAGTTTCTTTGTGTTATTATTAGAGATGTATTTTTTCTATCTCTTATAATTTCTACACCTAGAAATTCTTTAATTTCTCCTAAGTTAGTTATACCTAACTGTTGAAGTCGTACTAAGCAAAGCTCGTGTACTCGTTCTAGTTGGTTCTCGGGGATGAATACGTTTACAAGTGGCTCGTCGGGGAGAGGGTATAGTTGCTTAGTGAAACACCGTGGCAGCTATGGGTAACAATGAGGAGTATAGATACGATCTATCTGTCTCGAGAGTTGGGTTGAGATTCCAATAACAAAGTGGATTGATCAGGTTGAACACGAACCATAAGGGTTGTGTTCCTACGTACTATATACTAAAGGGATATGCAAGTGTCCTACGATGTCTCATGGTTTCTCACAATGTCCCATGGGGGGCCTTGTAGGAATTCGTGGTACTTCGTGGGAATCGTGGGACGTCACGTGATGTTGCCCATGGTGTCCCACGGTCTTGGCCTGGGCCTGTTGTAGGATTTCGTGAGACACACGTGACCCTGAGGTCTAGCGTGTCGGCGATCCGGCGTGTGTCATTGGTGATAAAACCAACACCCCGCGTTCGCTGGTCCAGGATCGTAACACTATCCTCCTCCTCCACAATTCATGTCCTCATGAATTAATCGATGGTTTCTCGAAGTACTCAAGCTCGACACACAACAGGAACCCGAATCAACGATACCGGATACCTAGCCATGGTTGCCTGCAAGTACTGCGCCAAGAAGGGCAAGGCATGCAAGATGTCTTCCCTTAGCCAGAAATGTGGAAACTGCGAATACAATGGAATAAAGAAATGTGAGCCGGTCGAAATTCCGGTTCCCGATTTCACAAAAATCGATAACGAAATGGCGCGCTTAGAACAAATGGAAGATGAAGCCGTCGAGGCTGAAGAGGCAGCAATGGCTGCACTACAAGCGGCCCGCGCGAAGCGCGACAGGGTGCGCAAACAGAAGAAATTCCTGAAGCGTCGTGAACAGCAATGGTTCGACGCAAGTGCTCAGTTCGTTGAGGATATTGAGCATCTAGAGCAGCAAGAGTCGGTGCTCGATGACGTCACAACGTTGGAGAACGGGCTGATGCCGGGTTCGTTGGCGTTGGACTGGGGGACGTATCCACCACCTATGGATCCCGACGCCGTTGATACTGGCGAAGCAACTGCTTGCAGTTCGTAAGGTGCGTCACTGGTTCCCAAGTGTTTTCCGAGTCGGGGTATCCTAACCATTTGACTAGGTATTCTTTGTCGGGTCCCGTTCCTCGATGTGTTATTATTTTTTCGACTTCCCATTCGTCTTCACCGTCGGCTTGGTAATGGAAGTCCTTCTGGATTGGAGTCCTTGGATCGGCTGGTTCCAAGAGTGAAACATGGAATTCTGGGTGGATCTTTGCATCCTTTGGCAGCGCAAGTCTAAAGTTGACTGGGCTGATTTGCTTAGAAATGAAAAATGGTCCGACCTTGACTTTGTCCAGTTTTTTTGTTGGTCTGCGTGTGCGTAGATTTTTTGTGAGGAGATAGACTTTATCCCCCTCTTTTAGCAGAGGTGCCGTTTTTCTTTTCTTGTTGGTGTAGGAAATTGCTCGTGACTGAGCTTTGGCGATGTTGTCAAGCGATTTCTGATGTATTTCCTTCAGTTTCGTTACTGCGGATATCGCTGATTCCGTTTGGATATTGCTTTCAAGACTGCGTGTAAAGAGATTCGGATGTCTTCCGTGGTTCGCGAAGAAAGGCGTCGCGCCTGTTGCTTCCGATAGTTTGTTGTTGTAAGCAATTTGTGCCATGGGTAAGAGTGAAACCCAGTTGCTCTGCTCTTGATTGCAGTAGATGCGGAGATACGTCTCCATTGTCTGGTTTACTCGTTCCGTTTGTCCGTCCGTCTGCGGATGATAGGCAGTTGATAGTTTTTTCTTAGTTCCTACTGCTGCTAGGAATGTTGTCCAAAAGTTAGACGTAAACAACTTATCTCTATCGCTGATGATGGATTCAGGGATACCGTGGTGTCGAACAATCCTGTCCAGGAACACTAGAGCGAGTTGCTCGGCCGTGTAGCTGTGTCGGAAAGGCACAAACTCAGCGGCTTTCGTGAATCTATCCACCACAACGAATATTGCGTCGTAGTTGTAGCCAGTGACAGGGTCCTTGGAGATTGGTAATTGTGTAACGAAATCCATCGTGATATTCGTCCATGGTGCAGTCGGTGGTTCCATAGCCTGCATTTCTCCATACTTGGCGTGTGTGCTGTGTTTGTTTTGCTGACAGCTAACACAGTTCTTGATAAATTTGGTGACCTTGTCCTTCATGTGTGGAAACTCATAGTGTCGTCTGATGAGTTCCATGGTTCTCGTAATACCGGGATGTCCGTGCAACGGATCATCGTGATGTTTGCTGATGACTTCTTCCTGAAGTTCTTCCGGTACTTGCTCCGGTATGCGTTGTTCTTGCTGAACTTGCATAATGAGGTTGAGCTGTTGCGATGGTCCTAAAGACCCATCCTTGTTGACCCCGAGTATGGCGAATTGGTTAATGGTTTTTTCTCCTGCGATGTCGCTGCGTCGACTCAGTGCATCAGCTCTTCCATTGTCCTTGCCTGGCGTATACAAGATCTTGAACTTGTATCGCCCCAATAGTTCAGACCAACGTACTTGTCGTCCATTCAAGACCTTGGTGGTCGTAAAGTACACCAGGTTCTTGTGATCGGTGTAGATGGTAAGTTCTGAGCAGCTTTCTGCGTATGGTCTCCAGTGTTCTAACGCGGCTACGATTGCGAGTAATTCCTTGTCGTGCACATCGTATCGTTCTTCTGGTCCCGTGAACTTGCGTGAGTAATACGCAATGGGATGCCATAGTCCATCTTTTTCTTGCGTGATACATGCGCCTAGCGCTAAGTTTGAAGCATCTGTTTCCATGCGCATTGGTTTGCCCCTGCGGAAAGTAATCAATGTGGGTGGCTCGATGCATGCCTTTTTTATCGTTTGGAATGCGATTTCTTGCGTTTGTCCCCACTTGAATGGTGTGTCCTTCCGTGTCAGCTTTGTGAGTGGCATGGCTATGTCGGAGAAGTTCTTGATGAAGCGTCGGTTGAAGTTAACGAAGCCTAGAAATGCCTGGATTCCCTTGACACTGGTAGGTGTAGGCCATTCTTTCACGACTCGAACCTTTTCTTCGCTCATCCTGACTCCATGTCTTCCTACGACGTAGCCAAGGAATTCTACTTCTTCCTTGTGCCATTCGCATTTCTCGGGTTTGAGCTGTAGGTCTGCTTGCTTCAAGCATTCTAGCACTTCTTTGACATGTTGTATGTGCTCTTCTAGTGTCTTGGAGTACACTAGGATATCGTCTAAATACGCCACCACCGTCCTATCGAGGTGTGCCCTCAGGACGTTGTTGATCAACTCCTGGCACGTGGCTGGTGCGTTTGTTAGACCGAACGGCATGACTAGGTACTCATAGAGTCCGTATCGTGTTCTAAAAGCCGTCTTCCATTCTTCGCCTTCCTTCATGCGGATGAGGTTATACGCCCCTCGTAGGTCTAACGCAGTGAAGTACTGTGCTCCTTCGAGCCGGTCCTGCAACTCTGTGATGTTGGGGAGCGGGTAACGATTCTTGATCGTAATCTCGTTGAGCTTCCTAAAGTCGATGCAAGGTCGTAGCTTGCCATCTTTCTTTGGAACGAACATAATGGGGTACCCTGCAGGTGATTCCGATCGTCTGATGAATCCCTTCTTAAGGTTTTCGGTGATGTACTCGCGAAGTACGCCGAGTTCCTTTTCCGACAGCTGATATAGCCTTTCGAATGTCGGTGTCTTTCCTTCCTGGAGCTTGATCTCGTGATCCCAGGGTTTATGCTTAGGCAGGGCTTTCGCCGTAAGCTCTTCTTCAAACATCCGTGCGTACTGTCGATAAACGTCAGGGATGGCAGGAGTTGCACTTTTCTCCTTAACCGTCGGTTCCTTGTCTGCTACCTTCGCGGTAGGGGAAGCGCGGTCGACCGCTCTCTGTAGGCGCGTCTCGGACGAAGCTATATTGTTGATAGTCTTCTCATCTACCAGTTGCATCGTGAACTGCGCAGGATCGGGTTGTGGTGTGCCTCGGCCACAACACTCTAACGAAAGCCTTCCTTCAGCCCAATCAATCGATGGGTTGTGCTTTCTCAACCATGGTAACCCTAAAATGATGTCGTGGGCAGCTGTTCCCAGGACGTCGAAGGTTATCAACTCATGGTGGCCCTGTATTTGGAGTGGTCGTTGCACCACTTCGTGCGTGACCTCGTTTTCTCCAGGCATTGGCTCTCCATTGGCCACTCGGATCTGGTAAGGGACTTCTTTCGGTTGCGGGCGGATTCCCGTCTTCCTGATCGCCTCTAGCGATATGTAATTCTGTTGTGATCCCGAGTCTAGTAATGCCTTCAACTGTCTGCCATCTAGCACGACAGTGAGCCGGATGAGGGAATGGGTCCCACCGGAATTGTCGTGTCGATTCCCGGTGCCCTGTATCGAATTAACGTGGCGCGTCCTCGCGTGCCTCCCTTGTGGTTGTCCGGGGGTAGGCCTAAAAAAGCCTCCTCGAATGCGGCGAAGCCATGAATCTCTTTCAGGCTGAAGTGTTTCTTGCATTTAGGATTGAGGCATTCGGCCCAATCGTCGCCGTTGCATTCCTCGTTGTGCACCAAGTGCATCGTAAGAATTTCGTCAACGTCTATCGCGCCTGGAAAGTGGAGCGTATAGCGTTTGTCCCAGAGATGCTCGTTGCATTTCGTGTATGGGCATTCGAACCACTGGCCGTTGCATTCCTTGAGCTTGTTTGGGAACCAACGTGCCTCCAGCTTCTCCTCCTTGTGTACCTCGCATTGGTTGTGGGTGCAGTAAATCCAGGACAGTAGGTGATGCTTGTCGTTCCGAATGTCTTGGAGTATCCTGTCGGTGTTGTTGGGCGGTGTTGGTGCAAGGTCTCGGTCCATAATTTTGGCTGGGATGTAGAGAGGAGTGTCCCTTGGTCTAGCACCGTAACCGTCGTTTTCCCATGCTTGCCATGCGAGTTCGTGCCATTCTTCGTCTGTACGGCGCGAATTGAGTATCTGTTGTTCGAATCCTTTGAGTGCTGCGGGGTCTCCTTCCAGATAGTTCCTAGCTCGAGTAACGAGTTCAGGTTGTTGGTACCAACTGATCTCGTCCTCATATAGGTTCTTGGTTGTTTCTTCTATATCGTCTTCAGTGAAGTTTCCATGTTCCTGGGCGCGTATCAGAATGCGGTTGCATAACGCGTTGTGTTCTTGTTCTTGATTGCTCGTTGGCAAGTCTGGAACCTGCGTTTCCGGAACAGTGGAATTGTCAAGTTGATATGGTGTCGGAGCCCTGCTACGCACGCTACGTGGGTTTTCGTCGGGTGTGATGTAGTCATTGTTCCCGGAATCGGTCTCTGGATCCTCCATGAGACGTCCCATGTCTTCAGTGATGACTTCCCAATCACTGGCATCGGTGTCGCCTGAGGTACCGACAATCATGTTAAGTTGTCGCGTAACCTTGTTCTTGTTGCGACAGTCTCTGGCGTAGTGGCCTACCTTGCCACAGCCGTAACAAGTCACCGTGGACTTGTTGTTCCCATTACTACCCTTGCTCTTGGCGTTCCATCTCTCAGGTCCTTTGTTGATGTTAGAAAGGTCCATGGCTTCCTGTCCATAGTAACCACTGTTGGTACTGTTATGGATGCGGCGCGTGGTGTTGGACGGGTAGCGTCCTCCACGTTGTCCGCGGCGGAAATTGTTGTTGCGCCATGGTTGTCGTTGCTGAGAGGTAAATGCGTTTCGTCCATTCGTATGAGACGTTCGACCGAGTTCTTGATCCAACTCGTAGAGTCGATTGTCGATATCAATGGTTTCTTTCATGAGCTCATCCAAGGTGTCGAGTCGTGCGCCCGAGCGCATCAACTCCTCTTTGACCCTTGGTTTGAGGCCTTGTCGAAACATGGTGATGAGAGCAGTGTCGTCCCAGTCGGTATTGGCTGCAAGCTGCTGAAAGTCGGCAGCATAGTCGGCAGCGGATTGCTTTTGGTGGATGTGTTGTATCTTGCGTCGTGCGATAGTGGGTTCGTTGATGACTCCAAAGATAGTACGAATCTTTTCTTTGAATTGGTCCGTATCGCTCATCCAAGCGTCGACTTCGTCGGGAGCTTCTCCGGCAGTGAACTGTTGAAGGAATGGCTTGATCCACTTCATAGCTTGGTCACGCATGTGACTAGCCATGAGGGAAACTCGTTGGACTTCTGGAACGTTCTGACCCTGAAAGGTAAAGAACAAGTCCCACTGGAGTAGCCATTCATCAAGCTTGTTGCGGTCTCCTCGGTAGAGGTCCGGCTTAGCAACAGAGATCGTGTTGCTTCCTGGAGCCGCCTCATACACGGGTGGAGCTTCGTTGGATCTGCTGGGGGTAGCACGAGTACCTGAAGTTGTAGACATCTTAAGGGTGTTCAAAATGTTGAAGTCGTACTAAGCAAAGCTCGTGTACTCGTTCTAGTTGGTTCTCGGGGATGAATACGTTTACAAGTGGCTCGTCGGGGAGAGGGTATAGTTGCTTAGTGAAACACCGTGGCAGCTATGGGTAACAATGAGGAGTATAGATACGATCTATCTGTCTCGAGAGTTGGGTTGAGATTCCAATAACAAAGTGGATTGATCAGGTTGAACACGAACCATAAGGGTTGTGTTCCTACGTACTATATACTAAAGGGATATGCAAGTGTCCTACGATGTCTCATGGTTTCTCACAATGTCCCATGGGGGGCCTTGTAGGAATTCGTGGTACTTCGTGGGAATCGTGGGACGTCACGTGATGTTGCCCATGGTGTCCCACGGTCTTGGCCTGGGCCTGTTGTAGGATTTCGTGAGACACACGTGACCCTGAGGTCTAGCGTGTCGGCGATCCGGCGTGTGTCATTGGTGATAAAACCAACACCCCGCGTTCGCTGGTCCAGGATCGTAACACTAACTTAGATATAGAACCTAGTTCTTTATATAGATTATTAACTAGTACAGTATTACTAGCAAATACTAGAATATTGTTAACATGTGTTGCTAGAACAATAGGTTTACTAGTATGTATAAATATACTATTATCTATTTGTAGACTTTTAAAACCTATTTGTTCTAGTAAGAAATAATTGCTATTGTCTACTAGCTTGTTTTAATCCGTATAGGGCTTTATTTAATCTCCAAGTTATACTAGATTATTCTTTCGTCTTTATACTTGTATTAATTTTCTCTAACGTACCTCACGGGCGAGCTGGCCACCTGAGCGAGCTGGCCACTTTTGCTAAGACTACACCAAACTTCACTTGAGTCGCGATGTCTCAACGCAACAACGTAAGAAAGCCTTTTAATGAAGCAGATATACAGCTTGCGCTTTAATCTCTTAAACAAGACGCGATGCTCTCCTAGCGACGCGCTGTAGCGATCTACAAGGTGCCCCGAAGCACTCTTAGTATGCGACTTGCTGGAACCCCTCTACGACGTGATTGCACGCCTAACTTAATGAAGCTGACAAGCACTGAGGAGGAGGTGATTGTTTAGTATATACTAAAGCTAGACGAGCGAGGATACCTGCCTCGGCTTGCTGATGTGGAGGATATGGCTAACTCTCTGCTTGCTGAGCGCTGCCAGCTACCTGTTGGCAAGAACTGGGCTGGCACGTTTGTTAAGCGTCAGCTAGAGCTTAAAGTTAAGTTTAATTGAAAGTACGACTACAAGAGAGCTCTGTGTGAGGATCCTGAGGTTATTTAGGGCTGGTTCTGGCTTGTGGAGAATACTAAAGCTAAGTATGGTATCCTGGACGATGACACCAATAACTTCGATGAGTCTGGCTTTATGATGGGCGTTATATTAACAGGAGCTGTTGTTACAGGTGCTGAGTGTCGAGGACGACCGAAGACAGTGCAGCAGGGCGATTGAGAGTGGACAACAGTCATCCAAGGCGTTAATGCAAAGGGGTGGGCTATCCTACCCTTTATTATCTTCTTAGGCAAGCACTACCTCTCGGCCTGGTACAAAGAACCCAGTATACCTTACAACTGGGTTATTACTGTCTCTGAGAACGGCTGGACTAACAATGAGCTTGGTTTAAAGTGGCTAAAGCACTTTAATGAGCACACAAAGCAGCGCACTGTGGGCAGCTACTGACTGCTTATTCTGGACGGCTACGAGAGCCACAACTTAGTTGTATTCTACTAGTACTGCGAGGAGCACAAGATTATTACTCTATGCATGCCTCCCTACTCGTCGCACATACTCTAGCTGCTTGATGTGGGTTGTTTTGCCCCTATGAAGAAGGGGTATGGCTGCCAAGCTGAGAGGCTGATGCGCAACAAGATCACGCGCATTACAAAACTAGAGTTCTTGCTGTGCTTCAAAGCGGCTTTTGATACCTCTATTACTGAGAGTAACATCTAGGGAGGATTCAGAGGCGCTGGCTTGGTCCTATTTGACCTAGAGGCTGTGATTTTAAAGCTTGAAGTATGGTTGCGCACGCTAACACTACCTACTGTGGACCACAGTACATGGGAGTCTAGAACACCAAGTAACACCCTAGAATTTGGGTCTCAATCGAAGCTGGTTCGAGAGAGGATTTAGAGACACGTTGATAGCTTACTAACCTTAATGGTTGATGCCCTTGATCGGCTCACTAAAGGCGCGGAGATAATGGCGCACTTACTAGTTTTGATGCGCAACTAGGTTGCTGAGCTTTAAGCCGCCAACGAGGCAGCTACACGCCGTAAATCACATAAAAGAAGGCGAGTGCAGCGAGAGGGGGCCTTGACGTTTGCTGAAGGGGTGCGGCTGACTACTCTAAAGGAGTTTGAGGCCTGTAGTGATGGGAAGAAGGCAAAGAAGAGAGTGCACGTTGATGGGAGCACTTAGTCTTTAAGACGCTGTGGGACATGTGGTGAGGCAGGATACAACGCGCGAATGTGCAAGAAAGATGCGTGGAGTACTGTAGATTAGTGCAGTATACTATGCAGTATAGTACAATGCTGTTGTGTACTGTAGTATTGCAAAGGGGTTGTAATGTTGGTGTGGTCTTGGCAAAAGTGGCTAGCTTGCTCGGGTGGCCAGCTCGCCCGTGAGGTACGTTAGTTTAGATTGGATACAAGTTATACAATCTTTTAAACTAATAGAGGCTGTTTTTATATCCTCTATATTAATAAAATCTACTTTAGTAGAGTCTAGTAATTTCTTAATTGCACTTAGATTAATATGTCCTAATCTTCTATGTGCTAGATCTATAGTATTGTTATTAATAACTATAGTTTCTTTACTAGGATTGCTACTAGTATTATTACTAGTACTATTATTATTACTACTAAGATCTATAGAATCTTCTATAGTAATATCTTCTTCTTCTTCTATAGAAATTAAGGATAGTTAGTTCTTTATTTCTAAAGTTTTTAGGTATAACTCTATTACTACTAGTTTTAAAATAACTAACTCCTTTCTTATAGCTACCTTTAGCTAGTAGGTTGTTATTTAGAGTAGTTATATTACAACTATTTTTATTAAATAGTAGGTTATACCCCTGGTGGGCGTAGGTCTCGCAGTCGTACCCGTCGATTCGTGACGTGGGTAGTCGATCCAGAGTCCAGAATGTATGCTTCTTTTAGCGGGTACTCGGATAGATCTGCGCGGAATGCTGCGGCAGTGAATGCGGCATCTATGGTAGCGATTGTTCGGCCTTCTAGTCACTGCTCTGTGACTTCTGGAGTAGGCGTATGTGACTGTTTGATTCTTGGTGTTTGTGAGCGAGGTCTCTTCTGTCCTCTCATCAGCTCCTGTAGCCCGGCGTCATTCTCGAGTCGCCATCTGGTCATCTCAGAGAATCCCTCCCTTGGTGTAAACCACTCTGGGGCTTTATCAGGGTAAGCGTAGTAGCAGTTCTCAAGCAAGTGGCGCATTCCGCAGGCGGGGCATTTGCTCCCTTCTGCTGCGGCTGTACCTTCTCTGCTAAGGAACCTGTTAGCTGTCATTTGATCAGCTGTTCTCTTGGCACGGGTCCTTCCCCGACTCCCCTTTGTAGTAGGAGTGGATGATGCGCGTTCGGCAGCGTGAGAGGCGTCCCTGTCAGTGCCCAGAGAGGATTCACCTCGATCTGCGAGAAATGAATGGTCACCTGCAGCAAATACTGCGCCTTTACGGCTCCCCTTTGTAGTAGGATGGTGGTCCACCATGTGCTCTCGGAAGCGTTTCATCATTTCTTTTCGAGTCATTGTAGGGTCTCGTAGCCCATTTTCTTTGAATGATACTTCCCATGTTGGCGCTACCTTTCGGACCGCAGCCAGGAAATCTCTCATAACGTCTCTTGGCTGCAGCACCTCGCTACAACCTTCGGCGTTTGCTTCTGTTGATGCATGATCATATTCGAGTAGCCAGGTTTCCCAGTGGCTCGGTTGCCTCATTGGGCTCATCGCAGCGAGGTATCGTGTTCTTGCGCGGTCTCTTTCCTCTTCGTCGTCTATTCCAACAGTCTGTTTCAGTTCAGTCATCCACGTTCTGATTGGATTGCCTGCTTTGCAGCAGCTCTTAAACAGGTGTGGTGACACCGTGTTCTGCATAAGAACCACGATCTTGTCCATGCTTGACAGTTCTTCCCGATAGTCTCTGTCTGCTATCTTGTACCCTTCAAGTTGGGATTTGTAATAGTCGTTATCTTGTTGCCAGGATTTGAACCCGTTTGACGATAGGTCGGAGGGCGCTGTTGGGGTTGCATTGAGTACCTTCTGTTCGTACTGTGTGATGTCTGGTATCACAGGTGCTTTTGGTTTCGGTATTACTTCGTCGGTGGCTGCTGGGTCGATCTTGGACCATACGTTGAGGGTTGCAGCCCTGGTTTTGAGGTTCTGGAGCCAGTAAGTGTACGATCTGTGGTCGGTGAGGACAGACGTAGCTGGTTCTCTCATTGTTAGCGACATTATCGCGTGTTTGCTTAGGTTTTGTTAGGCAGTGAGACTCTTAATTGTCAGATCTAATGCTTAGTATGCGTGTTTTTTTTTTTTTTTTTGATGAAAAGGTGATGAATTGTGTTCTCGTGTCTATCTGCTTGGACTTCGTGTTCCCAGCCTTTGTCGGACCGGCTTTCCTCCGGTCTTATCTGGCAGATACATGATTCAGGGGGTCTATCGACACCCTTGACCTCCAACCGCATCTTAGTTTAGGGGAAATAGGCCTCTATCTGACAGGTGGATAGTCTAACTCCCAGCTCTGTACCATTTTGAGAGCTTGGTCTTCTTGTCAGACCACCAGGCCTGTTGTGTGTGTCGTAATGTCTTGCGGGCTATTGTCTTGATGCCTGAGAGTGTAGGTATAGCGGCTTTTCCAGTCGGGGGTGATGGGTGCTGGGCTTCTAGGTTGGCTAGCCTGTCTGCTGCCTCATTTCCTTCAATGCCTAGGTGTCCCGGGGCCCATTTGATAGAGACGTCGTGTGTCTCCATGGCACCGTGGCACTCCAGGAAGGCCCATTGAGAGGTAGGGGGTGCGTCGCCCCTGAGGCACCATATCACTGAGGTGCTGTCTATGCACAGCCAGATTCGACGGGTGCGGAGCGCTGGTTGTCTTAAAGTGTGCTGGAGGCCCCTCCATGCTCCTATTGCTTCCGCGTCGAAGACGTGCGAGGTGGGGTGAAGTGACCCGCGTCCAGTCTGCAGTTGCTTTCTATTCTGATACACTGCAAAGCCGTAGGTAACCCGCTTTTCTCCTTCCTTGGTGTACTGTTCAGAGCCATCTGAGAAGATAGTGACATCTAGTGGCGAGAGCTGGGCCCACCATTCATTGAAAGCCGTGGCTGCAGTCTTCTTGTCCATGCCAAGCGTTGGGTCTGTTCGGCAGCTGGCTGAGTAGTGAGGGGCTGTTAGTGTCGTCCTAGGGATCTCTGGTAGAAGAGATGCCATCTGTTGGACTTTAGTCTTGACTCGCTGGGGTTGTCCGGTTTTTACGCCCCTGTTCACTACATGTACTACTGTGCGCCTAGTGAGAGGGTGGTCTGCATCTGTGGTGCGCAGATGAGTTGCGAATCTGAGTTTAGCTTCCTCTAGAGCTACTGCTGCCGATAGCAGTCCGGCGTCTCGGAAGAGTGCAGCTGTAGGGGTTGTTCTCCACGCTGGTAGGATGCCTCTTGCTGCTATAGCCAGTGTCTTGTCTATAGCAGCTATGTGCCATCCAACATAAGCGCTGACCTCTTGTGGCCTGCCTGGTTTAAGTGTATGTGGCTGTTTAGTGCGGCCTCTGTACCAGCACTCGGTCCCATACAGGAGTGATGGGTACACACAGGCAATAGTAGCCCTGCGGAGGGAGCTGGCTGGTGGTCCATAGGTAGTCCTAGCTAGGCTGCGGATGTGATAGGCTACCTTAGTAGCCTTTGCAGTGCGTGTGGCTACATGTCGTCTAAAGGAGAGTCTGCGGTCAAACCACACTCCTAGCCAACGCAGCGCTGACTGACTGTGCTCTCCACCTGGGAGGATGGGGTGGATCGTGAGCTGCTCGTCGACCACACAGGGAGGGGCATAGCTGCTCCGCTGTCTGGTCAGGTGTATCATTTCCTGCTTTTCTGGAGCAAAGGTGACCTTGTTGGCCTCGCCCCATGCTCTGATCTGCCTCAGGTCTGATGCTAGGAGCTCGACGTTGTTGTCCATAGAGTGTGAGGCCCGGTATAGACATATGTCGTCTGCATATCCAAACCTCCGTTCTGTATCCATGGATAGTAGCTCGGCTAGATACAATGTGTACAGGACAGGAGAGAGAGGCGAGCCTTGGGGTGTGCCACAGGCGACAGGGTAGCTAGGAGTAGTGATCTGTCCAAGGCGGACTTGAACCCTCCGGTCAGTGAGGAATGAGTCTACAAAGAGTATGGTCCTTTGTGGCCAGCCCTGTTGGGCCATCCGGTGTAGCAGGCGGTTCTTGAGGAGGGCATCAAAGGCGCCTTGGACATCTAGGGTAACCATAGTGACATGCTTTCCAAGTATCCATGCTGCTTCAGTGTTGTGGGTGAACGCTGCAGTGAGGTCTGCTGCAGAGCGTTTTGGGAGGGCGCCGCCATGCTGGGGCCTAAGGATCTTGTGTGTCATAGCAGTCCATGCAATTCGTCTGGCCACTGTTCGTTCAAGCCCTTTTCCAATGCAAGAGAGAAGCGCTATAGGTCTCCAGGAGCGGGCTGATGTTCGGTCTGTCTTCCCTGTCTTAGGTATCATTGCTACCTCTGCAAGCTTCCCTTGTGCTGGGAAGTGGTTGAGCTCAAGGCACCGCTGGAAGATTCTTCGTATGAGTTCCCCAACCTGAGCCCAGCAGGCACGGAGTAGTCGCACAGTAGAGCGATCAGTGCCTGGTGAGGTGCTTGAGACCCCTATCGTGTTTCGTTCAGTTCCCTCCAGTGAGATGTGTGTGCTCCACGGGAGGGTATCTGCATTCTCCTGGTCTGGGTAGTGCCTGAGGTCATCCTCTGCTGTGTACCGGTTGAGGACTTCCTCTCTAAGAGCCTCTGCCTTTTCTAGGGGGTCTGATATCGTCATGTTATTCACTACCAGAGGAGTGTCCTGGTTCTCTGGTGTAAGCTTGTGCCAGACAATAATCTTGAACAGGTCCTTGTCATCTTTGGCATTGTCGATGACATGCCTCCAGTACTGTCTCTTAGCCTGTCTGACTGTAGTCTTAAAGGCCTGTCTTACCTCTAGTAGACTGCCAGAGCAGAGCTGTCTAGCGCGTTTGTAGGCTTGGTAGGCAGTTTTGCACTCCCTGGTCCACCATGGTGCAGCGCGGCCTTCCTTGCGGTCGAGCTTGCCTGCTGCCTGAACAGAGTGCTGTACGGTGTCTGTGAGCAGCGCGACGCATTCATCTAGCTGTGCCGCATCCTGCGTTGCAAGCGGGTCTGGGATGTTTTGGACACCTATTTCTACCAGCCCACTGAACCTAGGTAGGCTTGCCTCTGGGACTCTGTAGTGGTACTGTTCTAGATGCGGAGTGCCTGGAGTGGAGATAGGGACAGAGGTTACTATTGTCTCATGGTCTGAGCCGCTGTGCATGCTAGCATCAACAGCAGACTGGGCAAATGGTACGTTAGAGAAGGTGAGGTCGAGGACATGGCCGGCGCAGTGTGTTGGCTGTCCCGGCACACCAATGTAGTCCATAGAGGCGCTAGCAGCCCATCTCGCTAGCCCCACACCTCCGTTGGCTGCAGTGATGGTAGGCTCAAAGGATTCATGTCTAGCGTTAAAGTCTCCTCCTACAAGGCAGAGTTGAGGGGGTATAAGATGTGTAACGTATTGGATAACGTGCGGGGTGTGTGGCTGTCTGTAGCAGTTGAGTATCGCGACTCCATTCACCACAGCCCATAGCATGTCTGGGTGGTTGAGGCTCTCTCTAGCCTGGTATCGTAGATGGCGTCCTTTGCGGATGTAGGTCATCACCCTAGGGCGGGCTGAGCCTGGTGCGTTAGGAGTGTCCCAGGCGCTGATAGGTGCTAGGTGTATGAAGCCAGGGTGGGTGGAAGTTCTGGAGTTGGCACATGTGAAGGGCTCTTGAACACACACAACATCTATGCCCTTCTGAAAGGCCACCTCCAGTATTGTGATGTGCCAGGGTGAGCATCTGCTAATATTGGCCCAGCATACGCGGAGTGGTTTGCTCTGCAAGCTGGGCTGTGGATGCCTGTTACAGGCTGGGGTATTGTAAGGGTGTTCTAGCATGTTGACGGAGGATCGTCGCTCATGCTGGCGTCTTCCCTCTCTGAGGTGGACGGGTCAGTGTGGATAGTTGATTGTGGACGAAAACTGCCGGCAGACAGTTGTCCTACATTCAGGCTTCTCTGGCCTGTGGCGGCCCGCCTCGGTCTCTTTTCTCTGCCGGTGGAAGCGGAGGATGCATAGGAGGCAGTGGTTGTAGGAAGTGGAGCCCTGCTGTCTCCTCCTTGCCACTGGGTGGGAGGGTGGGGAGGCAATGTCTCCGATGCCTCTCGAGGAGTAGGCTCAGGCTGAAGTGTAGCCTGCCGAAGGGTCTCTTCAACTGTCCTGTATAGGTGCTGCTGTGCTATTCTGCCTGCGCGACGGATAGCCTTTAGTTCGGTCCTTGTAGGCTTGGTGATGTGGCCGTTGACCCGGCGAGGTGCAGCAGGGCAGTTGGCGTGGCTAGCTGGGTGTGGTCCGTGACAGTTGGCGCACACGGCTTTGTGGGGGCAATTATCCCCATACTGTCCTTGGTGTCTATCTGTGCGGTCTCCGCAGTGTACGCAGCGGGCTACCTAGGTGCATCGGGCAGCGTTACAGTAGCCCTGGCAGCCTGGGTTGTGTCGCTGTATGGTTGGGTGTTTGTGGATCTCCTTTGAAAATTGGCTAGTGCCAAAGAGCCGGAAGGAGCGGACCGGCTCCTTGTATGAGACAATCCAGGTGGTGAGGCCATTCTGGTTCGCCCCATGCCGTGAGGTCCTGCAGCTGACTGGCTGCTTGCCTGTTTGTGAGAAAACCTCTTCCTCTATTAGCTGGGTAGTAGTGGGTAGATCTGTGCCATCTAGGGTCCGGAAAGAGCTGGGTACTCCTTGTACAGCGTAGTTGATCCAGCGTTCGGGGATCCTCACCGCGTCTCCGTCTAACGCTCTTACTAGAAGTTCCTGGTTTTCTTGGGTCATAAGAAGGTCCCGGATTGACCTGTTAGCTGGGGTGATTGCCCAGCCTGTGTTGATTGGCGATGCAGCAGGTATGTCTTTGAGAGTAATTCCTTCTATGCTCTTGCATACTGCCTGCCTTACCGCAAAGGGTGAGGGTTGTTGCAGTCGCATTGCTGGGTCAGAGATGGCTATGAAGATTCGATTGTCTTCTTTTGGCTTAGCTGACGGGCCCGGCCGGGCCCTAGCAGGGATCAGGGGCCGGCTGCCACCCCTGTCTGAGATTTGGGGGTCTTTGGCTACGTCCGCCCAAGAGAGGCGTCCTGACTCTTGGCTGCTGGGGTCGCTGTGACCGGTGTCGCTGCTCCAGCGGGAGCTAGAGGGGGAGTTGCTTGGGGAGAGGGAGGTCAGCGCCCTTATGACTTTCTGCTGCAGCTCCTCGGCAATTTTGGCTTCTTGCGGGTTAGTGTAGCTCTCGGCATGCTGGTCTACAGCTGCTGCGAAGGCAGTAGTAATGGTGTTCCAGAGCTGGGCAATTTTCTGCGTCTCAGTGATGTGGCGTTGAACGGCATCAGAGACTCGAGGTTTGGGAGCGCCCCCACCGGGGTTCTGGCTGCTCAGAAGGGGTGCGTGATGGTGCACGTTCTCCTGGGGCCGTCTTGGGGCGCGTGCATAAAGCTGCTGAGGGATCTCATAGCCTGGGGACCCTGTGTGCTGGGAGGAGGGAGACTCTGCCATCCTGACAAGCTCCTTTGCGCGGCTGCACGGGGGGCTAGGTGGATGTTAGAGGTACTCCCAGAATCAGCGCAGTGAGCTTGTTCAGTTGCTGGGACTTTTAGGGCCTCGGAGAGGGTGGCCCAAAAGTCAAAAGATTGGTGTTCGGTGGCGTTTACTGGGGATATGCCGGTAGCTGTGAAAGCCTTCAGTATGAGCTTTTCTTTGAACGTGTTTACCCAGGCAGGCCAGAACAGGGCAAAAAAGTCGCCTTTTGACAGTGGCGCAAGGCCTTGAGATGCCTGGAGGTAGTTGTCGAGTTCACAAGTGTAGTTAGAAGAGAGAGGCTTGAAGCAGACTACATCCAACGGCTGAAGAGTCTGGGTACTGTGAGGGGGCAACACTGCCAATATAATCCGTTTCTGGTGACAGTATTCGATGAAATCCTGCGTCAGGTGACTCCCATGGCCATCCACAATCAAGAGCCGGTACCTCAACCGAGCCTTTGGCTTAGTATAACAGTCGAACACCTGCTCAAGCCAGGCCAGTCATATATCATTATTCGCCATCCTGAGGGCGAAGAGGCAACGTGGATAGAGTGCTTTCCCGCCTGTATATCCGCCACCCAGCGGCTCTGGATAGTGGAGTTTTTCGACGCAAAGATGATGCCGGGTGGAAGAGCAGTACCATCAGCGCAGATCGCAGCCAGGAGGCTCACCCACTCACGTGAGCCATCTTGACGAGCCTGCCTAACCTCCTTCTTGTCATATTGACGCTTACTAAACACCCGTTTTGATCTACCCAGCACTCCAATCGCGAAGCCCTGCTCATCCATATTGTACGTGTGCTCTGGCTCAATGTTGTATTGAGTAATCTTCTGCTGCAGAAGCTCAAAGTACAACTTGTATTTGTATCCTGACTCAGCGTTATGGCGATTGGAGTCCATGCCGGTGGCCCATTGGGACGTGAGTCGATCGCGGTGACGGTGCAGGAAGCGTTTTACCCAGCTATCGGAGCAGGGCTCTAAGGCAACTGAGGATGCAAATTTTTGTACCATACGCCTTGTAGGTGGTAAGTGACGCGCTGTCAACTCCTCTATATACTTGACTAGATCTAATTCCTGTTGGTTGCTGAGTTTCCGTTGGTTCTCGTTGGCGACGCATCGGGGAGCCTGCACACCTCGGTGCGCGCGCGACAACGTGTTGCGATCAACACCGTGTTTTTCTGCAATTGTAGTATATACAAGTTTATCGCCTGGCTTCGAATTATCATTCTCTGCAAGCGCATCTGAAATTCCTGCCATGGTGGTTGAGTAATTACGCGTTGAAATCTACTGCAAATGTTGTGCCATGATCGTTGGTTGACTCTCGATCGTTGGGTGCACGGACGCGCAAAGCAATCCACGCTGACCCCGCAAGCGCTCTCGCTTCAAGTGTCAACCTCCAACATCCTTCAATTTCGACCCATCATCGCAAACATCAGCATCATCCCAGTCTTCCAACAACAGTGTTCCTCATCGGGACTGGGGATCACACTCGGCTGCACCAATCAAGTCATCTCATTTGTGATTGCAGAGTTGGCGACCTTGAATATGGCGTTTTCCAACCCTAATGGCGGCTACATGCGCAACCCAGAAGACATGCTGAATCTGTCAGACGTGATTGCGATGAATCCTGAGGCATGGCAAAGCGATCCAAGCGCTTTCTTGAGAACATATGGCATTGAGCCGCCCCAGACCGTCTCGCTAAAAGATGCCAAGTCCATGGCTTCCAACTATACGGAGGCAATTTTCGCTAATCGACGTACCCTACAAGATATTCTGAACAGACACGAAGAGACCATTCGAAGCCGATGGGCGAAAAAGAGTGGCAAGAACAGGAGACAGTTGCTGCAGGAGGCGTGGCCGGGAATCTCCAAGGAGCACCGCGCTGAATGGAAAGCCATGATGGACGCTGCCCAAACTCGTGGACTCAACGGTCCAATTAAGGCTCCAGATTCCAAGCACCGCAGTGCTTTCCTTGTCCCCCAGCTGAACCTCGAGGATCTATCAGGACCACGCTCATTGCTAGTGTTATTGAACGCTCGAGCACGCAACGCGCCTGAGGTCTTCTCTCTTACCGACTATCAAAATGCGTACCTCGGTATCCAGACGCAGGCCATCAAACCGACGTTCATTGAGGACGACCGACATTTTCGCATGTGGATCGCCGGAAAGTCTTCACCAGCCACCTACGGCGGCTTCTGGCCTGTCACAGGAGACCCTGACGGGAACAACAGCACCGAGTCAGTAACCCCGGAGGTTGGCATGGTGATATTGGAGGTGCAAGATCGCATCTTGGACTTCCTCGTCAAGAGTGCCAAAGCCATCCTCAACGGCATACCGGAAGATGAGCTGTTAACTGAGACTTATCCTATACAAGAGCATCTGTCTCCGTTGGATCGCCAGACGGAGACTGAGAGAATCACCATCCCATCGCTCTCGGAAGAAGGTCCGTACCAAGTACCCCACGCTATGGACTTCGATGCCCTGTTGAGCCTCGTCGAAGCCAAAAGAAGTGAGTGCGAGGATGCCATGTGGTCTTTGAGGGAGGACCCGGGCTACTTCGCTGAGATGGCGATGTCCCGAGCCGAGCACCGACAAGAAAGCGTACTCGACCTAAAGGGCAACGAACATCCTTTTAAAGGCACGCCGGTCTTTTGGGACCGTATCTTGACCAATCTGGCTGCGGAGGCGTACAGCTATCTCATGTCTTGGACAGTTGTAAGAGATTTTGTCAAACGCATCAAGACGCTGCACAACAAGCATGCAAAGGAGATATCATCCGACAGGCCTCTGCCCCAAGAGCTTGCATCCGAACTCATGGCGTACAAAGAGTTCATCAAATTGATGCAAAGCACACCACTGCTGCAGCTGAACTCTGCAGTTCCTGGGTCGCCTGAACTTCGCAACGATTGGTGGCGCGACGTAACCTACCCGGATCCCAACGTGTGCAGTGTCCACACAAAGAAGCCTGTTCTCTATGACTACCTTCTCATGCTGTTCACGATTCTGGCGGATGAACAGAGAAGAGAGATTATTGGTCTGCAAAATGTGATGGATGAGATCGAACGCCTCAGCCGCCGCGACCCAACGCAGAAAGCAAGAATATCGCCCATGGTGGCTCAGATGTTCTCGGACTTGGCTTTGACGGGAGAACTCGAACGTCAGCTGAAGATGTATCAGCCCCGGCTTTTCGAGCCCTTTTACAACAAAGAAAAGCAGTACACCCGAGAAGCAAGCTTCAAGATGCTTCAGCAGACATCTCGCATGATGGACATTGCCGAATACATGGATGAGATGCGCGTTGGTGACGAAGGTAACCCGAAGAATACCAGGTTCGATTACCCGGCGGATCAGCCACGCACAGAGGAAACGGTAGGCAAGATGCGGCTTGCCGAGATCAAGCTCGACAAGTTCTGGGAGAAGGTCGACAAGCTAGTATTGACACGTGCAAGGAAGCCTTGGCGTCGTGGCATGATGATCCACGTCCTCAACCCTGGAGTCACTACTCCAGTGACCAGGACGCTGCAACGAACAGAGCCTTGGAGTGACGCGCTCAAGCGAACAAATGCTACCCACCCATCGGTGGCAGACCAGCAGTTCGAGCTTCAGCTACGTACTCAGCCTACAGTCGGCGACGAGGAGAGATCTGTTTCGAAGCCCAAGAATAAGAAGAAGACCCGCGGTGTCACAAAGACGCACACCGTAGCTACAGACAATGTCAATATCTCAGACGACGAACCTCAGGAGCAAATTTTTGTGGTCAACAAGAAGATATACAAAGTCTTCAACACACTTTTCTACTCGCCAGAGTCGCCAGATCGCCCTGGCGAGATCGCGTGGCAGGATTTCTTGGCTGCAATGGCGGCTACAGGATTCGTGTTCGAGAAATTATATGGCTCGGTCTGGCAGTTCACACCCACCAAGCTGGATGTCGAACGCGCAATCAACTTCCACGAGCCGCATCCAGAGAAGAAGATTCCGCATCGAATGGCGAGGCGGTATGGTGGACGGCTGTACAGAGCGTACGGGTGGACTACCCGGACATTCAGGCTCGAATGAAACTCCCATTAACAAAACGCCACCGCGTCAAGCCGGGAACCCATCACTCAACCTTCAATTAGTATGGTTTCCAAGGTGGTACGCAGCGCTGCTAATGGGACCTTCGTCATCACGGTAGAGTGCATGAGTGACTACAGGTCACCGGAACAAGGCAAGTGGGGTACAAGCATCGCAGCGCGCTGCATCCAGAGCCGCTCGTCAATAATCACGGAGTCCGACACCAGATATGATAGGGGAAGCCCCCTGACACCTTTCCTGACACCATTCCAGTACACTCAGTGACAACATGGCTGATTCCCCAAGAATTGAAAATCTCGAGATAGCTAGTGAGCTATTCACCAGGAGACCTCATGCCGCCCACAAAACTACGTACCCCAGAAAGACGCTACCTAGCATGATGCAGTAGCTCGAGACTGCAAACACGCCTTGCATATCCCCCATTCAGTGTTGACCACACAACGCTGAAGACGAGATTACACTAGAATAGCAAAGCTAGTATCGTAGACAGTTGTCCATTGCCCTCTTTCTTCAAAATGAACACTCCATTCAATCTGAACGCCATCGCCTCCTACAAACAGAGAACTAGTTCGCTTCGGAGCTGCTGAACGAAGAACGCGATCCTGACTTGATCTCCTGGGGATACAGGAAGTGGCTTGAATATTCCTGGCGGAATAGGAGGAAAAATACTCACTCTCTCCGGCGCAGGAGTGGACATGTACTCTGTGCCAGCTTGGACCAATGGTGGTAGACAGAAACACTGTCTCAACGACAGTATCTGGCCCCCAGGGACAGTGTTCTGGGAACCGGAACCGCAGAGGCTGTTGTGTGGACGTGCCTCGGTGTTATCGCTAAGATCAAGCACGCACTTAGGCCTAGTCAGTACCAAACAAAACTGTTAAGAACATGAAGCGTACCTGGACTAGAGATAAATCTCGAACAATTTTCATGGTGAACCATCTCCGCAAACTGCGAGAGCCGAAGTAGGCTTTCCAGAGTCTCAAAAAGAGTGTCTGATTTGTCCACGTACTTATACCATCTAGTCCGATCTTGTGCAATTTGTGTGTGCCCATATCTCCCAGAATCGATACATAGCATTAGACGCAGAGAGCTTTGACCAGCAGTGTTGATAATGTGGCTTAACATTCTGATATATCGCATTAAGTCATCCCTATTGCAATATCACGGCAGCATTTCTTGAGTGGCGGCTCCAAGCGAGACTACGGAGTCGATAAGATATTGGCTGACGAACAAGCAACGCATGGGGCCTGGATAGCTGGTACTGCGTACGCCAGGGGACTGCAAGAAGCGCCCGGTCATTTCCAGGTACGGAGTATGGAATGTCGGGCAGTCAGTCAGGAATGGCATAGCTTTCTTGGGTTTCGGGTAACGTTATATCTTGGTGCGCGGAAACGTCCACATGAGGAAAGCCAAAGCCAACGTAATGCTTCGAAAAGAATTTGCGCTGACGCAGTTTTCTGTATTCGTGTACCCGTACTCATCCCTAGAAACCGACTCTGAACTGTTATCTACGACGCGCTAGGCAGACGCTCTATTTTCAACCGAAGCTGACTTGTTTCCGCCGCTCGCCGATCCATACAAGAAGAACCTTTGCGGTGATAGTCAAATAGACGGTTCAAGGCGAGCCTGAAATCTTTTTCATGGCTAGCCCATACATGGTCCAGATTGTGTAGTAGAGCGGATTCATCAACCTTTTCACCATTGCGGGGGAACAATGAGGGTGCACGACGGCGTGGTAAAGTTCTACCCACAGCAGCAGACTGGATGCGATCTAATGGACTTACTGCTGCTGATCGGCAGTTTATTACTGAGTATTAGGCTGTGCTACAGCGCCTTAAGCTCGCCACCGAGCGCCTTGAAGGTCGCGGCAAGAGTCGACGCTTTGGCGCGATATATGAGGTCATTCCTATATTTGAGCGCCTTTCACAGAGCATGAGCAGCTTGTTACTACCTACGAAAGCTACAACAAATGCCATTGATGATGCTATCGAAGCGTTGTTAAACAAGGAGCCAGATGCAACAATAGGCGAAGTTGAGCACGTCGAGTATGAGCACTGGCGTCAATTTGAGCCCCGCTAGCAACGCTCTCAGTTTGATGATAAAGATGGCAAAACTGCCGTTGAGTACTGGATGCGGTACGCTTCATGATACCCCAACTTGTCGCGCCTCGCCGTTGATGTACTCACGATACCTGCTTCAAGCTGGGACTGTGAGAGTATGTTTACCGATCTTGGTGGTCTGTCAGAGCCACGGCGGCGCAAGATTGGCTCTGAATTACTAGCTGATCTCAAGTGCGTCAAACGTTAAGCTGCTGTTTCTCCTTCTGGCTGGTCGAACAATGACGCAGGGCTTGGCTGGCTTGAGCAGGTGTTCAATCGCTTCACCAAGAGGAAAGCGAGGAGCAAGTACCGTCTACTAATTTTAGATGGCCATGGGAGTCATCTGACGATGGCTTTCATCTCCTTCTGCGATGGCAATAAGATAATGCTAGCTTTGTACCCGCCTCACCTCACAGTACTCATACGCTTCAGCCGCTGGACGTTGTTTGCTTCAAGCCACTGGCTCAACTACAGCGATGAGCTCACAGATCACCCTCACAAGCGCCAAGGCCTGGTGCCTGTTGGCAGTACGGTGATATCTGGATCGGAGAGACCGAAATTCTATACTTTCGGTGAGACCGAGACGATCGAGTTGACCGTCGGCCAGGCCGAAGAGCTGAAGTTGTGGCCGTAGATATAAAGGAATAGGTTGCGCTCTGGAGAAAGGGACAAAGATTGCTCGAATAAAGATAATTTCAACTCTATTGAGACTTGCGTCACATGCGCCACAGTATTAGAGTTCTCATACGAGTCATACCAACAGGGGAGACTCAGGCCACAAAAGAGGCAATTTGGCTCTGACGGCTACTCAGAGAGCTCTTGGATCAAAAGGAGCATCTGGCAACCACGATTATCTTTGGGGACAACCAAGGGGCAATTCAGCTGGCTCGAAACCCACAGTTTCATGCCAGAACGAAGCATATCGACATCCAGCACCACTTTGTAAGGGAGGCGCAAATGAGCGGGGAGGTTGACATGCAATACACCCCAACAGAGCGTCAGATAGCAGATGGGCTGACGAAGGCACTACCTAAGGATGCCTTCGTGAAGTTTCGAAAGGCGTTAGGACTGGAACATTGGCGAAATTGATTTAATGGGAGCTTGATTGAGGTGCCGAGGGGGAGTGTTGGAAGCCGGTCATGTGATGAGGCGACTGGGGACTATATAAGTCAGTCCTGCTCCCTGAGTCGGACCTCAATCAATCAATCACTTACTCCCTACTGCTGCTAACACTAAGCACGGTGTTCTTCGCTCTACACTATCGCGAAGGCACCAAGCTATTACAGCGATGCGTGCAGCCACTACAGTCAATCGATAAAAGCTCAACCCACAGCAAGAGCAGGAGCTTATATGATATATTGAAGGACTCACAGAGAGACACTTACCTCCTACAAGAGAGATGGTACGAAGTTTCGCCTTAGTAATAGCCACGAAGCCGGTCAGCGAGAGCAGCGCTGCCACCGTAGCGTAAGCCGTACCGTATAGGGGTCCTCGCCGTACGTGCGGTGCCCATAGAAACTTTAGTATGTACGGCACGCCAGGACAGTGAGAGAGGTGCGGTCCGTATACCGTAGGGGTTAAATTTGAAGCTCATATGTGCCGTAACTATATACAAATCGCCAGGTTCTTGGTGTTGAGGTCGTCGCTGGCTTCCGGGCGCCCTCAGACTTCTTCTGCTGCTCATCCTTCCCACCGATGTGGGCAGCCAGCTGGGTGAGGTGATTTTGGACGGCTCCTCTCCGCAGCCAGTTCTTTTGAAGCTGAGGTGCCTCTATCACGGGCGTTGACAGTGAGTTGCGATCACACGTTATAGTACGTTTGGCGGAGGAGAAACAGCGCTCGCAGTCGCTTGACGTGGCCGGCACGGAGAGGTGATCCATAGCCATTTTATACACGACTGGGTGTTGCTTTTGCCCGACTTCTGTCCACCAACAGTGAGGATTGTCTGGTAATTTGGACAGATCTGGGGACGATTGCGCGGCAAGCTTGTCCTCGTACAGACTGTCGAAATACTCCTTGAGCTGCGTTATATGTTTCTACCGCTTGTAGGTCTTCTTGCCGATAAGAAGGTGGCCGTCCACATACATCGTACGGAGTCTCCGCTCGTTAGTTGCGTACGCTCCTCGCACCTTACGGCAGTGTCAGGATCGATTTGGGGTGCCTTCCTGAGGTGAGCTTTGATATGAGAGGTGGCGTCGACGAGCTAGCAGCAGGGCTTCTGCTTGCTAACATGACAATACTTGCAGAGAAACAGCGTCGACCTTATCCCGTTGTCGTGCTTGAGCTTGAGCTCCGCGCCGTGCTGCCAAATAGTCGCGATCGCACGCCTCCCCAGCAGCTGCGCCTTGCCCTTTACCTTATACTCAACCTGCTCAGGCTTCAGATGACGCTTGCCATGCCAGATGTGGCCCCAATCGATGTTAAAACGAGGCCCCGAGGCCTGCTTCTCCCCCGGATACGTATGAGAAAGCGCAGAAACCTCAACTTCAGGAGGAGCTTCAGATGCTGACGGAGAGTCGTCTAAGGGCTCGAAGCTCTCGAAGCTCATGGCGGCTACTGCCCTCTTCGACGCGGCATGGTGATACGGCTGAGAGGATGAGGGCGATGATGCCTGCGAGAATGAAGAATGCGCGGCTCTGGTAGTTAAAAATCTATCCATGACGATTAATTCACCACTAAAGATTGTATAGAGACAGAAGTAGGAGGTTAAGGAGACTCGGTGAAAATTTCTACTTCAACAGCGTTACACAAAGCTCTCCGCGACGAGCTGTCGTCGCGCACGAAAACAGCCAAAGGCGTGGGTAAAGTCCACCAACACTCCGCCCTCCTTCCTAATTAGGAAAGTTGTATACCCAGTACGGAACGTACGGGCAAATCTTTTACCAGTACGGACTACGGAGCGTACCGCTGCCGCCTCACGGACGTGCCGTACGTACGTATTTTACTATGGGATCCGCACGTACGTACAGCGACCCAGTACGTACGGAGGTACGGTACGGTGGACACGCTGCTTCCAGGAGCAATCAGGATCTTCGACCTATAGGTCGGACTGCGGTTGCAAAGAACCTGACGCCCTGCATTCTTTGTCAGCGTGGAGACGTGAACCTGCTGAATGACCAGATGGCATGGATTTGTGGAATGCCACACGAAAGACGACACGAGCCGTCATGAGATAGTGGGCTATGATTCGTTATCGAGAAGACATACCATCCGATGCTGCGGCGCTTATAAGGTGGGAGAAGAGAGCACACATGTTCAGCGCAGATACTCGACCGGATATTCGCAAGACGATCTGGTACACTAGATTCGGTACGACGAGCCATAGGCTGGGGCACGGTTCGCCCGAACACTCAGCAGTCAGCAGTCACACTAGCCGCCATACATCTTGCCACAAACTCATGTAATGCAGCCGGGCTACTAACTTTGTCAGTGAAGGAATAAGGGCATGTAGGCGGACTTACCACGGCAGTGGTTACAAGTCGGACAACACATCATGGACTGCGCATCATCAAGAGTACATTAGTGGTCTTTGGTAGGCGGAATCGCAGCTAGAACAGCAACATTATCTTCTCCATCCGAACACTACAAGGAACACAAAACCAAACCCAGCAAGAAGGAGGATGAGACGGACACTCAATCGAACAATTGCATCGACCAATCACCGAAAAACCATCACAACGTAAATATCGTCCATCTAAAAACCCCTTCAACCTGACAATTATACTAGTAATTCAAGAGGCCCAGCTTTTGCGAGCCGCATATTACGGTCTCCGGCGGCCTTCGTGCGAGACTAAGCTCACACCGTCCGTGTCGTTCCCGCTGCGCTCTATCGTATACGAGGTTTCCACCATGATGCCATCTTCCGCGTTGAGCTCCGTTGATCCAGTCCTAGTCCCAAGTGACGACCCTGATGTCGCAACACAAACGTTATATGACGTGTTGCTCCGTCCTATTTTTGGAGTTCTCTACTCTCGTCGCAATTGTAGTACTTCTGCCGGCTACGAGCTGAGGAACCGTGGATGATCGGGAAAAGTCTAGCAAGGAGCTGTGGTATCGTGGGAAGGCAGGCACTAGACCGGCGTCAGCATTGCATTCGCATTCGAAGCCTGAGACCGCACTCACCACATGATACCAACGCATATTTCAATTGTGCTCCACACCGATACGTCATAAAACTCCCAACTCGCGTCAGATGAAGCTGCAAAGTCCATCAGGGCACGCAACCGCAGGATGCTGACTACGGTCACAAACGTTCCCACGCAGAACATCAGACCCACGCCAAGTTTCTTCTTTCAATACATCTTCAGGCCCCACAGCTGCCACAGAGGTATTCCAAGGATCCAGAAGTCTAGTGCAATGCTAATGGCGGCGTGTGTGGTCGTAATGGCATTAATGTCCACACAGTGGCCTTCGTGAAGCCCATCCCAATGTTCCCAGAAGTAGTGGACGGGCTGGCACTGGAGGATCGCGGCAAGAACAAAGGCGATGCCCCATAACACCACGAAGGTAACAGTTCCCCATAGCAAGCGCTGAACCCCTACGCTAGGGAACACCCGGATGTAGAAGAAGACCAAACAGAGTTTCAAGAGCGCGGTCTGTGTGAAATATAGAGCAGCCATCACGTAGAAAAACTTCAACACCGTGGTAACCTCCTCGGGCCGCAGTGTCCAGATGTGCTGTCCTAGGCCATGCTTAACAGTGCCATAGACCGTGGCAATCGCACTCGGTACGGATATGATTGCGGTAGCGAGAACAGCCCAATCGTCGGCTCCGATTCCATCCTGGCCACCAGCAATTTGAAGGCGAATCGAAGGACGACGAAGCCGGCGGCGGTCGAGAATAGGACGTTTGATAATACCGTGTACTTAGGCCCACGATTTTGAACGGGAGATCCGCAGCTCGTTAAGCTGCTGTTCATCGTAGCTGGAAGCAATCAGTTCGTAGTCATTCTTCCTCCTTCAATTCCATTCCGTACCTAACTGATCTGGAATCGTGCAGTTGGCGGTCACGCACTGCGTAACGTTGGCTTGGAAGATTTTATTTGTGCAAATGCACGTAAGGTTAGTTGGGCTACAGGTATTGGTACCGAATGCTGCAAGAAGACATGGTTGCTGGGAGTATTAGCCAAGTCGTCATGTCGTGTATCTGCGAAGTCCTTACAGCGCATTCGGGAAGCTGAGACTGAGCCAGCGTAAACCAAGAAAGCCCCAACAGCCATATCGAGAGCAACTCATGCAACGAGGGCCTCATCATCGTTGACGTGTGTCGGACCAAGTGATGCAGGGGGGTGAGCGCCAGCCCTATTTATGAACGACCCCTTCGATGAATGCTAGATCTCCTCCGCGGCGAGCACCAGATAAGTGACATCGGACCGAAGAGGAACAGATGATACGCGCAAGGGAAGTCGGGTGATTTTCCTCAGCTAACGTTAACCTTTCATGTGTTTGACGTTCGCCGACGTTGTCCAAGGCGGGCCGAAGCAAGGATTCAATAGCTTGCGTTCGACACAAAAGGCTCGTTTGAGATGCACGGAAGCTTGAATTGCCACCCGGGTACTGCTAGCGCTTCGTAGCAGTCGCTAGGCTTGACTCTAACGTCAAAACCGTTCCGATGGCGTACCATGGCTATCGCCGGAAATAGGCATGCTTACATTATTCCCACAAGCAACATTCTGGGTGACGCCGGGCACAATAGGCAAGAATGGAACGAACCTAGTAGATGACCGACATCGCAATGGAGGGTGCCACGGAATTGATTGCTCCAGTGGTTCGTCAAGACGCACTAAAAGATATAGCCAGGGGAAGCCTAGGAAGGAATACCGAGACGTTACACGTTGCTGTTCTGCCGTCGGAAGAGGGTACGATGCGGGGAGACGGAAGCTCATGAAAGTTACGCTGAGTATTGAGAGCCATCTCAAAAGGCTGGCGTGATTTGTCCCCCCGTTTTTGAGATTTGTCCCCCCTTTGAGATTTGTCCCCCGCGCTAGCCAGATCACCACTAGCGTCAGATAGATTACGGTTTTGTATTTGTGTTGGAAGCAGGTATGTGTGAAGGGGGGCTGTACGTAAATTGTCTATATTGCCGAACTTCTTGTCTACTCACACCGTCGTCTCTTTCGCGGACCAAGGTCTTTCCAGGCTTCTGGAGCCGCCACTGCTGCAGCGCGTTTGGGCCGCCGTGTAGATGTGACCTCAGGCTCAACAATTGCATCTTGAGCATCAACCTGTGCAAACCTTTCAGCATAGAAAGCTTCCATGTCTCCAAAATGATAGTTCCAAGCCATAGTCGGCGTGCAGGAAGCGAAGAGTCCCTGCTTAGCAAGAGCCATGTTCCGTGCCTCCACCAGCTCTGCAGGATCCCCCTCCTGCCCTGTTTCTGTCAGGAAATTAGTAGCCGACATCATATCATTGCAACTATATAACACAGGTTGACATCGCCGACCTTCAACGTCGGCTAAGAACTCTTCTAATGTCGGAGGTTGCCAGACAGGGGGCGAAGCCATGGTCACTGACACAGCGACAGCTACAGGCGGAGATGACCAAGGTGAAGCAGGAGATAGAGGAGCAGGTGCTGGGATCGACACAGATATGCAGGTGGTTACAGGATCTGCAACTGAAGTAGAGCTGGGAATCGAAACAGTGACAGAGGTGTTGACTTGCTGCAGAGCTTCAGCCAGCGTTTGACCCTGGTATTGATGGGAGGGTTGAAAGCGAGGTATAGAAGCTGGCACGCACCGTTCAAAAGCTGATAGGTCTCGGCAAGTTGATGCTTCGTTCCTCCTTGGCGCACCTCTTGTTTGAGCGGTAAGTGGCTCAAGAACGGACTGGTGCGGCCTTGAGGATAAGCGTACTGACGGCCCATGCTCACGTTGATGGCGCCAATGATCATCGTAGAGATGGTTCAATCGTAGTGTGGATCTAGCAGCCATTACTTCTTGCAGCGTATGGCGGCATGGAAGACCGTTGGTTTTCTCGAAGAGGCCTGAACAAGGATGCCCACCACGGCGCTGCCTTTGCTCTTTCTGGCGTAGCAAGTCTTGTTGCCTGATGCGCTCGATAGCTGGCGGTGTGAGGACATCATGGATTCCAGTAGGCAGGAAGGGCATGGACTCGAGCTTGTGCTGAAACTTGGTGCTGTGTCTAGAAGAAGCGATCTCCTTTTTGTACTTGTTGTATTGGCTCTTAACCATCTGCTCGATCCTCCCGACAACACGAAGCAAGTCGACCGTTGAAGTAATGAGATAGTCCTTCAAGACCTTGTGCATTCCTTCAACAGGTGAACTTGTGATCGTGCTATAGTGTCGGTGATGAGAGGTCCACGCAGCGGCCCACTCCGTGCGTGTCAGGTATTGGTTCTCTTGCAGGTACCTGCAGAGCTCTGGCTGGTGACTGTAGTCTTTGAGCAGATCATTCCATTTGAATTGGAACTCCAATGGCCTCTTCGCGTAGACCAGCTGCTCTGGTCAGCCCGGGGCTACGTGATATGGAAAGCGTTGGCTCAAAGTGCTCGCAACAACTAGGGCTAGCATACCTGAGTCCAGCGTTTCATGAATGACGCCCTTTGTTCAGCGATCCTCTGCTTTGCCTCTTTCGTCACACCATCAGCGTCTCGCCACGTTTGTTGCGCTTTTGTCTGAACGTCTTGTTGATGTGCCATACGCACAAGAGCTGAGGAACCCTCGGAAGCAGCGAGCGCGCTGACACCTTCAAAGCTTCTTCCTGATCGCTAATAAACACACGCGGTTGTTGCACGCCAGTCTTGCGGAGGAAATTCGCGATCGCCCAATGGTAATCTGCATGCGTCTCGTTGCTGAGAAAGCAGAAGCCCGCAGAGAAGAACGTCTGCAGATTAGTGCAGCCGAGTATGTGCAGCAGAGGGAGTTTGTACTTGTTGGTTCGATATGTGCAGTCCATCAGCAAGACGTCGGGGTTTGCCAGCAGAAGCTCAACCTGCTTCTGGTGGGTGAAGAAGAGGTTCTGGATGCGATTGTTGTCGTCCTTCTTGACGGTAAAGATCCAGTCTGTCGTGGACAGGTCGTCTAGCAGTGTCTCCACTGGGCTCCTCCCATTGAGATGTTTCTCTCTGATAGCCTTCCTCTCGCTGCGGATATCGGTGGCAGAGATCAGTGTGTCCTAATCCTCTCTCTGGATGGCAGCCAGTATCTGCATGGGCCGCACGCCAGCATGGGTCATTGATTCTATCACTTCCTTCTGTGCTGGTGTACGCCTGCGATAGACATTGTGCGCACTCGAGCTGATTGACCGGGGATGGTTGTGGTCCTTGTCCTGTACTTCTAGCTTCCATTGATTGCTGTGCTTTGTCCTGAAGACAACAAGCTTGAAAGGACACCCAGTGGAGCGTGTGCTTGTGCTTAGAACCTTTGCACTTGACTGGTAGTTGTGTCTGAAACGATCGCAGCGATAGTAATAGCGTGTCTTGACAGTCGAATTGTGAGGCCAACTTCGCTTGAGGACGAAGCCGTAGCCATGCTGCATGCCATGGGTCTTGAGTGCGATATACGCTTCTTCATATGAGCTGTAAAGCAGATCTGGAGGGGGGGCTATATCTTCCATTCTAGGATGCAAAGAGATTGATAAACCACACCTAAATCTTCTTTGTGCTCGGTCTATTGTGGAGACGCGCTGGTGTCGCGACGATTTCGTGCTGGTGAAATACAAGCTAAGCCATGTTGAGCGATTAATTTCCGCTAGCACTAGCGTTGGGGACAAATCTCATCTTGGGGACAAATCTCAAACCCTTGGGGACAAATCTCACCAGCCAAATCGTAAAGCTTGTATTTGTGTTAGCTTACGCTTCTTAACTTAGCGCGCATCAGCCCTGTTAAAGCCGAGATTAGTTCTGAGCGGGGCCAGAGGACGTAACCGATAGTTCATCAGACTGATGTAATCCTACATACACTTCCGAAGAACGTCGGCTCACCTCTCTCCATGGCGTACTGGCCCTGCTCCACCTTACTCCCACTGTAACGTAGGTATCCAGCTTCAAATTCTGAAGCCGGTGGTACAAGTTTAGCGGGGCGTAAGTTGTCAGTTTTAAGCCAACATGCAGTTAGTCAAATTTGCCATGTTTGTCCGTGGCCGTTTGCCTTTTCCCCATGGCTGTTAGATTGCAGATGGCAACAGTTCGTTCTGACCAATCGCCTGATTGGTGATCGAGGGACAAGTGAACGTCTCTTGTCCCTGAATAGGTTCAGAATCGGTTCAGTGGGAGACGTTTTGTATTCTCGAACATGGTTGGATAGAGGTGCGCATCCTGAGAGGGATCAGGGATCTTTGGGCTTCGTGATATGATAAACGTATACAGCAACAAGAACAAGGCATACCGTGCTACGAGTATAAGAGTGAAACCTTGTTCTACTTGCCAGTTCCTTGTTCAATATTTCGCTCTCCCCTGGATACTGAGATTGTGGCTGCAGCGTAGGGTCCTTGGCAGTAGCGTTTATGTCCAATTTCACGATTTGTGATACCATGAGTCCTGCGTGGATACTGTTGCCTACTCCGCAAACTCCTGCTCTTTGGGAATTCAGAAGTCCAGCGGCACTGATTAGAATACCAAGTAGTGGATTTCAAGGGGTGCTTGAGAAACTGTACCAGTGAGGGTTCAGCGCTAGAGGCAGCAATTTGCGACTTATCCGACAGCCGTCCTCTAAACGCTCAGTACGTTTCGGAACGGGCACGCCAAGTTTGACGTATAGTTAGCCCAACCAAGCATCGCGCGAGGAGGCATTGCCAAGATTGAATGCGTATCATGCAGCACTGACTAGGTGTGCATTAGCTTGGATAAACCAGGGTAGTATGAACCCGCATACCTAGAACAACACCGTTCCGGGGCCCCGCAAAAGATCAAGATCAAGATTGGCGATCGTACGAAGGGAGTCCGTGAGTGGACTACTTGGGCAGGGGCTGCACAGACCATCATCATTACTAATCTAACGATGCTCTTTTGCGGCAGCAAATGAGAAGCTTCACCGCGCAGGTCCTCGCCCTTGTACGTCTCGCTACCCGGGTCCCGAGGCTTCTGGAACGACGCTACATGATATGGAATGGAATTTCTTCGATCAACAGCGTATAGCAGGAGGCTGACCGTTGCTGGCACGCAATGCTAGCTCTACGCGGAACGCCAAGCGCATCCGATTCCCCGTCCCGCTTCCTCGAGCATTGGCCACGTCGAAGCTAGTCAGCGTTATCATTTGTCCCTGCTCTCAGCTTCACACATCCCATGTTGTTTACATTGTGGATTTGGGCGTCATCACCGTTGGCAATGCAGTGGCTTTGTTTGCATTCTGGGCATCCGTTCGAATTATCCATTCGTTCATTCCTACTATTTTCAGCCGCGTTTTCTGCGCACCTATGCTCGATGCGGCTGGCGTTGCAGACACCCGACGGGCCGCGGACACGTTGTTCCGCGCCACCCCACTTCACTTGACGGTCAATGCCGCAATGTAGTCCGTCTTCGAGGCTCCTTTCAGGGTGGCGACTAACTTGTATCAGTCCGTGTGGAAAAAGTAAGCACACTCCTTGATGAACCCTTTGTGTGGGGTGCCCTACGGCGGTTGTCTTCATGCGACGTGTAACTGCGAGCAACGGTTAACGGAGATAAAGGAATGCAGTGATAGCGGTATGCGCGCAATGAGTATGAGCGAAGATTTAGCACCACGTGTTCCGGTGGTAACGTACCAAGCCGTAGATGGAACATGTATAGCCCGGCAGTGGCGAATAGTAGGCGAGACCAGGACGGTAAGAGCGTTGACGTATGGCAGACTCATATTATGGTGTTGATGCAGCAATCCCACTCGTTCTGTTGCCCTTCAGCGTGCCAAGCTGCCTCTCTCGCTTCGTAACTTTGGGCCACCGTAGGCGGATTGCGCAGAGTTGTTGGGCATTTTGCGGTACGTGCACGCTAACCTACTTTGATCTCTCTTCGTTCTGATGAACGTCGCAACCAAGGCATGTCCCAGAGCGCCGGACGTTATCGCTTCTCGTTGAATACCAGCCACGTGCATGATCTTCAGAAGTTTCTTCAATTGCTGGCAACCGCGGGGAAACCATTTCCGCAGCATGAGAAACGGTTGTCAACAATCCGGGAAGCAGACGCGAGCAGGTGAAACATAGCGCAATCGTCCCGACTCCACGAGTGTTGCCCAGTCGGCGCTTACCGTCACATCCTATCGCGCTGAAGATAGGCTAGACTGCATTTGTCCAGGAGCGGAATTGCATCCCAGCTCGCCATGCTTGTCGTTTCTTCAGAGTGCCTTGTCCCGCGCGCATCCTCTGCTTGGCTTTCTCCGCATCGCTATGCCCTTGAGCGTCCGAATCCGAACTCGGCCTGGAAAGTAGCCACGAGTGCCACACGGCGGCCACGGAGTTTGCTCATCTCCCAGCGTTCGTATATACAATATGCACTTCGAATAGCTGTCTCTGGAAGAGCGTCGCGACTGCCGGAGGGTTTCAGGGAAGTGCCTTATCTGCGGACGCCCTCAGGAACGTGAAGCGTACGCTGTTTTCTTAGCTGTCAAAGGCCGGCTGACGTGGAGCCATGGGTGACTAGCTAGCCGTGCATGGTGCGGTCCCGGCCTAGCAGCAGGGGCGACCGTTACGCTACTTCTCGCCAGCAACTGTCGGCCAGCCCAAGCAGGTAAAGCCCTCCCAAGACGCCAGCGTTCATCGCGCGCCATGGTCGCAGAGAAAGCTGCAGCTCCCCTGAAGCACCTCAACACTACGTACAGTGTTCTTTAACTACTGTCGCATCTTGTGCACATCCCCTCACGCTTCACCTGCCACATACATTCGTGTCCTCACCAGCAAACGCCCAATTTCTACAATCAATTCATCCCAGGTTGTCAAGGCTGAGAGTGGCGTGCTTTCGCGTAAAGACAGGACTATATCTGCTCGTTGAAGCCGCCGTCGCCGTTGCCACTATTTCCTCCCCTTTCATTATATCGTCAAGGACCGGCCTGCTTTGACAATCAGGTAGCTTTGCAATTCGCCGACGCAACTATCAAATAATCCTCGTACCTATTCCCTTGACCACTATCTGGGTCTCCCGCTCTCGCTCTTTTACCCTGATAACTCTCGGTACGTGCGCCTTCTTATCATTATCTTTAATAGTCTGTACACCACAAACAGAATGTATTCAACATCAGCTCCAGCATCTTTCCTTCTCATTGTTCCAAGAAGGTGGTTCGGATTACTCCAAACGTGCAAGGAGGCATCGATGTCCTACTATAGTATTACCCTGCGATCAGTCTGAATAGCTCTCCTAACATTGTAAGTGTTCAGATCTAGCCGCCCTTGAAATCCACCGTGAATAGGAATGAAGGCACTCTTCTGCTGGCATTGATCTTACTAGCTTGCATACGTTCTTCGTCTGTTTCACCGTCCCATTTCGGAATATTAGTATCCTCGACGCACCGGGATTCCACGGCTGGTTGAGCAAACATCGACGTAGGAACTTACCAGCATTCGACATTGTATGGACTACCTCTTAGGACCTTCCGATATTCTTATCCTTCATGTTGCAAGGTATCAGGGCGTCGACTTTAACGATGGCACCATATGGACACGGTAGGTCCATTGGTGGTGTGTCAAAAGTGGAAAATCATGGCGAGAACTGGGCCTGGTCTCAGCAACCGATCACACATCAACCGGCATATACCAGCATGTTCGATCCCACGATGTACGCGAACGCGAACTTCGGGCCTCATTTGCAGCCGCCAGCGCGCGTGCAGCCCCGTCACCATTCGATTGCTACATCTCATGTCCCATCCACTGGAACCGCGACACCCCCACCACCGAGGCATCAAGTGGCAGGAAATATGGTCAAGGCTCAACACGCCGTCAAGCCGACATGGCAAGGGTTCCTCGACACTACGAAAGACGCCATGACAGTAGTAGAGGCAGCACTCCAAGGGCGCCTCAATCACATCAGCCGTCGTCCCCATTACAAAGAACGAGCGGAGATGCTTACTTCTGGAACTGTCCTTGTATATGAAGAGAACGCATCCGGTATCAAACGTTGGACTGATACCGTGCACTGGTCACCTAGTCGAGTCATGAACAACTGCCTGATCTATCGACAGTCAGCCTGAAGGGGAGAAGATAGCTCTTGTTCCTTCTTGCGGTACGAAGCGCAAGCGCAAAGAGAGTGCTGTACCTTCAGTCACCAAGACCGGCGACAACGCCAACAACTCTGACGATGAGTACGAGAACCCTTCGTCCGACGGTTCGCTACCTGGCGAGGCCGACTCCGTAGGAAAAGTCTACGCCAACTTCGCGCAAAGGCTTTCTCCGGACCAACAACGACGCTTCTGCGGATCCCTCATCGACAGCTACGAGTTCAAGGGAGAAGGGTTGATGAAGAAGACGATCTCTGTCAAGTACCAGGGTACTCACCACCATGTTATCTCGTATTACAGTCTCAAAGATGTTGCGGGCGGCAAGCTGAGGCGACCGTCCCAGGATCCAAGGCTTGAGCACGTTCAACCTCGTCCAGAGCTCCTTACCGGCTGGAAGGTCAATCTGGAGGATGAGGAGAGCAAGGACTTGCCGCTCCCTGCAGGCTATCCGCAACACATCGAGCTTAGCCACGTGCAGCATCGTGCTATTATAGCTGTGACGCAAGCAGTTGGCCCACATGGAATCATCCAGACCCACGGCCCACCCCACTTGCAGGTACCGGAGTACTGGCACGGTGGGCACGTACAACAATATACACCAAGCCATCACAGCCATCTGCATTATGTGTCGCCTCAATCAGCTGCACCCCAGCACATCGCTTCGGCACATGCATACCCGTCTCCCGCTCAGCAGCCGCCGGCACAACAATACGTCCAGCCTCCCTCGCCCCAACCTTACCCATCACCGCAATCATCGCGTCAGCCATATCCTGCGCCAGCAAATCCCTCTCAACAGTACACACCGCACCCACAACCCAATCCACACTACTCGATCGATCGTCAACAGCCAACTCTCGGGTCTCACGATCCTCCACAGGTAGCAGCACCTCATTACATAGCATCTCACCATTCGCAACCCACACCACCACCCTCTGTGCCTCAATATACAGTTCCATCGGCTCCGACCTTCGATGTCCAGGTTCCTGTTCCTCAGAGCGCGACCTCAGCTCAGCCTCCTCCCCAGAGCTCGGTCCAGCAGCATGATCCCCAAAGGAGGGCATCAGCTCCTGTGGATCTACAACTATATACTCAACCGCAGTACCACCCTGCTCCGCTTCATCCAGCGGCGTACTACGTCGAAAACGCCAAGTACCCACCCAACACTCAACACGGCTACTAGACCGTAGCATCAGCACACCACTACTCGTCAACGCACCGCAAATGACTCAAATTGAAATGACACATACGTACATGAAGACAATCACGGGGGCTAATCCTGGTTGCGATATCCCTTGAGCTCTCTCACTGTTCGGCGAAGGCGGCCTTCTGTTACTATCGCGCATTACTCTTTCCAACATTTTGTTCACCATGCACATTTAGCGCCGGCGGCTATCGCTCTGTTTTGCCTCTAACGACCATTTCCTATCTTTTACGATTGTCTGCATACCTGTACGCTTCATGCCCATTTCATTCCTCAGGAAAAGCGTCTCTATGTGTTTAGCGTTCATTAACATGCTTGGCTTTGGCCTTCTTTCGCTCATGCTATTTCACACCATGCCGATACCTTCACTTACATCACTACTTTGTATAAATATAATTTATGTACCTACGTATTTATGAGGCGATACTTGCATAACTTGCATGTGCGTGGATGTAAAGCATACCGTGCCCTTGCGCGCAACGCCCGCCGTCACGCAACGCCCAAACACCAAAATCGTGCACCATACTTTGACGCATCGCCATTCAACATCCATGCCTGGAATTAATGATGCTATTAAGCAGATCAACCAAATGAAGCCCGGTGAAAAGATCTGCTACACAGAGGTTGCTAAAAATCCTGGCGTTGACCGCTCAACTCTGTCGCGGCAGTGCAAAGGGATCCAGCAGCCCCGGGAAGTCAAGGACATCAATCAACGATCGCTCACCCCACAACAGGAAGCAGAACTTGTCGCCTATATAGAAAAGCTTACCAAACGCTATCTTGCGTCTCTTTTGCTGATGGGCCGTGTGAGATATTCTACGAAGCAAGCGTGGTAGCGTGAGCCACCACCGAATTGCTCACCTTTTCAAGGATTACAGCTTAGCACGTAAATAACTTAACGCTACAATAAGCTATTGTAGTTTACAGTAGCTCAAATTAACCCTCTACATCTACTGCATTTTTCTTGCATGCCGGCTTGTTATGTTCTGCCTTCCCACATATCTTACAGCGTCGAATACCCCGTCTATCAGCACCTGTTTGGATTTCTCACGCCTCTTCACCTTAAGATGGGTCTTAGCATCCCCTTGAGCAATAGGGTCCTTGCTTGCTGGATCCGCTTCTTCTTGCGCTTCTTACGCTCAGAAGCAGCCTTGTTTGCTTGCTCAAGACTAGCCACTCCGGCCTCTAGCAACGTGTGTGAGTACACCTTCAAAGTTGACCCCTTTTTAACCTGCAGCACTATTTCAGGAATAGAATGAGCTGAAAAGCTCCTGTGGTCCCGAATCCTCTTTACGATCAGTGCGCTTTGGGCCTCTATCTCCCAGGCGCTGCTTGGTGTTTTGGGTTGCCAGGTGGTCGGCCCTGTGGTGACGGCGTGCGAGGCTTCACTCCAAGCTTCGACAGCACCACTTCTGGACTGTGTGGTACTGAGCCAGTTACTCTGAAGCTAGATAGGATGTTCTTCTTTGAGAACCAGCCTTCGAATACCTGCCTAAAGGAAGCCAGGAACGCTTTCTTGTCGAATAGAAATAGACGTAGCTTCATGAGTCCCTGAACAAGGAGGCACAAGATTTTGCATCGTCGCATCGTGAAAGACATTGCAACTAAGCAATAAGCAACGTCCACAACATTGAATTGGGGTGTATCGATTCTGTACACGAGAAAAAAAGGTGGTGGCGACCGCCAGCCCAAAAGCCTATATACCCTAACTAACTCCTTATCAGTGTCCTCAAAAAGTAAACCAGCTTAGATAGAAACATGTCTAAGCAAAGCTGAAACGGATACTGGACTGATCAAAAGGAACGGGCTCTAGACGAAGGGGCAGGAATAAAGAGTGAATGCACTCACGCATCCATAACACAGCTCATGAACGATACATTAACCCTACTAACTAATGCTTCCTACTGCTGCTATACGTGCCCCATCGGTTCCAGCGAGGCCATACTAAACCCGCTATCGCTTTGATTGCGCGATTGCAGACGGCTCTCCACATCATTGTTGTTGTAGCTCCCATCATAACACGCGCTTTCGACTTGAATGCGGGTCTCGGTAACGATACCTATGGCATTCGACGTGGGTCCAGCTTTGATGATCGAGTCCTGCGATCCTGAAGAGCTACTTTCGCGGAGCATATCGAGATGGTTGTGGTTTTCTCGGGTTACACTGCGGCGGCGATTGTCGACGAGTCGCGATATGCGGTTTCCCGCCCCGCCCACGATTGTGACGGTGCGTGCCGTGCTGGTGGTGGCATCTTTGGGAATTGACTGCAGCCCCAAGTCGTCGCCGGGTCGGGTTGCATCTGCGGTTACGGCTGTCACGTTCCGATTGTAGGTGTGATGGCGCACTGACAGCTCGTTCGAGACAAGGATGCGCCTTGTCAAGGTATAGAGAAGTGCGTCAATCCAACCGCAAGAGGTGAGAAGTGTGCCGACGACACAGAAGAATGCATCCGGCATCTCCGTTCCTGTCATTACGACCATCCGTCCAATGGCGATGGGGAGAGTTAGGATGACGTATACGGCTGGGTACAGTACCATGAACTTCGTCGCTCGAAAGAGCTTGGTGGTGTCGTTATTCATGATGCTTCGAATTCGGCCTCGGAGATGGACAAAGATGTGGCCGTATACGGCCATGGTGCCGAACTCGAAGATGAAGATCCAAAGGTAATGAAGATACAGACGCTCCTTCTCAAAATCGGCTGAAACCCAACACCAGCCTCCTGCGCGGGCAAAGAAACGACTTCCAAACATAGCTGGCCCCAGGACCGTCAAGGTCATTGCGGCCAGCCAAATGAACAGGATTGCTACCACGAACCACCTGTATGGCATCCTGTAGCTTTTCACTACACTCATCCAGGTATGTATCGCAATTGCGAGGACGAAGAATCCGCTGGCCACGTCCCCAAGGTGCATGAACCATGCTTGTATGAAGCAAGGTACGGTAGGGGCCACGATTTTATTAACACGCAGCCAATGGAAGGAGATCGAAAAGGCAATCGACTGTAGGAGATCGGCCAGGAGGAGGTTGTAGATGAGGATAACGTATTGGTTGTATCCAACATACGCCTTGTAGTGTCTGCGCCATGACATCAATCGCTGGGTGATGAATACGAGGAGCGCTGTCACCGATATCAATGAGAGCATCGCACAGAGAGCAACGGGAATAAGGCCCTGCTTGAAGCTTGGAGTCATTGGATCCAGGCTGTTTGGGAAGGGGGAGTAGCGCTTTGCGAGCGTCGCATGGGCTTCGAGGATAGCCATGTCGGATGCAGCTCGAGTCCTGTTGATCGCGGGGAACCAGACCACAATCGGTAACTAGGTACAAAGGCGATCCAGTCGAGAAGAAATCATGCAAAATTTGAACTTCTCAAAAAACCATTATGATTAAGAGCGGTCAAGGACCCTTGCATTCGATCTTCTTAATTATGATGGGGAATAATGCGTGTTTGTCGGATATTGTGTCGCTGTGTCCGTTTGAAAGGCTATGAGAGCGCCGTAGGAGGTCTGAGTAGCTCAGGCGCTCGAAGAAGACGTGTATGGAACAATGAAAAATCGAGGCTCGAGAGAGTAGCAGATGTGTTGAGTAGATAAGAGGAAACGGAGCAGTACGACAGAGTAACTCAATGGACACCAGCACATCGCCATAATAACGTAAGAACAGCAAGTGATTCCATAGACTTACTGGTCTGGACTGAGTTGTGCAAGTGCGCCATGCTTGACAGTAACTAGGCTAGTTAAGTCCATACTATAAGCTCGTAGGCAAAACGGAAGCTTCGCTTGGATATCTGCATCCCCGACTCGTGCCCGCGGAGATCATCCTTGTCCTAAGATCTACTTCAACTAATTACTTGTGGGGTGTGTTTATCACGGAAAGAATCCAAGGACGTGTTCAGTGCCTCAAAGGGTGAGCGAGGGTGATGTAGCGGCAGTGCGAGCAATCTACGGGAGGTTCTCCACCAGGGCCCACATGATGTGCTCCCACTTTTCAACTCGATCATCATCTTCAGCTTGGAGCCCCACCTTTTGGACAACAATTCAATTTCCTTTTCTTGACAATGAGATCATTTCGAGAATCGTTTAGGGAGTCAAGACGCGATGGTTGCTATATGGAGGTAAAGAGCTACCCAGCTCTAATGAAGTTGTGTAGAAAGGATTGATAGGAGGCGCATCTTGCGTTCCCGGAGACGAACGATGCATTGCTTATGTTGTTCTGAGCACGAGCATTTTCCTCATTCAAGCTCATGACCCCAGCTGGCGCACCGGAAGATTTTTCAACACCCCTGTCGTGTCATGACTCAAGGCACTGCAACCACTCCACACTCGAATGAAGCATCTAGTGCTTATCTACGGATTTGAGGACAGTCGATTCGCACAGGTAAAACCCACTTCACCGATTCCAAAACTGCTTTTCCATCGGTTCGGTTTTGAGCGTATAGATTTTGCAAGCGGTTCAGTTTCCGACAAAAAACCGATCGAACCGATCGAATGAACCGATCTCCGCTACGAGGCTGGTGAATTTTGTTCTTGGGCCACAGCGGGGGGAGTTTGAGCGATCATCGTGGAGGTTTTCGAATTAATGTGATCGGCAAGCGATCTGCGCACCATACCGAGATTTTACGCGACTCTACGTTCCACCATTAGGTCTCAATTACCTAACGTTGAGTTGCTTCCTAGTGAAGACAGAATTGTCTTGCTATTTAAGCGATCAACTCAGCCCCTTCCCAAGAGGTGCGACGTGCTGCAACTATCTACAACGCATCCTGCAGCCGCTTGATGTGGTGTTAAAGTGGGGTACAAGGGAGATGTCATCTCGGGCCGCCTTGGCAAGTGCATGAATGTCACATGGCCAGCAAAGAGCCTTAGTGGGATTACTCGGTACCTGACAGGGGCGGCAAGTGGATCGTAGCACTATACGCAGTGCTCAAGCTAAACACTGCACAGGGGACCGTGCCGGAAGAAGGGTAAAAAGTAGCATGACAGGTGGCCGTGAGCGGAACGTGCTACACCGTTGAGCACGCTAAAAGCCAAAGGATTCAGTCAGGCGTCCCAGCCTGGGATACAACAAAGATCGTCCAACCCATGACAAACCCCACCCCTTTTTGCAGTCGCTCCACCCTTCCTATCTCCACTAAGCCTCAGCTCTCCTTTCTCTGCCCATTGCCCAAAATGCCCCCGCTCAGCCAGGTTCACTATGGTTACAGGCATAAGTGTTGTGAGTGGAGAGCCGGAACAGGGGTGCTCGGCTGTGATTTTCGGGTAAATTGATCTCAGCTTTGTCATCCTTTATATACAAATCTCAGTACTTTTTGTGACCGCCCTGAGCATCAATTACTGCCTGACAGCGCTCTTGCATTGTCCCTATCACATCTCTGAGGTCCTCAGGGGTGATTGAGTCCCAGGCCTCCTTCACAATACCCCTAAGTTCATTATAAGAACGTTTGCCTTCCCCCAGGCAAGTTAAGACAGTGAGCCTCTATATAGTCCTTCATCCTGTTCCAAATCTCCTCAATTGGGTTGAGATCTGGTGAGTATGGTTGCCAATAAATAGGCGTTATGCCTCTTTCTTGGAGCTCATTAAGGGTGTATCCTGCTGCGTGGCCTGGGGCAGAATCCTGCATAAACTGGAGGTCAGCGTTAAGGGTTAACCACCCCTGAATAAGTGGTACTATCCTCTCACAGTACCTCTCCTTATTGATACTCTTCCACTCTTTCTCCCAGGAGAGAGAAGGGCCTTTGATTGACCAGAAAAGCAAGCCCAAAACATCCACCCACGCTTCTTTGGCACCTTATCTATCACGCAGGTAGGATCAAGCTCCTCTCCAGCCTTCCTAGTCACCCATCTCCTCCGGTGTCTCCCCCCAGTTACCCAGGTCTCGTCACTCCACAAGATCCTCCACCACTGCCAAGGCTCCCAGTTGACATGCTGCTGCGCCCACTCAAGCAAGAGATCCTTAATATCACGAGTGAGAGGAGGCTTTGCCTGGGCAACTCGGCGTGCATACCCTCTTCTTTGTACGGCACGGCGTATCACATGCTCTGTAACACCCCAGGCTTCAAAGGGACCATTGGCTAGCTGACAGTAGCTCATCTGACGTGTACGTCGTGAGGATCGGACGTATGCCTTAAGCTGATCAACTTGGGCATCTGTAAGGGTTCGTGGGCGACCGCTGCGTCTCTTTCGGCGTGACTTGATTGCTAGTAGCTGCGTGGGCAACCTGTCTCTCTGTAATACTAAGAAGGTTGGCAATATACTTGTATTTATGACCAGCCAGGCGTAGAGTCTGCACCTGCAGGCGCTGGTCCCGTGACAGGTGCTGGCTGCGGGGGGGGGGGGGGGGGGCGTTGATGGATGTTTGTTTGTTTGTTTGTTTGATTCCTACTCGGTTTCAGTCGCGTTCCCGCAGATATGCCCGGATGCCAGGCGTGGCAGACAGCCGACGCGGTGCGGACGTGAGTCTGCACCGCCCCACTTCACTCTCGAAAGAGCCATCCGTCCCCAGAGGCCTGCCGTTGTCTAGCTTCTATCTACGACTATGTACATTTCGTCTTTAGAAGTGACATGTTTGCCTGTGTTTGTGTTCCTCGAGTTGTCTCTCCTGTGTGTATGCCGTACTCGAAGCCTCGTGTGTGCAGCGTTGTTCAAAGCTCGTAGAGGCACGGTTGCCTCATGCTTTGCGACCGCAATACCTTCAGTCTCCCCCTAGCGTTCAGCTGTCGTGTGTGCTAGCTTGCCCCGATACCCCCAGGGCCTGGAATATGTTCCCCGATCTCTAATGTTCTCCAAGTGTTGTGATGCCGTCCACTAGGTTCCTATGCGGCTATGTTGTGTGGTGTGACCTGCCACCAGGCGCAGCGGCAGCAGCATTTCGTCGCAACGCGGCTCCACAAGAGCGATGCTCCGCTCGTGCGTGCCGTCGAGCCTACTGAGCATGAGAGCTCTCGCATGAATCTCCTCAGACCTTGTCAGGTGTCGAAGGGGGACCGCTCCTTCGACGCGTGGGGCGACAGTGGACAAGGCTGTCTGGTGATCTGTAAGTATGTTGTGGCACCAATGGTAGCATGCCGGGTGTCTGTGAGGTGGTTCGCGTGAGAGGTGATACCGTTCAGCTCGAGGGCTCGTCGATGCGGGACGTTGCAGACATTGTCGGATGGTGATGGGCTAGCCAGGAAGCCCATCAATGACTTTGTGTGTGCGTAATGTAACCATGATGCTGAATGGGCTGTCTGGGCTCCGTCGTCGCGTCTTGCGTTGCGGTGTTGTGGCTAGATGGCTGCCGCTACATTTGGTGGATGTGTCATTTTAAGTAGCTTGCTCGCAGATTTTGCTGTCTGTGCCAGCCAGGGCCGCAACAGCGGCTCTACAGGTGCCAAACCGACGCGGGGGGACGCGCGATGGCCTGCAGAGACCGTTGCGGCCATTGGCGGGTGTATTCCCAGTCCTTTGTGACGATAATTCCAAAAATTGAGTTCTCGCTGTCTGTCGTGTTTTTCACTCGCTCGTTGATCCACTCGCCCGTGAGGTACGTTATAGTATTTATCTCTTACTAAGTAAGCTTGAGTATTTATTAAGGCTGGCGTGATTTGTCCCCCCGTTTTTGAGATTTGTTCCCCGCCGAAGAACCGAAAATGGCAACTTTGCGCTCCGCAATGCAGTTCCACGCAGCTCCAAGTGTAATTTTTACCTTTTGAAGCTAGAGATACGTTTCGCGTACACTAGAGTACCTCTCACCTACGTTTGGTGAGTTTAGAAAGTAATGGGAATGAGCTAAATGGAGTTGAAGTTGGCGATCTCTTCGAAAATGTCACCAACTTTGACATGCAATCGAACCACAACACAGGCCAATCTTTAACATCACATTCTCAGGGAAGCTTTGTGAGAACCTAGAGTAACTTATCGCGTTCAAAAACCCACTTACCATTTTGCTGGTGTTGAGTTGTGTGGATGTACAGCAATTCGGTACTTCGGCCAGAGACGTGCATTTGTTGAATCCGTGCATTGGGGTGCACGGACACGGGTACCGCATGTATCACAGCTCCCTGCATACACAACCAACGCGACTGGGTGCCACCATCAACTGTCACACCTGATAGCGCTCATCATCATCGGACTCGCGATTGCTATCAATGCTTTCGTCGGCTTTGAGTTCGGCGAATATTCAAACATGAGTCAGAGCATTCAGACTTTACAGATGTTAAGGATGCCAAGAGTGTCGTGCGGCAAAAGGTCCATCTCGTTTGGAGATACAGGTCCAAACCCGAACTGTCTGTCGCTCGTTCCAGGTACATGCGCGCGGAACCTATCTCAGAAAGTCTCAGGGAGAAGCCCAAATCACGCGATGATTATCCCAATCTTCATGAGCAGATGGACCGCCAACGCCTACGTTCGGCGCCAACTGCGCCTTATGTTCATCTATCCGCTTGTATATACGCTCATGTCGCTGCTCCCCTTCGTCCATCGTTGTATGATGTACTTTGACAAGTACGTACAGCAGCCAATATGGTTCCTGCGTCTGAGCGCAACAGTATGCATTACCAGTATTGGTTTCGTCGACTGGCTTGTCTTTTCTTTGCGCGAGAGACCTTGGCAGAGTATTTCTACCAATGATGGGTCGTTTTGGAAGAGCTTTGCGGTTTGGAATTCCAACACGCTTAAGGGTCCTAAGGTGGAAAGCTCAGTGCAAGGGCGTACGGAGGAACATGGACTGGCGCTGTCGAAGCGCCTCACAACGCGCAAGCTCACAAGAGGGGAGCGGGCAGCGAGCTCCGATGACTATGCGCGGATAGCGGCGGAACAGGCGAGGTTCAGGCTTGAGCTTGAGAGAGAAGAACGACATACTGCACTGAGGGCGAGGGCTGGTGGTTCGCATAATGAGATTGGCGGGACGGATGCAGAGAGCCTGCCAGGTCCTGATGGGCCGGTGAGGATTTTGGGCTAGCGGTTGGTGCGGAAGGAGTAGGAAAGCAAAGGGAAGAATCGGATGTAATTTACAAAGAGGAAAGGAGCCGAGGAACGGTTGATTCACCTCTAGGGCGCATTGGCTGAGATTTCCGCTGTATACCATGTCCGTGCACTCAATGCGTAGCGCGTGTGAGGGAGAAGGAAAAGTGTGACAGAAGAGGAGCGGAGGAACGCGCAGCAATAGACGCGCGCAGGGCTAAAAGAGCGCGTCAAAACCAAGCTCGTGACGCTGCAAAAGCTATACAATTGTCCCAAAGAGGCAAGCGCAAGGCTTCACAGAAAGCAGCACCTAAAAAGAAGCAGAGTTGTGATAGTGCAGCTGCCTGTAGTCGTGCTGTTGTTGCGGCGCGTTCCCCAACTTCCCCAGCTGTGTACAACAGCCGCGGCCGCAAAATTGCTCTACGCAAATTTTTGAGTGAGACAGTTTGTCGCACAAGCTTGTAGAGTACTCCGATTGGAAATCTCGCGCGATAATATCTATTGTGTGTGGCTCTACAGCCCACATTTTTGCGATACCCATGATGTGGTGATCGCGCGCATTGACTGACGGCACGCATTGAGTGCACGAACACGGTACAGAGACCTTGGGAAGGCGCGGCCCGTAAAGCTTAGCTGATTGGTCGCGTGAAAGGGTTTGTTCGCTTCATCCAAGCACAGACCACTAGCCATTCGGGTCGAGCGCTCCTTTGACTGAATGCAGGATAATGCGTGGTTTGGCGTTGCTGATAGTGGAGCTCATGCATGTCCTGAGTATTGGTTTGGTGTTTCCGCTGTCCAGCGCATTACCTTTGTTTGCAATCTTTGTAGCCGTGGCGTCTATTCGGTTTTTATAATTGGCAACTTTTCTGCTGGGCTTGCGGCTAAGAAGGCGTAGATAAGCGAGTGAATGATGGTCGGCGACATAGTGGGGCAGGCTAACGTTAGAACTTGATCAGCCTGCAGGCTATCGCAAATGGTTTAGCGTTTATCGGACTTTCTGGATTCGCCCTGGGAAACTATCCAACAAAGTCCATTTCCGAGAGACCTATGTCCAGATGTGTGATACGCCTCAGTATCGACTTAACTCAATGGAGACGTGCTTTAGTCACACCGCGCAGGATTTTTGAAACGTGAGTGCGTCGCATACACATGGTGGGAATAAAGTTGTTAGCCATCGATGCCGTGATCACCTCACACTAAGCCGTTTCTTACGCGGAGTGCGCATTAAGTTTGACCTAGTTAGCCCTAGCTTTTTGGAACAGCTTCTGTTAGTGTCTGGCGCGGGTGTCAGAACACCCAGAGGATGATAAACCTCAGCGTAAAAACTGAAGTACCATGAATCCATCATAGTCTAAAACACCGGTGTTACGGTGATAGATGCAGCAAAATCTGGGAGTTCATAAGTGTCCTGCTCTGTCGCTTGACCGAAGGTCTAGTGTTCAGATATGGGCGCCACTTGAGCTACCAATGTGCCTAGGGAAGGACTTTGTAAATGCGAGGACGAATCGGTCTTAAGGGTTCGAGTTTGCTAGTCGGACAGTAAAGTAGTCGCGAACTGTAGATGATACAAAGAGCCCAGTACTATAGCATAGGGGAATGCACTGAGGAAGGGAATAACTACCACGATTATCAACAATCAAGCCATCATCCAGATTGATTTCTGATTAGGCGTACCACATGTCTTTTCCTCCACCTTGTCCGCTCAATCAGGAATCAATCGGATAGATCGCTTGATTGTTAACAACTGTGCCAGTGGTTGGAGCCGAGTCAACCTATTGCCCGATAAGCGGCTGACATTGTCTCAAAACCGGAAAGCAGACTTCAAGGCTCTGCCAATCATGGCACAAGATGTATGCTGTTCAGTCCTTTCTGAGAATACGCGCATTGCCGCGTGACCTGCAAACCAGGGAGGCATGTCTTCTCAGCGCCGCAGTGGGTGAGCCGGCGCATTCGCCCAGGTATGGCACTATCAAATAGGTCCCATCCTGTGTCTCCGCTGGCAAACGGTGCTCTCTACCCAGAGCATGATCTGCCGACCTTTTGCTTAACACGGTAATGCGGGTCAGACGTAAGACGGCCCTAGGCTCGGCGTCCTCTGGGATTGGATTGCGATCGGTTTCCGCCGAAATGCCAGATGATGTGGCCTCACCCTTAGTGTCGACGCAATGTCAACCCAACACTCTGCAACGATCCTGATGAGAAAGACGCTAGGTCGCAGTTGGATGCGCAAGGTCTCAACATCTTGCTGTGTCGTCTTGATTGAACTGTTCAAGAGTTATCTCCAATTTTCGATGTCCCTCTGTACATTAGAGAGGAGTGGGAGTGGATACGCCATCATGCAGCCGCAAGCTGCAGACCGACGTGTGAAAAAGGCGCCAGCGTATCTATCTTAACGACACAATGGAAAGTCGTTCTGCTTTGGTGTTCCATCCACCAACATACTTAATGCTCACATTGGGTCTCAACATCAATTCGGGTGGTCCGCAAGGTCTAGGGGGTTTACTTCAGTGCATGTATGATGCTTGGCCGAAAGTAGTCGACTGGACAGAAGAAGCACGAATCACCATACTGTGCACCGCTCATCTCAGAGACAGTGTTGAAGTTGGAGATGTTGTTTGCAGCTTGGAGCAGGTCCTTGGGGATCTCAGCGACGTTAGCGTCGAAGTATCCAGCCACGCGTCAAAGTCCGTGTTCTCACGGCCATACACAAGTCCGAAGACTGCGCCCTCGCCGTCAGAGTTACCGGTCAGGCCAAGATCGTCAAGATTGTTGCGATTGAACCCCTATGTCCCACATTGGCGTCGTCATGGCTAAATGCATGCCAAATGAACTGCTCGAAGTGGAAGGCCGCAGTGCAGCGATTCCAAACGCCGCCAGATGGCAGATTGCGCAAGCGCGATCTTATTCTCTTCCCAACCGGCCATTCGGAGCAGCCGGCAGCTGGTGTGACTTGATGATAGGCAAGAGCAAGCGAAAAGCGCAATTTACCGTTGGTCTTAGCGTGTGAGGAGGCCGCAGCCGCGTTGCGGCACATGATCATGATCAACGTTTTCACACCCTGGCCTTGGGACAACGATACAACTTCGAAAATGGTTCAGATGTCCAAGATTCGGTCGTGTTCCTCAAGTATGCGAACATTTTCATGCAAGGGCCGCTGTTTTGTCAGGCGCACAGTGTTGTCCGCGGAGGGTGCGCCTCGGCAATACGTCAAATTCGCCGACCACGTTTTACTTGGAGTACCAAGGTACCTTTTGCCGACGAACCACAACTCTGAGCTTATAGTCGTCCGATGACACACGGGCTCCCTTGCCACGCATTTTGACAGGTTCAGGGTGGACCTGTCACGGGTGGGAACAGGCGTCACTATGATGGAGTCTTGATGAATCAAATTCCTCGATCCTTGAGGGGAAAGTCAAGACTGCAGTGTCCAGAGACACGACATTGCCTTCATGTACTTCTATGCGATGCATGCAATCTGCGAGCCGTCGAGGCTGCTGGTTGACTTGGCGGAGTACGGAGTACTCGAACTTTACAGGGTTCCACCAATGTCAGCGTTATTCCAATTGGTGTGGCGCTCGGGGTCGGGACTCCAATAGGTCGTGGCAATGGCTTAGGCTCTCTAGACCAGCGGAGCTGAGCCTTCACCTGCTCGACGGCTGTTACCGTGGTCGCTCTTGCATCTGAACGGAAAGCTTCCCGCGCCACGATTTTCTGCACCTCGCTTTGGGCTGTAGTTGAAGGATTGCTGCCTGTGGTTGGCTTTTGAAAAAGCATCGTTTGAACTCACCTCAGCATCGCCCACCATCTACGAAGACAACCATTCGTACGACCAGACATTTCGCTTTCGAAAGGACATTACAGTTTTGGATCACAGGCACAGATGACCTAACCGCACGCCTCTATCGACGGATCCTCGAGGCACTACAACTCAACTGGTGACGTTTGTCACTTAGGTCGCCCATCATGAGTCCAAGCCCTGAACTTGTGGCTAAATATCCTATCGGGAGCAGGCCAAATATCTCATTTGTACCATATCTCATCTTCTGTTCGTATCTGGTCAGCTTGATCGGATCTGCCACGACAGTAGAGCTACTAAATCGAAGAGTATCGGGTTCGGGTTGGAGAGCATGGTACGTTGCAAAAGCTCGGGCTAAGGAATAGTAGCTGACAAGCACAGGGTGCAAATTGCAGGCTGTTCAGTTTCGTTTGGTCTGGTAGCGATTTGGTGCATGCATTTCGTTGGCAACCGAGCCATCGTTTTGGGTGACGGTGAAGAAGAAATCCAACTATACTACAGTCCCACGTTCACTGCGATCTCCGCTATCATCCCGGTCGTGGTCATCTTTTTAGGACTTATGGTGGCTGACCGATTCTACCGGCGGGGCAAGCATGCCGCCATTCGTGTTGTCTCCCTCATCGTGTGCGGCATCTGTGCTGGTGCAGCCATCACCGAGATGCACTACCTTGGAAATAATGGCACCACGAACTACCGTCTGCATCTCAGCTGGCCGCATGTTTTTGGTGCTGCAGGCATCGCTGTAGGCGCAAGTTTGCTGTCGTTTGGCCTCTTCTTCCACTGGAGTGGATCATGGTTGAACAACATCTTCAGACGTGCTGTGGTTGCTTGTTTCCTAGGCTTGGCTGTTTCTGGCATGCACTGGACAGGTGCTGCTGGTACATGGTATGAAGTACGAGGCTACCATGATGGATCATGACAAGAACGAAACATTACGCTTATAATCGCCCTTTGCTTGGTAGGATCCACTCACTTCATCTATGACACTTCTGCTAACACGTCATCAGTGCTTGAGCGCTTGCGCTATCTGCTTCCTGCTCGGTTTCTTAAAGCAGCGCCATCGCCGACTACTCAAAGACCGCGCCCAGCAGGTCGTACTCGCATGTGCTACATTCGACGAGAGTGGCAAACTGCTGGTCAGTCAAGGTGGTCTTCTGCCTTGCCAAACGATTACCCGACAGTTCCATCAAAGGGTAGGCTTGCAACAATCCCTACTGTACAGATCAACGAAGCTAACTTTGATAGACTTTTAACGATGAGTTCAACACTTCACACCCTGTATTCCAATGGATCTTCCGAGTATCTCGCCACTGGGGAGGTGTCGTCGACTTGATCCCGTCGATGCGCGAACATCTGCACAGCACTGGATATCTGCAGACGACTTCGCCCTCCACGGCAGTGGAGAGTCGAAGTTCTTTCAGCTCTGAGGACGATTCGACCTATTCTGCCACTTTCCGTGAATTGTTTTGTGTCACCGCTTACGATATCGCAAAGACGCTCGATACCGGTCTTCAGAACCTCGGAAACCTATACGAAGAAGTGGTAACTACAGGCACTTCGATGTCGATGGCAAGAACTGTATTCAAGGATTCGAACGACAGGAAGGAAATCCTTGCAGCGGATGTGGCAAATAAGGATATTGAGACTGGTATGGCCAATCCAATCCTCTTTGGCCGAGGGCAAATGTTGGTCCTGACAAAGAAGGCCGGTACGAGCGAAGTGAAGCGTCTGCAGAACCTGGGTTATCATTTTGCGAGTATCGACCAGGTTGGCGACGATCTTGCTCGTAGTCTGCAGGTAACCCGGGATGATCTACACAATGTGGTCGCCCGCTGGCATGCTTTTACCGAAAGGGTGCCGTCCATCCCATCAAGTGGAACCTATCTTGCATCGTTCCTTTTGCAACCTGCACCAGGCATGCGAGGCCTCGAGGTCATTGTACCCCGGTCAAACCCGGACAGGCTGCCAATGGTCAAGCTGGCAAACGGCGAGCTCACTCTGAGAGAGCTGAAGCTTCTGGCCGGCTTCAATGGCCTATCACTGGACGATTGTCTTGCACGTACGGGCCAACGCACCGGGCTGGAGAATGAGGAGGAGGACGCGTTTCTGGAGAACTTCCGCAACAAGATACTTGGCCTCCTACACGATGCACCCGAGTCCGCACTGCATCGGGCCATCTTTTCTGCGAAGCAACTGGACATTGCCCATGGAATTGCTGGTCAAAAAGAACGCAGCCCAGCGACAGTGTTCGGCTTCTGTGGTATCAAGGAGATCTACATTCAGTCTCTTCAGAGCATGACTCTGAAGTGTATCCCCATGTCTTTCTTCCAGACCTATCTCAGGTCATACCCTGGCTGTCCAGATCACCAGATCCTAGCAATCCGGAATCACAAGGAGTTTGCTACCCTCACCCGAACTCCTTCTATCACCAAGGAATCTGAGAAGGGCAGCAACAGGTGGCATTTTAAGCTGCGGACTCACCGGTCAGTGTCATCTGACACAACTCTTCAGCCCGATTCTAGCTCGGAAAATGGCCTGGTGAACCCATCACCATGCACCGACGCAAGTAGCAGTCACCCTTGGGGAGGCATCATGGTCACTTCGACCCAGCAGATCGTCCACGACGAATCGAAAAAGGGCGGAGCGACGATGGAAATGCGGGACATGGGCTTCAAGTCTGAGGCCAGTGTTGCTGATACAGAGCAGCAGACACTGGCGGATCGACTGATGTCGATCACAACAGCGTTCCGCGACCCGCACGCGACACGGGCGCTGCCGAAGGACCTGTACTATGGAAGAGATAGATGAACGAGGGGAGGACTTTTTCTTGCACAAGCACTGTTGGCGTTCTCATTATCTTGGCATACCCATGCATCATCTGGCGCATTTGAGGGTTCATTCACAGGCGGGCAGGGAACGGAACGATGTACAACACGAGACTACTGTAGCTGGTTGACGCATAATGTGTATACGATATGGAAGATAAGGACATGATGTTGTGTATGATAATAAGCGACGAATGACTCGTCCGTGAGCGCAGGCAACCCTGTCGCGGGGCGCTTAGCAAATGACGCGCTGCCTAACTTTCTCAAGGTCTGCCCCGCGACATCGCCAAGTCCCACGACATTTACCAGTTGCCTCTGCGTCGCTTTAAGGAGGTTTGTAGGCAGTGTGGCGTGGCACCCTGAAGAGGATCGGCTGGTGAGCAGTAGTTATGATGACACGGTGCGGTTTTATAGGGAGGACCAGGATGATTGGGTGCAGGTGGCTGTTGTGGAGGGGCATGGGATGACGGTTTGGTGGGTTGAGTTTAAGGGGTCGGGCATGTCGAAACTTGACTTTAGGATGCAAAGAGATGGGTTCCAGAAACAATTACAGTATATCGAGGCGTTAGAACAAAGTGGCCCAAGGCTAGCGACCTGTTCAGACGACTGCACAGTGCGCATCTGGCGGCGGAAACCCAGGGAGGGCCCAAACATGCAAAACTCTGGCATGCCATCGATCATCCGCTCCGCAGCCATCGACGAAGACTGGTACCAAGAAGCCATCCTCCCCCACGCCCACGCCCGCGCGATTTACTCTGTCAGCTGGAGTCGCACAACCGGTCTCCTAGTCAGCGCTGGTAGTGATGGGAAGATTGTGGTGTACAAGGAAAGGGGGACGAGTCAGGAGTCCAACGGTACTACGAATGGCGCAGCGATGGAGGGTGTTGAGGGCGCTGATGGTGCCGCTGCGGAAGCAAGTGAGACGTGACCGACTGAGTGGACAGTGGTTGCGGAGATATTCTCTGCGCATGATGTTTTCGAGATCAACCATGTTACATGGGCGAAGGCGGCGGACAAGGGCAAGAGGTGGGATGGCGAGGAGGTCATCATCAGTACGGGAGATGAGGGTGAGGTGCGCGTATGGACACTGGATGAGGCTGTGTTGAAGGCGTGAAGGGGCACGATACCCTCACGAGCTTCATTTGCATATACGGCGGCGCAGCATAACTTTGTGAAATCCACCAAAGCACACACTAAATGCCTCAGGCTTCAGGGGCTCTTGCCGTGTTACCAACACACGCTCTTCCTACACGACTCTCCTTGTGAGACACAGTGACGACGTCCAGGCTCATACAAGAACAATTCGAGCTTGAGCCACCCTATCGACAGGCTGCATCCAGCTTGCGTCGAGAACAGCTGCACGCGGGGTTGGCCAACGTTGCGCGTCTGTGGCTTTGCTTGCTTTGAGGGTGCTTTAGCCGGGTTGTGGCTATGACGTTTGGAGGGATCTGCACTCGATCAGGGAACGGGCTTCAAAATTATGGACTGATGCAATGTCGCGTGCACCGTGTCTACAACTCTGGGCATTTCCCTACTTTCCGATGTTGTAACCCTTGGACAGTCCTCACTCCTACAACCCCTAAATGCAGTGATCAAGTCTTGCTCACTGTATCTTCTATTGCTCCACTCCAGACCGGTATCCATCAATATGAGTCGGATTGAGGAAGCGCTCGCGGCAATTGAAAGCCTGAATAAAGGAGAACATTTTACGTATACCAAAATTGCTAACGTCTATGGCGTGCACAGAGTTACACTGTCTAGAAGGCATAAACAGATTCAAGCTTCAACAACAGACCAGGCAATCAAGCAGCAATTGCTCAGCCCACGACAGGAGCTGGAGCTTGTGAAGTACATCACCAGACTCACAGATCAAGGCCTTCCACCCACACATACGCCACAGTATTAGAGTTCTCATACGAGTCAGACCAAACACAGTCTTCGGCTATAGGAGCCCTACAAGAGTCTGTCGAAGCTTATCTAGTAAGCTTGTTTGAGGACACGAACTTGTGCGCTTTGCATGCCAAGCGAGTGACAATCCGTAAGGGTCTGTTCTGTCACATTGATAGGCTTTATGCTGACTCCAGAATAAGAAGCCAAAGACATTCAGCTCGCCAGGCGTCTTCGCGGCGATGACAAGAACAGCTATCTTCGACGTGGAGACTGATGTTCGCGCTGTACCTGCTCATGGACCTTTAGGATGGTTACAACTTTGGACTGGTCAACGGCGCCATTCGTCTCTCGTGAGTTCTCGGCATAACAATTCAAGGCACGGTCACGCTCCGGCATTCTAGTGTGAGAGTGGACAGCACCTGACCTGCAAGACGCATTGAAGGCATTTGAATGGCCAGTTGAGTCGCGCGACGGGAAGATTGAATGCGGCATGGACTTCGCAAGACTGACTGCCTCCTTTTGAACTCAACTCCCATGTAGCTTTCTCTGTTCTTGCAGTCAGCACTTTGCCATGAGGCATCTGGGTATTATTTCGACAGCCTGCTGACGTATTTCGCGTAGCCCAGTATCAGCCGCTGCAAACTTTGACATTATCCAATGCACTGTACTTGACGCACCTCGTGTCCATAGAGTATACGGTGAAAATCAAAGGTAACACAATCGAGCTGAGATTTGACTCTAGTTACTAGCCCGGTTGACGAAGCATCCGAGGCTGTCTACGACGATGCCGATTCTCACCTGCAGCGCACGCCCAAAATGTATGATTAGTCACCGCTCAAGGACTCTGTCATTGCAGTCAAAAAGTACTGAAGGCGGCGCAGAGCCGTCCTGTCGATGATGTAGCCTTCCCTTCCAACGGACCTAATGTCTACGAGGCCCGGCCTTGTCCCGGTTTATGCCATCGACATCGCATTCTCTCCAAGTTCACTCAATGAAACAGCTAATCGACATGATAACACCTTCCCTAAATGTCCTCCATTCCTATGAAATCATTCCTAAGCACTCTCAAAGTATTAGGTCCTGTACTGCCATGTCGAGCCCGTGAGCGCGTCTTACAGTACCTCCACGTCTCTTCCACAGCCCGCCAGTATTCCTCGTATCTCTTTCCGCTGTGCCTGACATGCTCGGTGCCATTGAAGCAAATCCTGGATATCTTGATGCTGTCCTTCTTCAACTCCCCCGCGTGGTTGACGATGTCAAGGTAAGCAAGGATACGGTCCTGTCGAGAGTAAAATCAGTCCTTGGCATTTTGCGGTCAAACAGCTTGTCATCAGAGAGCTGCGTTCTAGCTTTGGAGGTGGGGCTGTGCTCGTGGCCGATGAAGATGTGGTACAGTGGCCATTTTATCAGTAGAAACATCACTGCAGTGACCCCGGCCAACGGTTTCGACCTCAAGACAGGGACAAAAGAGTGCGCCAAGGCCGAGCAGTAGTTCGTAAAACGGGGTCGTCCTGGTGTGCTGTCGAGGACCATGGCGAAAACGGGCAGTCTGTTGCCTTTCGCTTTGAGGTAAGCCTCTGCAAGCTCACACCCTTTGTTACTGCCGCCATCAGCAAAAACTTGCATGAGAATCCCACGACTGATGTCGGGGACTGTCTCAGGGCGATACAGAAAACTTCAAAGGCCGTTATTTCAGCGCTCCAGAGGGGTGAGTATAAGCTGCGGACTGTCATAGCTTCTTTCTTAACCGCTACTTGCTGTGAATGATTTGACACTGCAGAGGTATACAGTATCATGAGTCTAATTTCGCTTAATGTAGACCCGACCAGCGTCAATTTTCCTGGCTGTCTGATCGCCCAGCTTCATGACTACTGCACATAATCGTTAAATCATTGACCGCACCATGGACCGCACGATTGTATAGTACAATATCACGCTTAACTTACCCTTACAGAGGTAGCCACGAACGGGAGACCCGGGTCGGGACTCACAGTCTAGCAAGCATTTCGCTGTGTCTCCAGAGCACCCTGACAACTCCGTCTTCGCTGGACGCCCGGCCTGGTTGTTGTGCTTGGCGTGATAGGTTTACCGCTTCCTGCTTCCACTTCGAGGGACCCTCGATCTGCGTAGTGATTCGCATAAGCGATGGCGCTTACCGAGTGTCAGCATTAGCGTCGGCGCAAGCATCAGCATTGGTGCCGGTACCTGTCAGTGTGAATAACTAAGCTAGCGTTCCGCGTAAGCGAAGTACCACTAGGCCACAGCGTCAAATCACGGTAAGCGTCAGCACTTCAATCGAGCATTCCGTAAGTGTTGATCAAGGTCGCATTGGCTTTTCCTGTCATCGTCGACTGTTCACATTGTCTCAATCGATTGACATCGCGGCTCGTCGGCCGTCCGGCCACGAATCTCAATATGGGCTTGCTCTATTGTCCCTGCCATTTGGGAAGGCACATGCATCAGTGCTAAAGCGAACATGGCCTTGAACAGACATGCTGTTTCTCACTGCGCAGACATGGCTAGCTAATATGGCAACACGCAATCCCGCCGACCTAGCGAGATATACACGAGGTATCCAGAACCCGAAAGTCTCAAGAGCTCCCCTGTCTGGCTGCACCAATCCAACGCCTGAAACGAGTGCCGGAGTCTTACACATTGACAAACAAGACAAAGAATGAGAGAGTAGCTCTATGGTCGTCCCTGCAGGAAGCGAGTAACCCGGGCCTCAGACACTGGTTTTTGAGCGATCTGGTACGCGTCATTTTGTAAAAGAGACCTTCCGGCAGGTATACCACGCTCTATCAGCTGTTGTCCATGATATATAGCTCCTTCTCCTGGTGTGAGGAGAAGTTGTGGTTTAACCTCTATTGGACGCTATGCACACCATGCCATGTTCTCACAGAAGCGTCTACGCAGCCTGCCAGGGCTAGAAGATAGATTTTGAGAAGAATAGTGTTGCTAAAGCAGCGCTGACTTCGTAACGGAGCAAGCTCTATATTTCGGTAGTGCCGGTCAGGCATTTTAAAGCCACTCCGGCGCGTTAAAGAACCAAATATAATGCAACGCGATTCGTTTGCTTCGTGCTATATAGACTCTGGCAATTGCAACCGGTGCCTTATCCTTTCACGTACTCTTCTCCGACAACGGAAGCACCTCCCCGTCCTCTAATTTCTAACATTGGTCAGGTCAATGTAATAAGAGGCTAAATTATATTCCTAAGCCGCCGCGTGTGACCGTACCAAAACTGTGGGGGTCCCTCGCGCAACCCTAGCCAGACAGTTGCATTGGATACATTACAGCTACAGAGGTGACGGCACATACGCCTGAGTTCGCCTTGCCATTTTCGCGCCTGGAGGATAACATGGCAGATTGGCACATCCCGAGCCTAATGCAGCCTTCTCAGCTATATCCAGACACAGGTTCAATGTTGTTCACAACGGCGATACGCACTTCCCCTTCCTTACCGCTCAGTGAAATGCTCCTATCTCTGGCGAAAACCAAGCTCATGCCTCCCTTCAAGCCGCCCGCGATGGCGCCCTCATTAATTACATGCACTACTTCTATTCGCTTGCGTATCCAGTCGGCCTCCCATCCAGCTCGAGACATGCCACTTCTCGATAACGACTGAGGGTTATACAATCATATATTGGATACACTGGCGGGAAGTAGCTGGAGACGGCGAGGTCTACACAAGGATGGAGCCAGTGGAGCTGGCGCGCATGACCAAGCTAGACGACTTGCTTGAGTTGCGGCTAATGGTGCACAATCAGGTTGACCTCGCGTTGGGAGAACGACTGGCGTCGATCAAGCAAGCACTTCCTGCGTTCTGGGAAAATCGCACTGAGAAACCGCTCAGAGAAACGAAGTCCCAGACTTCGACAATAGCGTCTGGATCAGAGCGGTTGGATATGCCTATGATGCCTCCAAGCGTGGGTGAGTGCGCGAGTGGGCCTCCGTCGCCGTCGAAGACTAAGCTGAAACTAAGTTAGTAGATTTGTCACAGTAAAGGTGGGACTGAAAGCGGAAAAGACGAGTAGGTAAAATGCCATATCGCCTGCTAGGAGTGAGATTCTGGGTTTGCCCGTAGTGCGGAGGTAGAGTGGCGTCTAGGAGTGTTGGTGCAAACCCGAATACATTTGCAATGCATGACTGAGAATGGCTATCCACCGCTAACCCTACTCGGAATCCAGCAAGGACCACGAAACCCACGTCCGAGCTGTGCTCCGACGCCTTTACTGGCTTGTACATTCAAATGCTTGCTTTCTGAACATGGCCAACCTCACATGCTATCAGTCCACTAATTAGGCATCTTCTTCACCATACACACAGCGGAGCTTACCCACTCAAAGACGCGCACTTTTGATTGCGCGTTATAGAATAGCGTGTTAAGAGGGTGGTCCGTTCATCTTCATGCATCAAGCGCCATGGTTGCAATTGCTGCAACACACCTTGGTGATGATTACGTTAGTAAGAGCGAGACGTAACGCGCGTTTGCTTCTTTGGGATGACTGTCAGAAAAGCTTCATTAATCAGCACCCATGCCCTGAACGATAACCATTGTTCCTCGAACCTCTCAAAAGTTATGAGCATATGTTCAAGAGGTCATACCGGAGTAGCACTCAGAGCCTCGAATGGTGCAAAAAGAATCGTCTCATTGTGCAGCATACGAACGGCACGTCTGGAGGAGTCGACCAGCTTTTCCGTTGAAACAAAAAGGCCAATACTCTCGATGGATAGGTATGTCGACGGCGTGAACCTGATCGTTTTCTAACAACAGTAGCTTGTGTACTTACCAGGTCCTCTCCCCTCTCCTCCGCCTGCCCGCGGAGTTTCGTAACTTGATCTACTTTTACGTACTCGGCGGAGAAACGTGGTCAATCAATGTGAGCCAACCTCGATTATGTGCGGATAGCAGCACTCTCCACGCCCTCGCTCTGCTGCGAGTCAATCGGCAGATTCATTCTGAAGCCTTCCTTTTCCCCTACAAGTACAATACGTTCCAAGGTCGACATGACGGTCACTTGAAGGACTGGATTCAGAATTTGTCATGCACCCAACGTACGGCAGTGACGTCGATCAAGCGCCACCAGCGAAGCTACATTCTCCAAGGTACGCAGGGCTTAGAAGTGAGTCCGATCTTTTGGATGGAGATACCAAACATGGCGGCCTGGGGCCTGACCGATCTGAAGCGGATTGAGATTGAGATAGTGCTGCGAAGGTGGAGTTTGGACTCTGACGAGCGAAAGGTGAACGAAGCAAAAGATCGCGCGCTGGAAAAGCTGCGCAGGCTGGTACAGGATTAACACACGGGGGTCAGACTGGAGTTTAGCTGAGGTATGGAATTGCTCATCAAATCCTCGTTTCGTCATGGTGCCGGGTTGAGGCTACACAAGTGCTGCAACTTGGCTCTTGAAGCGGAAGACAGATCATCGTTAAGATCTGCTGACGGTATTACCAATAATGAGGGGTATCAGAGTCTTCCGATACAGCCACGTCGTGACAAATCCGCATCGTTCCTAGCTTGCAAGGTGTTCTACCCTGCAGCAACCGCCATGTTTGCAGATCCTTTTCGCCTTCTACACTCAAGTCAAGGGAGATGTTATCGAAACAGAACGAGCTCGGTCCCCAGAGGTCCAGACCGTAGTGAAATGCACACACAACGCTATGGCGGAGTCGGCGGCCCAATGCTTCCGGAGGCAGGACTGGATACAACCACATCGTAATCGCGGCTTGCGACGACAGAATCTGCTGTATGAGGCGATCCATAACACTAGAGATCACCCCAAAGTCTTGAAAAATTGGCCAGCCGTCATGTGGAGTAGCCTTGGACTTCCTGCGCATCGAAGGCGTAGCTCGGTCATTGCACGCTTCCAGCGACGCTCGGCGACTCCCATTGCGGAATACATAAAGAACAGTAGACATGACCAGACTGCGGCTCCCTCGAGAGTACCAGTCAGATTCGGGAAGCTCCGATAGCTCCTGGATGACAGTTGTTCCCGAACGAGTGACAGAGTCAGCAGATGGAGAGAAGCGCCCTGTGATTACCCTGCAGGACTCTCGGGACACTACAGTCTCCACAAAGTCGATGGACGGGTCTCTGTGCGCTCTTGCTATCGCCTCTCGAGTCGCTTTCTCTGCAGTCCAAGACTGAGTGTCGGGATGAATTTCGAGTTCTACGTATGGCCCAGCACGGACAAGACATATCTCGAACATGGTGATCAAGCCCGGACAGTAAGGCACTCCAGCAGTTCCGTAGAATAAAGCTTCGTGTGAGCGATCGTGCGGGCGTAAGTAGGCAATTCGGCCGTCGCCCAAGATTATCTCTATCTCAGTCACGGTACAATCAAAGGTGCCAAACGCAAAAGATGAGGACTCGCTCGACTGAGCAGCAAATGCATCAGCAACCGGCATGCTCCTGGTGCTAGCGACTACAGCCGGAAGCAGGCCAAATGCCAGCGTAAAGTGAACGAGAGCTTCAATTGTCACGTTAACCTCGACTCTGACACTGGACGTGGCTAGGTCTAGTCCAAGGATCTTGTTCAGCCCCGGCACTTCGCCCGAAGTCTTATATGGGACTCTTGGCGCACCCCAGGGAGTGTGACTCGTGCGTCTGAAATGTTTTGTAGCCTTTGCGAGACCACGCACGAGCTCATTGTGCTGTTTCTCAGATGTGAGTGATGCTTGCATGCGGACGCGAGAACGGCGTCTGCAACTTCTACTCAGGGTAAAAAGCCGTCAGCTGCATGACATTGCATCTTTCGTCTGTGTATGAGGTGTTATTAAGGAAGTGATTATAAATTTCGCGACAAGACCGCATACCGAACTATCTTATAATAATCTCCGACCTTCAAGTACAAGACTCCATGTGGACTCGACTTCATATTCAACAGACAACAAAAACCATGGCGTACAATCTCCCTTCCCTCCCCCAACCCGGTCTGCCTATCTTCCCCGGTTTCACGGCCAGAAAGCCAGAGACGTTTCTCATGAAAGGGCACGATATTATGTACTCAAAAGCATCCGCTTCCGTCTCGTTTTCCACTCCCAGCGGAGAAGCCGGTACACCATTTCTAGAAATCAAAGAGGACAAGCGTAAAGAGATCAGCTTCAAGACGTTAGACGGAAAAGAGGTCATGCGCATTGTAAAAGAAACACACCCCTGCAGTGGTCGAGGCACGGAATATCACGGGTTGCGCGGTGATGGAAACGAAGTCTGGTATCTCAAACTTCACACAGGCCTCACATGTACCGACTACAGTACGTCTTCCCATTCCCCTCCTTCTCAGTGCCACCTACATACTCTTCCGCAGCTCAAATTCCTAACCAAATCCTAGACCTAACGATCAACGACCCCTCCCCACCCTCCCACAACATTCTCATTCAGAACAAGGTTCAAGGCCAGGACAAGGGTATACTGATGAATGGCAATCCGATAGCGACAATGTCCCGCCATGAGGAATGGTCGCAAGTGAATCGGCATGTAGCGCCTGGTATGGATATTCTTCTTGCGTTGGGTGTTACGTGGGGGAGAGTGGATAAGCAGGCAAAGGAAGCTAAGGCTGCTATTTCTGCTGCGAGCTAAGCTGGGTTGATCGTGCTTTGATGGTATTGAAGGGGTTGTTTTGATGATGAGTTCTGACCGGCAAATTTTGCGCGGCGTTCTGGTGTGGCATTAAGACGTCGTTATTCGTATCAGACTATACCCAATCAATTTTCGTGTTGTACATCATCCCTACTCCATTTCCGATCCAGTCCCTTGAAATCCCTCGTCAAATCAAGATCTGAGAAATTGCGTTCGGGTAGACACCCAATCTTTGGCAGCGCCGTGACATGGTCTTCCGAGCCTCCACGGCTCTTGCATGACTGTCGGGCGGATTTACTGGCCGTGGACTTCGGCACAGCTAATAGTTCGACCGGCAGGTCTCTTGACTCATTTCGTTCATGATATGGAGGCCGTGTGACGGCAACGCCGGATTCGCTGTAGTTGCTCATCGCGGATCGTAGTCTCCGGGATCCGTTTCGCGTATGCGAAGAGAAGGGAGATCCGGAGTTGCGAGACCAGAAACCGCCCAGGAAGCTTTTCCTAGACGCCATTGCAGTTGCACTCTCATCGTGTCCTGCGATATGTTGATCCAGGAACTCGGTTTCTTCCACTCCCTTTGCGGCGGCGGCGTTGCCTGTTTGTTCCCTGTATTACCCCTACTCGATGGATGCGTTATATGGCTGAGAAACTCCTTGACGCTGATAGGCAGCATCCTGACAATTAGTATGCGTATCGATGGAAGCGAGGCGCATATAAAGCCCGCGGCGAGCTCCAGTTCGGTCCAGATGGTGACGGGTACGTAGTCCCATGTAGGATCGATCGAGACCTTAAAGGCGAGAAGAGTTTGCAGTCGAATAACCGTCGCAATGCACCCAAACGTTCCTATCGTAAACATCAATCCCACGGCAACCTTCCTATACCTCTTCATCTGTAGGTTCATGATGAACACCAACGGCAAGATTAACAAGATCAAATCTTGCAATATCGCACTCGCGGAGTTCGCATAAGCCAGCCCTTGCAAGTCCATACACTTGCCCTTTATATCCCTATTCCAGAACGATTCGACGGGTTTGCATACGAAGATCGTCATGAGGAATATGATAGTGGAGTTTATGATTATGTAGGCGAGGACGACGTAGGCGGTTGTGGCGAAGCGGGGCGTCTTGAAAATCTCGAGATAGAAGAGGACGAGGGAAACTTTGATCAAGCCGAGGACCACAACGTAAGTGGACCAAGATACGAAGACTGTGAATGGGTAAGCGAAGGGCACCAGGAAGGGGTTGGTGAGCATACAGAAGCGTAGAATGGGCAGCAGTGTTCCGTCCTTGAGATTCCACAAGTGCTTGCCAAAACCAATCTTAGTCACTGTGTCTTGTCAGTCCTCCTTCACGTTGGTAGTGTTGTCCGTCTCAACGTACTGGCAAGAGTGCATCCAAGAGGCACCGATGTCAAAAGCAGGGCTGCAACAACAATGTAGTCAGCCAGCCCTAGCCGTTTCGACACTGCTTTTCCCGTAATTCTGAGAACAACGACAAGCACAGCTACAGAATACACGATTCCGGTGTAGAGGAACATCTGTATCGTTTTCGACTCCTGCGACAGGTTGCAAAGGTCTGCCTGTACCCTTGCAGTGCCTGCTGTATCCGCCATGGTGCAGTTGGCAAGCATGCAACTGGAGAGTGTATATGCGAGCTCTGCATTGCTGCATACGCAGTTGAGATCGTCTAGAGCGCAACCGGTTGCTGGTACTGTGGATAGCATACATAAGATCTGTGTAGTCGTCAGCAAACATCTGCTCCGATGCGTTGCGATTCGACTTACTCCGCATGCTGGAATATCAGCGAGACCCAGCTGCCTGGTCTCAAGCTTGATCCGAAACCACCCGCATTGACAACTGTCAAGCACAGAACGGATGCGAGGAGCGCACGAACACCCATGGTTGCGCAGGGTAGATTCCCGTCAGTCGAAAGGAGGGAGGAACATGTCGCGAATCGTTCGCAGCGGGAGTAGTGAGTAGATCAGACGATACTTGAATGATGAAGACCCTTAGAAGGCGGAGCGTGTCGCAACACCCTCCTGGTGTTGCCCCCTCTTAGCCAATCACGCACTCAGGCGATCGTTCCGCTGTTGATCTGTGGCAGATTAGACATCGCACCGTCGAGCTTGAGTCGCTCTCCTGATTCGTCGATGTGACGGCAAGGAACATGAGAGGCGGACCCAGTTTCTTGTTACCCCCACTCCGTCTAGCTTTGGACTTCGCACGACCTCACCAGTCCCCTTTCCTGGCCTACTATCTTTGGTGTCAGAGGGACCGATCGAGCAATAATGCAGACAAATCTCAAACGCGAATGTGTCATGTCGGTATATGGGTCTGAGTGCCTGACAGAAGCCTTTCTGACCAACTTCAGCTCCAACAGCCAAAACTTCCTTCCGCCTCCTATCTCGATCGAGTTTGTCCAACATCCTACTTCATCAGCTATCAAAGACGATTAGGCGGCGCATATGTGATTTGTTGAGGCAAACCCCTGCTCAGCTCTCCAGGAACCTTGCGAGATTCTGAATTGGCTGGTGTGATTTGTCCCCCCGTTTTTGAGATTTGTCCCCCCTTTGAGATTTGTCCCCCCTTTGAGATTTGTCCCCCGCGCTACTGCTAGTGGAAACCAACTGCCTAAGCAAGCTTAGCGCGTAATCTATTGTCGCGACCACAGCGCGACATCCACACGTCTCCGCATTACGTTAACCTCTTCATTCCCTTCTCTGCATTGTAGTTGGTTATCTCTAGTTTTGCGTCTGATAATCATGGAAGCCATTCCGGCACCTTTGGAGCTTCTCTACAACTCCTATGAAGAAGCATACGATGCTCTCAAAACGCATGGCATGCAACACGGCTACGGCTTTGTTCTCAAGCGAAGCAAGCCTCACAACTCAGATGTCAAGACACGATACTACTATCATTGTGACCGATTTCGAACCTACCAGTCAAGCGCGACGAAGCTAAACACAAGCACGCGTTCTATATCACTGCAATGACATGATGTCAGCTACCAACTTTCTGGTAGAGACAGGACAGGAGGAGGATCCTGCAGAGTTAGTAGAAGCTCGCAACATGGCTCTCGCGCCGCAAGGGCTCTTTGCTTCCTGCACACCAACTATGGCTTGGAACTATCATTTTGGAGACACGGAAGCTTTCTATGCTGAGAGATTTGCACAGGTTGATGCTCAAGATGCACTTGTTGAGCCTAGAGATGCATCTACGCCGCGGCCTAAGCGCGCTGCAGCAGCGGCGGCGTCAGAAGCCTGGAAAAGTCTTGGACCGCGTAAGAGACGACGGTGTGAATAGACGGAAAGTCCAGCGATATAGACAATTCAGCTTTAGCTTCCCTTCACACATACCAAGAGCTGCTGGTCGCTTGCGTCGGCATCGGTGTCGGCTCCGATCGAAGCGAGCGATGACACTTTTGGCCGTCAGCGCGCTGGCGGCAGCGCCAGAACGTCGAGGCTGACGACGCTGCCCAGCAGCTGTGACTGCGTCAAGCACGTTGAGGGATGTGTTAGCGCGGCACTGTCAGCACCGTCAGCGGTGTCGCCCATGTTGGGCAAGGACGCGACTTGCGAGAGGGCCATTGCCGGGTTGGCTGTGTTGACAGTGATAGCGTCTGAGAATTTGGTCATGCTATTGCTGGCCGTCATCGAGAGCATCAAATGCTGATGTTATGATGCTCATGACCGTCAGGTTCGCCGCTGCCGATGACACTGCTTGCTGTCAGCAACCCTCTCAACACCATCACCGTCGTCAACCCGTTCGGGTCCTTGAATAGAGTTCGCGATGACAGCACGATGACAGCGCTGAGTGTCAGCACCACCGTCTACAGTGTTGCGGCAGACAGTACAGTGCAGCACCCTTGTCAGCGACAGTGCCATCAGAGCTGACTGCTCAGATCCTGAATGACGCGCATGGACTTGGGTGCTCAACACCAGCTTCCGTCAACCTAGCCAAGCACGCGTCGCCGACGCAATGAGTAGACATGATGCCTGCGTTCGCCCAATGATCGTGCGTGCGGGCGGCAGCACCGCATCTTCGAAATGGGTGACGGTCTTCGCATGTACACCCGTATCAACATCACCTCTAGCTGAGAGGCCACTCGGACCAGATGAGTTGGTTCATCTCCACGTCAGTCAGGTCTCTTCGTCAGCCTCTCCATGGACATTGCAGAGGTGATGCGTAGTCGCGCCAGCACGCGTAGGGAAGCCTGTGCTGTGTCGCATGGCTCTGCGCAGCGTTGTGGTCATATAAACCATTGACAGGTTCGTGCTTACACCATCAGGTACGATGCAAAAAGCCGAGGCTGCTGATGCCGGCGATCATCATCGCTCACTCTTCGACAAAGTGAATGTCGGCACTGACGTTAGTCGCTACAGTAAACATCACTCGGGGTGCTTCTGGCGATTCTGCCACTGAACATAACTTCTGTGCTGTTGGTCACCGAGGCTGACGGTCCTGCGCGTCATCGCCGACATAGATATCTGCCAGGGCTGTTGATCGGATCAGTCGTTGTGCCTGGTCCATCGCACTGAGCATCAGCCGCGACTGGTCTGGTCAGTTCTACCAGAAAGAGTCAGCATATGAGAGAAGGAGCGACTCGTACCGGCTGTCAGTACTGGTTTTCGCAGCATCAGCAGCAGGCCAGGCTCATCGACACGGCGCAACGCCGACTATCAGCATCAGCGTCAGTAGTCGCTATTGACATCAACGCAGTCTGAGCGATGACGGAGCATGCCGTCATACCATCAGTCATGATGCAAGCTTTGTTGAAGTGCGATCGGTGTGACTGTTGACCGTCAGTGTTGGAGCCAGCTCCGACTGAAGCACTCATCGGGAGTACTTGTCAGTAGTGGCAGCGGAACGAACAAGGCAAGGGGTTCAAGTTGCTGCATCACTCGATCGCAGATCGCACCAAACACTCACGGATAAAGGAGTAAAGGCCGGACCGTCATTGCTTATCAGGAAGTGCCGCTCAGCGATGGCGGTCATCAGATCAGCTACCTAGTCAGCACCCTACTATCGCAGCACAGCCTGCGCCCGCTACTGACGATCATCACGTGTGGCGCATTACAGCGTGTTAACGCTGGTGTCATGGTGGTTCCCTATTGATAGTAGAAAGATCATGATCCTCTCACTGCTTCGTTGATGACCGTCAGCGCTCTACTCATATGGCTTACCTGTCAATGCAAGCAGCGTCAGGCGTGATCGGGCGTGGCTCGTAGACTTCCTGTTTCGCGACGCAGTCTGCGGGTGGTACACTATTCATCCCCAGGCCCGCGAACTGTTCTGCTGAGCTTGCTAAGCCCGTCTGACTGACGGCTGACGTCTGAACAGAGGGAAGATCGTTGGGGCTTCCATAACGATCCTAACAGCTTTTCTCATATCCATTGTCGCAGTCATGTCGCTGTTGATAGTCACCGATTACATTCCCTGTTCCGAATGTCGACACGTTGCTGCTCAGCGGCAACATGCTTCCCTCCGCAAAAGCGCTGAACAAACCGTTCGGCTTGCTGCGTCGTGGCAGATGGAACAAGCCACATCAGCGTAAGACAAGCAGATACATCGTGGTGGACACACCCGAACATTGAAATACGCAGAGCTCTGCGACACTGACTGCTCCCTCCCATGACTACAATCAACCACTGTGTTTGTGCTATCTCTGATCTGCTTACGCCTCCATGTCAGCTATGGTGAACCCGTCAGCGATAGTTTTGGATCATTGCTACGCTAACAGCTAGCGCTCCTATACTCATCTCCTGCTTATCACCAAGCCGTTCATCATACTTTTGCCCGACGTAGATTTGATCACTTAGGAAAGCTGATTTCTCGACATGGCGAACAGTAAGTACTAGGACGTAAGCCAGAACTCTGGTGTCGAATATTGGCACTTGCTTCGCAGATGACACCCGTCAGCGTAAGCGTTCTGCGGGCCAGTGGCTATAAAGGTGCCAGCACGACCTGCTCTAAACTTGGGTCTGCGGCCATGCACCGCTAAGTGCAACGCTCACTTCCAGCGAAGGGTCGTGATGCAACACGCAACTTGAGTCCCGCTCCGTCTTTCAGACTGCAGCCGCCGTCCCAATCCTCCTCTTACGAGCCCGGCGCAACCACCGGTGCCCAGTGAAACAATATTTTCGTGCCGAATAGCTGAGCCGTACGTATCGGTGATGCTACCGTTGGCCGACTCATGTTAGCCACCAAGTCCACCGTTGAGGCACTACCGTAGCTTATCACCCCTCCGGCAGGATCACCTTCCCGGCAGCGAACACCAAACCCACCGACATTGGAGATGAGGCTGCAGCAGCTACCACAATTGCTATTATTACAAGACCTCTTGGTAAAGGTATCGCATAAGCATGATAATCAATCCCATCTATCTAAATCTCATTGGTGGATTGATAGCGCGGCCTGAATTGGAGGTAGGCGGCAGAGGTGGTAGGGAAGGCGTAGAAGGAGCCCCTACCTTAGCACCACCACGTGCAACCACCACCAGCTTCTTCTTGCTCTGTGAGGTGAGCTCTTTCTTATTACCCTTTCTAGTAAATGTCCTCTGCTTTTGGAGTCGTTCTTTGGCTTCCTTTGCGCGCTTCTTCTCCTCGCGCTTTGCCGCCTGATCTGCCTCCTTCTGCACCCTCCGCGCCTCCCTTTCAACCTTAGTATTAGCGACCCTCTGGCGCCTCTCTTCAAGCATTCTTTGCCTGCTTTCCCTCCTAACTACCCTCTCTGCCTTCCGGGCAGCTTTCTGTTGTTGTACTTGTAGTTCCTCCTGCTCCACCAGCGCTGTAAGTTCTCTGTATCTAGCGATCGCCTTAGGTGAAAGGAGTAAGGCTCCACCTTGGGTGTAACCCTCTTGTTCAAGCCTGTCAATTGCACTACGCTTCTTAGGCTTCTTCTTGCGCCGTAGTGAACGTTTGGCGCCTTCAAGCTCGCCATCGCGGAGGTTGTGCTTGATAATCTGAGTGTGGACCTGAGCCTCAAGCTCCTTGGCTGCTAGAGTGGTAATATCTTCAACCGCCGCTCTTATAAGGCGCCTCATGCCTCTCCAGTCGCCCGCGCTTAGTGTTGAGGTGGTAGAGCCTTCGCGATCTTGCTGAGGAGGAGGGGTGGTAAACTTCTTGAGGATCCTATCTGGGTTGGTAGGATTGGTTGGTTGGTAGTTGGTTGGTATTCATTTTTCGTCTAGTTGATGGGGATTAGGTCCACCATCTCGCCTCCCGAAGGGCATATACGACGTGCTAAGCTATGGAATTATTGTGCTGACACTACCTTAGAAAGCATTTCTTGCCTGCGCGGGTATTGCTACCATTTCAGAACAACAGCTCCCCTTCCAGTTGGGGAGGCTGAGCGGTGTATGTACATTAGGTGATTTCCTTGCATTTTGAGGCATCCATGTGCCGAGAGAGAGAGAGAGAGAGAGAGAGAGAGAGAGAGAGAGAGAGAGAGAGTGTGTGTGTGTGTGTGTGTGTGAGTGTGTGTGTGGGTGGGTGGGGGAAGAGAGAGGGGAAGAGGGGTGGGGAGTGTTGCAGCTATGGTGCTGGACCTAGTTCTGCTGGGTGCTGCATTGGGTTGGTAGGAAAGATCCCAGTGACCTCGAAGGAGCTCTGAATGAGCTCTTCTGTAAAGGAGGCGTTCCAAGCGTTCCAGAACAGGACAAAGAAGTCTCTCTTAGCTAGAGGTGTAAGCCCTTGGCTCTCAAAGGTATAGCAAGAGAGCTCATTGTGGTACGAAGAGGAGAGAGGCTTAAAGAGCGATACATCAAGTGGGTGCAGGGTATGGGTCGCATGAGCTGGAAACCGAAGGAGGAGGATCTTGTTCTGGTCGCAATAGTTGACGAAAGGCATGGTAAGGTGAGATCCATGGCCATCAACAATGAGGAGGCGCCATGACTGACGCGCCTTTGCCTTAGTTCGGCGATCAAAAACGTTCTTGAGCCATCCAAGCGCTATCTCGTCGTTAGACCAGCCAGAGGGAGAGGCGGTGATAAAGGCAGAGTGATGCTCAGGGTTGACCTCGGCTACCCAGCTCTCTTGCACCAAGGAGGCGTCTGACTGGTAGATGAGGGTAGGATCCAGAGCCGTCCCATCAGCGCATATACATGCCATAACGGTTATCCACTCGCGTGAGCCGTCCTGGATAGGAGCCCTATACCTGCCTTGCTCCCATGCTTGTCTGCTGAAGATCCTCTTTGATCGACCAATCTGGCCGATAAGGAAGCCTTTCTCGTCAAGATTGTAGCTATGACAAGGCTCTATGCTGTACTCAGCTATCTTGGCTTGGATGAGGTCAAAGTAGTGCTTATATCTTGCAGCTGAATCAGCTAGATGGCGCTCACGGTCCATGGCAGTCGTCCACTTCGGGATAAGTTCATCGTGGTAACGCCTGAGGAAGCGCGACACCCAGGCCTTTCCAACCTCAGTTCTAGCTATTGTAGAGGCAAAGGAGCGCACCATGGCTCTAGTAGGAGGTAGGCCTTTGCCAGTAAGATCTATGATATACTGCACCAGCTCCTTTTCCTCGATCTCGTCGAGTTTCCGCTGGTCGCGCGCCGCGGCCTCCCGGGACTGAGCTAACCCTCTCCACCTATCCTGCAGTGTAGATCTGGCAACACCGTGCTTTCTGGCCATTTCTGATATCGAAATAGGATCAATGAACCTCCAAGATTCCATTTCTTCAAGCGCAGCCTCGATTGGAGTCATGTTGGTGGGGATATAGGGGGTGGTAGGGTGGGTGAACGTTCTTTGGTTTTGGTTTTCCCCGCCGGCTACCGTGATCGGCCACCCGATGCGCACGGTCACCCAATGCGCACCCCACCACTTTTTGGGGTATCACCAAAATGAGGCTATTAAGCCACATACAATAGATATTATCACAAGAATTTCTAATGGATTGCTCTATAAACCTATGCAACAAACTTTGCTACTAAAATCTTTTTGGTGGAGCGATCTTGCGGCCACGGCTGTTGGGTTTTAGTGGTGGGGATAGGGAACGATCATGAGCGATAGGCCGACTACCACCACCCACACCACCGCGATTTTGCTTCTTTCTGGGTGCTGTAGACTGTAAGGCCTTTCACTTACCTGTTTTAGGTAATAGTATAGCTTTTTAAGCGTCACGAGCTTGTTTCTCACGCTGTTTTTCTGCCCAGCGTTCAGCTACTTCGGCGTCCTTCACAGCTTTGACCCGGGCCCGCTCCTCCTTCTCTGCTGCACGCCGCGCCTGCTTCTCATCCTTCTCTTTTTGTTGTAGTAGCTTTTTAGTCTGTTAAAGCTCTCGTTTAGTCGCCTTTTCCAGTTCCAACTGCTCCTTATAGGCCTCATTTGCGCGGTCGCATGCGTCAGCCTCTTGTTTAGATGAAGGACTCCACCAAACTGCGCCGCCATGCCTCTCAATTCAACGTGTGTATAGAGGTAGTACCTTCTGCTTCTTTAGCTTCTTCTTCTAAGTCGCCAGCTCTGTTTTAGCCTCTTCTAATTCGTGTTGTACCAACTTAAACTGCACGTGGAGTTAGTGGATAGCCTGTTCAAGCGGGCCTAATTAACTACTACCTTCATCCCCCACAACCTCCCGCAATAGAGACTTGGCTTTTAGCCAGTTTAGTGCAGTAGGTGCAGCAGTAAGTGCTGTTTGTTCTGGCAGAGTTGCGAGCTTAACTAGAGTTGGTAGCTTAAACTTATCAAGTACAACGTCAGCGTTGCGTGGGTAAATACCTGTAGCTAAGAAGGACGTCTTAACCAACGTTTTGGTGAAGGTATTCACCCAAGCCGGCCAGAATAGGTTAAAGAAGTCGCTCTTATTTATAGAGACTATGCCTTGGCCTCTCTAAGTGCAAGCATCTAGCTCCTTAGTGTAGTTTTAGGCGAGCAGCTTAAAGCAAACTACATCCAACGGCTGCAACGTGTGGGTAGAGTAAGGTAGATAGACCATCAATAGTACCTTGTAAGCGTCGCAGTAGTCAATAAAGGCCTTTGTTATATAGCTACCGTAACCGTCTAGGATAAGTAGGCGCCACCTTCTACAAGATTTTAGTGCAGTGTACCGCTCAAACACCTGTTCAAGCTACATTAAACCTAAATCGTCGTTCGTCCAACTAGTAGGTAAGGTGGTAAAGAAGATATCATGTTTTTTTAGGTTAATTAGGGCTACCTAGCTCGCCTAAACAGCTCGCCCAGCTGCTAGATAGATAATACAAGGCAGTAGTACTGATCCATCGGCGCATATAGTCGCTAGGAGGGTTACCCACTCGCGGTTACCATCGTAGAGACTCTGCCTGAAGTGCTTTTGGTGGTATAGTACCTTGTCAAAGATCCGTTTACTCCTCCTAGTAACCCCAATCACGAAGCCCTTCTCATCTATATTGTAGGTATTCTCAGGTAGCACGTTGTACTCAGCCATTTTGCTGTGCAGTAGTTCAAAGTATACTTAATACTTCTCACAAGAATCAGCGTGGTGACAACCAGCTTCCATAGGCGTGGTCCACGCAGGAAGAAGTACATCGGCGTGACAGTTAAGGAAGCGGGTTATCCACCTCTCGGAAGGCTCCCAACAACACAGAGGCGTTACAAAATTAGTTACCATTTGCCTTATAGGCATAAGGTGCCTCTCTGTAAGCTCTCTAATATATTTTACAACCTCTACCTCATCGCGTGGGTAGAGTAGACGTCGCTGCAATGCCTCTTCTTAATAGGGTATTACCTAACCTTAGTGTTAACGCGTCAAAGTTGATCGGCTGCAACCATATTTTTTAGCAAGTGCTTGGTATGAAAGTTTTGCTCCTGGTTTTAATCTATCTATCTCTGCAAGGGCTTCTTGTAAAGGCATTGTAGTGTTAAGCTATAGTAGGTTCAAAAACAAGATAAATTAAGGTAGGGTGTGCATCGGGTAACCGTGCGCATCGGGTGGCCGATCACGGTAGTTGGTCCTGCCGGAGGGGTGATACCGTGCACGGACTCGTGATGCGCATGGACGCGTGATGCGCACCCCACCAACTTTTGACGCGTCGTTTGCACCCCCATACCTCAACACCACGATGCCGTTAGAGGAAGCCCTTGAAGAGCTAGATAGTTTGAAGCCTGGAGAACATTTTTCATATACAGCTCTTTCTAAAAAACACAGTTGTTGTCGCTCAACGTTGACGCGTCAACACCGTTGTGAAGTCGTCAGCCATGCAACCAAGGCATCTTCCCAACGACTGCTACACCCACGCGATGAGGTAGAGGTTGTACAGTACATTAGAGGACTCACAGAGAGACACTTAATGCCTACAAGGCAGATGATTTTAAATATAGTCACTCCCTTGTGTGCTTGGGCGCCAAGCGATCGATGGGTGACGCGCTTCCTTCATCGCAACCACGACACGCTTATTACGGCCTGGACAACACCTATGGAAAACCAGCCGCCACGAGGCTGATTCTAGTGAGAAGTACTGCCTGTCCTTTACTCTTTTGCACGGTAAAATTGACGAGCATGAGGTAGAGGCGGAGAACACGTACAACATGGATGAGAAGGGCTTTATAATTGGAGTGATTGGGAAGAGTGTTAGAATCTTTGATAAGGGGCTCTATGGGCTTAAGCAGTATAAGCAGTTATTGCACGACGGCAACAGAAAATGGGTGACGGTGCTGGCATTAATATGTGGCGATGGGTTAACCTTACCTCTAGCAGTTATATTTCCTTTACTATTACTCACGGTACAGCAAAGCTGGGTACGCGAAATTGATGCTGATAAGCACTCTATCTACTTCGGCGTCTTACATAATGGATGGACGAACGATGATTTGGGTTTGGCGTGGTTGCAACAGGTGTTTGATTGCTATACTAAGGTTAAGGCTCGGGGGAAGTACAGGTTACTTATCCTTGACGGGCACGGCAGCTACGTGACGAAGGCCTTTATTGATTATGATTATAACTATAGGATTCTGCTGCTTATCTTCCCTCTGTATGCTACCTACACGCTTTAGCCGCTTGATGTGGTGTGCTTTAAATTGCTGGCGTTAAACTACTCTAAAGAGCTCCTTTGTCGCAACTACACTACACTAGGCTGGTGCCTAGTTAATTAGAGCGACTTCTTCTCTATTTTCTGGGCGGCCTGGAAGAGTACCTTTACTGAGGCGTTGGTTAAGCGAGCCTTTGAGTGCACTGGAATCTACCCACCCAATGCTGACGTTATACTTGATTGGTTTAAAACACTACTACCTTAGTTACCTAGCACGGCTCTAGAGCTATTAAAGCTTTAGCTAGCACCTAGTTTACCTAGTTATTTGAAGACGCAGAGGCTGTTAAGGCGTGAGCGCAAGTGATCAACCTGGTACCGCTGCAGCAGTTGACTAGGCCTTCTACTAACTCTATGTGCAATTAGAGCTATATAAGCACAAGGTAGAGGGCCTTGAAGAGGCCTTATTAGTTAATAAGAAGAAGAGGAAGAAGAAGAAAGTACTGCCTTTGCAACCTACTGACCCTAACGTGCAAGGTGGAGCTGTTTCGTACAGTCTAAGTGCGAAAGAGCGAGCTGAACAAGAGCTTAAGGCAATTGAGCAGCGGAAATTAGAAGAAGACGCTGCTAAGACTACTAGGCGTGGAATTCAACACTAAAATAAGCTGCTTAAGGTTAAAGAGCAAGAGCAGAAGCGTGCAGAGAGAGAGAGAGGGTAGTAGAAGAGCGCGCTTAAATCGACGCTTGCAAGGCAGCTAGAGTATCTGCAAAAGCGCTTTGCGACGCTGGAAAAAGTATCTAATTGCCTAAATAGGCTACAGGCAAGGCCTTACAGCAATTGCAGTTAAAAGTAATGAAGTGTCGTGGTCGTGGTGGTGTGCGCAGTTGGCAGGTTGCTTATAAGCCGTCCCTACTACCACCACCTGTCAAGACTAAGAGCGGTCGCTACACCAAGCCTACGTACAAAATGAGATGGTCAAAATGTGCCCAATAGTCAATAGATTAATCCACCAGCTTTTCTCGTGATGATCGCGTTTGTGTGTGGCTTAATAGCCTCACTTTTATCTGGGGGTCAAAAGTGGTGATCCAAGGCCTAGATATCCATCATCCGTCGTGAACAACACCCTTGAGTCTATATTAGCACCAACAGCGGCACGGAACTTACGTGCGTTGCTTTCGATCTCAACTTGCCTCGGCCTCGCATCGTCTTTCGTTGAGTACAGAGATAGGAGCGCTTCCCGTACGTACCCGGGGTCAGGGAAAGCCCCACGTGGGTTTTTCTTCCACAATGATTCTATACGAGCTTGCGTATTGTCTATGAGGTCACTTGGCCGCTCTTTATTGACTTCAGCTTCCCCTTGATTACCCGTTGCTTTTCCTTCTCGGCCCTTGGCGTAAAACGCGGCCCGCATTGCAACAATGCCGCCGAGTTTGTGTGGAAAGCGCCGGCTGCCCCAGACGACCTTGTACTTGCAGGAGGATCGGAAATACGCGTCGAAGCGTGGGGTGAAGTCAACATACCCCTCACTACAGCCAACGGCACCAAGACCACAACGCTCAAGCGAGTGGCACTAATCCCCTCCTTCTTCACAAGCCTCGTCTCGCTCGCTCGCCTGTCATCGTCGAGTGTGCATTTCGATTCGGGCACGAGCATTCTATATCGTGCCGGAACCCCACGGGAACACATTGCAGATCTTACCCGATTGGGAGGTCATTGGCTGCTCGTGCATCGAACTGAGCCTCTCCAATCTGCAACCCCACGCACACCGCTGCATTCATTCTATACAACCAACAACAGAAGACCGCAATATTCCGCTCTTCCAGCGCGATCTCGCACGCTTTCAAAGCCACAGTTACATGTCCTTCTTGGGCACGCTGGGAGTGATGCTATCGATCGCCTGTCCAGTAACGTCATTGGCATCACGCCACCTACAGGAGGCTCACTAAAGACGATCAACTGCGAAGAATGCTCCCAAAACAAAGGTTATCAGATTGTGTCGCGCCGAATCGGTCACGAGTTGGGAGCATCTCGGCCGTTCGAGACAGTGGCTATTGATCTTATCGGACTTGACGCAACTGCTTATAACGGCTATTAATACGTCTTTCATGGTATTGACCTCTATACGAAGTTTTACTTTGTATTCACAATTCCTAAACGTGATAAATTAATGCTTCTTGGTGTACTCAGACGTCTGGATCGAAGCATCAAACGCGAGTTTAACGCTACAGTCACATTCCTCATCGCGGACGACGAGAGAGGGTATGGCATTACTGACAACTCAGCTCGAGCCTACTGCTACTAAGAAGGCATTAAGTTCCAGATTTGAGCACTATACGTCAAAGAGCAGAACGGCTCTGCTGAGCGATTAGGCAAAAGCCTTATTGACTGTAGCTGATCTATGCAAGTTGGATTAAACCTGCCTCTAGCCCTTAGTCCTGAGGTGTATATGTGTGCTGGATATCTGCTCAACCGAACTCCTATGAAAGCACTTGGTTGGAAAACTCTGGTTGAAATGGCGTATGGCAAAAAGCCCTCTTTAGCTTACCTAAAATTCTATGGTTGTTGAGCGTATGCACTGCGCCAGCAAATACCAAGAGGAGACAAGCTTAGCCCATGTTTGCATGTTGGATACCTAGTTGGCTATGACGCATTAAACGTCTACTGAATATGGCTACTAGGAGCCAAGAGTAGAGCGCATTAAGGCAAAGTTGTTTGACTGCGTGACGTGATATTTAAGGAAACCATGTTCTACCAACTAAAGCAAAATGATGAGGAATTAATCCTACAAGGCTCTGACCTCGAAGATTTCATCTAAACATGGCGCATGCTAACTCTTTATAATCTGGAAGATATATTAGAGGATGAAACAGTGGACAGCGAACAACTTGCAGCTTAACCTGCGTCCACTGAACAACTCTGACCCCAACTCGGTTAAGCAAGTCTAGATAAAGACACTGAGCTAACTATGTTCCTAACACCAGCTCTAACATCACGAAGCTACACTGCTATCTAAAGGTTATAAAGCATCTAATTGCTTACTTAAAGTTTCCCTGGCGCCCTAGAAGTCGCACAGTAGGGAGAGTTAATAATAAATTAAGTGAGTCCTTCTAGAAAACGTAGATGAGATACTTTAGTTGATTTAAACCTAGCTTAGAATAGGGAGCTAATTGACGGCAACTTGTGCTTATCCTATATACTCTTAGAAGGTTTAAAAAGACCTAGAAAACTAACAAGAAAGAGTAGCAGCTTCTTTGTTAGTGCATACTGGTTATTATTTGTAGCTGCATCTACAAAAGCACTGAAGACGCAGTTTTATTATTCTGCTCTTCTACCTGAACTACGGTTCTACAAGGATGTTATAAGCTCCCTTGTCTACACAAAGAGGGATTCATCAGAGCTATGCAATAAGAGATGGAAATTGTTAAGCGAAAAGACACCTTTGAAAAGATTACTTGGAGCCACTTTGACGCTTAGAATAATGAAGTCCTTCCTCTTCTCTGGGTGTTTAAGTACAAGCTTGACAGTGAAGGATACCTTACTAAGTACAAAGCTTGTATCTGCGTGCGCGGTGATCTTTAAACTACGGCTGAAGACACCTACGCGGCAACACTAGCTATGCGCATCTTCCGAGCACTTATGGCAATTGCTGCCTACTTTAACATAGAGATCCGCCAGTACGACGCTGTTAATATGTTTACTAATGTACAGCTTACAACGCCTGTTTACTGTTACCTACTAGAAGGCTTTACTAACACAGACTACTTGTGGAAGCTTAATTGAGCGCTGTACGGTCTTAAGACATCTCTACTACTTTGGTATAAGGAGCTTACTAAAACCCTTACTGAGCTTGGACTTTACAAAGTTAAGGATGCACTATGTCTGTGGAAGAACGACAAGCTTCTTGTGTTCTTCTACGTTGACGACATTGTTGTTCTGTGCCTGCCAGCTCACACGGCAGCACTTGATGACTTTGAGCGAAGACTTCTACGCAAATACGAGATTTGATCGCTTGGAGAGCTTGAAGTGTTCTGTGGTACAAAGATCTATTGCGATCGCGTTAACGGAGCGATATGGCTATTACAAGCATCGTACATTGATAAGATTGCTTACAAGTACTCCTCTCTAAAGGCTTTCAGCTGACCTCCTTTGACTCTACTTCTACTAGAAGAGCTACTTCCGTCCAGCGAGCTGAAGAACGATGCGAACACGCACAGATACGCCCAACTAGTAGGTTCGATTGGATACGTAGCCGGAGCAACACGGCCAGACGTCGCAAAAGCCCATTTGAAACTAGCAGAGTTTCTTATCAATCCTTCACAACGCTATATCGACGCGGCGTATTAAACGATAGCATACCTGCAGAATAAACGAGATCTATTACTGTATTACAACGCCTCCGTCTCTACCGATGTTGCCCACATCTTAGACTAGTGCAAAACAGACTTCTACGGAGCCACGGACGCATTGTATGCTGATTATAAGGCTACTTGGAAAAGCTCGCAGGGCTATATCTTCTTCCTTTTTGGTGGTCCTATTGACTGGAAAGCTACTCTACAGCGATGTGTTACTAAATCAACTACAGAAGCAGAGCTTATCGCTGCTTTGTCTGCAGGCACTGAGCTCATATGGTGGTGGAGAGTGTTCTGTGATATCGGCTTTGATCCAAACAATGAGCAACTACTGTACTGCGATAACTAACAAACAATACGCCTTCTCAAGGCTGCCACACCTCGCCTCAAGACGAGCCTTTGGCACGTTGACATTTATCATCACTGGCTGCGTCAAGAATTATAGTCAAATAATATTAACATTTCATACACCTAAACTAACTGTTAACCAGCAGACGGTCTTACAAAACTTCTACCTTGACAAAAGCACGAACATTGGGTTTTACTTCTTCACTTCAAACCCTTCCCTAAACTAGAGCAGTAAGCTCAACAAAAGGCATCTAGCTTAGCCTAAAGGCCAAGCACTACCCGACCAAAAAGAACGCGAAGCAAAAAGGACCTTGAAAACTTACAAGCTCTGGGGACGCCTGACACATAGAGCAGAAGTCTACTAACACTGCGACGGCAGACGATCGCCTACCTGGAACTGCACTGTCAGCGGTACTAGCCCGCACCTAATGCAGCTCTGCTAGTCACACGGCAGGGGGTGGTCTACGATCACATCAGCTTCCAACATGCGTTCGAACCTGAAGGGGGTGTGTAAGCCTAGGACTACATCACATGACTGCTCTGCAGGCATGACTAATGCGTCTGACTACTTTTGAGCTTAGATCACACTTGTACATATAGACAACAATACACTTATACATGAGACCCAATCCTAATGCCACCCCTTGCTTACACATTTCCTTCTTCTTCGAAGGGCTGGTCGAAGCAGAAACTCTGGAAGCATTCGATAATCTTGGGTGGGAGAAGACTGTTGCTTGTGCTAAAGCCAGTCCCAATTTCCAGAATTAAACACTGGTTTAAAACAGCCCTTCCGATACAGAGGAGGATGACTTCGCACCTAGTACATTCGTTCTCTATTAGAACCAAGACATCTTCCGACGGAATATTTAGACCGATTGTTGCACGCTCTATTGCATTTTGAGAGACTTCGTTCTGAGTTGTGCATGCAACGTAGTATCTCTGAACGTGAATGGTGATCGATCCGTGTAGATCCAGGTAATCCGCTCGCACGAACGTATTACTACTAGGACTTTGGGCTTCTGTGACCACCGAGAGTCTGCTTTGTTGACTAGGCGATTGAGACGAGGAAGACCCATGTCCTGGAGATTCTTCTGAGCTACCACTTCGTCTCCGCTATATCTGCAATAGTGAGCCTCGGCGTTTTGTCTTGACATCTTGAGAAGTAGACGATCCAGTATCCGAACTCTAAAACTTGCTTTGTGTCATACTGTAGGGCGTTTGCTCTTACAAATATGTACGGTCTAGGAAGTTTGAAATGTCAAGGTCAGCAGCACGAAGAGGAAGGTCTTTATGTGGTACATGAGCCTTAGTAGATCAATAGCGTCAAAGTCAACTATAGATCTAGCCTTGGACTTGGCCTGACATATCTTACGCTACAAACAGCTTTGAGCTGTCTCGATCATTTCCAAGTCATTTTAGAGCACAAACACGGACGGTTTTACCTTGTCTTATTATGTTAACCTTAATACGTTACAGGATCTTGGGGACGAGCCTAGATAACGACATTGTCTGACACCTGTTTTCTCCGTTAATTTCTCTACATTTCTGTACCGCATGGTCAATAACTTACTACTACAAGCGGCGAATAATGAAAAAGTAAGAGATATAGTAAATAGCTGCACAAACGATTCCTTAGCAAGAATCCTACTGCAATAGTCAGTAATTGTGCACTTGGATTATGCTGCATTAATAGAAGGAAAAGCGTAACCTTTTATATATGTAGTGATAATACAATCCTTTTCCTACCATTTAAGGACACTATAAGTATCCAAAGGGTTATAAGTTCTTGGATGGCTTAGTCTGTTGACCTCTAAGCTTTCTCTGCTCGCTCTAAGGTTTTGGCTTCTTCTCCTTTTCTCAACCACACTGATTCTGAAGTTTATTTTTAACAACCTTAAAATTTTAGGATTATTTACCTTCAACATTAACCTAAAGATAGATTTGGTTATATTTGCCAGCGTTTACTTCTTATTGTGCTTCTTACCAAACGTCAAGGTTCATCTGGGCACGTACATATTAGGTTGAAAACATTTGATCTTGATTTTAAAAGAGAATGACATAAGTTAGTCTGTTTCTTTCCTGGTAGTTGCTAGCGTCGACCTTTAGCTTCCTTATGGTTCTACTCACGAAGGTAGAGGCTAGCTCAATTTTACTGTACTATTGGGAGACAGCGGAACGACTGAGCAAAATTTCATACGAAGTATTCCTGCATTTAATTTCGTGCATTGCATTACATGAAGTTAGAGTATCTTGTGCTCGCTGATAACCTTAGCTGGCATGATATTGTTGCCGAGATCATCCACCACCTTCCGCAGCGCAGGAAAAATCACTATTCGATTGTTAGTGTTGTAGGGGTTGTTCATTTGCTAATTAAAACGCCAGAGACATGGTCGCGAACTAAGCAGGAACGCAAGTTAGCAGCGTGGTTTGCAATCTTTCTGAGGCTCTCAATGCGGATCACTGTCAGATCGTGTTCTCAAGAAGCGAAGATGTGTAGCAGTGGTTCAAGGTCATTGATGGCTCGTTCGATATTGGTTGAACGTGTGTCTGCCACTGTTGATAACTTTCCAACATACATTTCATATGCAAGGATAGCCGTGATCTGCTTGCACTCACTGGCCGATGTGAATTGTTCTACGAAGCATCACAATACAATTCCAGCCAAAGTCTGTTTAGGGGCTAACTTACTGGGAAGAATTGCCAGCTGCCCCTGACTCTCTACTAGCTACATGGATCGAAAGCAGTCAACTAGTTCCGGAGGAAGAAGCGAGGTATCGAGGTTGTTTCGGACACCATCCTTGAGTAGGAGACAGTGTGAGAGGAACGTCCACGAGATGCAGATCCCAATTGCATCAGTTCTAGTTTTTGTGTCGCAAAGCAAATTCTCCAATGCTAGCCATGATACACGCAGTCTGACAGTTGCAAGGTCAATCACTGACGAATCGGTGATAACGTGAGGTGCGCTGTTGTAAAAGAAAGCGATGTGATCCCATATTTCGCTCTGTAACTGGATGAGCATGTGATGAATGGCGACATCGGAATTCAGATGGTGTGATCGTTCTGCCACGTAGTGGTGGGATATAGACTGGCTGCTCTGCGGAGAACGATCTACCGCCGGTTTTGAGGAACGCTGCTGATGCTTCGACATTCTTAAATACTTGAAATGCCTTTGGATAGCCTTTTTGGCTGTATATAATGGAGGCTTTGGAAGCTGTCAACCACATGTATTAATCTGTTTACCAGTCGTTGTTTGAATCGAGCTTTGTCTCCTCTTAGAACTGTCTTACGCTGCATGCGGCTCGAATTTCAATTACATTTGGCTGACTCAATTGAAATGCGACTAATCTTCTACCGGACAATTGGAATGGTTGATTGGTCTCATCCCGACCAGCCGCAAGCGGTCAGTGGAACTTGGTATACTCAAGGAAATGACACAAATAATCTGCTGTTTTTCATCACATCAATTCCATTAATCGTATTGATTCTCTGTCTATGTGTCACAACCAGCGCTTTGCCAGACAGAGCTTCTCAGGATCCGCAATGAACACTCTCCATACTCTGGAGATCTCCAGAGACCGACCCTCGCCACCACCGAGCGCGCCCAGAGCCCATATTAGATCCTACTCCGCTAATACAGCTCAACAATTTTCTACTTGACCAAGCGGCACAGTAGGTCTACAATAATAACATTTGACAGCGATCGAAAGAAAGGTGGGGCGCATAGACAAGCTGTTTGGCCACCTTAGCGTTTCAAACCCAGTATATGCCCTGTTCTGTTTCGGCCCATGTCAACTATAGTTGGCTTCGTGCAACAATCCTACTGTCAGATAAAAGGATGGAGAGGCCAGGGGCCGAGATGGTGCACGGTTTGGTTACACAAGGCTCGTGTAAAACCACGCAAGCATAGATTTAGGAAAAGGGAGACAAGAAGTCAACAAAACACAATACAAGCATTAAATCTGACACGTAGATGGAGGGCGGTTAAGAAGATTGGAAAACGAGAGAAAAGCTGCCGGTAGAGCAAGGATAATAAGGTGTTGTTTGTAGTACTGATTGCGTTGGCGACGCGTGCACAGCCGTTTTTCGGAAATTTGACCAAGGTTCTAGGTCGGCTTGGACATTTTGTGAAAGCTTGAACAAAGATCTGGGGACTATTAGCCTAGTAGACTGTAAATTTAAGGTTAGGATAAGCCAATTCTAGGTCGCTAGGTTATTTAGCTTGCTTTAAGGCTTTCCCGACCAATCAATTCACTTGTTGCATAGTAATACGCTCATCAAAGTTATTTAACAACGTTTATACAACCAGCAGGACGCAGGGCTGTGCCAATAGGTCAGACATTTTCAGAGCCTTAATTTGTCCCGCTAACCATCTTACAACAGCCATTAGACCACCTATATCGTCCACAAAGCAACAGATAACGCTTAAGAAAATCAAAATGCCTTTCGCAAACAGTACCGCGTCATTGTTTTGCCACTCAGCAGGTAGTACCCATAATTTCTTCTTATTATTCATTATTAAGTCATCTAATTCTAGCAGGCGCAGACTTTGCACCCTAGAGTCTATAATCACCAGCAGGGTATCATCAGTGCACAAATCCTGTAAACATCAGAGGTAGATATCTTTGTGTACAGGCAAGGACCCAGTGCCACCAAGGAGTTTGTCAAGTAGTACAGTCTTCAATCTTTTGCCTATACAAAGAATATACAATAGCTTACTGTCTTGCGCGACTGCGTCAGACAAACCCACAACAGGCTCATATAGGGTTACAGTTTTCTTACAAAGGGTTATCCAAGGAGAGGAATCCATTCTGCGTAAGTAACAGGAATAGCAGCAGGAAGCCTTTAAATTGTAGATTATAATCCCATATCCAGGTATCCGGATTGGGGCGCACATACGCGTCACATGTACAGCAAACAGTTAAGCAAAAACAGTAGTTCAATACACGTGTACCCCATGCCTCGCTCCACAGCAAGTAAGCTCCTTGCACGCAACACCTTCCTCTCATGTCTGCCCGCGTAGAAATTACACCAATGCCTCCCCAACAACACCAGCTAGACATGTCAAAGGAGTCTCAAATACAGCTTGCGCTCCAGGCTCTTAAACAAGACGCGAATCTCTCCCACGAGACGCTGCAGCTATCTACAAGGTTCCACAATCTACTCTAAGCAGACAACACGCAGAACAACCTTCACGCGTGGATTCTATAGCCAACTCACAGAAGCTAGACAACAATAAGGAGCAGGTAATTGTTAACCATGTTCTTGAGCTGGCTGCGCGAGGATTTTCCCCCCGGCTCTCGGATGTGGCCAATATAGCCAATTCTTTGCGCGCTAAGCGCAATCTAGGCCATGTTGGCTTAAACTAGCCCAGTATGTTTGTTAGGCGGCATCCAGAGCTCACAATCAAGTTTAATCGCAAATACAACTACAGGAAAGCCCTCTGTGAGGATCCTGAGGTTATCCAGGGCTAGTTTAGCCTAGTAACTAACATCAAAGCCAAGTATAGCATCCAGGATGAAGACACGTACAACTTTAATAAAATAGGCTTCATAATAGGCCAGATCTCCCAAGGAGCAGTTGTTACAGCTTCAGAACGACGAGGACGGCCAAAGACTGTCCAGCCAGGCAACCAGGAGTAGGCTACAGCTATAGTAGGCATCAATGCCAAAGAATAGGCCATTCCATCCTTCCTTATCTTCAAGGCCCACCACCACCTCTCTGTCTGGTACAAAGCAGAGGATCTGCCCTAAGACTGGATTATTAGAGTCTCTAATAACGGCTAGACTACCAACAAGCTTGGTTTAGACTAGATAGAGCACGTTAACAGGCATACCAAGGAGCGTACTATTGGCAGCCACCGTTTGCTGATTATTAATGGTCATGAGAGCCACAATTCGCTCAAATTCCAGCAATACTGCAAGGATAACAAGATTATCACCCTATGTATGCCTTCTCACTCATCACACCTCCTACAGCCCCTTGATGTGGGTTGTTTTGCCGCTTTAAAGAAGGCGTACAGGCGCCAAGCCAAAATCCTTATGCGCAACCGGATCAACCACATTACAAAGTCTAAGTTCCCACTATACTTTATACGCGCCTACAACGCTGCAATTACTCCTAGCAATATCTAGGGAGGGTTGCAAGGTGCTAGTTTGTATTCTTTTAACCCACAACGGGTTATAATTAGCCTTAATATAAAGCTGCAGACTCCATCGCCACCACTACCTATCAACAACAAGCCCTAGCAGTCGCAAACCCCAAATAATTCCCTAGAACTTAGGTCGCAATCAACACTCGTAAAGACGAGGATTCAAAGGCATACTAATAGCTCACCAATGTCTATAGTAGAAGCGTTTAAGAAAGTCTCAAGGTAGGCAGCAATAATTGCGCATAAGCTGGTGTTAGCGCAACAGGAAATTGCTAGGCTTCAAGCTGCCAATAAGGCCGCTACGCGCCAAAAATTACATAAAAGAAAGCAGTTTAGAAAAGAAGGGACCCTAATAGTTAAGGATAGCCTGCGACTAACCACTCTAAAGGAGTTTAGGGCGCGCAGTAATAGGAAGAAGGCAAAGAAGCGGGTGCGTGCTGCAGTAGGTGAGCTATCCCAAAGACGCTGCGGACAGTGTAATCAGACTAGGCACAACGCATAAACATATAAGCAAGATGTATAAGTAGTTTCTAAATAATATTACATGCCGTACTACACTACGCAGCGTCAAAGTAGGTTGTTTTAGGCTATAATAGGGTGAGGTTTAGTAAGGGCTTGGCAAAAGTAACCAACTCGCTCGGTGACCGGCTCGCCCGTGAGGTACGTTAAGGACTTAAAGAAGTAGTAAGTAGAGTTCTAGTAGAAGTATAAAAAATATAATAAACTTTATATTAATATTTTAGAGTACTAACCTTCTACTAACGTGAACGGCAAGCGAACCGGCCAGGCAAGCGAGCCGACTGTCCTACCAAGATTGCGCACCTTTGTATATAGATGACCTAGCACCACAATAAGCCACTATATTGTACAAGACATCAAACTACTACTTAGTATCTACAGTATTTTTCTTGCACGTGCGCAAGTTGTGTCCTACCTCCCTACAGCTTTTGCAGTGCCTTTTGCTGCCTCTGCCTGCACCTCTTTAAGACCTTCCCTCACGCCTTTCCCCCTCTAGTTGTGCCTTAACGTCCTGTTTAGAAACTAATTCATCTGCCTCTGCCTTTAATAGGTCTCTGCCCTTCTATATCTGCTTCCTTTTGCGTTGTTTGCACTTAGATGCAGCCTTGTTTGCCTTCTTAAAACGTGCGACCTAACCTGCTAGCAACGCCTGTAAATGCACTATTATCTAGGCGCTTTTCTTTAGCTAATTAACCATCTTAATAATAGAAGCACGCAAAGAGCTCTTGTGCTGTTAAATCCAATTGCGAAATAAGCGTTAATTAAGCCTCTATCTTACGGGCGTTGCTTGGTGTTTTAGGGTTCTATTTAGCAGCTGCTGTTGTAGAAGGTGTAGGCGTCTTTGCCAAGCCTCTGATCTCTTTCCTATACGCCTGCTTTAATAGCGCAAAACACCCCACATCAAGCAGCTGAAGGATGTGCGACAAGTGTAGAGGCATATAGAGGGTAATAATCTTGCTTTTCTTGCAAAGTTCCTAGAACGCAAGCGACTTGTAGCTCTTGTGGCCGTTAATAATGAGCTGCTAATAGCTACCTACTGTACAGGCCTCTGTATGCTAGATAAAGTGCTGTAGCTAGGCTAAACTAAGCTTATTTATTGTCCAGCCGTTGTTGCTAACCCTAATACGCCAGTCTTTTAGTATGTTATAATACCAGGAGCTATTGTAGTTCTTAGGTTCTTGGCTTTAAAGATAAAGAAAGGCAGGATAAGCTAGCCCTTTGCGTTAACTCCTGCGATTAACGTAACCTACTTACAATTGCCAGGTTAAACGCCTATAGGCCAATTACGTCTCTCTAAAGCAGTAACAACCTTTACGCTTCCTGCAACACCTATAGTAAAGCTAGTCTTGTTAAAGTTATAGATATCTTTATCTAGGATGCTGTACTTCCTCTTTGTGTTCTGTACAAGGTTAAACCAGGGGCTAATAACCACTAGATCGCTGCACAGGACTCTCTAGCAATTACGCTGCGAGTTAGTCAAGCTTTAAGCTCAGGCTGGCGACAGACGAGGTTGCTGGCCTATTTCTCGCTAACCTGGCAACCACCGCGTACAGCAAGCAATTGGTTAGCCATTTTGCGCACATAACCTAGCGTAGGCGCAAACCCTCGCGCATCTAGCTTTCTTATGTATTGAACAAGCGTGTTTTCTTCGTACTTCGTAAGCCTTGACGAGCTGGCTTTAGAATCGCGTCGTGATGTCGTTCCGGCGCGTCGGTCATGGAGGGTGCTTCGACGAACGTTGTAGATTGCTGCGGCGCGTCGCTCACTTCAGGACGTGTCTTCTTTTATTGCTTGATTTTTGCTTGTTTAGCTAGGATAACTCTATCCTCATAAGGGAGTATTTCTACTTGGTGTTGTTGAGACATTGCAGCTGAAAGTAGAGAGTTGCGCAATCCTGGTGGGGTGGCCGGCTCGCTTACCGGTACAGGGTGTCCTCTAGTACTAGAGGTGTAGGCGTGCAAAGCAATACGTTAAGCTTTAATAATACAGCCTCTAGGTTGTGTAGGACTAAGCCAGCAGCTCTAAAGCTTGCGCAGATATTCTCTCTTAAAAACGCCTTAATTAAAAGCTACCTTAAAGGCTGGTAGAAAGACCTCCTTCTTAACATGCTTTATGCTGTACTGTGCTAAGACATTTATCTTATCTCTGTACGCCCGCTTTAATAGTAAGAAGCACACTATATTAAGCGGCTGCAGCAGGTGTGACAAATAAGGAGGCATGTATAGAACAATAATCTTCTCCTCCTTGCAGATTTTGTAGAATTTATACGTGTTGTAGCTCTTGTGGCTGTCAACAATCAGCAGCTAGTGCATGCCTATAGTACGCGCCTTTGTATGTGCATAAAAGTGCTTTAACCACGTAATAGCAAGCTTGTTTAATGTCTAGCTGTTAGGGCTAGTCTTAAGAATCTAGTCGCAAGGTAGATCATAGAACTAGGAGGAGATAAGCACCCTACCAGCAAAGACAACAAATAGTAGGATTGCCCACCCAGCTGTATTAATGCCCTAGATTACTATAACCTATTTGCGATTGCCTAGCTAAATCCTCTTTGGTTTGCCACGCTTCTCAGAGCCTGTAAAGACTATCTGACCTTTAATCTAACCTATTATAAAGCCTGTCTCGTTAAAGTTGTACATGTCTTTATCTAGGATGCTGTACTTCTCCTTAACAGACTGAACAAGCGTGAACTAGAGACTTATAACGTGTGGGTCTTTATTAAGAGCTTGCTAGTAATCGTATAGACAACTCTATTAAAGCTTGATCTTAGGCGTACGCTTGGTAAAGTTATTAACCCAGTGCTTGCTAACAGGCTGTTCACTACGCTCCGCTAGCAGATTACTAGCTATATCTTGAACCATAGCCCTTGTAGCCCCAATCCCTCGTGAATCTAGGTCAAGTGTGTATCTAACTATTAACTCCTCTTCTAGCTTGGTCAGCCTCTTTGAATTGGGCTTGCGATCGTGTTGTAATGGAGCTCCAGCGCGTCAGGCTTGGATAGTGCTTCAGGGAACATTGTAGGCTGCTGCAGCGCGTCTTTTGCTCTCAATCTCGTCTTGTTTAATTGCTAAGATAGCAAGCTGTAGTGATCCTTTAGTATAGGTCTTTTGCACGTTGCGTTGTGGAGGCATCACGGTAGAAAGCTGATGGGTGCAGAATCTTGGTGGGGTGGCCGGCTCGCTTGGGAAACACGATAAGAGATTTCTCGAAAAAAGATTATGTCCACTCTATTGAGACTTGCGTCACATGCGCCACAGTATTAGAGTTCTCATACGAGTCAGACCAACAGTTTTCAAGCTGTACAAGCTGAGTGTGGGCGGAGAGGTGAGAGATAGTACGTCTCAACCGCTGCACCTCCTCTGCGTCCTGATTCTCCACCACCTTGGCCAGGATTTGGATAGCTTGCTTCCAGTTATCTGCTGCAATTGGTGAAGGTGTACGATGCAGCTGCCTGCGCTTATTCCGAAACCTATCGACGATTACTGCTGCGTTGGGTGGCGATAGGCCAGTGACTTCGAAGGCCTTGAGGATGAGGCCCGGGGTGAAGGTCTTCGTCCAGGACTTATAGAATAGGCGGAAGAAATCGCGCTTCTTCACGCATAGTAGGCCTTGAGTAGTGTGAAAGTGTTCAGTGAGCTGGTTTGTATAGCATGTACCCAGAGGTGAGAAGAGTGCTACATCGAGCGGCTGCAGCGTGTGCGTACTGTGAGGAGGGAACACTAGCAGTAGTATCCTATTCCTATCGCAGTACTTGATGAAGGACCAGGTTATATGTGAGCCGTGGCCGTCTACTATAAGTAGTCGCCAACTTCTGCGCGCATTCTCTCCAGTATAGCGATCAAAGTCTTGTTCCAGCCACGCAAGGCCGACCTCGTCGTTCGTCCAGCCTGAGGGCGTCGCAGTAACAAATACTGGGTGCTTTCCTGCTTCTATATCCTCCACCCAGGTTGATTGTATCTCGTTGGGAGCGCCTGGATAGATAATGCCTGGAGGCAGTGCTGAACCATCAGCGCAGACGCTTGCAAGGATCGACACCCACTGCCTATTGCCGTCCTGCAGCGGCTGGCGCCTTGTTTTCGACTCCACAGAAGCCCTACTGAACACCCGTTTGGTGCGCCTATTGAGTACTCCGATCGCGAAGCCCTTCTTATCCATATTGTACGTGTGCCGTGGCTCGATCGAGTATTCAGTCATCTTGGAGTGCACAAGCTTGAAGGCTTGTATGTACTTCTCGCTGCTATCGGCGTAGAGGCGCTGCGCGTCGATAGCGTTGCTCCATTTGTATAGGAGCTGGTCGCGGTGACGGTTGAGGAAGCGAGTAACCCACGAGTTAGAGACCCTATCTCCAGCCAACTCAGAAGCCATATTTTGTATTATTTGCCTCGTAGGAGGTAGGCCTCGATCAGTAAGCTCACATATAAGCTCGCAAGGGTCTCACTCTGGTGTAGGGTGGATTTTGAGTTGTTGTTGTTCAGCGTCAGCACGCGACGCGACAACGCGTTGGTGGTTACGCGATAGGGTTGTGCGGCACACATTGTGTTTTTTTGCAATCGCCCGGTATGAAAGTTTGCCTTCTGCATCTGCTGCATCTGCATCTTTGAGTGCTTCTTCTAACGACATCGTGGTGTTAAGTTATGGGGTTGAGGAGTATAGTAGATTATTGGTGAGGGTGTGCACAGGCCGAACCTGTGCACGATCATTGTAGATCCACTGTGACCATTTATCAAGTCATCGCTGCTGTTGAGCGTAGCGCCTGTCCCATACCACCGAGTCACGGGATCCCTTGGTGCCTCTATCTTTCTTTCGACGTAAGCAGGGTTCACGCTGAATCTGTTGTTGAATGTGACAGTCTTTTCAGAGCGCATGGGCTGGTAGCGGTCGTGACCGGTGGTGGCACAAGTACGAACAGGCGTCACATCTATTCTTCGCATCTTTGACACATCTCAGCTGGTAGGGATCGGGCCATCAATCGCCAAAGGTCTTGCTTTGCACAGAGCAGCCAGGGTCTATATTCTCGGCACCAGCCAACTCTTAAAGTTACACCCCCAAAGTTTTGACACACGCTGACGTAATGGTAATACAGTGGCTTACAGGGTCTAACAGGGGTGTTGACGCCATGAATTCCACATCTATCTTGGCATGCGAGACAGCGTAAGATTTCAGAGTAGGCAGCGTCTGACAAATCGTGATACGGCATACTTAAGACCTCGTTCGGCAAAAATGTTCTCACCCTGGCTGACGTAGAGGACGAACTGGAGGTCTTGACAAAAAACAAAATGTGATTCTAAGCCGGGTGCAAAACCGAGGACCTTCCCAGCCGTATGATCTGACCATGTAACATTTCCCAGTTTAAGATTGGATGAGCGGGGCAAATCCCGCCCAAAAGAGAATTCACTGTTATGCTAGGCACAGCTGCACCGAAACTGCAGCGAAGACTGATTGAGAATCATCCAGTCATTCAACAAGATGACGCAGCTTCTCAAAACCTCTGCATGTCGCTGTCGCTTGCGGCGTAAACACAGGCTACTCGGAACCGGACGCTGAACCTTTCACTCATTGCCATGGAAGATTCTTTGTTTCCGCTTTTTCCCAAACATTGTTGCGTTTAGGTTGTCACATTCCTTTCCATCCGACATGTACCGCAGCCCGGACGCCGCAGTCGGATCTTTGTGCGACCGCTTCACCGTGTCTTCTATAGCGCTCGTCCAGTTCCAACGAAAACTAGCATCACGCTCGCTCTTTTTACCTTGAGCATACGCATGCGAATAACGCACGTATCTACTCTATTATAGAATGGTAACCTTGTCACCGTAGGCGAGCGCGAAGGGACTGTTGACTGTTATAGCAGAGCCACATTGGCTCGCGCCTGCGCTTGCAAAGCGATAAACCCAGACCTGAGATTGTGCGCCAAGATCGCTGTCTCCCTCGACCCGGCAAGACATCAATGCGACAGTCTCATGGCCTTTCACCTAGCTAATGACAAGGTAGAAAACGGCATGGAGTATGCTTCCCTTATTTCATAGCCGCGTCTCCGCTTCTCCTGCGTCCCACCTCTGCACAATTCTGTACTTGGAGCGCACTTTCGAGCCGGCGTTTTGTGATTTTCTTCACCACATTGGCTCATACCTAGAGCGCACATTGGAGTGGGATATTTGGCTTGCAATGAAAAGACATGGTCGAGGTGCGGATACCCATCCGCGGACAGCTGGGTTGCTTGGTCTTCCTAGCTACGAGCATTAGCCTGACCGTTATTGCCCTCGCGACATGGTACACAAATCGCGAGTTCGTGCTGGACGTACGGTCAGTGGACACCGAATGCTTGTCAGCAAGGGAACAGCATACTAATGTTGGTGCGCAGATCTGGCGCCCTTATGTTGACGGCTTCACTCAAGTCAGCCCAACTGTCATCGAACCTCCTTCTAATGCAAACTTTTGATAAGCAAGCCAGCATGCGCCTAACGCCACAGGTGGCCTTGGAGATGTACTACAGAGAGGACCGTAGCACGGATGACTAGTGGAACCGTACTGCTGAGGTCTACGATGCCATATTTGCGGGAGACGAGATCAGTCGCATCGCCGTGCAGGCCCGTATCTACCATATGGAGGGATCCTATCGCATACTGTTCAACCGTACAGCCAGCAGCGTGATGAACGTGACGCTGCCGTACGAAAGACCTGACGGACAACCTACGCTCATGGGGGACTACTTGTATGGGTACATTCCGGAGCTGTATCCACGGTTCAATGTCCGCGCCATCAACCGGACTTCTGACCATTATGATGCCGATTACCAAGGCAGGGTGATCAATAGGACCAACTCTCTTCTGTTGGGCCCGTATAAGGTCAGCGATAGCCTTACGCTATTGTCGATTACCATGCCAATCGTCAACACGAACACCTCAAACCCAAGGACCATAGGCTGGCTGACAATCGTGCTAGATTGGCCTCAGTCTGTTGTTCGGCCCTTACAACGTCACCAACAACTTCCCTGCTGGCTATCTGTTCAATTCACCGAATGTCGACCCTCCTAAACATGTCGAGGTACAATGCCAGGCCCCTCCAACGAAAAGAGGAAATGTACAAAGATACGTTCAACATGGCACCATGCGTAAGCCGCCGCCCTTCGACTGGTCGCAGTACCCGGCTATCCGTGAAGGCTTTACCCGTGCCACAGGTAACAGGAGCAATGCTGGCAGCATGGTGTCCACCAGGAACGAGCAGAACCATCGTGTTGCTGTGGGATATGCCGTTGTGAACAGCTCTATGGTCAATTGGATGGTTGTGGTAGAGCGTTCACACGCTGAAGTTTGGTCTCCCATCAACCGACTTCGAAGAATTATCCTGACTTGCGTGTTTGGCACTATGGCAGCCATGCTGTTAGTCACGTTGCCCATCGCCCACTACTTCAGCAAACCTGTCAGACGACTACGGGATGCCACAAGGGAAACCGTACTGCCTCAGTTTTCTGAAGAGGACAATTCGAGCGACCAAACTGATGCTGAGGATGACGCTCCAGACAAGGCACTCGCTCGCAAAAAAGGATTGTTTGGTCGAATCGTTTATTACTGGAAAAGTTTCGCAGTGCATCGTGCACAGAAGAGGGAAGCCAATAAGAGGAGGCAAGTCCGCGTTCCTAACAAAGTCAAAGACCGCAGACACTTTGTTCACGACGAACTCACAGATCTGACGACAACCTTTAACGAGATGACCGACGAGCTGATGGTACAGTACGAAAAGCTCGAAGAAAGGGTGCAGCAGAGGACAGCCGAGCTTGAATCAAGCAAGGAGGCGGCGGAGGCGGCCAACAAGAGCAAGACTCTGTTCATTGCGAACGCACGAGCTCAAGACCCCACTGAACGGTATCATGGGCATGTGCGCTGTCTGCATGTCGGAGGATGATCCTCAGAAGCTGAAGCAGTCCCTCGAAATCTTATATAAGAGTGGGGAATTGCTGCTAAAATTACTGACTGATCTCTTAACGTTCAGGTAACCCTCATACCAGAACATGGAGGATTGGGAAATAGGCTGACAATGCACAGTAAAAACGAAATGGGACAGGCTCTAAGTCTGGACGAGAAGGAGTTCAGGCTAAGAGATATCAGCTCGCAGGTTCTCGCAATCTTCGGACAGCAAGCGAAAGAAGGCGGGATCACCCTTTCAGTCCATTTCGAAGGTCCGTGTGATGCATGGTCATACGAAGAGGGCCAATCAACCGAGCAGAGCAACGTCACATCATCCGGATCGGGGCCAGTTGAAGACGTGTTGCTCTACGGAGACGAACATCGGATACTCCAGGTTGTCCTCAACTTGGTCTCGAACAGTCTCAAGTTCACCCCAGCAGGCGGCTCAGTCACTGTTGCCGTTCGGTGCACAGGAGAGATTCATGCATCTGATGTTCGAAGGGCTTCAGTTCAGTCTCGACGTAGCTCATTGCCGGATCCCATGTCAAGCGCCAAGGTGACAGCAAACGCAAGTGGGTCGAGTTCCACGGATGCACCCAATGTGGTCAGCCTGAAAAGTCAACATCCACCTCTTGTTGCACGTCATCGAGCGCTGACACCTCCTACAGAGCAACGGCTCTCCTTCGAGTTCGAGGTGGAGGATACAGGTCCTGGCATCCCAAAGCATCTCCACAGCAAGATTTTCGAGCCTTTCGTACAGGGCGATCTCGGTCTCAACAAGAAGTATGGAGGCACTGGTCTTGGACTGAGCATCTGCTCACAGCTCGCTGGCTTGATGAGAGGCACTATGGGGATGAAGAGCGAAGTCGGTCACAGCAGTGTCTTTGTCATGTCGATCCCACTCAGGCACATGGGCGGCCGTGCTGAAGGCACAGCAAGCTCAAGCGTCAACTTAGCCATGATGACACCGCCGTCTCACAGCAGACCTGTCGACGAAACGTGGGTAACTCGGTCGGCTGGAGGTGCTCACTCGATGCGACCGATGCAAGCAAGTTCTGGTGCTACATTGAGGTCTGAGAGTCCACTCAGTACGGCAGCCGCTACAGTGGCGTTAGATATCTACTCAGAGCCGCGCTTGGTCGGCCTCAGCCAGCCGCCCCTCGCACCTGCTTCTTCCTTAGAACAATCGAACTCGCAAGCAGTCCCCTTGGAGCGAGTGGAAGCCGAGGTAGTGGAACGCAGAGGAACGACGAGAGTCCTAGTTGCCGAAGACAACAAGACAAATCAAGACGTAATAATACGGATGTTGAAGCTCGAGGGCGTGCACGATGTTACGGTCGCAACAGGCGGACAAGAAGCCCTAGATAGAGTCAGAGAGAGTATGCAGCACCACAATCCGTACGATTTGGTCTTCATGGACGTGCAGATGCCGAATCTTGATGGCTTGCAAGCAACAAGGCTTATCCGGCAGACGGGCTTCAGGGCTCCAATAGTGGCCTTGACTGCTTACACTGAGGTACCCTCCCATGTACAGTTCGTTTTGCGTCAGAGCTGAAGTAGTGCGACAGGAGACAAACGTGGAAAAGTGTCTGGGGCTTGGGATGAACTTTTTTATCTCGAAACCCATCCGTCGATCCGCGATCAAGCATGTGCTTGAAAAGTACTGTCCTAGTATCTACAAAGGGAGTGGAGAAGCGAGCACACTTGCCGCAAGTGAAGCAATGGAAAACGCTCAGAGGGGAAACTAAATGAACTCGCAGCATATCTCTCTAGATCAGCCAAAACCCATGAGACGCAGCTTATTGAACAACCTATATATTCCTTCTCCAGAGACTTGGTAGATGAAATCCAGGTGGATCATTAAGTATTGAATGGGGAATGTCAGAGGTGTAAACCAGTACTATCAGGTGTTCTGTGGTGAACCATTGCTCAGCGTCATGTTAGAGGGAGCAGTGGGCAAACAACAGAAATGAAGTGACTGATTATACTCCTAATTAAGCAGGGAAAAGAGACTACACTGACCCTGAAGCCTTACGTGACAAGACATGTGACCTAGCAACCGTGTTGCAAAACAGAAGTCCTATCTTTGCTCCAAATGTTATGCTAGCCAAACTTGTTTCATAATATGGCACCCACAGCATAATTGATGTTCTGTTGCGTCAAAGACGTAATCAAGCGCGCGGTCGTCGATCGCAGTCGTCCTTGGAATACATGTCGTCCAGCACAAAGAAGCCTAGCGTTGTAGGGACCACCAAAGGTATTCCAAAGGCACTCTCGGCCATCTCTTTGCCGCTATGCGCGCCTCCTAGCTATGGCCAGCAGGCTTAACGATTCCCTGATTAATCACATGTCGCAGGCCAAGCGCTGTCGTGAACCTGAATTGCATTACTAATTGTGCCGCGCGAGGGCCTAGATATAAGCTGAGCTATGGTGTGAGAACAATACAACAACGTTTACACTCTTCTAAAATAACCCATACATACTATGCCCGCACTCAACCGTGCGATAACCTCGTGCTGTACACACACACAATTTATTTATTTACGCTCGGCGGCCGAGCCGAAAGGGCTACTAACGCTGGTCTGATGCTACACTGCTTATGCTACATTGCGGCCTTACTAACCCTTGAGTCCTCTTTGACTCGCGTCTTCATGCCGCTTGTTGTTCAAGTCAAAGCCCTTGCTTGATATCTAGGTCGCTTGTTCTCTATCTACCGTCTCTCACCAGGCACTCGTGGCGTTAGTATTGCTGGCGGCAGGCTGGCTCAGAGTCGGCTTCTCCAAGAGATTCTCCAAGTGTTCAGCGTCCTATCTTCGGCGACTGAAGCGCTGTCTGCTCTATGCTGTACAAGGTTGTTGATGAGTTTTGTGTTAGTAGATGAGATTCATCCGATCGTCAGATATCAATGTGCGTCAAGTCTTCCTGTCGCCATCGCGAATCGAATCGTCGCTCGCACTGCGTCCATGTCTGGCGCCCATTTCGCGTCGTCTGTCGCTGTTTTGCCGCCCAGGTAGAGCGACACTTTTCCTCTGCCTGTCTGCGTGCACTGCAGCATCTCTGTTCGCTGTGCTGTCCACCGTCTGCATCGGAACAGAAAGTGCTCCACTGTCTCTGCCGCCTGTCCGCATTCACACTGGTCTGTGTTGCAAGCTTTGGTTCGGTGTTCGGTATGATAGGAAGAGCCGACATCGAAGGATCAAAAAGCAACGTCGCTATGAACGCTTGGCTGCCACAAGCCAGTTATCCCTGTGGTAACTTTTCTGGCACCTCTGGCCTCAAATTTCGAGGGACTAAAGGATCGATAGGCCACACTTTCATGGTTTGTATTCACACTGAAAATCAAAATAGATACGTGTTCAGCTGTGCCATGCCTGTTCTGAGCTGCGCGAGCACGCTACTCTCTTTCCGCGATAGCTGGTCGTACAGTTGTCGTGTGTTCTTTCCTGGCAGTGCCGTGTCGATTCGCTTAGAATAGTTTCCTACTTTTTCCGGCACCTTCTTAGCGTTGCCTTGCGTACGTGCAATGTTGTGCGTGGTCGATCGCATCTTAGGAAGCTGTGTGTGTGGCGTGGCGTTTGGTCTCGTTGACGTCTTTGCCTCCTGCTTGGCGAGGCGTGCGAGCTCGCACTCTTCGCTTGCAGGCAGCCACAGCACTGTCACCGTGTTGCCGTCTCTTCTCAGTGTCTGCACGGTCCTGTAGACCTGGCTGATGTAGCGTTGACCTGACTGCTGCCGAGGTCTTCTCAGCGTGAGCACAGCCCGCTTTGTTTCTTGTTGTTAGTGCAATGTTGCGAAACCTAAGCTTTGGCATACGGTACCGGTAAACCGTCATAAACTGGATTCAGGGTTGAGTCCGGTTGGATGCGGGAAATCGTCAACGCTCAGCTCCTCGTCCAATCCCCCCTCACTCTCTGCAGCTTTGCAATAGATGTGACCCACTGGCCGTCAAGTGCGAAGCATGCAATGCAGCTACACCAAGAGGATACTAGTGCCAGGGTCACGGTCGACAAGGTGTCATGCCGCCGTTTACGACAGAACCGCGTCGCTTTGCACCTTCTGGGGCATCCCCATACGTCCGAGAGATCAACGATTCGCCCTTCGAAGACAACTGTATACTGGAGTCAAGCCTCTTTACCCCACGCAAGCGTGCTCGTTCAGATCAACATACATGTCAGCGGAGCGAAGGGTCACGTCCCATTAAGAGAAGGAGAGCCGGTCAACCGAGCGGTCCTCCACCAGCGTATTGGGACAATTCATCTACGATCTGGCTCACCAAGGGAGCACTGGCAGAACTCGATAGGAGAAATGCCAAGGCGCCCTAAGTGCATCTCGCACACCGCAGAAGAAATCAACCCTTGCAAGTGAACAAGAGGTGGCCAGCCGTTTCTATAGGCACGATCCAAGGACCTTGAAGGCCTTGCAAACATTCTCTAGGCATGGTGGCCCGGATCTGTCGGATTTGCGGAGTGTAAGATCGTAATGCAATATTGTATGCTTGCTTCGCTGGCAGCCCACCTCAGTTCCCCGAACAGGTCCGTATCGCGAATCCAGCCATGAGTTCAAGCCGTTCGGGCACGCGAAGCCGACAACGAGACTCTGCCTCTGCAAGCACTCGACCCACGACGAGTACTATAAGAACAAAAAGCACTGGAGTCTACGACTGAGACTTTCAACAACACCTTGTTGACCACAAAGTTTACCCGCATGGGTACAGACATTCTGATGGCAGCGCACCAGCAAAGCCAACGAATTAGAATGACATCAACGGAATCCTGGGACAACCTCGACCTGCTATTTCTCCGACTGGGTTTGGCGAAGAAGAACATAAAAAATTTGTGCAGGTACATGCATATGCCTCAAAAGAGAAGCAAGTCTAAGAGTCAGTAATGCCCTTCCTCGAGGGCCGGATTGAAGATGCCAAATGCCGCTTAGGCGGAATTCCGTTTACAAATCTTGACCCCTTGACCGACGGCACCCTGAAGCTCAGCAACTTCGACATTTACTACGGTGCTCGGCCAGAACAACTCAGCAGACAGGACTGCACTCAACTTGGTGGTCAGATCGTTCCCTCAACACAGCATGATCTCCCAATGGCCCCAAACTTCTCCCTCGCAGCCAAGGGTCCCGATGGATCAATAGCAGTAGCTGGACGCCAAGCTCGTCACTACGGTGTGTTAGGCGCACGAGGCATGGCGAGTCTAGGGCAGTATGGAACTGGTGAACCGGGTTACAGAAGGTGCGAAAGCATACATGAATGCAAGGGATTAGGCGAAAATGCAGAGGGAGGATTTGGTCAGGCAGGCGAACGAGAAAGCAGCTCTCTTGGCGACTGCGACTACAATCGACGAGGTGGGCGCAAGCCCAGCGGTGAGCTTTGTGACAGCAGCGTCAGATATGGAAGTCCACACCATGAGCCAAGAGTCACGGACGACCCTGAACGAAAGCTCCAATGCGTTAGGTATCTTTGAGGAACCCGATGGCTCAACAGGGACATTCGAGGAGACCAGATGCGCAGCGAGGCACCCCACCAAGCGCAAGCGACCCAGCACCAGCGCGGAGAGCGAGGTACAGCCACGCGATAACTGAACCGCTGTGTGGCAGCCGGCCGACAAACAAATTCACGATTGCATGTCTCGCACTCGGTATAATAGTACATATTGAATTCAGCTCTCAAGGTTCTCTTAGACAGAGGCAGCTGTGTTGCGGCAAGTACAATTAGAAAAACAATTTGATAAATGGTAAGGAATGGACTGCGGTCAGACTAGCAGTGTGAGGAACAACAGGCATGGTCCGGTCCATACTCAGCTGCTGCACCAATAATGTAGCTATGTAAATTGTTCGCGGCGGAAAGTTTGATGACTTCAGCAAGAACATATCGGGACCATCAGTAAAGGAGGACATGGTATTTGGGTACGACCCGTCATGCCTCGTACGTTGGCGGTGCTTCGTATTGTGGTAATGGTGTCTCAATCTTCTTCTTTTGGGCCTGGAGCTGAAGAATTTGGATATAAAGCTACATTGCCTTTATATGATCGGCCCAAGATCTTCCCTCAATGGTGACGTCGTTCCATGCTTTCTGTTCAAGAGAGTCCTCAGCCGTCTTCCGTGAGTTTTTCGCATGTCGAAGTTATTGTTCAAGCACGTCCGAAATTCCTGCTTCGAAGGGAGCTATCGTGTCCAAAGCCTGCGAAGCGACCGGCAGAAAACTTCCAATTACTCCAAGTATTTGGGCATCTGCCATGTGTGGGGAGCAATCTTCCGTCCTACATATCGCACCAACCAGCTTGCTTCGCCTTTGCCATTAGAAGACTGAAAGCTAGGCCGTTAAACTCGATCATCAGACTTTCAACCTCAGATTTAAGTAAAAGGCTCATATGGTCCGATATCGTGGTGCAAATGATGTTGCGCAAGCCCCTGTCGTTGTCTGGAGTGGTGGTGTAAGCATGGTAAGCAGCTTGAGTAAACTCAGGATGATCCCAGAACTTGGTACACGCCCACTGGAACTTCTCACTACTTAGTGCTTTTAGGCCGACAACATCGTATTTATCAGCCATCTCGTACATTTTGGCATGGACGAGAAGCTGATTTGCATCCCCCACTGTGATGCACTGGCCACAAACAAATGCTACACAGTCATAATCGCATTGTCTACCGCACTGGTGGTGCGGGCAGACCCAGCGATACTGGCTGTAATTGCAACAATGTAGATTCCTTGAATTTTTTGAGCATGTATGCGGTGCTGTTTGCGACGAACCACTGTTGCCTGTGTTTGTCGAGTCGTCGAAAGTGGGAAAGACCGGTTCGTAATCAGCTTCGTATAAGTACTGGACCAGCAACTTCACTGTCGCGGCATCCTCAATGGACAAATCGATCCTGCCCTCTCCAGTTTCCTTCCCTCTTGTCAGCATGTTTTGGTCTGCAAAAGTTCTATCATGAACAAAAGAGGCTTTATGTACATACTTTACCCCCGAAATTGATCGCGGTGGCAAAAAACCCTGCTCGTGCACCAATGATGTTCTTGTGGACTTTGTATACATCGGCATCGCAAGTAATGGAGAAATCTGAAAAGTCTCCAGAAGCGAGCAAGCTGCAACATCTAAGTCACGTTGCTCGTGCGCATTCTTTCAAGGTACGTACCGGCGGCACGTGTCCAGTAACAGTTCATGAGATGCTCTCGCCATCTACACAGCTGTATGTCAGGGGTGTCGCGAAGTAGTGCGCTTTCGAGTACTAGAATTTAAACAGTTGTACTAATCACATGCGTGAAAATTCATAAGGCGAGCAGTAGGGCAACGAAGATCTGCACGATGACGAAAAACGTTGATTTAAAGGAACTGCTGAGAACAGCGTCGCATTCCTGCCTTTAACCGCTAAGCCAGCCTTGGTCAAAGTCCAAACATAACTGGAATGGAAGAATGCACCACTAAGAGGCAATTCCAAGTTCGAAGGTTCTATGCAACAGTACATTTTTTTCACGTCGTTACAAGGTCATGTTCCTGCGGTCACAATGTACTCATACAACCCGCGGGGACCCCTATCTAGAAGAACCAGGCCCTGCATAGTTTCCACCAGGCTTTGTATGGTTTCGTTGCCGTGCTCCAGCAGCAGAGCCACGTCAACGGTTTAGTTTGCTAGTGTTCGAACCATGCACTTTAAAACTCACCTCGATCGACCTTTTGCAAGATCGACGGTACTCTGCGAGTCCGTTGTCTTTTGAACCGAATCACACGCGTCGAACATTACTCACATCCTTTACTTACATTCAAGGCTTCCAGGCAGCAGTGTCGCTTGCTGCAGCTCTTTGCCCACTTTAGCATTCTGAAGGTCCATAGTTCATCAAGCACGTGATATAAACCAGCTTATCAACGCCTATATTACACTCTGCCCTCCTACTAGCCACACCTTTGAGATTATTTGGGCGCGTTGTGTTTCAGACTAGCTATATACTCAAGAATTATGGATGGGAGCGATGCAGTCGCTGTTGAAAGACTATGGTACCCCGGGAACAAGGTGTAGCGACGGAAAATGGGAATTTGGAATGCTCACACATTTAAGATAACCGTAATTTGTGCTCGTCTAACCTCGGTCTGCAGGCTTGAGCTCCCGCCGAAGCAAGGGCTGATGAAGAATGATAAGAATGCTTATCCTGAGTATGGCTAAGCTGATCAGCTCGCGGGCATGCAATTAGCATGCTAACCGAGCTTGGTAGAAAACCAAGAGACGATGGTTTTGAGTCTATGCGAGCGAGCTGCGCGTTCTATGTTGGCAGTGGTCAGAAAATTGACTTCTTGATGGTGATTCGGTAACAAAAAGTCTTTATTTACGCCATGTTGTTCTCACGTTAGCTGATGCTTTGACCTGTTATGCATGTGGCCAGCCTCACATACCGCGGCAGATTTACTTGAACTAGTATTGTCGAGTACCCACAAGGGATGCCTGACAACCGATGTGACAGGCCTCCCAGCATCCCTCCAAAATGGAGAACACGAGAATCTGCACTTTCGCTTGGTTGCGGTTCTTCCGATTTGGACGAGAAACCTCAGACTGCTACCTTATTCTTCTCATCTTTCAGCGAACCCTAACATTCAGGGTCGGTAGGTGTTTTGATGATAAAACGGATCCCGAGCTTGGTAGTGCAGCGATCGAAGAGATTCTCTGCTACCATACGCACGTCGGTGGAGGCCTGGATCGCACCACTGGCCTCAAGGTAGCTATCTAAAGCAGACGCACTTCCTTCCCCTTAGTGTATAGCTTCGATGAGACAGGATGGAAGGATCAAGTTGCATTGACTGTACACACTGGAGGGTATTGAACGATCAGATCGTGAGAGTTCGAATGAAGCAGAGAGATGCAGGGTTGTTTGGGTAGTCCATTGAAGCTTTGTACAAGGAGCGACACAGCTCACATTCACAACAGCGCGTGACCTGCAATAGCATGAGATATAGGGGGGTCTGGTCAAAGGCAAACGACATAGACATTGATGCGATCAGGGGGGTTCTTGTGGTAGACTGTCGGGTAGATCTTCTGAGCATCTCTATAGCTACAAAACGACTGGAACGCATGCCGTTAGAACCAGTTTAAAGTTCGTTCGATTCCAAAATTTCCAAGTGTAACCTGAGAGCATTCCCTTTGACTGGCACTGAGTTCGAACCTGCAACGCTCAACCTGTCCGATCAACCTGCTGTGCTTCGGCTGGATTGCCAGCGACAACGCAGCCTGCTGGGATGTTCTACGTACAGTTAGTTTGTTCTTCTTGTCGTGTTGGTTTTCACGATGACTGATACCCTATCACCGGGGGTTTGCAGAGAAGTAGGAAGGGTAGACTTACTTGGGCAACAACGGATCCAGCACGCACAATCGCGTTATTACCAATGCGGACGCCTGCTTTGAGGGTGCATCCGTCGCCAATGTAGACATTTTCGCCAATGTAGACTTCGCGAGCAGTCTCAGTACCCTTGCTTCCCTCCAGTGACCATACATCAGTGGGCATCCCCAGGGTTGAAATGGTCAAGCGAGCCCCAATTTTAGTGTTCCTTCCGACTGCAATTCTTCCAGAGTCGAGCAGATGACAGTCAGAACCAATAATGACGTTGTCCCCAATCGAGATGTTGTAGCCATAGTCGCAGTAGAACGGTGCGGACACAGTGACGCCATCACCCAGACGACCGGTATTCCGACGTTCACCAGCTAGAGCATAGATCCATCTGGCCGCCACAATATACCCTAGTAGCCGTTGAAGCTCGCTAGAACCGCTATGTGCGCTTGCTTCGCTATGACTGCTGTTAAAGCGAAACACTGCTCTCGAGCAAAGTTCGCGCTCGTTGATAAGCTGCTCATTGTTTGGCCAAAATCTCTCCCCCAATAGCATCTTGTCCTTTTCGGTCTTTGGATGCGAGAATGAATTTGGATAGTCAGGCAGTGTTGAAGTTGGCGGTGAAGCTGGCATGAGAGCCATTGGCAGCATGAGACAAGACGTATGGTAGTTAAAAACGGGAGATTCTTCGTCAGTTGGAGCCTGGTGTGGCGGCTGTACGTACTTTGTGAGCTGTATTGGTGCTGCAGGGGGGTTGATTACAGTATGGCTCATACTCTGAGACGTATGATAATACAAAGGAGGAGTGTGAGATCCTAGCGGAGGTAGCGGCGGATTCTCTAATGCATGTTCTTGTGGTTTGGTACAGGTTTTGCCAGAACCGCTGTATGTTCTAACGGTGGAAGTCAGCACGTGTCTCAGAATGTCTGTGAATTGCATTCTACAATGGCATGCGCCGCTGCTTATCACCGCTGAAAAGTCTATCTCGAGAATTTTCGATCCCGTTGGACGCTACGGCTTCTACATAGAGCTTCTTGGTCGGTTCACAGTGCGGGATTTGTGCAACGTTGGAGACGGTACACCCAACGAAGTGGACAGGAATCTCTGTGGAGGACGTTCGCTCTTGCGACTGTAGTGGTGGAGGAGCCTTTGCATTGTTGTTCTCCAACCAAGGGATCTCTTTAGTATGGCCCGCACATTCAAAATTCCCGCGCCGACAGTTGTTGCACGTTGGTTTGGCTTCATCGCATTTCTTCTTGCGCTTTCGACAATTTCCACAGCCTGTTTTGGTTCGATTGGCAGATTGTCGGTTGTTCCCAACTTCTTTCTTGTCGGAGTGCTGCTTATCTGAGGTCTTGTTGGCGGCGCTCCAATCGTATTCATTAATATCGCTTTTTTGTTCTAGCCGCACATTGATTTGTGAGGACTCCAGCGTCCTTGGGCCGCGTTCTTGGTTCCTTTGATAGTGGTGTAGGTTGACAGCCAAACGATGCCCGGGATGAGACGGCTTTCTTGGATGCAGAGCTCGCTGATAGGGCTCTAGAATCGGCTATTGCTCAGCAGAGAATGCCTTTGGGGAAGAGCCTATCGAAAGCGATGGTTTTCTCTCCAAGAGACGGCCAAGAGGTTTATCACCCGTCGGCACGGTAAGAAAGATGGAGTTTCTGAAGCTGGGCTCTTGTGGAATTGGCTCCCGGGTTTTCGTGCAGTCCGGTCCAGTGAACACATGTTACGAAGAAGGAGTAGTTGAAGAAGGAGTAGATCGTCCGTTGATAGCAGTAAAGGCAGGCGCAAAATAGTTTCCAAGTTTGCCTTCCAGCATGAGCGAAGCAGTTTGCTGGCAAGTGCAGCACGTCAGATATATCCAAGCAACGATAGGAGCGACTAGCGGAAACGCTTCACGGAGCGTGACAACGAGATAATAGTCAAGCCCTTGTCCAGGGATATTAGGGTACTGTTGGCAGGTCTAGAAAGTACGGTGATATCTGGATCAGAGAGACCAAAATTCTATACTTTCAGTGAGACCGAGTCGATCGGGTTGGCCGTCAGCCAGGCCTAAGAGCTGAAGTTGAGGCTGTAGACATAAAGGAATAGGTTGCGCTCTAGAGAAAGGGACAGAGAATTTCTTAAAAAAAGATAACTTCAACTCTATTAAGACTTGCGTCACATGCGCTACAGTATTAGAGTTCTTATACAAGTCATATCAACAGCCGCAAAATACTTCAGCCACGCAAGTTTTGGTAGCAAATCTTGTTGTATAGGCCTATAGATAACTCTACCAATATACCTAGTTAAAATAGCTTTTGTACGTGGCTTAATAACCTTATGTATATAGGTGCTTAATAAGGCTGATTGTGCGCGTTACGGCGCATGCGCGTTACTAGTATACAGTCTACTATATTTAGTAATGCTTGTAGTCCTTTATATCTAGGTCCTAAAATTCAGGTGTCAACCTGCAACGCTATAACGTTTGCACGTAACGCATCTTAAACCCTTACCTTCGAGCCGATCCTACGTAGAGACCTAGATTCGTCAAAGCGCTGGGTCAGCTTGTTTGCACTCCAGCTTTAAGCCTTAGTTTAGAACGTACCCTCCTACATCTAGATAACTATAGATGGGCCGGTGCAACACTAGTGTAACCAGCGCTAAGCTATCTCAAGCCTAGTTTGTGTTTACATCTTGCTAATCTGCATTGTCTGCTGTGTTTCATGTTATGTCACATTATATATAGAACTATGCTACTCCTCTTGTTAGATTTAATGCTTATATTGTCTTCGTGACTTCTTGTCCTGCTTTTTCTAAATCTATGCTTGTGTGTTTTTACGCAAGCTTTTTATAACTAGACTGTGCACTATCTTGACCTCTAGCCTCTCTACCCTTGTATCTAACACACCCCCTTAGCTTGGTAACTCTTAGGCTCTAAGCTAGACGCAATAATTATACTTCTATTATCTATATAACATACAATTTCTTAAGCTAATCCTATATCTCCTTAAGCTGGGCGTCTAGTAGTAGTTAGTAGTTAGTGCCTTTAATTAGGCTAAGCTGCTTTAAGAACGTTAGCTACTTGTTAGCAGGTAGGGCTTTTGTAAACCTATTAGCGAGCATCTCAGCTAATAGTGTGTACTAGATGTCAATTGTCTGTTGTATAACTTCTTGCCTAAGCTAGTAGTTGTAGATATCTATATAATAAAGCTTAGTCTGCAGCTTTAATATCTCCTTGGTAACTAACTAAATAGTTTAAGTATTATCGCACTGTATTGTAATAGCTGACTTAGAGAGTTCAACTCCAAGTTCTATAAGCAGTTAGGAGGTAAACATTGCTTCTTTAGCTACCTGTAAGAGAGCTAGGAGCTCTGCTTTAGTTGTAGAGGTAGTAACAGTGTCTTGTTTATTTGCTTGCTAGGCAATTAGTCCTCTATATAGTTTAATAGTGTATTCTTAGGAGCTCTTTTAGTCCAGTGTGTTATCTACAAAGAAGGCATTACTTGTTACTTCTAGGCATTTACCTCCTCTAAGTTAAAGTAATCTCTATTAGGTGTCCCTAAGGTATATTAGTACGCAGTCTATAGTGTTGTAATAGTCTACCCCTAGATTTATAAGGAACTAAGCAAGTCTTAAGGTTGCAAAGGCAATGTCTAGTTGCGTAGTAACTGCAGCGAAGAGTAGTAATCTAATCTTGCGTTAATACCTGTTAATCCCTGCAGGAGTAGCAATGCCTATATAAGGCTTTAACTTAACAATTGCTATAGGAGTGTTGTAGCGAGTGTCTATCTTATTGGCTAGGTAACTAATTTTATTAATATAGGAGGCCTAGGAGAGTTGGATTTATTTTTTAGGTTAATCTTAAATAACTTCTATACCAAGGAACTATTAGAGTTTATTTCTACCTGTAAGGGTGTACTTTTCTTGCAGGAGCTTTATTACTTGCTAGGCGTCTTGCTCTTCTACCTTGGCAAACGCAATAATAATGTTATTAATATAGAAGAAGATAATAATTCTGTTCCTTATTAGGCAGCATACCTTATGTAGTATAATTTTAAAACCAAGGGAGAGAAGGGTTGATATTGTCAGAATTTAATGAATGTTGTGGGCAGAGTGGATTATTCTTGATTGTGTTCTGTCTGCTGCTTTCTTCTATAGCTCCTCTGCTTCCGGAGGTTCCGTAGATCGCACTAGTTATCGGTCCTACTATTTATCGCTCTTTCCTTGTATTTGACAATCTGACACACCCCCTCAGCTTGGAGTGATCTTCTAAGCTGACACAAACCTATATCTTATGCGATTGTCAGATCCTCTATTTGAGTCTGTATGTCTTCAAGTTTTAACTCTTTTGCTAAGGCCGGTTTCTTGTTTACCAGTCCTAATTGATTAAGAAAGTTCTCCCATTTGTTCGAGGGCAGCGCTTTGGTAAGTCCATCTGCTAGCATTTGCGAGGATTCTACGTATTTAACTTGAATTCGTCCAAGCAATACTTCCTGTCGTAGCCAGTGGTTGTGGATATCTACATGTCGAAGTTTGGTTTGAAGTTTTGCAATCTCTTCCGTAACAAGTCGAATTGTCTGTGTATTGTCGCATTGAATTGTAATGGTCGACTCCGGCAATGATATCTGGAGCTCCTTGAGAAGTCTTGAGGTAAAGATGGCCTCCTTTGCTACTTGGGAGAGTGCAAGCAGTTCTGCTTCAGTCGTTGACGTAGTAACCGTGTCCTGTTTACTTGCTCTCCAAGTAATAAGACCACCGAATAGCTTAATCACATAACCTTGCGAACTCTTTCTATCGACTGTATTATCGGCAAATGATGCGTCGCTGGCTACTTCAAGCTTGTCGCCTCCTCCCAATTGGAGTGCTTTTGATTTTGTCGCTGCAAGGTAGAGCAGGACTCTGTCAGCAGCTTCCTGATGCTCCGTGCTAGGGTTGACGAGGAAGCGTGCAAGGCGCGATGTTGCGAAGGCGATATCTGGCCGTGTTGTAACGGCAGCAAATAGTAAGGAACCAATCTTGCGCTGATATTTGTTGACTTCTGAAGGTGATGCTATTCCCTCGCGTGGCTGGAGTTCAACGCTTGCTATTGGGGTATCATGTCGGACATCTTTCCTATCTGCAAGTCTGCTAATTTTGTCGGCATAGGCTAACTGAGAGAGTTGAATTAATCGTTGTTCTCGGTCTCTGATAACTTCAACACCGAGGAACCATTGCAGGTCTTCTCCACCTGTGAAGGTGTATCTTTCTTGAAGAGCCTTGATAGCTTGTTGAGCTTCTACCTCCTTCTTCTGGTGATAGGCTAAGATAATGTCATCGACGTAAAAGAAGATGATAATGCCATCCTTGATCATGCAGCAGGCCTCATGTGGCACTTGTTTGAAGCCTAGTTTAGTGAGGGTTGAGACGAATTCTTTCTGCCATAGGAGCGGTGAAATTCGAAGACCGTAAAGTGCCTTTTCAAGCTTAAGGATCGTTCCGGGCTTCTGGTATCCTCGTGGCATTCTCATGTAGATTTCTCTATCTAGTGTTGCATGCACGAATGCGTTAGTAACGTCGTACTGTTTAAGTTCAAGGTTGAACTTGGCAGCGATTGCCATGAGCATTCGAAAAGACCTGCTGGCTAACGTGGCTGCGTATGTGTCTTGTGACGTGATGTTTCGTTGCTGATCGCCACGAACGACAAGTCGTGCTTTACATTTAATAAGGCGATGGTGTTTGTCCAATTTGTAGGTATACACCCACATGCAGTCTAATATTTGGTGGCCTTTCCGTTTGATGGGAGTGATTGGCACTTCAGCCCAGGACTTCATTTGTTCATGGCTCCTTAGGTGTTCTTGTTCTGCTTCCTTGAACATTTCGTGCAGAGGATGGTCTTCAAGCTTTGAGTAAGTCGTCGGCAGAGGTGGCAATTGGTTTCGGTGAGGCTTCACCCCCTTTGCCAGCATTCTCTTCAGCTGTGCCTTGTCAATGGGCTTGCCTTCGTGTTGCCCTACGTGCCCTGCTTGAGTGCCGGCCATAAATGCTGCTGCCCATGGTTCTGTTTTCGACGAGCCCTGTGTCGTCGTGCTATTAGCTTCAAGTTCGTCGGTCCACGCCTGGCTAAGGAGAGCTACAGGTGGCGGAGTGTCTGGCGGCGTTGGGTATGAGTCCATCACTTTTCTACTTCGGCAATCTCTTGACTTTTGACCTTGTGGGCTTGGACTTTCTCCCATTATTGTATCGTCTTCGTAGAACGACTCAGTCTCAGGCTGTTCCTGTCGCGGTGGCGTAGGCAGTTCAATCGTTTTCACCCACGTTGCAATCTCCTGCAGGGTATTGTGCATAAGGTTGTCCATGAGGTCTTCCGTTTTGCCGCTAAACACTACGCTTTCGTCGAAGACTACGTCTCTTGTGCTGATGACTTTAGCTAGTGACGGGATCCAAACTCGGTAGATGTTTGTAGATTGATAGCCAATAAGATAGCCAATCCAGGCTTTTGGATCCAAGCGTTGCAGTCGCGACTTTCTTCGGTGGGTATCGTCGGTCATTGCAAATGCCTTGCAGCCATATGCTTTAAGATGAGCTTGGTTTGGTTTCCGTGGTCCCATGACGATACCATTCATAGCAGCGACTCTTGTGAAGAATACCTCATATGGGCTTTTCCAGCGGTTTGAGTAGTTCGGCGTTCTATTGTACAGGTATACTGCCGCTCTAGTAATTTCTGGCCATATTTCCCAGGGAAGATTAGCATCCAGCCGTATCGTACGTGCCTTTTCTTTTATCACACCCCCTGAGCGTTCTCCTCCGCCATTCTGTGATTGGGTATCCGGAGCAGAAGGCTCGACCTTTATGCCTTTGGACGTGCACCATCTCTTAACGTCTGGCTTGACCGTCACTATCTCGTTGTCCGCCTCGATAACTTTTACAGAAATATTGAACTGCGTATATAGGAAGCAAGTGAAGTTATCCAGTAATCGAATAATAGATCGTGCTGGTCTGTTGTCGGTGAAGTAGAAATCCCAGTTATATGCCGAGAATCGGTCAGTGATAAGCATTTGGCTCTTTTCCTTGGAGTAGCTCCCGACTTCGTAGTCGTGAAAGTCGATCGCGATTCGTTCTCCTGGTCCTTCTTCGCTCAGTCGAGGTTCTCTGCGGATCCTGCGCTTTGATTTGGCTCTCCCACATGCGTCGCACTCGACTGTAGTGACGCCTTTGATGCGCACCCCATCAGATTGTTGGACGAGGTGTTCGATCACTGCGGGCCCTGGATGCCCTAGGCGCTTATGCCATAGTATTGCACTTGCTCTTTGTGGCACCCGCTTGGTTCGAGAGTTGAATCGGGTGTGAAAGGCACTGTCGTTTGCATCCGATTGCTCGAGTACCCATTGGTCGTGTGCTTCCGTCAGGTATGCGATGATTGAGTTGTCCCATCTCTTTAACGTTGTAGGTTCATTCTTATTATCCCACCAAATTCCTTGCCGTCTGAGTAGTCTAAATGAGACAAGGTTGCATAGAATCTCCGGGCAGAAGGCAACGTTCTCTAATCGGAGTATCTCTGTGCCATATGGTGACTTGACTTTGATATGTACGGTGCCATACCCTTTAATCCATATTTGCGCGTCGCCTGCCCACACGCAGTCACCGGGGATGGGTGGACGGAGGTGAGTTAGGCGTTGCGCCATGTTGCAGATGTGTATCGTTGCGCCCGAATCGAGGATGAATGCATTCTTTAGCGGATACGGTTGGTTCTTCATCGAGAACACTGATGCGGTATACGCGGCTTCAATTGTTGATATAACTCTTCCCTCTAGTCAATCTTTTATGACTTCGGGTGTTGGTGTGTGCGAATTCTTAATCAGCGGCGTCTTGGATCGTTGGCGCTTTGAGTCTAATAATTTGATTAGCTCTGGGTCATACTTTCTTTTGTACTCAACGAGTTTGGCTATCCTTGAATCTGGTGTAAACCACGCAGGTGCTTTATCTTCGTTTAGATAGAAACAATCGAAAAGATTGTGGCGCTGTTCACAAGCATGGCATTTTGTGCCTTCGACTGCCGCCGTATCCTCCAGAGAGGAATGCTTGGATCTGGTGCTGCTTTGCCCAAATTTGCGTTTTCCCCGGGTTCTACCACGGTTCTTGCCCCGTAAGGCTGATGATGCTTCTTCAGCTACACCGGAGGCGTCCCTCTGTGCGCCCTGGTCGGATTCACCGCCAGCGGGGTATGCAGCGTCTCCAGCAGCGAAAGCGCTCTTCTGCTTGCCCTTTTGTGGGTAGGAGCGGCTCATATGTTCCCGGAAGAGTTTCATCATTTCTTTTCTGTCATGGTCTGGGTCACCTCTGGCCACCTGGCTAGAGAAGGCAGTCACCCACATAGGTGCTACCTTTTCCGCTGCCGACAAGAAATCTTCTATAATATCGTCATTATGTTGTACCTCCGCGACTCCTTCGGTCTCAGCGTCAGTTGCTGCTCGATCGTATTCGGCAAGCCAGATATCCCAGTTTACTGGGATCCTCATTGGCTTCAATGCATTGTGATATCTTGTTCGTGCTCGTTGGCGTTCTTCGAGTGGGTTGATTCCTACTGTCTTTCGGATATCAATAATCCATTGGCGAATCGTGGTACCAGGGAGGCAGCAGTTGCGCTGAATGTGCGCTGATACTGTGCTCTGAATGTGTGTTGCAAGTAACCGATAGTTAGCCCGTTCTCTGTCGTATTTCTTCTCGTCGATCTTGTAGGCTTCGAGTTGTACCTTGTAGTCGTCTCGATCGGCCTTGTACGTTTCCTGGCTTTCAGGTGATAAGTCCGATAGTTTCGTCGGTGTAGCTGGACTTGCATCGGTTCGGGACGGGTTTGATCTCATTGTTTGGCTTGATGATCCAACCCGGCTACCCCGAGAGTTTGACGACGCGCTGGGTGCCGGTCGTTGGATTACAGCCGGTACGTAGTCAGCTAATCGTGGTAGGACTGGGGGAATCGGTTCCAGCAAAGGTTCTCTAGTTCCATCAGGGTCTGCGATTGCCCATACGTCGTGGAACTCTGCTTTTGCTTTGAGTTGTAGTAACCATGGCGTGTAGTTCGTGTAGTCGGTGAGGATTATCGTAGCGTCGCGTACGCCGGTAATATTTGCGTGAGACATAGTCCTCGCTCGCTATAGGGTCAGTGAGACTCTTAATTGTCAGAATTTAATGAATGTTGTGGGCAGAGTGGATTATTCTTGATTGTGTTCTGTCTGCTGCTTTCTTCTATAGCTCCTCTGCTTCCGGAGGTTCCGTAGATCGCACTAGTTATCGGTCCTACTATTTATCGCTCTTTCCTTGTATTTGACAATCTGACAGATATAAACTCCTTCTGCCATAAAAGTGGAGATATTCTTAGGCCGTACAACACTTTGTTAACTTGCAGTATTGTGCCTAGTTTCTAATGCCTATAGGGCATTCTTATATACACTTCTTAGTCTATAGACGCGTGTACAAAGGCGTTTATTATATTATACTGTCTAAGTTCTAGGTCGCAATAGGCAGCAATAGCTATTAACATTTAGAACAACTAGCTGGCTAGAGTAGCAGCATAGGTGTCTTATAATATAATGTTTTGTTACTAGTTACCTTGTACTACTAGCCTTGCCTTGCACTTTAGAAGGTGATAGTTCTTATTAAGCTTGTATGTGTATACCTACATGCAGTTAAGGATCTGCTGCCCTGTTGCTCTAATCTTCTTAGCTAGGACTTCTGTCCAAGACTTTATCTTATAATAGCTATCTAGGTGCTCTTTCTTAGCTTCCTTAAACTATTTGCAGAGTGTGTAGTCTTCTAGTTTTAAGTATGCAGTTAGTGAAGGTAGAAGTTAGTCTTAATAGGGCTTAAGTCCTTAAGCTAGGAGTTGTCTTATCTAAGCCTTATTAATAACTCTTCCTTAATAAGTTCTAATTAAACCTCCTTAAGTGCCTGTAATAAATGCAGCTTTCTATAGGACTGTGTCGTAACGTTCCTAATATATAATAGCAGTCCCTAAGTAGATTGCTTAAAAGTATCTGTATAAGTAAAGCTACTAGCAGCAGAGTAGATAGTAGCGTTAGGTACGCATAAGATATTTTTCTCCCTTAATAGTAGCTAGGTTGGCTTTCCTCTTCTTAAGTAGACTCTAGTTCTAAGACTGTCTTGTCTTTATAGAAGGTCTAAGTTTCTAGTTCTTTATAAGTTAGTTCTAGCAGTTTAACGCTTCTTATCTACATAGCAATCTTATTAAGAGTACTGTGCATAAGGTTGTCTATTAGATCTTTATTCTTGCTATTAAAAACAAAGTCTTTATTAAACACTATATCTCTTGTGCTTATAACTTTAGCTATAGAGGGGACCTATACTCTGTAGATGTTAGATAATTAGTATCTAAAGTGGTATCCTATCTAGGCTCGGGGATTAAGGCGCTAGAGTTATAATTTGTTTTAGAGAGTGTTGCTAGTAAGTGCAAATGCCTTGCAACTATATGCTTTTAGGTGTACTTAGTTTAGCTTATGTAGTAGAGTAACTATCCTATTGTAGAGGGCTGCTCTAGTAAAGAAGACTTTGTATAGTAATCTCTATTTATTAGAGTAGTTTAGTGTTTAGTTGTATAGGTATACTGCAGCTCTAATAATTTCTAGCTACATTTCCTAGGGTAAGTTTGCATTAAGACGCATAGTGCGCGCTTTATCTTTTATTACACCCCCTAAGCATTCTGCTCCTCTATTTTGTGCTTAAGTATCTAGAGCAGAAGGCTCTAGCTAGATAGCATACACAGTGCACTATCTTGCAACTTTAGGCTTTGTTGCTGTAATTTCTCTATTACACTTAATTACCTTAACTATAATATTATATTGTTAGTAGAGAAATCGCGTTATTATATCTAGAAAGAAGATAATAGTCTTTGCTAGTCTGTTGTCATTAAAGTAGTAGTCCTATAGGAAACCTAAGTATCTGTTAGTAACTAGTAGCTAACTCTTCTCCTTGGTAGTACTTCTATCTTTATATAAGTAGAAATCAACTGCAAGGCGCTCGCCTAGCCCTTTGTTGTATATTTAAGGCGTCTACTTAATCTGTCTCTTGGTTTTAGCTCTCCTGCAAGCATTGCATTGCACTATAGTTATGCCTTTAATACACACCCCCTTAGATTAGTGAGCAAGGTGTTCTATTACAGCTAGCCTAGGATGCCCTATCTACTTGTGCTAGCGTAGTGCATTACCCTTCTGCGTAGGACGTTTAACTTAGAAGGTTGCTAGTTAAGCAGCAAAGGTAGCTCTATTTAGTAGTTGCTCTAGCACCTATTGTCCTTAAGAGACGCTTAGGCAGGCTACAGTTATATTGTCTAATTATTTAAGTAATATAGGGTTGTCTTTTGTATCCTACTAGATGCCTTACTGTTAAAGCAGGCAGAAAGAGACAAGGTTATAGAGTATATCTAGACACAGGGCCACATTATATAGATTAAGCGTTGTCTATCCTTAAGGACTAACAAGGTTTAACTGTACTATTCTATATCCTTGTATCTATATCTAGGAGTTGCCCGCCTATAGATAATTAGAGGTAACTAGTAGTTGTAGATCTATAATCCTGCTCTTATTATTTATAACGTATATAGTTAAACCTAAGTTAAGAATAAAGCAGTCCTTTAGTAGATATTCCTGGGGCTGCGTCTAAAAGGACGCTGTTTCTATTAAGGCATTAATTATTAATACCTTGCAGCCTTGTAGTTATTCTTATAAGGCTTTAGGAGTAGGAGTATAGGATGTTTTAAATGCAGGAGTTTGCGTACAGGATCACTTATATGCTCTAACTTAATTTTGTAAGTTAGCATCACTTTCTATTAATAACCTAACTAACTTAACAATAGCTAGATTTAGACTCTACTACTGAGGAGCATTTTCTCTAAAGACATAATAATAGTCTTTTAGTTGGTGTAACTGTTTACAAGCAGGGCATCTCGCTCTAACAGCTTTTGCTGTGCTGTCTCTTACAACTTGCTTAGACTAGGCTCTTTAGCTATAAGTACGTTTCTGTTAGGTGTGTCCTTAACTCCCCTCTCTAGGGGCAGATAGCGCGCTTTCTACAACATGTAAGGCGTCCCTCTTTATACCTAGGATAGATTTACCATTAACTACAAAAGCAGAGCCCTCTCCTATTCTAAAAGCGCTCCTATAAGGCTTACCCTTTAGATAGTTAATGCTTATATGCTCTTAGAAGCGTTTTATTATCTCCTTTCTGTTTATTTTATTGTCTTGTCTACCTCTATCTTGGAAAGTATTTGCCTAACTTAGAGCTACTTTCCTAACTAAGGTAATAAAGTTATCTAACACTGCGTTAAGGTCTAATACTTCTAGGACTTGCTTAGCTTCAGCATCTATTGCTAAGTAGTTGTATTCTAGGAGCTAGGTGTCCTAGCTCCTAGGTACTCTTATAGGTTTAAGCACTGTAAGGTACCTTGTGCAGGCTCTTGCCTTCTCTTCTTTAGCGTCAACGCTAACTATTTGTTTAAGGTTAACTATCTATTCGCGTATAGACTGTTATAGGGTATAGCAGTTCTTAAGGAGATAAGGGGAGACAGTGTTGTAGATAAGCGCTACTACCTTGTCTAGACTCGCTTGCTCCTCTTTATAGCTTTTCTCTACTGTCTTGTACACCTCCTAGTTAAACTTGTAGAGTTTAACGTCTTCTTTCTATACTTTAAGACTGTTTAAAGTAAGGTTAGATACACGTGTTAGCAGTAGAGGTGTACTGTCTAAGCTGCTGCTCTAGGTTGCCCTTTATTTATATTCTACAATCTCTAGTGTAATTAGTATTGTAGGCTTCTTCTGCAGTATCGCTGTACTGCTTAGGTTAATAATATCCTAAGTTTTAAGGGATAGGCAGCGCGATTTAAGGGCTTAGATCTGTAGGGTAAATAACATGTAGTCTACTAGAGTAATTACGCTTGTTTTACGCATAGTTAAAAGCGATATTACTGTAATTAGTGACAGCTGTGAGACTCTTAATTATTAGATTTAATACTTGTATTGTGTTTATAACTTCTTGTCCTGCTTTTTCTAAATCTATGCTTGTGTGTTTTTATGCAAGCTTTTTGTAACCAGACTGTGCCCTATCTCGACCTCTAGCCTCTCTATCCTTATATCTAACACAATACTTAGAAAACAGGCAACTATAATCTTGTGCTAAACTTTATAGCTATAGTACTTGTAATTAGAGAAGTAATTTTAGGGCTAACATATATAAGTTAAGCTATTTATTATAAAGTACTAACGTATAACTTCTTAGATAAGTCATAAACTTATAATTAGTAGATAGTAGCTTAATAAGTAGAAGAATAGGGGGGATTAGTTTATACCTGCTAATATACACTAGGCTAGTGTTAAGGTTGTATCCTAAGCGAAGCTCGTGAATACTTCTAAGGTTAGTTCTTGGGGATAAGTGCTAGTACTAGAGGGTTGGTATAGATGCCTAGTAAAACACCGTAACAACTATAGTTAATAACAAGTAGTACAGAGTATACTGTCTAGCTTGGAAGTGGGTTGAGTTCCAATAACAAGATTGATTAACGAGGTTGAATATAATGCTATAAGGGCAGTGTTCCTAATTACTATATACTTATGAAATGTCTTGCTCGATGACGAGCGGAAGGAATGTATCCAATGCGACCCTGGTGTTGCTTGTTGATGAGCACCACATGTGTGTTATGCTCGTTGACGAGTGTCATCATTGGGACAACGCTCGTTGACAGCACTAGTCACGTGACGTGACCGTGCGGTCTCCTCTGTATCCACCTGGCTTCGCTTCCTCGAGGAGTCAGGGTCCTGGTTGGGTATTTACTTGTCGCTGTGCCGTCCTCCTGTATGGGATCGTAACAGCTAGTAATTAGAACTATATGCTATTGCTACTAAGCACTTTCTTCTTACTATATCCAAGTATAAGTATTATTTATGCAGTAGCTGAACCTAACAGATTAACAGTCAGCTATCCGAATAGAACTCAAGAGGGCAGTAACATTTTATGTTCGCGTTAAGTAATATACCACCTAGCTAGACATTGGGAGGGCATACGATTATAGGGTTGGACGGAGAACTACCATGCGTAGATATCAATGTCGATCCGACGTGGTCAGAGGCCCAACCTGTGACATATAGGAAGGCGTTAAGAAACCACTTGTTCTATAATATCTTGTATGTCATACCAGAAGGCTTTGAGTAGACGCCTAAAGTAGTACTTGATATCACATACACTTATTAAGGACAAGTATAGAGCCAATGAAGGAAACGTCAAATAGAATCATTAAGTTTACTTGCACCACGTACTATATATATCTAGTCCAGTCTACGTGCTCTTTGTACGCTCCAACCCAAATGCTAGGAACCACAATATTTAAAACGTCTATCCTAATCTCTGTGCTTAAAGCGTTATATGCCCGCGTTATTCAAAAGTCCCACAAGGTTCCAAAAGCATGCAACCCTGCCGCCCGACAGCCTTGCATCATCTCATCATTGCCCTGCATATTGCTCGTAATAAAGATGACCTCCGCGCCAAAGCTCTTCCAGGTATCTTTCAGCAGCTGCACACTGTCTGGCCTGCCACCTCTCTTCTTTGAGTCCCACAAGATCATCCTCTTAGGCTCGATGTGCTTCTTGATGAGACTAGTAATCGTAGGTCCGAAGGTACGTTCCTGGTCGGAGCCAATCCAGATTAGAAACCAGTCAGGACTTTGAATGCATGTTGAAAGAGCGGCGCTGATGCCGGTTCCGGTGCAGACCCGGATGCCACGCTTGTACATTGCGGAGGCGTGACCGACGCCGGCTATGGTACATCAGCAAAGCGTGGTTATAAGAGAGCGGGAAAAATAACATACCAAACTTCAGCTCCCGTGTCCAGACCGTCCTTGGAGGATCTGCAACGAGGTATCTGGTGAAGTTGCCCTGCATACCGCAGATCATGTAGTGGTGCGTAGCTTTTCGGCCTTTGCTGATAATACCAAAGGCATGGTACTCCATAATAGAAGTTCGACTGATGCGTCCTAGAAGCCCTTGCTGCATGCCACGCTCGAATTTGAGAACTGCTACTTTAGGTGACGGGATCTCGACCTCGACTGGGACTTCCCGCAGTGTGACCCAAGGGGTAAGAACGCGGTAATTAGTTAGTAAGGATCCTGCTGGTAGGTACAAGGCACTTACAAGACTGTTATGAAGATAGCGAACTATAATTCTTGTGCGCTTAGTAGAGAGTGCGCGTCTGTTCTCTACTTGCTAACTTTGATATTGTAGGTATTACCTATGATTACAAAAGCCTATGTTATCTGGCCAAAACAGTTAGCATTAAGGTTAAGTTGGCCAATAGTACGTACGGCAAGTCCTAGCCACCCAATAAACCTATAGTGTTTTTCAAAGGCATTGTGATGGGTACTAACCAAGACGTTAGATGTTGGTAACATAATACAGTTGTAAGTTACTTACTTGCGCACCTATGGGAAGGCACTAATTACAGAAATAATAATAAAGATAGTTGTGACAATACTACTTGCAATCACAGCTGGATGTTAAACAGCCTCGTATCGTACTATGTCGACGATCTTGTATACAAGCCAGCTGTGGATACGTTAGCTTGTTAATCTTAGCTTAGTTTGATTAACCTACGCTGCGCTAGATAGTGCGCAACCCAAGTGAACACTGCCTAGATGCTGCAACACAGAATTGGCTACCAGTTTAACACGCAATAGAGCCCACTAGTTGTTGGTATTAGTAATAGTTTCTAATCGAGTGCGGAGAAACGTACATTTCGTAGCCTATATATAACTACTAAATACCCGTGCGCGTCGCCGCAACGATTGAATCGGCGCAACGATTGCTAAACACGAAAACAGACCCTATTAAAGATAAGGCTGCAGAGCCACCCACAATAGCTATTATTATAAGGTTCTATGGTGGGATAGGGTAAGATGCCATACAATTAATCTGTACTATCTGAATTTCTTTAGGATAGTAATACTGCAGCCCCTAGTAGTAATCTTAGGCGGTAGTAGAGGTAGAGGTTCCTTACTACTTGCACTACTTGCACTACTACTACACCTCTTTACACACTTGTCTTTTTAGGCAAGCTGCTTTAAAGCTACTCTCTTACCCTTTTAGGGTTGTTTTACAGAATTTAAGAAGTTTACAGCCTGTTTTTCCTGCTCTCTTAGTTGTTTCTTTTTAGCTGCTTCTTTAGCCTTCCTTTTCTTCTCCTTCTCCCTCTCCTTTTTAAGTCTCTCTCTCTCCTCACGCTTCTCTTCTGCAAGTTTCTTGTTAAGCAAGGCATTAGAAGCCCTAAGCTCTTTTATATCTGCTTTTTAGAGTTTTTCCTGCTCCTCTGCCTTCTCTCTTACTACATGTCTTTCAGCAGCCTCTCTAAGCTTTCTAGGGGACCACATAACAGCACTACCTTGGTATTCACCCTCCTGTTGTAGATTAAGAGTCCTGCCCTTCTTATTGTGCTTCTTTTTTATAGCTAAAGATTCTCTTAAGCCTGAGTTTTTATAGAGTAACAACTTATTCTAAACTTAGAGATAGTGAATAGTGTAAGTAACCTTTCTAGCCTCTTTTTCAGCCCTATCCTTTACTGCTGATTAAATAACCTCTCTTATCTTTCTTTAATTAGCCTCTAAAAGCGTATCTAAAGTAGAATTGTTGTCCTTATTATTAGGAGTCTCCTAGTAGAACCTCTTAAGTACAACTTCACGCTCTTTAGGCTAGATCCTAGTAGCTTAAAAAGAACTTAAGATAGTCTTCTTCCTAAATAAGGAGATCTAGGCAGACTAAAACAATAGAAAGAAATCTCCTTTCTTAGTAGGAAGAATGCCTATTAACTTTTAGAGGTAGATAACAAGCTTAGCAGAGTATAAGGATAAAAGAGGGTTAAACATCACTATATTAAGTGGCTGAAGGGTGTAAGTTAAATGAGGAGGATAGATTATTAAGAGGATCCTGTTGTTAGTACAGAACTTAATAAAATCTATGGTGAGGTGAGATTATAGCTATCTAGGATAAGTAACCTCTAAGCTCTCCCTGCTTTGGCCTTGGTGTAGCAATTAAACACCTGGGTAAGCTATGCAAACCTAAGATTATTATTACTCTATCTAGAAGGTAATGAGCTAACAAAGACTTGGTGCTCCTCCTTGATATCCTCTACCTAGGTTGATCTGATGTTGCCATTTGCAGCCTTAAAGATAATACTTGGTGGAAGAGCAGTTCTATCAGCCCCAATACAAGCCAGGACTGATATCTATTCACGTGAACTATCTTAAAGTGAATCTTTGACTTGCTTTCTCTCCTAAATTTGCCTGCTAAAGACTCTCTTGGTTCTCTTAATGCTGCCTACTATAAAGCCTTTTTTATCTATATTGTAGGTATTCTTAGGCAGTATATTATACTGCTCCATCTTGGCATGAAGTAGATTAAAGTATTAGTTGTATTTCTACTCTAAATCAGCCTTGTGGCGATTGCGGTCTATCCTAGAGGTCTATTTAGTAATAAGATTGTCTTAATTCCTGTAGATGAATCTAGTAACCTAACCTTCTCCTACCTCTCCTTTGTAGATACAAGAGGCAAAACTCCTAATTATCTCTCTTGTGGGTGGAAGGCCTTGCTCTGTGAGTCTGGTGATGTACTTTACAAGCTCTAACTCCTGTCGTGGGCTGAGCAATTGCTGCTTAATTGCCTGGTCTGTTCTTAAAGCTTGAATCTGTTTATGCCTTCTAGACAGTGTAACTCTGTGCACGCTATAGATGTTAGCAATTCTAGTATATGTAAAATGTTTTCCCTTATTCAGGCTTTTAATTGCCGCGAGCGCTTCCTCAATCCGACTCATATTGATGGAGTTGTGACGCGTTGAAGTTTGGTGTTGGTTTGGTGTTTTGAAGTTCCGGCGATTGTTGCGCCGATCCGATCGTTGCGGCGACGCGCACGGGTACCGTGATCGGCCACCCGATGCGCACGGTTACCCGATGCGCACGGTTACCCGATGCACACCCTACCTTAATTTATCTTGTTTTTGAACCTACTATAGCTTAACACTACAATGCCTTTACAAGAAGCCCTTGCAGAGATAGATAGATTAAAACCAGGAGCAAAACTTTCATACCAAGCACTTGCTAAAAAATATGGTTGCAGCCGATCAACTTTGACGCGTTAACACTAAGGTTAGGTAATACCCTACTAAGAAGAGGCATTGCAGCGACGTCTACTCTACCCACGCGATGAGGTAGAGGTTGTAAAATATATTAGAGAGCTTACAGAGAGGCACCTTATGCCTATAAGGCAAATGGTAACTAATTTTGTAACGCCTCTGTGTTGTTGGGAGCCTTCCGAGAGGTGGATAACCCGCTTCCTTAACTGTCACGCCGATGTACTTCTTCCTGCGTGGACCACGCCTATGGAAGCTGGTTGTCACCACGCTGATTCTTGTGAGAAGTATTAAGTATACTTTGAACTACTGCACAGCAAAATGGCTGAGTACAACGTGCTACCTGAGAATACCTACAATATAGATGAGAAGGGCTTCGTGATTGGGGTTACTAGGAGGAGTAAACGGATCTTTGACAAGGTACTATACCACCAAAAGCACTTCAGGCAGAGTCTCTACGATGGTAACCGCGAGTGGGTAACCCTCCTAGCGACTATATGCGCCGATGGATCAGTACTACTGCCTTGTATTATCTATCTAGCAGCTGGGCGAGCTGTTTAGGCGAGCTAGGTAGCCCTAATTAACCTAAAAAAACATGATATCTTCTTTACCACCTTACCTACTAGTTGGACGAACGACGATTTAGGTTTAATGTAGCTTGAACAGGTGTTTGAGCGGTACACTGCACTAAAATCTTGTAGAAGGTGGCGCCTACTTATCCTAGACGGTTACGGTAGCTATATAACAAAGGCCTTTATTGACTACTGCGACGCTTACAAGGTACTATTGATGGTCTATCTACCTTACTCTACCCACACGTTGCAGCCGTTGGATGTAGTTTGCTTTAAGCTGCTCGCCTAAAACTACACTAAGGAGCTAGATGCTTGCACTTAGAGAGGCCAAGGCATAGTCTCTATAAATAAGAGCGACTTCTTTAACCTATTCTGGCCGGCTTGGGTGAATACCTTCACCAAAACGTTGGTTAAGACGTCCTTCTTAGCTACAGGTATTTACCCACGCAACGCTCACCGAACACCAATCTTTTGATTTTTGGGTCTCCTTCACAGAGGCTCCAAAAATCCCAGCAACTAATCCCCCTCGCCGCGGCCACTCTGGGAGTACCTCTAACGTCCGCCTAGCCCCCCGCGCTGACGCGTAAGGGAGCTTGTTGGGATGGCAGAGTCTTCCTCCTCCCAGCACACAGGGTCCCCAGACCCTGAGATCCCTCAGCAGCTTTATACACGCGCCCCAAGACGGCCCCAGGAGTACATGCATCACCATGCACCTCTTCTGAGCAGCCAGAACCCCGGTGGGAGCGCTCCTAAACCTCGAGTCTCTGATGCCGTCCAACGCCACATCACCGAGACTCAGCAGACTGCCCAGCTATGGAACACCATCACTGCTGCCTTTGCAGCAGCCGTAGATCAACACGCAGAAGGCTATACTAACCCTCAAGAAGCCAGAATCGCCGAGGAGCTGCAGCAGAGAGTCGTTCTGGCTCTAACCTCTCTCTCCTTGAGCAACTCCCCCCCTAGTTCCCGCTGGAGCAGCGACACCAGTCGCAGCAACCCCGGGAGCCAAGAGTCAGGACGCCGCTCTTGGGCGGACGTAGCCAGAGACCCCCAAATCTCAGATAGGGGTGCCAACCGACCCCTGATCCCTGCTAGATCCCGACCTGGCCCGCCGGCTACGCCGAAAGAGGACAATCGAATCTTCATAGCTATCTCCAACCCGACAATGCGACTGCAACAACCCTCACCGTTTGCGGTAAGGCAGGCAGTATGCAAGAGCATAGGAGGAATCACCCTTAAGGACATACCTACCGCATCACCAATCAAAACAGGCTGGGCGATCACCCCCGCTAACATGTCTATCCGGGACCAACTTATGACCCAAGAAAACCAGGAACTTCTAGTAAGAGCACTAGACGGAGACGCGGTAAGGATCCCAGAACGCTGGATCAACTACGCAGTACAAGGAGTACCTAGCTCTTTCCGGACCCTGGACGGCACAGAACTACCCACTACTATCCAGCTAGTGGAGGAAGAGGCCTGCTCGCAAACAGGCAAGCAGCCGGTCAGCTGCAGGGCCTCACGACATGGAGCCAACCACCGTGGCCTTACTACCTGGATCATCTCTTACAAAGAGCCAGTCCGCTCGTTCCGTCTTTTTGGTATCAGCGAGTACTCAAAAGTGATCAACAAGCACCCTACCATACAGCGCCACAACCCAGGCTGCCAGGGCTACTGTAACGCTGCCCGGTGCACTCAGGTAGCGCGCTGCGTGCACTGCGGAGATCGCACAGACAGACACCAAGGACAGTATGGGGACAGCTGCCCCCACAAAGCCGTGTGCGCCAACTGCCACGGACCACACCCAGCTAGCCACGCCAACTGCCCTGCAGCCCCTCGCCGGGTCAACGGACACACCATCAAGCCTACGAGGGCCGAGCTGAAGGCTATCCGTCGCGCAGGCAAGATAGCACAGCAGCACCTCTACAGGACCGTTGAAGAGACCCTCAGACAGGCAACACTTCAGCCCGAGGCTACCCCTACAGAGACATTGGAGACAGCGCCTCCCCACCCTTGCACCCAGAGGCAAGAAGGAGACAACAGAGCGTCACTTCCTACAACCACTGCCTCCTATGCATCCTCCTCTACCACTGGCGGAAAAAAGAGACCAAGGCGGGCCGCCACGGGCCAGAGAAGTCTCAATGTAGGACAACTGTCTGCCGGCAGCATCCGCCCACAATCAACTATCCACACTGACCCGTCCACCTCGGAGAGGGAAGACGCCAGCATGAGCGATGACCCGCCATCAACATGCTAGAACACCCCTACAACATCACAGCCTACAACAGGCGTCAACAACCCAGCCTACCGAGCAAACAACTCCGCGTGTGCTGGGCTAATGTCAGCAGGAGCTCGCCCTGGCACATCACAATGCTAGAGGTGGCCTTCCAGAAGGGCATAGACGTGGTGTGCGTACAGGAGCCCTTCACATGTGCCAAGTCCAGAACTTCTACCCACCCTGGTTTCATACACCTCGCACCTATCAGCACCTGGGACAGCCCCAACACACCAGGCTCAGCCCGCCCTAGGGTGATGACCTACATCCGCAAAGGACACCACCTACGATACCAGGCTAGAGAGAGCCTCAACCACCCAGACATGCTGTGGGCTGTAGTGAATGGAGTTGCCATACTCAACTGCTACAGACAGCCACACACCCCAGACGTCATCCAATACGTCACACATCTCATACCTCCTCAACTCTGCCTTGTAGGGGGCGACTTTAACGCCAGACACGAATCCTTTGAGCCTACTATCACTGCAGCCAACGGAGGTGTGGAGCTAGCTAGATGGGCTGCTAACGCCTCTATGGACTACATTGGTGTGCCAGGGCAGCCAACACACTGCGCTGGCCATGTCCTGGACCTTACCTTCTCTAACATCCCATTCGCCCAGTCTGCTGTGGATGCTAGCATGCACAGCGGGTCAGACCATGAGACGATAGTAACCTCTGTTCCCCTCTCCACTCCAGGCACTCCGCATCTAGAACAGTACCATTACAGGGTCCCCGAGGCAAGCCTACCCAAGTTCGCTGGGCTAGTGGAGATGGGTGTCCAGAACATCCCAGACCCGCTTGCAACACAGGACGCAGCACAGCTAGAGGAATGTGTCGCGCTGCTTACAGAGACCATACAGCACTCTGTACAGACAGCAGGCAAGCCCGACCGCAAGGAAGGCCGCGCTGCACCATGGTGGACCAAGGAGTGCAAAACTGCCTACCAGGCCTACAAACAGGCTAGACAGCTCGGCTCTGGCAGTCTACTAGAGGAGAGACAGGCCTTCAAGACTACCGTCCGACAGGCCAAGAGGCAGTACTGGAGGCATGTCATCGACAATGCCAAGGACGATAAAGGCCTGTTCAAGATCATTGCCTGGCACAAGCTCACACCAGAGAACCAGGACACTCCTCTTGTAGTGAATGGCACAACCATATCTGACTCGCTGGAGAAGGCAGAGGCGCTTCGAGAGCAAGTCCTCAACCGGTACACGGCAGAGGATGACCTCAGACACTACCCAGGCCAGGAGAATGCAGATCCCCTCCCGTGGAGCACACACATCTCACTAGAGGAAACGGAGCGAAACACGGTAGGGGTCTCGAGCACCTCACCAGGCACTGACCGCTCTACTGTGCGACTACTCCGTGCCTGCTGGGCTCAGGTTGGGGAACTCATACGAAGAATCTTCCAGCGATGCCTTGAGCTCAACCACTTCCCAGCACAGTGGAAGCTTGCAGAGGTGGCAATGATACCCAAGACGGGGAGGACTGACCGAACGTCGCCCCGCTCCTGGAGACCTATAGCGCTTCTCTCTTGCATTGGAAAGGGACTTGAACGAACAGTAGCCAGAAGAATCGCGTGGACGGCCATGACACACAAGATCCTCAGCCCCCAGCATGGCGGCGCCCTCCCAAAACGCTCTGCAGCAGACCTCACTGCAGCGTTCACCCACGACACTGAAGCAGCATGGATACTTGGAAAGCATGTCACTATGGTCACCCTAGATGTGCAAGGCGCCTTTGATGCGCTCCTCAAGAACCGCCTGTTACACCGAATGGCCCAACAGGGCTGGCCACAAAGGACCATGCTCTTTGTAGACTCGTTCCTCACGGCCCGGAGGGTTCGGGTCCGCCTTGGACAGGTCACTACTCCTAGCTACCCTGTCGCCTGTGGCACACCCCAAGGCTCGCCTCTCTCGCCTGTCCTGTACACGCTGTACCTAGCCGAGCTACTATCTATGGACACAGAACGGAGGTTTGGATATGCAGACGACGTGTGTCTATACCGGGCCTCACACTCTATGGACAACAACGTGGAGCTGCTAGCATCCGATCTACGGCAGATCAGAGCATGGGGCGAGGCGAACAAGGTCACCTTTGCCCCAGAAAAGCAGGAAATGATACACCTGACTAGACAGCGGAGCAGCTATGCACCACCATGTGTTGTAGACGAGCAGCTCACCATCCACCCTATCCTCCCAGGTGGAGAGCACAGCCAGCCAGCCCTGCGTTGGCTAGGAATGTGGTTTGACCGCAGACTTACCTTTCGTCGACATGTAGCCACACGCACTGCCAAAGCTGCCAAGGTAGCCTATCATATTCGCAGCCTAGCTAGGTCTACCTATGGACCACCAGCCAGCTCCCTCCGCAAGGCTACTATTGCCTGTGTGTACCCGTCGCTTCTGTATGGGACGGAGTGCTGGTACAGAGGCCGCACGAAACAACCACACTCACTCAAACCAGGCGGGCCGCAAGAGGTCAGCGCTTACATTGGATGGCACATAGCTGCTATAGACAAGACACTCGCTATAGCAGCAAGGGGCATCCTACCAGCGTGGAGAACAACGCCTATAGCTACACTCTTACGTGACGCCGGACTGCTCTCGGCAGCAGTCGCACTCGAGGAAGCTAAGCTCAGATTTGCAACCCATCTGCGCACTACAGATGCAGACCACCCTCTTACTAGGCGCACAGCGGTACCTATCGTAAACAGGGGCGTAAAAACCGGACAACCCCAGCGAGTCAAGACGAAAGTCCAGCAGATGGCTTCTCTTCTACCAGAAATCCCTAGGACCACGCTAACAGCCCCTCACTACTCAACTGGCTGCCGAACGGACCCAACGCTCGGCATAAACAAGAAGACTGCAGCCACGGCTTTCAATGAATGGTGGGCCCAGCTCTCGCCACTAGATGTCACTATCTTCTCAGATGGCTCTGAACAGTACACAAAAGAAGGAGAAAAGCGGGTTACCTACGGCTTTGCAGTCTATCAGAACAGAAAGCAACTGCAGACTGGACGCGGCTCACTCCACCCTACCTCGCACGTCTTTGACGCTGAGGCAGTAGGCGCGTGGAGAGGCCTCCAGCACACTATAAGACAACCCGAGCTCCGCACCCACCGAATCTGGCTGTGCATAGACAGCACCTCAGTGATATGGTGCCTCAGGGGCGACGCACCCCCTACCTCGCAATGGGCCTTTCTTGAGTGCCACGGCGCCATGGATACACACGACGTCTCCATCAAATGGGCCCCTGGACACCTGGGCATTGAAGGGAACGAGGCAGCAGACAGACTAGCCAATCTGGAAGCCCAGCACCCATCACCCCCGACTGGAAAAGCCGCTCTGCCTACACTCTCGGGCATCAAGACAGTGGCCCGCAAGACACTGCGCCGCACACAACGAACCTGGTGGTCTGACAAGAAGACCAAGCTCTCGAGATGGTACAAGAGCTGGGACTTGGACTATGCACCGCGCAGAGGTCCTAAGGAGCTAGATCTACCAAGAGCCATCCTAGCGAAACTGCTTTCTATCCGGACTAGACATGGCGATTTCGCCTGGTACCACCGAAAGTACAACCATAAGGATGCAAACCTCACCTGCTCATGCAGACAGGACAAGACACCAGAGCACCTTGCGCTATGCCGCAAGACTCTAGGGACCTTTAGTAGATGGCCACTACGACCACCTATACCACCATCTAGCCAGGCTGAGGGCCTAGCGTACACTGCAGCACTAGTCGGTGATCCAGAGGCCTTTGAAGCCTTTATTAAACTCACACAGTACTACACTAGGATCTGCCCTCGCTAGCTCTTGCAGCCCTGCAACAGCAACAGGCAATGCAGCACCCAGCAGAACTAGGTCCAGCACCATAGCTGCAACACTCCCCACCCCTCTTCCCCTCTCTCTTCCCCCACCCACCCACACACACACTCACACACACACACACACTCTCTCTCTCTCTCTCTCTCTCTCTCTCTCGGCACATGGATGCCTCAAAATGCAAGGAAATCACCTAATGTACATACACCGCTCAGCCTCCCCAACTGGAAGGGGAGCTGTTGTTCTGAAATGGTAGCAATACCCGCGCAGGCAAGAAATGCTTTCTAAGGTAGTGTCAGCACAATAATTCCATAGCTTAGCACGTCGTATATGCCCTTCGGGAGGCGAGATGGTGGACCTAATCCCCATCAACTAGACGAAAAATGAATACCAACCAACCAACCAACCCACGCAACGCTGACGTTGTACTTGATAAGTTTAAGCTACCAACTCTAGTTAAGCTCGCAACTCTGCCAGAACAAACAGCACTTACTGCTGCACCTACTGCACTAAACTGGCTAAAAGCCAAGTCTCTATTGCGGGAGGTTGTGGGGGATGAAGGTAGTAGTTAATTAGGCCCGCTTGAACAGGCTATCCACCAACTCCACGTGCAGTTTGAGTTGGTACAACACGAATTAGAAGAGGCCAAAACAGAGCTGGCGACTCAGAAGAAGAAGCTAAAGAAGCAGAAGGTACTACCTCTATACACACGTCGAATTGAGAGGCATGGCGGCGCAGTTTGGTGGAGTCCTTCATCTAAACAAGAGGCCGACGCACGCGACCGCGCAAATGAGGCCTATGAGGAGCAGTTGGAACTGGAAAAGGCGACTAAACGAGAGCTTTAACAGACCAAAAAGCTACTACAACAAAAAGAGAAGGACGAGAAGCAGGCGCGGCGTGCAGCAGAGAAGGAGGAGCGGGCCCGGGTCAAAGCTGTGAAGGACGCCGAAGTAGCTGAACGCTGGGCAGAAAAACAGCGTGAGAAACAAGCTCGCGACGCTTAAAAAGCTATACTATTACCCAAAACAGGTAAGCGAAAGGCCTCACAGTCTACAGCACCCAGAAAGAAGCAAAATCGCGGTGGTGTGGGTGGTGGTAGTCGGCCTATCGCTCATGATCGTTCCCCATCCCCACCACCAAAACCCAACAGCCGTGGCCGCAAGATCGCTCCACCAAAAAGATTTCAGTAGCAAAGTTTGTTGCATAAGTTTATAGAGCAATCCACCAAAAATTCTTTTAATAATATCTATTGTATGTGGCTTAACTTTAACAACATAACTTGATGATTTTGATGATTTTTTTTTTGGTTTTTTTTTTTTCAATCGCCCCACCCCGTGATGCACGCCGACGCGTACCGGTATCTGTCGCAAGTGCAAGTACGCTCTTGCCACGGCGAATTCTCAGGTCGCCACCCACCTCGACAAGAAGCACCGCGTTTCCAAGGAACTTCGAAAGGGACTTACGCGATATCTGCGTCAGCACCCCTGCAAATTCACAGACCCAAGCAGCATCCCTATCCGTCCGCACGGATCTGAACCACACCCAGAGCTCCAAGTGCATGAAGGCTTTGCCTGCCGGAAGTGCGAGTTCTACACTGCTAGCTTGAAACGAGACGGGGTCCGACTGACAGCACGAGCGAAGATGAAGTGGATGAACAGATCGACAGAGAGACCACAGACGAAGCTGGCCAAACAGATCCAGAGGAGGACGAAGAGAATTTCGAATGCGATGCGGAAGAGAGCTCAGAGGAGGATCCAGTGGATAACGTCAGCCAGACCGACTCGTCCTCACATGAATCCACCTTGAGCGATAGGTCCAGCGAAATACATGCTGCTGCTGCTGAGCTGCTAGAGCTTCTCTTTGAACTATGCGTTGCGTTCATGACGGAAGAGTTTAGGGATGGCCAGCCTAGCTCTAGTATACTGTGTTGACCTCTCATGTGATCACGCGTTAACCCCGCGCTGCTGCCTATCGCTGCCTACTGTAACGCGTCACCTATCCATCAGACTCACCAGTATATTTTACTAGCTAGATACCTTCATTAGCAATCAACCCAGTCTCTCATCTTCTCCGCACCATCATCCTTAGATACTGGTATATACAGCGGCGTCCTGGCGCTGCAAGGCACTGGAGAGACCTTCCGGAAGGCGAAGTTATTCACGCCTATCTTATCGCAACTCATATACATCCAACGACTGTTGTTCCTCGAGTATGCCTTGCCCTACGAGGCGTACCCGCGAATAGGGTTAGAACGACGGCCACGCTACGGACAGCTAGAGCGATTGAATACTGTGCGACTCAAGTACATGGTAAAAGGTGCCATGTATCCTCTCGAAGAGTTCCAGAGTCTTCGAGACTTTGGTCGAGTGATTGGGCGCACAGATCCTCCATCGTTTCTCTTCCGTTGGAGCGATGATGGCCAGACCATCTCACATGGCACCAAACACGTCACTATGGACAGTTTCCGCCGCTTCAGCGAGGTCTTCGTGGATGAAGCAGATGACATCTGCCGAGAGCTGATGTTCGGAGTTCTTCTCTAGTCGTTGTAGATCTTAGTCAGGTGAAGGATGACCGGCCAGACATCCTGACGGGCTACACGGACGCGAACTGGGGAAGAGACAACGATCGCCGATCGACTGGAGGATATGTCTTTACGTTTGCCGGCACTGCCATTAGCTGGAAGTCGAAGCGTCAAGCTACTGTGGCACTTTCTAGCTGCGAGGCTGAGTACATTGCAGAGTCTGAGGCCGCGAAGGAAGCAATATGGCTGCAGCGGCTGCTATGTCAGCTGAGAGTCGATTGCTCTCAGTCGAACACGCCGAAACCAGTGACTATACTGGGAGATAATCGAGGGGCCTTGGCTCTGGCGAAAAACCCAATGTACCATGCAAGAACCAAGCATGTTGACATCCGATATCACTTCGTACGAGAGAAGGTGGAAGAGCAGCTAATTAAGATGGAATGGATCGCAGGCGGGCTGAACCCAGCGGATGGACTCACCGAGCCACTGGGCAAGACGAAGTTTGAGTCCTTTCGACGGATGCTGGGCCTGCGAAGGGTCGATGAGTAAGCAACCGCTCCAGGAGCACGGGATGACTCATGCGAACCCGACATCATCAAGAGGGAGTACTCCCCTCATCGAGGGGGAGTGTCAAGATGGACGATGAAGGCAATGGTCATGTGACCTTGTCTACATGACTAATTAGCGTCATTACTTAGTCTCAGGCCCAGCTTGATTAATGAGATAACCCTTACATCCCCAAAGTTTTACACATAGTTCTAGCGCGAGGCCTTTACAGCTGGTGCTCGCCTTACAGAGAACCCCAGATGATCCAGGCCTGGAGATGGCCAGCTTGAGCTGCCTTAGAGATTGCAAAGCTTAGGTACCGTAGTCTCAGAGAATCCTTAACTAGATTCCTACAAATAACTGCTACAAATCCAATAATATCTAAGAATTGTTACTCTCTACTGCTCTAGATAGGACTAAAATGAAAAGGTCGCCTGGGCTCTTTTATTTTGCCAACAGGGCATCCGCTCGCCTCGCAAGCTATGGCCTTACAGCTGCGCCTTCTAGTACCTATGGCAGCACTTCCATCCTGTCAAGAGCGGCATAACCAACGGCACAATCTTCAAGCACCTTGGTTCTGCGACTGGTGAGCCCGCGTCCTAGCCTGATGCACGTCTGTGCAGTGTAAATGCCTAAGGCGGGCCAACGGGACTGATATGGCTGCGCACACCTGTTTAGCAGAGCTTGCTGAGCTGAATGCTTAGGAAATGTGTTCAAGTATTTCCATGTCTATGCTATAGAATTAGTACAAAAATGTATGCACGCATGATCGTACTTATAATCGTGTGAAATGGTAATCCTGAAATGCCTACCTGCTGCCTGTCTCGAAGCCAATGGCACGCATCTCCTCAGCCACAATTGGTGTGCACCACATATAATTGTATCTTAATCGCTGATATAGTACTAATATTTCTCACTTTATAAGTTGTGTCCTATTGAGCTAAATTGTGCCACCCTTTAGAGCAGCAGTTTCGTTCAACGGCGTCGTGGCAACCTTCAAATTGCAATATTCTACCCAACCGTCAAGGTTCTTTCTTTTCAGTACTGTACTAAATCCACTGATGTTCGTTTCTCCGTCCTTTCCACATAACTCATTGACAAGCTTCGTCTCCACGCCACTGTCGGAATCAGCATCTTTGTTGGGATATTCGATATGAAGAACTGGTTTGCCAGTCTCGATAAATCTCTGGAATTTCTCGCACTCATCGTTCTGCACGCATTCCTCATTGACGGAGAAGTCTACGAGTGGTAGAACAGCTGGGATGATACGATCCGCGTTCTTGAGCCCTAGACTCAGGTTGAGAGGGCGTGTAATCGAAGAAAGGAACTCCAGAAGAGCGATCGAATCATCTGAAGTTAAGTCCAGTCCGTTGTCATTATCCTGCACGCATCTCAGTGGGAAGTTGGCAATCAATTCTTAGAGGCTTACATAACCATCGACGTTATCAGGATCCACACCATCGCATCTCTTGTCACTGGCTAACTCCACTCTGCTTTTCATGATATTCCGCACACTCTCGCTGCTGATATTCAACCATGTCTCACCAGGCCAGCCGTCCAACTCTTTCCCTTTGTCGGCTGCTCGGAAGCTTCTTGCATCTGGCCGCCAGTTTTCGAAGCTGCCTGCACTGAAATAGCAGATGACCTTCTTGCCGAGATTGTGTAGTGCCTCGATCGTATCTGCAGGTGTGTCGAATAAGTCCACGTCGAAAATAGCCACATCTGGTGTGGTTGAGTTGAGATCAGCGGCCAAAAGCGGTGGCTGCAAGAGGGTGATCTGCCATGTGTCGTTCACTTTTGGTGTCCAAAGGAGGGTTGGCATTCGCGGGGATGGCGATATGTAGGATGGCTCTGGTAGCTCTGACACATCGAGGTTGCGACTGCGTCGTCCAATAGTGAAGCCTAAGCCGAGGCCCAGCGCTAGTCCTAGCACCATGATTGTGATGGTTACTCGTATTAGGACCTTTCTGTGTGAAGCACGTTTCCGTGGCAACGATGCGGCTTCCTCCCCAGATGTGCAGATCTCTTCATAGTTTGGTGTCAATAACGAGAGTTTGATCCGACCTTGGGGTGCGGGATAGCACTCCAAATAAATTGACTTGATGGTGCCGTCCGCTCAAGCTTAGCGGGAAGACGAGAAGTCGACGAAGAACTCGAAGACCTGCGTTCATGTGAGTGCTTCAACGCCGGAGGAACTCCGCTACCACTGTGGCTGTGCGCTTGACAGGTCTGGAAACCGCAGTTCGGGCTGAACTAACGAGCTGAACTAGCTAAGCGAGCGGAGCCGGGCAAGCGAGCAGAACCAGGTAAGGTAAGCGAGCAGGACCAGGTAAGGTAAGCGAGCGGAAACGAGCGGGCTGAACAAAGAACAGCCAACTGTCTATAATCTTTAATATATGGGTAGAGCAAAGCAAAGCCCTGCAGACTAATTGCTTGCTTACGCCTTGGCTTTGTCTAGACTGTAGAAAGCTAGCTTCGCTACCTAAGGAAAATTTGCAGATAATTGAGTAGATTGATCATCGCACTGCGCAAAGCTGAAAATTTACCCCTCTGTATTTAAAAAAAAAAGGGAATACGCTACTGCAGTAGGGAGCCATTGCTTTCTGCACTTACATGCAGCTGAAATGGGCTACTGTAGCCTTTTCTCATCTCCAAGCTACTTTCAGCTCCTCGGGCTCTCGTTCAGAAGGTAGGAATGCGGGTCTGCAAGGACGCTGCCATGAGGCGACCCAGCTTGAACGCTTCTGATTGGGAACGTTTCTGAACTCCATTAATTTCGTGAGGAAGTGGTAGCATCAGATGACACAAAGTGGTTTTTTAAGAAACACGAATATCACACCCTTGACCATTGGTAGCATTGGCGAGCTCGATGAAAACAACTCCTTACATCTATAGCCTGAGTTTTCCTTTCGATGTGCCACAACCTTCTATCGACACTATTTCCAATCACAAGCGTTCCCCGCTTGCCACGAATCTCAGGTCTGCAGGAACGGTCCGACAATACCGTAAAGCAGATGTTGTCACTGGAAACATACGAAGTTGGACTGCCATCTGGCACTGCGCCTACAGTCACCGTCCCTTTGTACATCTATCCTTCTCCAGGATCTTGGGAACCACTCCACGTCGCAATTGCAAGGAACCCTGACCTACACTTCTATATCATCCTGAATCCGAACAATGGTCCAGGCAGTCCTGTACCAGATGCACATTATATTACCGAAGTTGCTCGCCTGAGGATAGCGGCCAATACTACGCTCTTTGGCTATGTCCATATGAGTTGGGGTGAGCGGGAACATGATCACGTTACCGCGGACATCTCCACCTGGGCAGCTTGGACCTACTATCCTAATTACGACATTCACGTGGACGGGATTTTCTTGGACGAGGCACCAAGCAGTGTCGCGTTCCTAGAGCATGTCAGGGCCTTGAAGCATCACGCTAAGACAATATTCTACGGGAACATCATACTCTGGACAAATCCAGGTGTTCCTGTTGACAGCGCATTCTATGCTGAGGCAGATATAATCAACGCTTGCGAGGACAATCATGATCACTATATGCGTCAGAAGTCTATCTTCTCCATACCGGTCTCCTTACGGCCAAAGACCTCCATTTTAATTCATGATTATACCGGGTCGATAAAACAACTCCGTCTGGACGTAGAGACCTTGCGGCATGCAGGCTATCGTTTGGCCTTGATTACAGCTGACTCTGATTACACAAATTTCTCCGCATTGTGGCTAGAGTTTGTGGCGGCTCTAGCAATCGAAAACGATTAGCTATGCTAGGTAGACCCAGTTATGCTATGCTGTAACCGTACTGGTGTCAGTGCTTTAGTTTAGATAATCAAGTTCAGGCAAAGGACTGTAAGCCGGTCTTCTGATCGTCACTGATAATACAAAGGCGAACGCTTGATAGTTTTCCCTATGTAGTTGGCTAGAAATCAAAGGGCGACTAAATCGAGACTACGTCCAATACGGCGCTAGCTACGCGACACTGCGAATGAATCTGAAAGAGAAGAAAGATGATTCCGTAGCAGAATAGGTGTGCTGAGTGAAGAATCTAAATAGAGACTGGCGATCCAAGTTGAAATGAAACAGACGACCCGCTCAAAGTGGTCCAAATGGTTAGTGGATCACTGCCAATTTTCTCACGAGTAGTACTACTTGCGGCAGTTGTTGCCGACCCGGGAAAGGTTACTGGAACAGGCACACTGCAGGTGTTGCTGTTTGCACCGACCGTGACTCCGACGATAGAGCTAGCATCACTCGAGAGGGTGTATGACAGATTTGGTTGGCACTGATCGTGAGCCATACGATTCATAAATAGCGCCCTTAGGTCTTAGTCAGAGAAGGTTCGATAGTGAGTTATTGTTTGTATGGACTTACGCAATGTCATCATGCTTGAGTGTTAGAATAGGCCAGCTTGTGAGGCGGGTCATCTCCTGAACGACAGACTCCACCCAGATCATCAGTAACGACAGGTTGCCGGATTTGGGCCCCACAGTGAAGCTTGGAACATCCAATTGGCGCAAGTTTGCCTGATGGAACATGTAGGGGTCCTGACGCAATCCGAGTAGATGGCGTGTGTTTGTTACACGTGCGTTAGAAAGGAGAGCATTGAAGTCTCCACTTCCCCCCGACGTGTTGATCCACTCTTGCGTCGTACAGTCTGGCAGATCGCAATTATAGTAGATTGTGGTAGCCCAGCGTGGTATTATCTCCAAGCCTGCATAACCGTTTGAAGCAACGTTGCTGATCAGGGGCCAGAATTCATTCTGTTGGGCAGCCGATATGCCAACCTGCCGCAACCAGGCAAAGTTGAAAGATACATCTTTGGAGGCATCGGAGTACGTGGCGTTATTCACATTCTCATGCGTGAATGTGTGCGAAACATGGGCAAACGCATCCCTGTTGCTCGGAGTCATGATCCATGACGCAAGAGGGTCGAGTTTTGCACACGACAGGCTCCACTTGTAAGTCGTCGGAGTATTTGACCAGATATTCGTGCCAGTCCCGAGTGGTTTCTGGAACTCCAATGACGTGTCCATTTGTTCTGGATACTCGATAGCAGTGTTAGGCGTACAGAGTTTGGTGCCGGCATTGTCGTTGGCTTCCACAGCAGCCTCGATGTCACCATTTCCGTTGTGGCCAAGTTCGATGAAATAGTTCGATCCAGCCGGCATCCGGGATTTGATGTTCTGCATCCATGACACATGAGCTTGAAGGTCGCCAGGGCGGATCCTAAAGGTCGTGTTGGCCGGCTGGTAGAGGTCTGTCTCAAGGTGCACATCGTCGATTTGGGTGCTCCTAGATACGACGGTGACCGACGACTGAGGCTGCTTGTTAGCCATGATTGACATGAGATCAAGAATCTCTGTGCTTTGACTTACAAAGACCACGTGTAAGCCAGTGGATGTAAGCGTATTGAAGGAAGTTTGATGTTGGCGCCCAGTCGGTAGCCCAGCCAGTAAACCACACCATCTGCTGACGCCGACCGAAATTGTTAATGACTGCTGCACTTGTTGTTGTCGTGAAGGGTCCTCCTGGGGCAAACTGAGCAACTTCAGTGGCATACTGGAGTTTGTGATCGTTGCTGGATAATGCCATAAGCCCTGTGTGCTAATGGTGGCCCCGCTGTCGTCATTGCGTCAGTCTTCCATCTACGAGAACAGGGCTTGACCGTCTCAACTTACACTTTCAGATTAGCTGTAGGGAAGTTTGCAGCATTGCTGATGCTCACAAGCTGCTCGACACCAGCGTTGCAACAGCCGGCCCCGTTGATCGCTGTAGCCGTGCCTGACCTGGGTGTTAGTCGATCGACGCCCAAATATACACATGTCTCGAGCGTCGAGGCTACAGGGTTCTTACCGAAATCCGGCCCTGGGTAGACATCGAGTCGAACCATGCGCGCACCAAAGGTGGTCTGATAGTCGTAGAGTTGCTGCCATTGTGCCGGCGTCAAGGCGCTGCTCCAGTTTTTACCGTAATCGTAAGCGACTTCGCTTAGCACCACAAAGCCCCCATAATTGCCTTGAGTGGAAGAGGAGTTGAGCACAGGCAGAGTGACGCCGGATTCAGGGACAAGGACGAGTTTGTAAGGTATACCATAGCCATTGAACCCAGATGTTGCCGAATAGCTTGATGCCGTGTCTCTAGCGAAGACCAGTATAGTGCTGGACATGCCGATCGCATTCGCCGCTGTCACCATCCATGTTATAAAGAGGAGTGCAGAGCAGCGGATTTGGAAACGGACAGAGTTGATAGCAGCCATATTTTCGTGATTTAATGGTCAACGAGGACACTCAGTCACAAGTAGTGTGGATGAGCAAGAGTATAGCTCAGTGAGAGCATGGCTTATATCCTTACAGACACAAAGCGGAGGGAATTGTCCATTGAACATGTACCGAACACGGACAAGTAAATTTAGTCAACGCTTCAACTTCGGTAATGGTACCCATGCCCGGGGAAGAAGAATGACTATCGAGGCGTGAACATGCAATGCGTTGGGAATCAATACAGCCACCCGCTGGTTTCGCACTATCCCGCATGTTCCAGGAAATAGAAGGGTGTATGATCTAGAGCGGCCACGTCTTTTGCGTGGCGTGTGTCCTGCCAGAGCTACGTCGAGCATGCTATGAGGTTGTCAGGTTTTCGGTTCCAGGTGCAAGGGACGAGGCCTTCATGTTGCAGAAATCTCCCAGGCGAGGAACGACGCTAATAGTGAGGTCGCCAAAACAAGCCTTTTTGACAAGCGCGTTGTTTTTTCTCCGCACTTCACGACCCCTAGGTCTTGGTGGAAGCCCTCAAACTGACGGAACTCGACGCAGCGCTCCAAATGTTGAGTGTGCTAGTGGCTTCAGGCCGGACATTTCCACAGCAAGCTGAACTAGCAGAAGCACATGAACAGCACGCAGCCATCCTGTTCCCGAAGTTGACGCACTTGTCTTGGTCTCTGAGCTCTTGCCAGATCACGGATTTCAGGGTGTTACTTAGCGCTCCCAATCTCACCTCGCTACAGATCGTTCTGGATTCACGAGACCGCGGAACCAACCAGGCGCTGACGTGGGCCAATTCATCGAACTTCGCATACAAATTGCGAAAACTCACGATCAGAATGGCTGGTACATACGTTGGGACGGACATCTTGTTGAGGTGCATCGGCGAAATGACCAGACATATCATCAAAGATTTTACCGCAGAGGTATTTGGAAGTGCACGTGGGGTCGAAAGCTTACCCGGAGAGGGACGCTTTCATGAGCTTGTTTTTGAGAACGTCAAATACGTTGTCCTTTACTACTATGGCAACGGCGAAGGAGACATGGACGATCCGGCCGACCCCGACATCAGCTGGATCGCATTCGTAAAACTGTGCGAACGGGCAGACTTTGTTCGTCTGCGAACTGCGTCAGGGGAAAGGATGGTCAAACGATCAGAGTGGAGCTCATAGATTGCGCACCTAGGTACAAAGCCGAGGCAATTGTCAATTGCTGATGCAGTTCAGAATAGCTGAATAATTCATCGGACGTACGAAACAGACAACCTCTTTAGGTCAGTCATGCTCCATTGGGAGCCGTTATGACGAATGACTACTTATGCTCGCAATGAAGCCATAGTTATCAGATTTGACGGTCGGCTTTATTTGTTGCACAGTATGTTGACTAACGATATACGGTGTGTCTTCGGCCTTGGATACGGGATCAATTAAGCTGACGTAGGCTTCACCGACTGAAGTTGCTTCTATTTCGTGTTCACCCCACCTTGCAAGGGCTAGAGATTGCATTGCTGACATAGCTTTTCACAAGATCTTTTGTCAAGTCAAGGTTCTCTATAAAGTTCCGTCCGGTTGGTTGGGCGTTTGCTCAATCATCAGGTAGTGCTGGTAGCTCTTCTCGTATAGCCGTGCAAGCAATTTGTCGAAGACATAAAACTGAAGGTGGTGTCTTATCTCAACTTGAGGAGTGAAATAATGAAATAAGGACTTGTGCGAGGAAACGAGCGTCACGCGGCGTAGATCAGTGATCGTGGCTCCGCTAAACGTCTGATGCTATGTACACAGAGACAGAGAGTATGACCGCTCTCGTCTTGACGAGGTGATGGTCGGAGATGAGATTGATCGTCGGGCTCTAGCTGATTCGGCCGATCTAACGTCGAAAATGGAGCCACCAGCAGTTCTAGTGCGTCCGTATTAAGGCAACTATAGGGGTAAAAGTGGAGCCAAAGCCCATCTCCGCATGGAGGACGTGGTGGTTCTTAGGTGGCTGGCATGAGTTATGGCGTTGAGTTATGGCATTGAGGATTTTGCTGTGTTTTTGGTGATCGCGTGCAGCACGCGGAATCGCACAGCACGCGCACGGGCACGGAAGAGGTCTCTGGGTCAGGGTCCACTGGTCGACCCCAGAACGAGCCGCAAGGGCGTTCACGCGGGCCGTCTCGTTCCAGTCCCCGATGATCTCTCCTAACATTCTCGCGGCCTACATGCTGATCCCGCTTGTTTTTCCGAAGAGACGTGTCGATATGCAGCCTCTCCCTGCGGGGTGAGCTGAGCTGAGGTCCGCGTTCTCGATCATAAGTGCAGGGATGATACCGTGCACGGACTCGTGATGCGCATGGACGCGTGATGCGCACCCAACCACTTTTGACCCCCAGATAAAAGTGAGGCTATTGAGCCACACACAAACGCGATCATCACGAGAAAAGCTGGTGGATTAATCTATTGACTATTGCGCACATTTTGACGATCTCATTTTGTACGTAGGCTTGGTGTAGCGACCGCTCTTGGTCTTGACAGGTGGTGGTGGTGGGGACGGCTTATGAGCAACCTGCCGACTGCGCACACCACCACGACCACGACGCTTCGTTACTTTTGACTGCAATTGCTGTGAGGCCTTGCCTGTAGCCTGTTTAGGCAATTGGATACTTTTTCCAGCGTCGCGAAGCGCTTTTGCAGCTGCTCTGGCTGCCTTGCGAGCGTCGATTTGAGCGCGCTCTTCAGCACGCTTCTGAGCGCGCTCTTCTGCTACCCTCTCTCTCTCTGCACGCTTCTGCTCTTGCTCTTTGACCTTAAGCAGCTTATTTTGGTGTTGAATTCCACGCCTGGTAGTCTTAGCAGCGTCTTCTTCTAATTTCCGCTGCTCAATTGCCTTAAGCTCTTGTTCAGCTCGCTCTTTCGCACTTGGGCTGTTCAAAACAGCTCCACCTTGCACGTTAGGGTCAGTAGGTTGCAAAGGCAGTACTTTCTTCTTCTTCCTCTTCTTCTTATTAACTGATAAGGCCTCTTCAAGGCCCTCTACCTTGTGCTTATATAGCTCTAATTGCACATGGAGTTGGTGGAAGGCCTGGTCAACTGCTGCAGCGGTACCAGGTTGATCACTTGCCCGCTCACGCCTTAACAGCCTCTGCGTCTTCAGATAACTAGGTGAACTAGGTGCTGGCTGAAGCTTTGATGGCTCTGGAGTCGTGCTAGGTGACTGAGGTGGTGGTGTTTTGAACCCGATCGAGTATAACGTCAGCGTTGAGTGGGTAGATTCCAGTGCACTCAAAGGCTCGCTTGACCAACGCCTCAGTGAAGGTACTCTTCCAGGCCGCCCAGAAAATAGAGAAGAAGTCGCTCTGATTGACTGGGCACCAGCCTAGTGTGGTGTGGTTGCGACGAAGGAGCTCTTTGGAGTAGTTTGACGCCAGCGATTTGAAGCACACCACATCGAGCGGCTGAAGCGTGTGGGTAGCGTGCGGAGGGAAGATAAGCAGCAGAATCCTGTGGTTATGAGCGTAATCGATGAAGGCCTTCGTCACGTGGCTGCCGTGCCCGTCAAGGATAAGTAACCTGTACTTCCCCCGAGCCTTGACCGTAGTATAGCGATCAAACACCTGTTGCAACCACGCCAAACCCAAATCGTCGTTCGTCCATCCATTATGTGAGACGCCGAAGTGGATAGAGTGCTTATCGGCATCGATTTCGCGTACCCAGCTTTGCTGTACCGTGAGTGATGGTGAAGGAAATATGACTGCTGGAGGTAAGGTTGACCCATCGCCACATATTGATGCCAGCACCGTCACCCATTTTCTGTTGCCGTCGTGCGATGACTGCTTATACTGTTTAAGCCCATAGAGCTCCTTATCAAAGATTCTGACGCTCTTTCCAATCACTCCAATCATGAAGCCCTTCTCATCCATGTTGTACGTGTTCTCCGCCTCTACCTCATGCTCGTCGATTTTACCGTGCAAAAGAGTGAAGTACAGGCGGTACTTCTCACTAGAATCAGCCTCGTGGCGGCTGGTTTCCATAGGTGTTGTCCAGGCCGTAATAAGCGTGTCGTGGTTGCGATGAAGGAAGCGCGTCACCCATCGATCGCTTGGCGCCCAAGCACACAAGGGAGGGACTATATTTATAATCATCTGCCTTGTAGGCATTAAGTGTCTCTCTGTGAGTCCTCTGATGTACTGTACAACCTCTACCTCATCGCGTGGGTGTAGCAGTCGTTGGGAAGATGCCTTGGTTGCATGGCTGACGACTTCACAACGGTGTTGACGCGTCAACGTTGAGCGACAACAACTGTGTTTTTTAGAAAGAGCTGTATATGAAAAATGTTCTCCAGGCTTCAAACTATCTAGCTCTTCAAGGGCTTCCTCTAACGGCATCGTGGTGTTGAGGTATGGGGGTGCAAACGACGCGTCAAAAGTTGGTGGGGTGCGCATCACGAGTCCGTGCACGGTATGCTGCAAGCTGCAAGGGATGTGCGCTTCCGAGCTGTCCTCCCCTCCAGAAGTTAGCGTTCCACTGCAACCACTGCGAAATGTAGCGAGTGCCTCCAGCCGTCAAGATGCTTGTCCGCGCTCCAAAGATTCCGCCGGCCTTGCTGTCCCTCCTCGTCTTCCTTGCGTTCTTCGGATGGCAGCTCAGCCAGGGCACTTCCCATGAAGAAGGCGCTGTGGACATGTCGCCTGTGCCTGCCGAAGCTGCTGAAGCTGCTGAAACAACCGACGAGAAGACGACGCCTCGTATCGCAATCATGACATTTGTCACTGAAGAGCGGTCATACCATCATCTCTCGCTCAAGAGCAAGGACCGTAAGACAACCCACACTACGCGCTCGGACGAAGCTGATCTAAAGGCTACAGACTACGCTCGTCGCCATGGCTACGACTTCATTGTTGACTACAAATCGCACACCGACCGCGCCGTCATCTTTTGGAAATACAACATGGCCGAGCGTCTTATCAAGACCGGCAGATATGACTGGATATGGTGGCTCGATTTTGATACTCTGATCACGAACACGGACATCAAGCTCACGGACATAATCGAGGAGGAGCTCAAGAACGTCACCAACCCAGATGCCATTGATTACCTCACTACTCATGATTGCAATGGCTACAACTCTGGATCCTTCCTCGTCCGTGGCCACGAGCGGTCGCTCACGCTGATACACGACTCCTTTGCCATTCACGACGAAGCGAAGAAGAAGGATAAACAAATGAGTGAGCAGGATGCTACAGTGCAGCTGCTCAAGGACGATAAGGCTATGGCTGAGACTGTGCATCAGGTGCCTCAGTGGAAGTTGAACGCATTCCCACAGGAAATTTCATGCTTCGATGACTCGCAAAAAGTGTGGGAACACGGCACTTTCGTTATACACTTTGCTGGGGCTTGGGCACACGTGAAGGGCGACGACCCTACCGGCCAACTTATGAAGAAGTACGAGCACGATATCATTTGGGGTGATTGGAAGGAGTTCTACGACCAGTAAATGATTTTCTATTTGCAGCGTTGGCGCTGAAGGCGTTCATACCAGTCTGTTGATATCTGTAGTAGACTTTGAGCTTCCACAAGACACCCAAACAGAACCAGCAGTGCGTTTACATTTTGATATGTATGCGAACCTAGGCTTCTACATGCTTGGAAGATGGCGCATGGCATCAATTACAACGTTTTGTTACTCTCGAGTGGATACGAGCAATGACAACATAGGCTCCACAGCAGGTGGTTCGGAATCGGTAATTGAGCGGTCCGCACACGCTTGACTCCACTCGTTGCCTCGAGGCATCTGCCTAACGCGATTACACGTCGTATGCCGATCCACGTCTGTGTTCGTGAGAGCAGCAAATTGGCTTGTCATGCTCATGTCGGCGCAGAACGCGCCTGTTGGGCAAGGACAACGCAACAGTACGATGCTGTACAAGGAATCACATCCCCGCCAACACGATGTGATTGAATTATGGAGAAATCTGGAGCTACTTGAGATCCAGCGGGTCTTGGTGGTGGAACAGCATTCCTTCTGCTGGAGTCAGGTTGGTTGTGGAAATCCCCCCACGGCGCTGCTACACGAAACAAACAGGTGCGGCTCAATGCTGCAGGGGTATCTAGAGGGATCGACATATACGCTTTCCGCATGAACACTACCCGCGATAACGGTGTGCCGTTGGCAAACTTAGGAATAACTCAAGGTTTTGTGCATGTGAAAGGAAAAGGATTGTTGTGCAATGCAACCAAAGCAAGCGGGACTTCTAAAGAGACACGGTGGAAACTTAGCGTGGTCTATGGACCTGCAGCAGTGACGTATCTCGAGAATCTCGGCGAGTTCCACGGTGTCTTGTGCAACTTTGATTCGTCCGGAGAAGATAAGTATTATTGTTATTATGTTCTCAGGCGTTCATTGGCACAAGCAGAGGTTTTCGTACCAAACCGTCCCAACAGCCTCGAGTAAGTGTTGTCTGCATCCGACCCAGTTTTCCTAGAGCCGTCGTCTTGTCGAAATGAACATCGTAGATCGGGGACCTTTATATGGAAGTCGCCCGCCTGGGCCACACATCTTTCTCCACTGTTCTACTGACTTGCTGGTGATGCATGCGCGTTCGCGAAGGCTCCCCAGCCTCCCCCCCATGTCACCACCCGCCACGGCCGCAACGTCACACTTCCAAGTAAATATCGATAGGCAAAGTTGTTTCTATTGGTCTATAGAACACTCCACCAAAACGTCTTGTGATAATAGCTGTTGTGTGTGGCTTAATATTGTAAGCTGCGCTACTGCAGTGCTTACTTCATTCCTCCACTACATCTGAGCTGCATCGTCACTCTTCTTCAAGGAACACAACCAACACTCTTGATACGACCACCCCATGCTTACAAAGTGTAATTAGCCCTATACACGATGCCCTGCGCATCCAAGGTACACTAAGCGTATCAAATGTTAGCCAGGAGTCGTTGCGAAGTGCAACGTCAGGAATAAGATTTTGGCATTTAAAGAACATCGAAGGCTTTACAGCATCCAGACTGCGGAGCAGTCACGCTTGCTATACTGAATCAACCGATGTGACGATGCGGGAAAAGAGCAGGTACGGTGGCGGCTACCGTGAAAACCGGAACAAGGCTAGAGGACAGATGGACGAGGCACGTGGGTGATGGTTATTCATCGCAACTTCATCGTGTGACCTTGCGCCCCACTACTGTACCGGTAGTCGGGTCCAGTAACCTTCGTACGCAGAACCGAACATTCCGCACTTCCCCCGAGACCACCGTTCGCACGGTCTACAGAAATCGACACGGAGAGAAGATCATGTTCAGTCCATGTAATCCACCTCCAGGCTACACCTTTGTGGCCGCTGGCAATATCTTCCTTACTCGGCGCTGTCGCAAACTTGCCCGGATACTAGATGCTGTCTATTGACCCAAGAGTCGGAAGAGGCATGCTACCGTAAAGTGAGCATGTATGGGCGGCGCTGTCTGAGCGTATCAATGTTGCACATTCCTCAGCAATCTCGGTATGCACATGACGACATTAACCTCGATCAATCGACGAAAGAAAAGCCACATAAGAGCTTTATGACCCCTAACCGAAGTTAAGTGCACTGGAATTCGACGCAGGTTTCAAAAATGATTCTTTCATCTGTGATCACTCGTTTCTTGTTCGAACTGCTTATTCTCACTTCTCTTACATCTGCAGCATTGATATGCGGGAGCATTGGTTATCACAATGTGTTAACCTCACACATAATCACGCGTTAACCCCGCGCTGCTGCCTATCGCTGCCTACTGTAACGCGTCACCTATCCATCAGACTCACCAGTATATCTTACTAGCTAGATACCTTCATTAGCAAAAAACCCAGTCTCTCATCTTCTCCACACCATCATCCTTAGACAATGGAACGAATCTCTCCTACTTCATGGGCAATTTCTTCTACAAGGGCCCGACATCGTTCACTTTGTGTGCTGAATATTGCAAGCAAGATCTAAGATGCGAAAGTTTTCGATATTCGTACTGGGGTGACGCCAATGCGCAGTATTGCGAATTCTTCAACTCAAGCCTGTGAGTGCGTCAACGTTTAGCCCGGCCAGTCCTTGAGCTGACCACAAACACCAGGGACGGAAACTTCACGGCTGATCCAGACTCTCCTTACTACTACTACGATATTGGGTGTGGCTTCCCGCCGTTTGTACAACCGGTTACCGTGACTTCTATCTCGACGCTTACTGTTACCAATGCTGTTACGTCGTCGAGGATTTCTACCATAACGGCACTTGTCACAACAACATCGACGCTGCCAGCGGTAACAAGAACGTCTACCGTGTCTGCAGCAACTGTAACAACGACACAGACAGTGTCCACAGCTTCGACAATAACACAGACGGTAGCAGAGCGGATCCGAACAGTCACCGTCTTGGCCACCGCTACGGCCACCGCTACAGTTACAGCCCCGGCCACAGGGACGGAAAGGGCGCCGGCTTCAACGGTGACTTTGATAAGGGTCTCAACGACAACAAGAACAACAACAACGGCGGTGACAAATTTCATAACGGTGACGGCCATCAGTGTCACTACCGCTACCAGGATTTGTAACGCCAACACGAAGCTATTAAGCAACTGCGGAGCGACGCTGTGACTGACGCCGACTACAAGCTAGCCATTTATTTTCCAACGCATGAAGAAGCCGAATGATGCCTTGAAGTTCAGCTTCCACGATGATTACTTTCCTTCACTTGAGCGCTTTTGACCATCATTTCGTTGGTCGATGCTTCCCTATCTATAGCATTCTGGGCATTTGGGCGAATGATATCGTGGGATAGATTAGCCAACGCGTGCAGAGTTTATTTATCTATTTATATTTATTTATTCCTTGAAGGCTGCTGAGATTTGTCCCCAAGGTTTTGAGATTTGTCCCCAAGATGAGATTTGTCCCCAACGCTAGCTACATGTATCTACTAGTGCAGAAATTAATTACAGCACATTAGGAACAACAATACTTGGCTGCCTTGGGTAATTTGTAGTAGCTACTTTGTTCTATTGCAGTTCGCTTCTATTGTCGTCGAGTTCTCTTACGTGGGCCGAGATCCTTCCAAGCCTCTGAAGCTGTCGCTGCTGCTGCACGCTTGGGACGCTGTCTAGGCTCATCCTGAGGCTTAACAAGTGCATTCTGCGCATCAACTTGCGCGAATCTCTGAGAGTAGAAAGCATCCGTATCTCCAAAGTGATAGTTCCACGCCATTATAGGGGTGCAGGAGGCGAACAGCCCTTCCGTAGCCAGGGCCATATTCCGCGCTTCTACCAGCTCCGCAGGATCCTCCTCCTACCTGTCTCTGCCAAAAAGTTGGTAGCTGACATCATGTCGTTGCACTGATATAGAACGGGTTGAGACTGTCGACCTGCAATGTCCGCTAGGAACTCCTCCAACGACGGAGGTTGCCAGACAGGAGGCGAAGCCATGGTTACTGACACAGCTACAGCTACAGGCGGAGACGAACGAAGACAAGTGGGAGGAGGTAAAGGAGCAAGGGCTGGGATCGAAACAGATATACAGGTGGTCATAGGACCCGCACCTGGTGCAGATGTAGGAATCGAAACAGTGACAGAAGTGCTGACTTGCTGCAGAGCTTCAGCAAGTGTTTGGCCTTCGTGTTGATGGCGAGGTTGAAAGCGAGGAACAGAAGGGGCACGTGTCGTTCAAAAGCTGATGGGTCTCTGCGAGTCGATGCTTCCTTCCTCCTCGGCGCACCTCTTGTTTGAGCAGTGAGCGGCTCCAGGACGGACTGGTACGATGTAGAAGATGAGCGTAGCGACGGCCCATTCTCGCGTTGATAACGCCAATGATCATCATAGAGATGATTTAGACGTAGCGTTGATCTAGCGGCCATCACGTCTTGCAGCGTATGGCGACAGGGAAGACCGTTCGTTTTCTCGAAAAGACCCGAACAAGGATGCCCGCCCCGACGTTGCCTCTGCTCTTTGTGACGCAACAAATCTTGTTGCCTGATGCGCTCGATGGCTGGTGGAGTAAGGATGTCATGGATCCCAGGAGGTAGGAAGGGCATGGACTCGAGCTTGTGCTGAAACTTGGTTCTGTGCTTAGAAGATGCAATCTCCTTTGCGTATTTGCTGTGTTGACTCTTGACCATCTGTTCGATCCTCGCGACGACACGGAGCAAGTCGCCTGTTGAAGTCATAAGATAGTCCTTCAAGACCTTGTGCATGCCCTCAACAGGTGAGCTTGTGATTGTGTTGTAGTGTCGGTGATGGGAGGTCCAGGCCGCTGCCCACTCTGTGCGTGTTAGGTATTGGTTTTCTTGCAGGTACCTGCAAAGCTCCAGCTGGCGATGTCTTTGAGCAAATCGTTCCATTTGAATTGGAACTCTAACGGTCTCTTGGCGTAGACAAGCTGCCCTAATTAGCCTAAGGTTATTTGATCTGAAAACGAGATGCTTTAGAGCGCTCTTAACGTTGAAGGCCAGTGTACCTGAGTCCAGCGTTTCATGAATGAGGCCCTCTATTCAGCGATCCTCTGCTTCTGCTCTTTTGTCACACCATCAACGTCTCGCCACGTTTGTTGCGCCTTTGTCTGAACGTTCTTGTTGATGTGCCATACGCACAAGAGCTGAGGAACTCTCGGAAGGAGCGAGCGCGCTGACATCTTCAAAGCTTCTTCCTGATCGCTAATAAACACACGCGGTTGTTGCACGCCAGTCTTGCGGAGGAAATTCGCGATCGCCCAATGGTAATCTGCATGCGTCTCGTTGCTGAGAAAGCAGAAGCCCGCAGAGGAGAACGTCTGCAGATTAGTGCAGCCGAGTATGTGCAGCAGAGGGAGTTTGTACTTGTTGGTTCGATATGTGCAGTCCATCAGCAAGACGTCGGGGTTTGCCAGCAGAAGCTCAACCTGCTTCTGGTGGGCGAAGAAGAGGTTCTGGATGCGATTGTTTTCGTCCTTCTTGACGGTAAAGATCCAGTCTGTCGTGGACAGGTCGTCTAGCAGTGTCTCCACTGGGCTTCTCCCATTGAGATGTTTCTCTCTGATAGCCTTCCTCTCGCTGCGGATATCGGTGGCAGATATCAGTGTGTCCTGATCCTCTCTCTGGATGGCAGCCAGTATCTGCATGGGCCGCACGCCAGCATGGGTCATTGATTCTAGCACTTCCTTCTGTGCTGGTGTACGCCTGCGATAGACATTGTGCGCACTCGAGTTGATTGACCGGGGATGGTTGTGGTCATTGTCCTGTACTTCTAGCTTCCATTGACTGCTGTGCTTTGTTCTGAAGACAACAAGCTTAAAAGGACACCCAGTGGAGCGTGTGCTTGTGCTTAGAACCTTTGCACTTGACTGGTAGTTGTGTCTGAAACGATCGCAGCGATAGTAATAGCGTGTCTTGACAGTCGAATTGTGAGGCCAACTTCGCTTGAGGACGAAGCCGTAGCCATGCTGCATGCCATGGGTCTTGAGTGCGATATACGCTTCTTCATATGAGCTGTAAAGCAGATCTGGAGGGGGGGCTATATCTTCCATTCTAGGATGCAAAGAGATTGATAAACCACACCTAAATCTTCTTTGTGCTCGGTCTATTGTGAAGACGCGCTGGTGTCGCGACGATTTCGTGCTGGTGAAATACATGCTAAGCCATGTTGAGCGATTAATTTCCGCTAGCACTGACAAATCTCATCTTGGGGACCTCAAAACCTTGGGGACAAATCTCAGCAGCCATACTTGAGTAGGTTTAGGAGCCTAATTACTTTACGATGACACACCTTCTAACAAGGATAACTTAACAACCACAACTCAGATTGCAATTCAAGAAAATTGTGCGTTTTGCTTGTGCTGTACTACTCTACCCTCATGTGCCTTAAATGCAAAAACTGTTCCCTTGAAATCTCCTAACCGTACCCGCATATCCTACCTTCATTTAACCCTCGAATCAAGCCGTAACAGTCATTGTACGAATAGACGTCACGGTCCTCAGAGCAACCGCTGTTGTCGTCCTAAACTTTAAGGTAGTCCACGTCAGAGTCGTCGGAACAGTTACACGACTCGTGATTGTTGCAGATACCGTCCGAATATCAGCCGTAGTAATGGTCTGACGAGCCGGTGTTAAAGTAGTGGTAATCGTTGAACTAACAATCGACGTCGATGTGATAGTAGTAGGTGTAGTCCTCGTTACAAATTTTGTAATTGTTGTGCGGGAGGCTGGCGGGATTGATGTGGTTGTGATCGTCTCGGTGGATGTGGTTCTGGACACAGAAGTTCGGATGGAAGTTGATATGACCGTAGCTGTCACTGCTCTTGTTATTGACTGAGTAACTGTCGAGGTTGCGCTCTTCGTAGTTGAGATGGTGCGTGTAGTTGTAACTGGATCTGGAGTCTCTGTTATCGTTTCCGTCTCGGTCTCGGTCTCGGTCTCGGTCTCGGTCTCGGTCTCAGGTATCGGTGTTTCCGTTATCGTCTACACGAATAGTCAGCCAACGCGGTCTCGTCTCATCGGAGAGCACCCGATGTCAAGAGTCCCGAGGTCAGGTATTGCTAAGTGGCAATTGGAGTAGTAGTATGCATAAGCAGTTCAGCAGCCGTAGAAAGCTCGCAAAAGGTCAACGAAAGACTTAAGTGCTTCCGACTTGCCCTTCCCAAATCTATTTTTGTTTCTCAGGCTTAGGAGGTTGGTGCAATTCTACTTGCCGAACCTTCGGACCGAAAGCTCTTGTCTTGCTTCAAACGAGAATCCGAGCGGATTACACCAAGCTACGTACCTCTGTCTCTGTGGTCGGATCCGCCGTCTCGGTTATAGTTTCCGTAACAGGATCCGGAGTCTACGTTATAAATTACCAATGTTGTATGGCAGATAGTTCAAGACCATCATGAGCGAAGAGTATCATCTAGAGCGAGCCGAGATGATTTTGAGCTGGCATTTGAATGGATAGCCTACCTCTGTAGTCGTGGTTATTTCCGTTTCGGTGGTTGTCTCCGTTGCTGTCTCCGTTTCTGTGGCTACAAGAGAAGGTAACGTCAGCGCACTTGTATCCGTAGCGAGAAATCGTGATGGAGAAATTTGAGAAGAACGAGAGATAGTCGTTGCGGAGTAGTGTAGCGTTGTCTGGGAAGAATGCCATAAGGCCGTAGAATCGAAATGCAGATATCATAATTTGGGTCTGTTCTGCAGGAGCGTTTCGTTATTCCACTAATACTTCCTTGGAAGATTATCCAGCTGGCCGAAGCGCTTCCCAAAGAACGACCTAAACACGATCCCAGCACCCGTTCTCTCCAGGAAAATAACTTACTGGTATCTAGCAGCGTTTCTGTGGCGATGTCCAAAAACGCAGTCTCAGTCGTAGTTTCCGTGCTAGTTGCCGTGGTTGTACTGCAAACATATCCAAATCAGCCTTGTATCTAGAGACGCTAGCTGTGTCTTCGTTGTACAGGAAGATGGGGAAGGGTTCAGACGAGGATGTATGAATTTATTGAGGAAAGCGGGATTGCTCGAGGCGATTAATGGCATTCACCGCTAACTTACGTTGCAGTCAAGTCAGTGGTCGTAGTGGTAGTCGTTTCAGTTATCTAATTTCGTCAGCATATGGCCTTGTTATTAACGTTGGACAAGTGGTGTAAGAATAGGGGACAACGATAATGCTAACGTACAGTAACAACGTCGCCTCCTTGCCGGACGCGCAAGCGGCCGAACCGAGGAGTATCATCCCAGGGTAGTTCAACGTTGTGTGGAGCCTGGGTTGGATTTCCAACCGGTCGTTTAATAACGTGGAGATTGATGTCATCTGATGGGACGTCACAGGGGGCGTTGGATTCAGGGCGGAAGAGATTGAAAAAGACAGCCTCAACAGTGCACTGGGAAGAGAGGAGAAGAGCCGTTAATAACGTGCGACCAGCCATCTCGTTATAAATTGAATATACTTAGAGGTCCACTCAGGAAGAGTGTGGAAGTGTTTTACGCATCCGGCTGTACAAATCCTTATCATTGCGCATTTTCTTTTAATGTGGTATGGAGAGGTAGAGCATTAAACACCCTAATATAGTTAAGTATTCATTCCAGAGACTTAATTGAAACACGGTTCAGATTGGGAAGCACAAGAATGTATTTGGTCAATGTCGAGCACCAATGACTGCAGTGAGTCGATCGCTTGGCCACTATCCCGATATGCCGAAAAATGCATTCATGAGTTGATGATGAAAATTGATTGAGCGAGACGGGAAGCGACAGCCCTTGCGCTTCCACGAGAATTCCTGCGATTGATTCTCACAGGATCATAATCTGAATATCTTCTCGCACATTCCGAACTTGAATCTTGTCTTTTTCGAAGAGACATTGCACCGTTGTGGTAGGGTACCACAATTTTCGGAATATGCTTGACCCAAAGAGTTGAAAGTTGGTCTTCCATGTCAATTCACTTGCCGTATTTTTCAGATCGGTATCCACCTCAGATATAGACTCCTAGGGCATACGTTTGCGAGATCTTGTGAAGTGGGTCAGCTGGAACTTGTCTGGGGCGAAGACGGATGCGTGTGTTGTTGCCCATCGCTGTGCTTTCTCGAGTGTTGTGCCCAGTACTTCGTTTTGGTATGACTCGTATGAGAACTCTAATACTGTGGCGCATGTGACACAAGTCTCAGTAGAGTTGAAATTATCTTTATTCGAGAAATCTCTGTCTCTTTCTCCAGAGCGCAACCTATTCCTTTATATCTACGGCCTCAACTTCAGCTCTTCGGCCTGGCCGACGGTCAACCCGATCGTCTCGGTCTCACCGAAAGTATAGAATTTCCGTCTCTCCGATCCAGATATCACCGTACTTCCTAGACCTACCAACACTTCGCATGTTCGTTCTGTGGTCTTGCCCCAAGCGAGGATGGCGACATCGTCGATGTCCCCTGTTGACATGGTTTCCGCCTCTGCATTGCACTGCTCGACCAGGTCTGCGTTGTAGAAGAGATAGTATGGGTGAGAGTGGCGAGCCCTGAGTTGTAAATGTGATTCTTCAAGTGTAGTCATTAACCTATGGGCTTCCAGGGACTTATATATCGTTTCAGCCTCCATAGGCAGACAAGCCATAGACTCCATCGTCGCGTATCTGCCTGGTAGGCATATACGCCACCTCGTCACGTGCTGTTCAGAAACAACTCCCTGTGGGATGCCCGTGTTTATCGCGTAATCCTTGGACTTGAACCCATCGACTAGACTGTGCGTGTGTCTGTCGTTCAAGAAGCTTTCTATCCAGCGAACTGTCTTTTCGTCAACCTTCCGCTTCCGCAGGTTGTGGAGCAGCCGCTTACGAGACACGTTGTCGAAGGCCCCCGAAACGTCCAGCAACAGAAGACTGGCCACCTGACCATCCTTTCCGCTGTTCCACCTCTCGTATGTCTTCGCAGTGACAGCGTGTAGTGCGTGCTCGGTGGATCGATGCTTCCTTCCACCAGGTAGCTAAGTCTCCGAGCTATCACCGCATCCATGACTTTGCCAATGGTGTTGAGTAGTGCAATAGGTCGGTACGCTTTAGGGACTGCGTAATTGGCTTTGTCTGGTTTGCGGAGGACAGCTGTGGTGGACGCTCGGAATGAGTTTGGGCAGTACCCTAGTCGTAGGCTTTGGTTGAAGATCCTCGTTAGATGGGCTGCGATCAGATTAACTCCAGCCTGCAGCACCTTGTTCGTAATATCGTCCGGGCCTGGGGCTTTGAGAGGTGATGCCGCTCGGATGGCAGTCCGCACTTCCTTCTCAATTGGTGGCATTTCGATCTGGCCGCTGTACGCCGTATCCTCAATGTCTCCCAGATCTGCTTCAGGTGGCGTTGGGAAGAAAACATCTCGGCACAGTTCGGCCTTGTCCGCAGGATCTTCGATTTCGCGTCGCGTATCGGGATGTTGTATAGTTGGTATGCATCGGGTTGACTGGTCATGTCTCGTTCTTGCACACCTCGCTAGCTTCCACAGCGCGTCTGGCGATTCCGCTGCCTGCTCTATACGTTCTCTGTGTGCTTTGCGCAGTGCTTTGCTGATCGTTCTTGCTTTGTGGTTTCTTGCGGGTTGATACGCTTCCCAAGTCTCTTCCGTGTGTTGTTGGCTGTGTGCTCTCTTCAATCGTTTTGCCTCAGCGAGCACCCCTTTGCCTTCCTCGGCCCATCCTTCCTGTATAGGACGAGGGGTGAGTCTCAGGCACTGCTTTGCGTATCGCGTTTTGGATTGAAGCCGTCACCTCACCTGTGTATGTGTCGAGTGCTACCTTTGTGCGTGGCCTTCGCAGCGGAGGTAGGAAGTGCCTCAGCGCTCTTGTGTACGATTTCTCATTCAATCTCTTCCGGTCTTTGCGCAGCCTCTACTCGAGACGTTGCACTGCGAGATCGAGCGTTATGCTTATGGGTCCCATTGGAAGCGCTGTAATTATCAAGCCGAGATCCTTGTGAGTCGCATGGGCTCAAATGCGTCGATAAGTTGGTATATATCTCCACCGACAGGTTTGACGAAGACCAATGGACCAATATCCTGGGATTCGGGTGTGCAGGATTGGATGTTGGATCCAAAAGAGTGAGGGTAGCCATCGAGGCTTCAATTAATGTCAGAGCGACCTTAATCTGCCAGTACCCACGATCGTAACTAGCACCAGTACGCAAAAGCCGGGCAAAGAGAGATCTTCGTACCCTGGCTTCACTCAGGTAATTAGCCAATGTATCATTGCAGGGGGATGGACCCCCGGAGATGGAGTTGCTCTACATCCTTATCGTTCGACGCCAGACACGAAACACAAGATGTAAGCTTGTTATTGAGAGAAGCCTCGAAAAGGCGTGTTCAGCTATGACGTATAAGGCATTTGTTGGCAGGTCTAGAAAGTACGGTGATATCTGGATCGGAGAGACGGAAATTCTATACGTTCGGTGAGACCGAGTCGATCGGGTTGGCCGTCGGCCAGGCCGAAGAGCTGAAGTTGAGGCCGTAGATATAAAGGAATAGGTTGCGCTCTGGAGAAAGAAACAGAGATCTCGCGAAAAAAGATAATTTCAACTCTATTGAGACTTGCGTCATATGCGCCACAATAGAGTTCTCATACGAGTCATACCAACAGCGTTGAACGGCTGTTTGACCGTCTTCATAGCCGGCATGCCGTGAGCGATTGTGGAAAACATGCGAAACGAAGCCTTCACCCTGCAAGCGGTAGATGATCGCAAGACTCGGAGGATTATTGGTGGCAATATAAACAATTGATGTTTTGGATTTTGGAGCGTTAATTTAGAAATAGCTATTACTGCTAAATGGAACTAGTCCTATGTATAAACCAAACCTAACCTGCCCAGCACTCCACATACGCTACATCGTATACCACTCGAATGGGTCCACAGACCACGGGAAGGAGAAATCTACCCATTTAGTGCGGTCACTGGAGTGCCTGGACCACATGATCCTGCTGGTACAGCACCGTTTGCCATATACACGCTGCCAGAGTCTAATGTCGAACATTCCACAAACCCTCGGGAAAATTTGTTCCTAAGAAGTTTTTCAGTTAGCGTTGGTCACAACTGTTGAAGTTAGATACTAGCCGATGGCAGATACTCAGCCATGACGCGGGCAGTTGCGGCCTTCATCTCTTATGCGTTTGCTCACAACTTTATATACTGTTTGCTGGGTTCACACTGTGAGGGCCGGCATTTCTTTCTCGAGTCTGGTCTTGACAGGTTTGGACGTCACACATGTGTTATGACTATTGCCATCTGGCGGTTGATGGGATCGAATTTGTCCTAAATGGTCCTTCAGCCAGTCAGCACCTGCCCAAAAGCAGAAGGTTAGCAGATCTCATGTATTCAAAGCTGTGCTCTGCAGTATCATAATGGAAAACAAGAGGAGAAAGACAAAGGAAAAATCGGTATCGAGGTACCACCTCTGCATTACCATGATAGAGACATGGATGTAGAGGATGGCATAGAAAGAGTGAATGGAGACGCGCAACAAAGAAAAGACCTTGGGTGAGGCAGTAATTTATACATCTGTAAATGTTGTGCTCAGGTTGATAATTGACTGTACTTGGATTGCAAAGCTCAATACAGGACAACCTTCCAGTCAAAAGCGGTGAATGCTACGGCATTGAAATGCAAATGCCGGCCTCCCTTCTCACCGGTTGCCTTGAATGCCGCGCATTCCAGCAGTTTCAACCTACCATACCGTGATCGGCCACCCGATGCGCACGGTCACCCGATGCACACCCCACCTCAATTCATCTTGTTTTTGAACCTACTATAGCTCAACACCACAATGCCTTTACAAGAAGCCCTTGCAGAGATAGATAGATTAAAACCAGGAGCAAAACTTTCATACCAAGCACTTGCCAAAAAACATAGTTACAGCTAATCAACTTTAACGCGTCAACACCAAGGTCAGGTAATACCCCACCAAGAAGAGGCATTGCAGCAACATCTACTCTACCCACGCGATAAGGTAGAGGTTGTAAAATATATCAGAGAGCTTACAGAGAGGCACCTTATGCCTATAAGGCAAATAGTAACTAATTTTGTAACGCCTCTATATTGTTAGGAGCCTTCTGAGAGGTAGATAACCTGCTTCCTCAACCGTCACGCCAATGTACTTCTTCCTGCGTAGACCACGCCGATAGAAGCTGGTCGTCACCACGCTAATTCTTGTAAGAAGTATCAAGTATACTTCAAACTACTGCACAGCAAAATAGCTAAGTACAACGTGCTACCTAAGAATACCTACAATATAAATGAGAAGGGCTTCGCAATTAGGGTCACTAGGAGGAGTAAACAGATCTTTAACAAGGTACTATACCACCAAAAGCACTTCAGGCAGAGTCTCCACAATAGTAACCGCAAGTAGGTAACCCTCCTAGCGACTATATGCGCCGATAGATCAGTACTACCGCCTTGCATTATCTATCTAGCAGCTAGGCAAGCCGTTTAGGCGAGCTAGGTAGCCCCAATCAACCCAAAAAAACACAATATCTTCTTTACCACCTCACCTACTGGTTGGACGAACGACGATTTAGGTTTGACGTGGCTTGAACAGGTGTTTGAGCGGTACACTGCACCAAAATCTCGTAGAAGGTGGCGCCTACTTATCCTAGACGGTCACGGTAGCCATATAACGAAGGCCTTCATCGACTACTGCGACGCTCACAAGGTACTATTGATGGTCTATCCACCTCACTCCACCCACACGTTGCAGCCGTTAGATGTGGTTTGCTTCAAGCCGCTCGCCCAAAACTACACCAAGGAGCTAGATGCTTGCACTCAGAGAGGCCAAGGCATAGTCTCTATAAATAAGAGCAACTTCTTCAACCTATTCTAGCCGGCTTAGGTAAATACCTTCACCAAAACGTTAGTTAAGACGTCCTTCTCAGCCACAGGTATTCACCCACGCAACGCCAACGTTATACTCAATAAGTTCAAGCCACCAACTCTAGTTAAGCTCGCAACTCCGCCAGAACAAACAGCACCTACCGCTGCACCTACTGCACCAAACTAGCTAAAAGCCAAGTCTCTATTGCAGGAGGTTGTAGGGGATAAAGGTAGTAGTCAATTAGGCCCACTTAAACAGGCTATCCACCAACTCCACGTGCAGTTTAAGTTAGTACAACACGAATTAGAAGAGGCCAAAACAGAGCTGGCGACTCAGAAGAAGAAGCTAAAGAAGCAGAAGGTACTACCTCTATACACACATCAAATTAAGAGGCATAGCAGCGCAGTTTGGTGGAGTCCTTCATCTAAACAAGAGGCCGACGCACGCGACCGCGCAAATGAGGCCTATAAGGAGCAGTTGGAACTAGAAAAGGCAACTTAACAAGAGCTTCAACAGACCAAAAAGCTACTACAACAAAAAGAGAAGGACGAGAAGCAGGCGCGGCGTGCAGCAGAGAAGGAGGAGCGGGCCCGGGTCAAAGCTGTGAAGGACGCCAAAGTAGCTGAACGCCGGGCAGAAAAACAGCGTGAGAAACAAGCTCGCGACGCTCAAAAAGCTATACTATTACCCAAAACAGGTAAGCAAAAGGCCTCACAGTCTACAGCACCCAGAAAGAAGCAAAATCGCGGTAGTGTGGGTAGTGGTAGCCGGCCTATCGCTCATGATCGTTCCCCATCCCCACCACCAGAACTCAACAGCCGTGGCCGCAAGATCGCTCCACCAAAAAGATTTCAGTAGCAAAGTTTGTTGCATAGGTTTATAGAGCAATCCCCCAAAAATTCTTGTGATAATATCTATTGTATGTGGCTTAATAGCCTCATTTTGGTGATACCCCAAAAAGTGGTGGGGTGCGCATCGGGTGGCCGATCACGGTAGCCGTTAAGTACGAAGATGCACAAATGCAAAGGGAGGTTTGTTGATTGTTTCCCAAGTTACACGGTTTCAATCGCGATTTCTCCGCAAGGTACCTACCCTGTCCGTGCACCAAGTGCGCGCCATCTGAAGTGCAGATGTGGCTCCTCGTCAACAGCTTCCTTTTGCGACTCAGAGACGCTGCTGTTGAACTCGTCTCGCAATGCTGCTCTGAACCTCGCCTCAAGAACCCGGGCATCCTTAACGAATAACTGGTAAGTCAGAATGTGTGAACAGTCCCGGGAATGCAGAAGTTCTCGACGGACAAGTAAGGGGGATGAATGCCAACACTTGGTTCTTGGACCGATGTACGTGCTCGCTTGATCAGTAGAATGCGCTCAAGGCTCATTCCAAGCCTGTGTGCACGCCTAAGAGAGATCTATACAATGTAGAGAACCCGTGTACACGCATTGCAGCTTATACCAGATTTTCTTTTTTCGCATGACATTCTTTTTGACATAGGCAAAAGCCTTTACACCAATCACACACAAGATCATTATACGTTGGGAATGGCAACGATGACTAAACTGCGAAGCAGAGGGACAGTCTCGATGTTTCTCATGCTTTGGAGCCTTGTACTATCAACCACGGCGTTGAGTATTCGACAAACAGCGGGTCCTGTTCTGGAGTGTCCTGGCGCCGACGGCCAGCAGTACACTTCGAACGGCAAGACGTACCAGATCACCTGCGACGCTGATCGCACCGGCACAATTCTTGATGCGCAGCAAGCGGACAGCCTGGGCGGCTGCGTGGATCTGTGCGCCAGCAACGCGCAGTGTGTCGCGTCAACCTACATCGCGCTCACGCAGACCTGCACCCTCCAGTCGAGCGAGGGCACAGTAGAGCCACTTGTTGGTACCTCGAGTGCGCTGCAGATCGATCCTCCGCTCGCAGGCGCTGTTCTGGAGTGTCCCGGCGCCGACGGGCAGCAGTACACTTCCAGCGGCATGACGTACGAGATCACGTGCGACAGTGATCGATCTGGCGCACTGCTAGACTCTGCTACCACGACCGACCTTAGCGGCTGCATTGATCTGTGCGCCAGCAACGCGCAGTGTGTCGCGTCGACATACAGCGCAGTCACGCAGACCTGCACCCTCCAGTCGAGCGAGGGCACAGTAGAGCCACTTGTTGGTACCTCGAGTGCGCTGCAGATCGATCCTCCGCTCGCAGGCGCTGTTCTGGAGTGTCCCGGCGCCGACGGGCAGCAGTACACTTCCAGCGGCATGACGTACGAGATCACGTGCGACAGTGATCGATCTGGCGCACTGCTAGACTCTGCTACCACGACCGACCTTAGCGGCTGCATTGATCTGTGCGCCAGCAACGCGCAGTGTGTCGCGTCGACATACAGCGCAGTCACGCAGACCTGCACCCTCCAGTCGAGCGAGGGCACAGTAGAGCCACTTGTTGGTACCTCGAGTGCGCTGCAGATCGATCCTCCGCTCGCAGGCGCTGTTCTGGAGTGTCCCGGCGCCGACGGGCAGCAGTACACTTCCAGCGGCATGACGTACGAGATCACGTGCGACAGTGATCGATCTGGCGCACTGCTAGACTCTGCTACCACGACCGACCTTAGCGGCTGCATTGATCTGTGCGCCAGCAACGCGCAGTGTGTCGCGTCGACATACAGCGCAGTCACGCAGACCTGCACCCTCCAGTCGAGCGAGGGCACAGTAGAGCCACTTGTTGGTACCTCGAGTGCGCTGCAGATCGATCCTCCGCTCGCAGGCGCTGTTCTGGAGTGTCCCGGCGCCGACGGGCAGCAGTACACTTCCAGCGGCATGACGTACGAGATCACGTGCGACAGTGATCGATCTGGCGCACTGCTAGACTCTGCTACCACGACCGACCTTAGCGGCTGCATTGATCTGTGCGCCAGCAACGCGCAGTGTGTCGCGTCGACATACAGCGCAGTCACGCAGACCTGCACCCTCCAGTCGAGCGAGGGCACAGTAGAGCCACTTGTTGGTACCTCGAGTGCGCTGCAGATCGATCCTCCGCTCGCAGGCGCTGTTCTGGAGTGTCCCGGCGCCGACGGGCAGCAGTACACTTCCAGCGGCATGACGTACGAGATCACGTGCGACAGTGATCGATCTGGCGCACTGCTAGACTCTGCTACCACGACCGACCTTAGCGGCTGCATTGATCTGTGCGCCAGCAACGCGCAGTGTGTCGCGTCGACATACAGCGCAGTCACGCAGACCTGCACCCTCCAGTCGAGCGAGGGCACAGTAGAGCCACTTGTTGGTACCTCGAGTGCGCTGCAGATCGATCCTCCACTGCCGGGCCCTGTCCAGCCAGCACCCGTTGAGCCCGCACCTGTTCAGCCCGCACCTGTTGAGCCAGCGCCCGTTGAGCCAGCGCCCGTTCAGCCAGCACCTGTCGAGCCAGCACCTGTTGAGCCAGCGCCCGTTCAACCAGCACCTGTTGAGCCAGCGCCCGTTCAGCCAGCACCTGTTGAGCCAGCACCTGTTCAGCCCGCACCTGTCGAGCCAGGACCTGTTGAGCCAGCACCTGTTGAGCCAGCGCCCGTTCAGCCAGCACCTGTCGAGCCAGGACCTGTTGAGCCCGCACCTGTTCAGCCCGCACCTGTTGAGCCAGCACCTGTCGAGCCAGCGCCCGTTCAACCAGCACCTGTCGAGCCAGCACCTGTTCAGCCCGCACCTGTTGAGCCAGCACCTGTTCAGCCAGCACCTGTTGAGCCAGCGCCCGTTGAGCCAGCACCTGTTGAGCCCGCGCCCGTTCAGCCAGCACCTGTCGAGCCAGGACCTGTTGAGCCCGCACCTGTTCAGCCCGCACCTGTTGAGCCAGCACCTGTTCAGCCAGCACCTGTTGAGCCAGCACCTGTTCAGCCCGCACCTGTCGAGCCAGCGCCCGTTGAGCCAGCACCTGTTCAGCCAGCACCTGTTGAGCCCGCACCTGTTCAGCCCGCACCTGTTGAGCCAGCACCTGTTCAGCCAGCACCTGTTGAGCCAGCGCCCGTTGAGCCAGCACCTGTTGAGCCCGCGCCCGTTCAGCCAGCACCTGTCGAGCCAGGACCTGTTGAGCCCGCACCTGTTCAGCCCGCACCTGTTGAGCCAGCACCTGTTCAGCCAGCACCTGTTGAGCCAGCACCTGTTCAGCCCGCACCTGTCGAGCCAGCGCCCGTTGAGCCAGCGCCCGTTCAACCAGCACCTGTCGAGCCAGCACCTGTTCAGCCCGCACCTGTTGAGCCAGCACCTGTTCAGCCAGCACCTGTTGAGCCAGGACCTGTTCAGCCCGCACCTGTTGAGCCCGCACCTGTCGAGCCAGCACCTCCTGGCTTATCACAGATCCCACAGATCCCCATTACCAATCTTTTTGCCCCTGCTGACATTGATCTCTTGAGCACCTCCCCTGGTTTAGTGGGGAAACTTCTCACCGATGCTGCTCTGCACTTGTCTCCTAACGACCCGAACGTTCGCGGATGGCAAGAGTACGGGTGTTTCACGTCAAGCAACCTCTTCAATGGTACCCTTGCAGGCGCAGCCTCCGTGTCTGTAACCGTTGGCATGACTCCTCAGATCTGCATTGGTCTATGTGCCACTGAAGGCGCTGACTACTCCTTCGTCAGCGGTGAATTCTGCTATTGTAGCTCTACACCTCCCCCGCCTAGCGCTGGATCGACTCAATGCAAAACCCCTTGTAGTGAAGTCTCAACCCTTACGTGTGGTAACCCCACAATTGGGGGCTTCTCTGTATTCAGGCGTATCATCGCTCCCAGGAACCCCGTTCCTCTACCTGCCTCCCCTGCTTCCAGCAGCTTCAAGTATGCTGGCTGTTTCTCTGCGAACACATTCATTTCGGCTGCTGAGACTGCTGGTCTCGTCATCCCGGACTCTGCAGGCATCGACGCTTGCTCTGCTGCAGCCACACAGGGTGGGTTCAAATACCTTGGCCTGCATGGCAGTGCTTGCTACGTCTCGAACACGCCTCCAAGTGACGACCTGGAGGCTGGTATTGGTCTTTGCGCTAATCCGTGTCCTGCTAATCCACTCGAGTCATGCGGTGGTGCAATTTCGCAAAGCAACACCCTTGTCAGGCGCCAGGGTGTGGCTTCGCCCATCACCGCTGATGCTGGTCTCGATCTGTTGATCACGTTGTTCGAGGCAGCACCACCACCTCCTGCGACCATTCCACCGCCACCCGATACCAACGCCACAGGTCCCACTGGACCTAACAACTGGTTTGTTGACGGCTGTTTCAACGCTGGTAGCTCTATCGCCAACGCCTACCTCTACGGCCAAGTAATCAACGGTGGTAGTGACCCTTCAGCCATCAACGGCGGTAACGTGTGCGTCTCGGCGTGCCTCACTGCAGGCTATGAATACGCCTTCACCCAGTGGGGCACATGCTACTGCAGCAATATCCCACCGACGACACCCGCCGCCAGCCAGATTGACTGCAACCAGGCTTGCCCCAACAATCCCAATGAACGCTGTGGTGGTCAAGGCGACCCGAACAGTCCCGATGGCGGCCTTCTTGTGAACCTCTTCAGTGCGATTTCTGTAAATCTAGAACCTCAGGTACGTCCACTTATCTCCTTTGTTGGTAGGACTCACACACATTGCTCTGTTGCGCACCGCTCTATGCTCTGCGAAATTCTTGCTCTGGGCTTGAATCTTGCTCTGCAAAGGTAACGTATTGCTCTGCTCTAGGCGTAAGTATCATGTTCTGCTCTTCCGTGATGTTCCTGGTCGCCGTCGCAGCTCGTGTTCTCCGGCCTACGAGTTGAGCCTTGCTCGTCGTCCGTGGAGCCCGTGTCCTCCAGCGCAGACTTGAGCCTTCCTAGATCTTGACGGGGCTCGTGCTCTCCGTCTGACGCCGCTCGATATTCATCGGCACCAGAACTCGTGCTTTCTGGTTTCTGACCGTCCTGGAGCTTGTGTCCTCCAGCTCAAAATACTTGAACTTCCTTCCTCTAGAGCTCGTGCTCTCTAGCGTGAAGAAGTCTGTATGCACCAGTGATGTAGTATTTGGAGGTGGATGCTTCCGGGGTGAAACTCAGTGACGTAAGTCAGCAAACCATGCATGTCTGAGAGCTAATGCCACCATGGGGCGTCGAACTTTCTGTCCAGGCATGGGCTCTTATTCTGCTTGGTGTAGGTGTACTGGTGTCGCACAGTTGAGTGCAGGTACTGTAGATGTGGCGAAATTAGAAGAGTGTGATTGATGATTTTTATAAGCATGGGGTGGCACTAAGACTAGGTTCTATTTATGAGTGTATTAATGTGTGCGTGTACAAGTGTGCGATCTGAGCTTTGAAGTAGTCGGACGCATTGGTCACGCCTGCAGAGCAGTCATGTGATGTGGTCCTAGGCTTACGCTTATATTATCTGGGGACCAGTGTCCCCTCTCCTCGGGTGTTGCGCCGTGTCGCGCCTCGGCGCGCTTCATGGTCTGGACATCGAAATCGGTCACGTAGCTCTTGCCATCGAACAGCTTCATGCGGACCTCGAACTCAGAGTCGAGCATCATATTGTCCTTCCACAGCCGCCTTGGGCCGTTGTAGACCCACATGACGCGCTTCTTGATCTTCATCTTCTCCGTAGGGCAGCCCACGCAAGAGGGTAGTTCTTGCGCTTCCTGCGGCCAGAGGAGGTGGCTGCGACACCGCCCATGGAGAATGTGAGACCTGCTCGTGGACCGCGAACAGGCTTTGTGACCTTGGAGGGTTGCCACCCTCGACGTGCTGCGATGCGCCGACACCTCGGGGATGTGTTAATTATCAATTCAATTTGGACTTCTTGTTGCTTCTCTTGCCGGAGCGCGAGCGGCGGCTGCCGTAGGTAGCATCATCGTGATCGTCGTTATCGATCTTCTCCTCAAAGCCGTCCTCTTCGTCGTCATCGTTGTAGCTGGGAATGGTGTTCTCGATGCTCTTGGAGAGACCGTTGCGGTCCAGTGTGTCAATGACATCTTGTCCTCAGCGATGGAAGTAAATAGGCGCTGGTTGATGTCCTCGTACCGTGATCGGCCACCCGATGCGCACGGTCACCCAATGCGCACCCCACCACTTTTTGGGGTATCACCAAAATGAGGCTATTAAGCCACATACAATAGATATTATCACAAGAATTTTTGGGGGATTGCTCTATAAACCTATGCAACAAACTTTGCTACTGAAATCTTTTTGGTGGAGCGATCTTGCGGCCACGGCTGTTGAGTTCTGGTGGTGGGGATGGGGAACGATCATGAGCGATAGGCCGGCTACCACTACCCACACTACCGCGATTTTGCTTCTTTCTGGGTGCTGTAGACTGTGAGGCCTTTTGCTTACCTGTTTTGGGTAATAGTATAGCTTTTTGAGCGTCGCGAGCTTGTTTCTCACGCTGTTTTTCTGCCCGGCGTTCAGCTACTTTGGCGTCCTTCACAGCTTTGACCCGGGCCCGCTCCTCCTTCTCTGCTGCACGCCGCGCCTGCTTCTCATCCTTCTCTTTTTGTTGTAGTAGCTTTTTAGTCTGTTAAAGCTCTCGTTTAGTCGCCTTTTCCAGTTCCAACTGCTCCTCATAGGCCTCATTTGCGCGGTCGCATGCGTCAGCCTCTTGTTTAGATGAAGGACTCCACCAAACTGCGCCGCCATGCCTCTCAATTCGACGTGTGTATAGAGGTAGTACCTTCTGCTTCTTTAGCTTCTTCTTCTAAGTCGCCAGCTCTGTTTTGGCCTCTTCTAATTCGTGTTGTACCAACTCAAACTGCACGTGGAGTTGGTGGATAGCCTGTTCAAGCGGGCCTAATTAACTACTACCTTCATCCCCCACAACCTCCCGCAATAGAGACTTGGCTTTTAGCCAGTTTAGTGCAGTAGGTGCAGCAGTAAGTGCTGTTTGTTCTGGCAGAGTTGCGAGCTTAACTAGAGTTGGTGGCTTGAACTTATCAAGTACAACGTCGGCGTTGCGTGGGTGAATACCTGTGGCTGAGAAGGACGTCTCAACCAACGTTTTGGTGAAGGTATTCACCCAAGCCGGCCAGAATAGGTTAAAAAAGTCGCTCTTATTTATAGAGACTATGCCTTGGCCTCTCTAAGTGCAAGCATCTAGCTCCTTAGTGTAGTTTTGGGCGAGCGGCTTGAAGCAAACCACATCCAACGGCTGCAACGTGTGGGTAGAGTGAGGTGGATAGACCATCAATAGTACCTTGTGAGCGTCGCAGTAGTCGATGAAGGCCTTCGTTATATGGCTACCGTGACCGTCTAGGATAAGTAGGCGCCACCTTCTACGAGATTTTGGTGCAGTGTACCGCTCAAACACCTGTTCAAGCCACGTCAAACCTAAATCGTCGTTCGTCCAACCAGTAGGTGAGGTGGTAAAGAAGATATCGTGTTTTTTTGGGTTGATTGGGGCTACCCAGCTCGCCTGAACGGCTCGCCCAGCTGCTGGATAGATGATGCAAGGCGGTAGTACTGATCCATCGGCGCATATGGTCGCTAGGAGGGTTACCCACTCGCGGTTACCATCGTGGAGACTCTGCCTGAAGTGCTTTTGGTGGTATAGTACCTTGTCAAAGATCCGTTTACTCCTCCCAGTGACCCCAATCGCAAAGCCCTTCTCATCCATATTGTAGGTATTCTCAGGTAGCACGTTGTACTCAGCCATTTTGCTGTGCAGTAGTTCAAAGTATACTTGATACTTCTCACAAGAATCAGCGTGGTGACGACCAGCTTCCATAGGCGTGGTCCACGCAGGAAGAAGTACATCGGCGTGACAGTTAAGGAAGCAGGTTATCCACCTCTCGGAAGGCTCCCAACAACACAGAGGCATTACAAAATTAGTTACCATTTGCCTTATAGGCATAAGGTGCCTCTCTGTAAGCTCTCTAATATATTTTACAACCTCTACCTCATCGCGTAGGTAGAGTAGACGTCGCTGCAATGCCTCTTCTTAGTGGGGTATTACCTAACCTTAGTGTTAACGCGTCAAAGTTGATCGGCTGCAACCATATTTTTTAGCAAGTGCTTGGTATGAAAGTTTTGCTCCTGGTTTTAATCTATCTATCTCTGCAAGGGCTTCTTGTAAAGGCATTGTAGTGTTAAGCTATAGTAGGTTCAAAAACAAGATAACGTGTTTTATAAGCGAGCGCCGCGTACAGGCGAGCGCCGCACCCCACCAACTTTGCGCACCTCTCTTATCTCAACATACAATAGCTCTACGCAACGCTATTCAAATGGCTCCAAATGAAGCAGATGTTCAACTTGCTCTCTCTTCGATCAATACTCAGCAGATTAAGAGTAATCGTCATGCTGCTGCAGTCTTCAACGTGTCTGATAGAACGATCCGCCGCCGACGCGATGGCAAGCCTGCCCGACGCGATTGCCAGCCCAACTCAAAGAAGCTCACTGAGCTAGAAGAGGAGGTGATTATCAGATATATACTCGACGTAGATCAACGTGGATTTGCGCCTACGTACGCGGCTGTACGTGATATGGCTGATAAGCTGCTGGCTGCGCGCGGCGGAGGCCAGGCCGGCGTCCACTGGCCGCGCAACTTTGTTAAGCGTACAGACAGTCTTACGACACGTTTCAATCGAGCGTACGACAGGCAGAGAGCTCTGTGCGAGGATCCTATATTAATCAGAAGCTGGTTTGAGCTCGTAGAGCAGACAAAAGCCAAGTACGGCATCTGTGATGAGGACGTCTACAACTTTGACGAGGCTGGCTTTGCGATGGGCAAGATCACGACTCAGCTTGTGGCGACAGGATCAGAGAGGAGAGGCAGGCCAAAGGCTGTTCAGCCAGGAAATCGTGAGTGGGTGACGTTGATCCAGGCGATCAACGCTGCTGGCTGGACGATCCCACCCTTCCTTATCTTTGCTGGCCAGTATCACCTGTCTGCCTGGTACGAGGAGGAGGATGTCCCACAAGACTGGGCTATCGCAGTCAGTGACAACGGTTGGACAAATAACGAGCTAGGAGTTGAGTGGCTAAAGCACTTTCTTAAGCATACAGAGGGCAAGACGGTTGGAGCACGTCGGCTGCTTATCCTTGATGGCCACGAGAGCCACCAATCTCTTGAGTTTCAAGAGCTCTGCAAGGAGAATGATGTCTATACGCTCTGTATGCCACCTCATTCATCTCACCTACTCCAGCCTCTTGACGTTGGCTGCTTCTCGCCGTTGAAGCGCGCGTACAGCCGTGAGATTGAGGCTCTAATGCGCCACCACATCAACTACATTACCAAGCTTGAGTTTCTGCCAGCCTTCAAGGCAGCCTTTGATCAATCGTTCACGTCAGCCAATATCTGCTCAGCCTTTCGAGGCGCAGGCCTTGTTCCTCTCCAACCAGACGCTGTTCTGTCAAAGCTAGATATACAGCTCCGTACGCCGACTCCAGCTGCTATAGCAGAGGCTCTCTGGGAGGCTCGTACGCCCAGCAACGTACGTGAGCTTGAGGCTCAATCAACTCTAATACGTGATCGCGTTCAAAAGCATAAGAGCTCATCACCAGCTTCTATTATTGAAGCGATTGACCAGCTTAAGAAGGGGGCTGAAGTGATGATGCTCTCAGCTGAGCTGATGCGCGATCGGATCGCCAGCCTTGAGAAAGCCAACGAGGCAGCGTCAACGAGAAAGCAGCGTAAGAAAAAGCGACTCCAGAAGCGAGGGGTCTTAACAAAGGGAGCTGGAGAGGATCTACTCGCTCAACGTGAGGCTGATCAGCAGCTTGCTTATGAAGAGCGTCAAGGAGGAAAGCGGTCAGGTCTTAGCCGCCAGGCTCTTGCGCGCTGCACAAGGTGTAGAGAGAGTGGGCATAATATACGTACGTGTGAGAAAGACAATTTAGATACTGATTAATCAATTCTGTTAATATAAATATATTATATCACAGTGTGGTTGAGATACGTGTCTGTAGAGGTGCGCAAAGTTGGTGGGGTGCGGCGCTCGCCTGTACGCGGCGCTCGCTTATAAAACACGTTACAGTTCCTTGCAATTCTCGAATGCTACTGACGAGTAGACTTGGACTAATGGATGCGAAACACACGCCAAGGCCGAGCTGACCGATTGTACCTGCGTTGTGACCCGCAACCCTGCCATGGAAGCAAAGAAGACCGAGTTATGTCTCAACGTCATTTCATAAATTATACTTAAGATCGAATCTTCCGCTTACAGTTGCAAGAAAGCAGCTTGGCGGCTCTAGAAATTGGTCAAAGAAGCGAACCGCGGCGCTGTAAGTGCTCACTGAGGAAAAAAGGAGTGAAGCACAGAGAGGGGACGTCCTGTCCGCTGCAGCGTTCTGACGCTCCATGCGATGTTTAGTTCCACTATGAGTCGTTTCATCATGCCGCCGGGACGGATAAGTGTGAGCCGTGGCGTCTGCTTCCATCCGCGTAACGCACGACAAGACGTGTTTTCTGATCGCCGTAGAGTGTGCATTCTCGACGCTATGAAGCCTTCCAACTAGAGAGGGCCAGCGACGCTGTCATAACACGAGCGAGTGATGAAGCTGGAATCTACTGGAATTGAGTCAGCGTTCACTTCCTTTCTCGGGCAACATGACTTTCATGGTACACGAGCTGCCTTCTGTATTGTAGCTTCTTCATTTGCTTTACTCAAATCCATCCATCAGACATACCCCAGCAGCTCTGTTCCTTCTCCTCATCGACACCCCGTCTGGACAGGCAAAGTCATCTGAGTTGTACTGCCCTTACCAGCACGCAGCAACAACACGCCATTTCGGTACTCTTCCGCGCTCGGCTTTGCTACCTTCCAAGCCACTGCTCCATGGCTGTCGACATTCGTCAGATCGGCCAACTACCTGACCAACCGGACTTAGAGCTAGACCAAACCGCCATCCCAAATCAAAGGAGAGGGAGACGAAACGACGATGCATCCCTCCCTAGTCTGACCCCCTTCAACGGTTCTATTGCTCAACTACAATCATCCCAGGTGGAATCTCCTCCCCCTCGGCGTCTAATGGAGCGCCCATCACACGTAGACAAAGCAAGCACTTTCTTTGACACCCGGATTCGTGCTCGGCTCTCCTTGTTATCTGGATCGATACTGTGCATCCTGAGTGTTTCCCAAGCCCCACAATCCATCCACATTCCGCATCCCGACACGGACGCCGCTTCGATGAAGATCAACAATGAAAGCCTGACACAGTTAAGTATCGTCGCAAAGCTTGATCTGATCAGCACTTACGCTCATTAGATCTATGCAGGCTATTTCCTGGTGATCCTGCTCAGCTTCGCGCATTGCTTAGCGTGTGCTTCTTGTCAGGTGACTAAGATCAGCTACGCTTCCATCTTCGGGTACGGTAGCCTGTCCTCGATCGACGGGACGTCACGTTTTGAAGTTTGTGATTTCTCCCATATCAGAAAAGAATATGGACACTGATAACACGCAGCCTTCTGTTGGTTCCTATTCCTTCTCGGGGTTGTCTTGCAACTAGATGTGAACGGAATCGGGGGTGATACCGCGCACGTGTACTATCCGGTGGTGCTAGTATGTTTGACGGGTATTGGGATGCTGAATCCTTTCAAGATCTTGCACTACCAGGCCCGCATGGCATTCATCCAATCTTTAGTAGGTGCGCAGCATCATCGAAGCATTCGCTGCTGACATCACACAAGTGCCGTCTGATATTCGCTGGGTTTTGTGCCGTGCGATGGCGTGACGCCTACTTGGGCGACCTATGCTGTTCTCTTACTTACAGCTTTGCAGTGAGTAGACGGTCGTGCAATCTGCGAAGTGGAGGACCTCTAACACTTACTGGATATCGCGTTGTTTTCATGCCTTTACGCGCGAGGTTGGGCCAGTCCCGAGCAGTGCAACTCATGGCATTTTCACCTCGCAGGCGGCTTGACAGCCCTGCCCAGTATGTGGCGGGCTCTGCAGTGCTTCAGGAGCTTTCTGGACTCTGGCAAGAAAGTCCCCCATGTACCTAATTGCGCTAAGTATGCTGTCGCCATCTTGCATCACACAGCGCTATCTTATCGAATCCACGAAAAGACTGGAACCAAGATCGCATTCGTCGCTTCGGCGACGGTGCATGAAATATATGCGTGTCATGGAGAATATGGGCCAAGTCTCAGTTCAAACTGAAGACTGTGTCGCCCGAGACGCTCAACTGGTGAGTCCGTCCCGATTATCTCGATCAGAATCCCTGCCATGAGGTGCAAATCTACTCATCGGTGCACGCCACCTTTCAGGTTTCTGTCTTGAACGGCACTAACGAACCATACAGGCTGAAAGAGGTGGACGTAACTTGGTTGTACGGGCGCATGCAGCCTGCCTCGAACCGTTTTTGTTCGCAACAACATTTTGAGCCTGCCAGCCGGTTACCGAAGACCAGCTCCTACGTCAATGGCGTTAAAACAATCCTCAAGAAGCCCAGCGTGTCGAAAGCAATGTTGCAAAAGTCGCTGCCAAATTCGTCATTAGTGCAGCAAGCCGCAGAGTTTGTGCAGGCCCAACGAACATCCATTGGTCACGCTACGCCAATAGACTGCCCCACGCCTTCGACCATGGTACGAGAATTAATGCGGGAGGCTACTGATTACTTTACACCTAGATCTGCGTCCAGCCTACAAACATCGCACCAAAGCAAGAAAAACCACATCCGGTTTGACGATAATGTAGAGCAGTGCATTGCCGTCCAGTGCAATGATGCGGACGGCGATGAAGCCGACTTCAATCACAACCCCTGGGCGAAGTACCAAGAAGACGAATCTTCGTCTGATGAGGTTGTAGGAATAATGAAACGCTCACGCAGAAGGAGGCCGTTGTCGCGGACAGCCTCTTCAACCAGCATCGGCGGCGATAACAAAACCATCGCTAAGCTACCATCCACAACTCTCAGTACATGATAGAACCTCCTGATGTCACCAAAAACCAACAGTGGTATTATCTTGGAGTCAGGCGGCCGTAAGGCATATCTCCCTCGCCTTCGCAGGAGACATTGAAGCCTTTTAATCCGTTAAGGGGTCTCTTGCTTGCCGAGGATAACGTTAAGGGCGGGAATTATATTGACGCAGGTATGATTTAACGCGGCCGTAAACGCCTACTGCTTCTGGCCCTTCCTCATTACTAAAGAGTGACTCCTCTGCATTGTTGAAAACTGGCGTGGCCCCAGCCGAACTTGGCAAACACTTTCCTATATTGATATTAGAAAACGGCTACAGTACCCCCGGTGTCCGCCTATATGCACAATCCGAACCGTTGTCCATGCATCACAGCGGCATATTTTTACAGAGGCTTATTCTTACATCTTAATAACTTAGAGCTCTCTGCAGGAATAACAAAGGGCGTGTTGGTCAAGAGGAGCGGCGATACGTAACCTAAGGATAGTTTGTGAACAAATCGAGGAAGCCGAAGCTAGTGTTTGATCAGGAAGCCATGGGGCTATGTGATTGATCTGAAGTACTACCCGAAATTATGCGTGTGCTGTTACACCCCCAAGCACCGCCATGCTATGCAATAGCGGGCGGCGCTCCTTATCGTGCGTGGACTGAATCGAGACGGAAGCAAACCACTTTCGTCGTGACCGCCTTTTAAGCCCGCTTATCCATAGGTAACCCCCCCCCCCCCCTGACGTAGCCCACAAGCCAGCGATATGAACAAACAAACTCCATTACTTAAGGTGGTGATTCCCAGGCTGAACAATCTGAGCCTAATAGTCGACCCCACCAAAAACGAAATCACGACCCCAACGTTGGGAGAGCATGTAGCAATTGTCGCAGACGGATAACCAGATGTTCTGGCGAGCAGCCGCATTGTCAAGATTGTCTGGATCGACATGTTGTCTTGCGGCTACAAACAAGCTCGAATGGACCGCCTGAAAGAGTTTGTCGTCCAATTTATATGTGCTTGATGCAGTACCACTGGTAAAGTGCCATCTGAGGCCCTTTATATGTACCAGAGACAATAGCAAAATTGACCCTGTTAAGAGTTTTGTTGAATATGTAAACTTGCAAATAAATGAGTAACTCATAAGATCACGATGAAGCCATTCCCGGAAGTACATAGGCAACCCTAGGGTACACAATCGATCGATTGACTACGTTTGCGTTGTCAGATGCTCAAAGCGAGATCTACGCTTTTGTTTGTTTCGCTTCACTACTCAGCAAACGATCAGGCGCGAGCGGGGGGCCGCTACCCCATTGCGGTTGCAAGCGGCCAGCCACCACTTCTTATTCGACATTCGAAAACAGGTCCCCTCGTTTTTCTTTATAATGACCTTCCACATAGCCGATAATTGAAGGATATAGGGGATATAGGATTAACAAAGGCTCTGCTCGCTGCTACAATGTGAAGCCTTCATAGCCACAGGCTATTGAGGAGAACATAAAGCGCACCAAACAGACTGAATTCAAATGTATGTTTGCGAGCCCTTCGATTGTCCAGTGAATGAACGAACGAGCACTTGAGTTTCCGTTGCCACATGGCTTGCACCTTGCCTGAATGATTTCCATGGGCTAACCCTGGGGTCTGCATTCAAACACAGTCTGAAAATCGCATTCTCGTGGCTTCGTACCAATATCGGTGGCCGTTAGCAAGTATTCCCCACAAGAGGTGTTCAAGAGTTTGGCCCGGCCGGGATTCTTGTGGCACAATGACAAGCCGGGGAATGTATGCTGTGAAACAGCAGCTGCGAAGATCAACCTATTGACAACTGACACGCAGCTAGACGAACAATGATGCGGCTGCCATTTCATGTTGTTCAATTTGCTATATCAGTCTCACAGTTGAGGATAACGGTAGGTATATAGATCTCGAAAGGTGATGGCCACGGAACATGGCAGAGATTTAGTCCGATTCGACCCTTCACCCAATGGCTCCCAGATTCACATCGGCTGATCAAAATGAGGGATTTTGCGGCGAAAGCTCTAGATATCTTCACGGTCGCTGATGTACCGCGTGGCACTCGTGTCGGCGCAGAAGCGGCTCTGCTCAAAGCAATCGGATCAACGGTGACGCGAAGATAGTTGTGCGCACAGTTATAAGCCTTCCTTGCCCCCCAACAGAGTTAATACCTAGAGCTCCACGGTCTTTGCGTGCGTTGCATTCAACGTGCTGTGGAGCATGAGTCGGACGCATGAGTCATGACTGCTCTGCAGTCATGTAATGTGGTCCTAGGCTTACAAGATTTGCCGACGTCTAACAATAGCGCTACTATTGACTAAAACTATTGTAGACAGGACTAAGATGCAGCTCTAGTGCTGTTTGATGCGTGATGCTCTGCAACCAGTAGTTCTCTGATGCGACCAACCCCGCTTAACCAAGATACTGGAGTTTCTGGCCTCATAGCAACGGATTCGTCTTAAGATAATTATATTACGTATCTTAGTCCCAATTATCGCCAGTCAGGCAGTTGTCACTCACGCAGATGTACTTGTACCGTCTCGAACTCGTCTATAACCTCGCGGACCGCTGTATGGCACTCACCCGCTGTCAAATCTTCCGTTCACATAGAACCGCTACTGTCCCATCGGAACCGCGCATATCTTGGTCCCACTGATTGTGAGGTCTACGCTGCAGACTATTGTATATTCCACAGTGTTCAGACGCTCTCTGCATTGCTGTCCACCACAGCGAACAGCTCACAAATATACGCTCTATTCAAAGCTGTGCTGAAGAAACGCATTCCACTAAATCTTGGGATTGACTAGTGTATGTGGGTTGTGTGCAGCGTCCTTTGACTCCGGTCGTCTTTTCTCTTGTCAGATACAAGGATGGAGAGGCCAAAGGCCGAGATGGTGCACGGTCTGGTTACACAAAGCTCGCGTAAAAACACACAAGCATAGATTTAGGAAAAGGGAGACAAGAAGTGAAAAACACAATACAAGCATTAAATCTGACAATTAAGAGTCTCACGGCCGTCACCGATTACAGTAATGTCGCTTTCAACTATGCGCGAAACGAGCGCAATCACTCTAGTAGACTACACGTCATTCACCCTATGGATCCAAGCCCTCGAATCGCGCTGCCTATCCCTCGAAATTTGGGATATCATCGACCCAAGCGGTACGGCGACACCGCAGAAGAAGCCCACAATACCAATCGCGCCAGAGATTGCAGAATACGAACGAAGGGCAACCCAGAGCAGCAGCTCAGACAGCACACCTCTGCCGCCAACACGTGTATCCGACCTTACCTCGAACGGTCTCAAAGCATGGAAAGAAGACGTTGAACTCTACAAGTTCAACCAGGAGGTGTACAAGACAGTAGAGAAAAGCTATAAAGAGGAGCGAGCGAGTCTAGACAAGGTGGTGGCGCTTATCCACAACACCGTCTCCCCTCATCTCCTCAAGAACTGCTGTACCCCACGACAGTCCATACGCGAATGGATAGTCAACCTCAAACAAACAGTTGGCATCGACGCTAAAGAAGAGAAGGCAAGAGCCCGCACAAGGTACCTTGCAGCGCTCAAACCTATGAGAGTACCTGGGAGCTGGGACACCTGGCTCCTAGAATACGACCACTCAGCAACGGATGCCGAAGCTGAGCGAGTCCCAGAAGCATCAGACCTCGACGCGGTGTTAGATGACTTTATCACCTCAGTCAGGAAAGTGGCTCCAAGTTGGGCAAACACTTTCCAAGACGGAGGCAGACAAGACAATAAAATGAACAGAAAGGAGGTGATGAAACGCTTCCGAGAGCACATGAGCATCGACCATCCAAAGGGTAAGCCTCATAGGAGCGCTTTTGGAATAGGAGAGGGCTCTGCTTTCGCGGTTGATGGTGAATCCATCCCGGGCACGAAGAGGGACCCATCCCGGGCACGAAGAGGGACGCCTCACACGTTGCAGAAAGCGCGCCATCCGCCCCTGGAGAGGGGAGTCGAGGACACACCCGACAGAAACGTACTCGTGGCCAAAGAGCCCAGTCCAAGCAAGTCGTAAGAGACGGCACAGCGAAAGCTGTTGGAGCGAGATGCCCTGCTTGTGAACAGTTACACCAACTAAAAGACTGTTATTATGTCTTTGGAGAAAATGCTCCTCAGTGGTGGAGTCCAAATCCAGCCATTGTTAAGTTGGTTAGGTTATTGATGGAAAGCGATGCTGACTTACAAAATCAGGTTAGAGCATGTAAGCGATCCCGTACGCGAACTCCCGCATTCAAAACATCCCATACTCCTACTCCTGAAGCCTTACAAGAATGACTACAAGGCCGCAAGGTATCAATAATTGATGCCTCAATGGCAACAGCGTCCTTTCAGACGCAGCCCCGGGAATATCCACTGAAGGACTGCTTCATTCTTGACTCAGGTTCAACCATACACGTCACAAACAACGAGAGCAGGATCATAGATCTGCAACCACCAGTCACCTCTGATTATCTATGGGCGGGCAACTCCCAGATATGGATACAAGGATATGGAACGGTACGGTTACACCTTGTTAGTCCTCAAGGACAGACAACGCTTGATCTACACAATGTGGCCCTGTGTCCAGATATACTCTGTAACCTTGTCTCTTTCCGCCTGCTTCGACAGCAAGGCATCTGGTGGGATACAAAAGACGACCCTACATCACTCAAACGATTAGACAACACAACCGTAGCCCGCCTGAGCGTCTCTCAAGGACAATGGGTGCTAGAGCAACCACCAAACAGAGCCGCCTTTGCTGCTCAACCAGCAACCTCCCGAGTCAAACGTCCTACGCAGAAGGGTGATGCACTACGCTGGCACAAGCGGATGGGGCATCCTGGGCCGGCCGCGATAGAACACCTTGCTCACCAATCTGAGGGGGTGCGCATTAAAGGCATAACTACAGTGCAATGCAATGCTTGCGGGAGAGCCAAAACCAAGAGTCAGATCAAGCGGACGCCTCGAATAAACGACGAAGGGCCAGGCGAGCGCCTTGCAGTTGATTTCCACTCATATGAAGATGGAAGCACCACCAAGGAGAAGAGTCAGCTGCTAGTCACCGACAGATACTCAGGTTTCCTATGGGACTACTACTTCAAGGACAACAGACCGGCAAAGACCATTATCTTCTTTCTGGATATAATGACGCGATTTCTCCACCAACAATATAATATTACGGTCAAGGTAATTGAGTGTGATGGAGAAATCACAGCAACAAAGCCTGAAGTTGCAAGATGGTGCACTGCGCATGCTATCCGGCTAGAGCCTTCTGCTCCAGATACTCAAGCCCAAAATGGAGGAGCAGAACGCTCAGGGGGTGTTATAAAAGACAAAGCGCGCACCATGCGTCTCGATGCGAACTTACCCTGGGAAATGTGGCCAGAAATTGTTAGAGCTGCAGTATACCTACACAACCGAACGCCAAACTACTCTAACAAATGGAGATCACCATACGAAGTCTTCTTTACTAGAGCAGCCCTCCACAATGGGATAGTCACTCCACCACGCAAGCCAAACCCAGTACACCTAAAAGCGTACGGTTGCAAGGCATTTGCACTCACTAGCGACACTCTCCGAAACAAATCACGACTCCAGCGCCTTGATCCCCGAGCCTGGATAGGATTCCTCGTTGGATACCGATCATCTAACATCTACAGAGTATGGGTCCCCTCCATGGCCAAAGTCATAAGCACAAGAGATGTAGTGTTTGATGAAGACTCCGTTTTCGATGGCAAGAATGAGGATCTGATGGACAACCTCATGCACAGCACTCTCGATGAGATTGCCATGTGGATGAGAAGCGTTGAACTGCCAGAACCAACTCATGAAGAACCAGAAACTCAGACCTTCTATGAAGACGAGACAGTCTTAGGACCAGAGTCCACTCAAGAAGAGGAAAGCCAACCTGGCTACCATCAAGGGAGAAAAATATCTTATGCGTACCCAACGCCACCATCTACTCCGCCAGTAGCTTTACTCACACAGATGCTTTCAAGCGATCCACTTGGGGACTGCCATCACACATCAGGAACGTCACGCACAGTCCCATGGGAAGCTGCATTTATTGCGGGCACTCAAGGAGGTTCAATTGGAACTCATCAAGGAAGAGTCATCGACAAGGCTCAGATGAGACGACTCCTAGCTCAAGGACTCAAGCCCCATCGAGACCAACTTCCACCTTTACCAACTGCACACTCGAAACTAAAAGACCACACACTCTGCGAATGGTTTAAGGAACCTGAGAAAGAGCACCTAGATAGCCATCACAAGATGAAGTCTTGGACAGAAGTCCCAGCCAAGAAGATCAGAGCAACAGGGCAGCAGATCCTTGACTGCATGTGGGTATACACATACAAGCTCGACAAGAACCATCACCTTCTGAAGTGCAAGGCAAGGCTGGTAGTACGAGGTGACCAGCAACGAAACATTACATCACAAGACACCTATGCTGCTACTCTAGCCAGCCGGTCGTTCCGAATGTTGATGGCTATCGCCGCCCATCGCGACCTGGAACTCAGACAGTATGATGTGACAAACGCCTTTGTACACGCGTCTATAGACCGAGAAGTGTACATGAGAATGCCCCATGGGCATCAGAAACCAGGCACGATACTGCAAGTCAACAAAGCGTTGTACGGCCTGAGAATATCTCCACTTTTATGGCAGAAGGAGTTCACATCGACCCTTCTCTCCCTTGGTTTCAAAATCGTACCACATGAGGCATGCTGCCTAATGAGGAACGGAATCATTATCTTCTTCTACGTCGATGACATCATCGTTGCGTTCGCCAAGGCGGAAGAGCAAGACGCCCAGCAAGCGATGAAGCTCCTGCAAGAAAAGTACACCCTCACAGGTGGAAACGAACTCCAATGGTTCCTTGGTATGGAAGTTGTTCGAGATCGACCTAACAAACGAATCCAACTCTCCCAGGCCTCCTACATCGACAAAATTAGTCACCTGGACGACAAGACAGACGCTCGCCACGACACTCCTATGGCAATTGTTGAGTTAAAGCCTTATACGGGCATCGCTACTCCTGCAGGGATCAACAGGTATCAACGCAAGATTGGATCACTGCTCTTCGCTGCAGTCACCACGCGACCAGACATTGCCTTTGCGACCTCAAGACTCGCTCGGTTCCTCATGAATCCGGGGGCAGACCATCACGACGCCGCAGACCGCGTACTGATGTACCTCAGGGACACCCGACAGAGATCACTTCAACTTGGAGGAGGTGAATGCCTAGAAGTAACAAGCGATGCCTCCTTTGCAGACAATACACTGGACCGAAAGAGCTCCCAAGGATACACCATTAAACTATATGGAGGACTGATCGCCTGGCGAGCAAATAAACAAGACACTGTCACCACCTCCACAACTGAAGCAGAGCTCCTAGCTCTCTCACAGGTAGCCAAAGAAGCGATGTTCACCTCCCGACTGCTTACAGATCTCGGAGTTGAACTCTCTAAGTCAGCTATCACAATACAGTGCGACAATACTCAAACCATTCAGTTAGTCACCAAGGAGATATCAAAGTTGCAGACCAAGCTTCGTCATGTGGATATCCACAACCACTGGCTTAGGCAAGAAGTATTGCGACAGACAATTGACGTCCAGTACACACCATCAGCTGAGATGCTCGCTGATGGGTTTACAAAAGCCCTACCTGCTAACAAGTGGCCAACGTTCTTGAAGCAGCTCGGCCTGATCAAAGGCACCAACCACCAACCACCACCAGACGCCCAGCTTGAGGAGATACAGGATCAGCTTGAGAAATTGTCCGTTACATAGATGACGGAAGCATAACTATTGCGTCCAGCTTAGAGCCTAAGAGTCACCAAGCTGAGGGGGTGTGTCAGATACAAGGATGGAGAGGCCAAAGGCCGAGATGGTGCACGGTCTGGTTACACAAAGCTCGCGTAAAAACACACAAGCATAGATTTAGGAAAAGGGAGACAAGAAGTGAAAAACACAATACAAGCATTAAATCTGACATCTCTACGGTCCAGTCTTCGAGCTTCACCTAGCTCCACAACAACAGCTATAGGCCAGGACCTTTTCCCGGGGCTAGTTCGCTGCTTAAACATCAATTCCTCTCCAAAAGGCCCACACAAGCAAAATGCGTCCGTCGAAAAAATGCAACAGCGGCTCGAGCGACGTTAGCAGCGAAAATAGTGAGCCATGAATTTATTCTGCTATCGCCAAAACTGACTGTACACTCCAGTTATACCGTCCCTCCAAACAGTCGAACCTGAGTCTGCACCAATCACGGTCGCTCTCTTTTCAACACCGAAGACAGACAAATTGAGGTCGCATATCTGTGGAACATGCAGCCGATCATTTGCGAGACTCGAACATCTGAAGCGACATGTCAGGTCGCATACGAAGGAGAAGCCCTTTGAGTGTCCACAATGCACAAGGTGCTTCGCGCGACGCGACTTGCTACTACGACATCAACAGAAATTACATCAACAGAGACTCCATCAACAGGATGCAATTTCCTCTGCGCCACGCAATGGATGTCGAAATACCACGACTGGCCTGCCACCCAACGCTACAAGAAAGGTCCGGAAGAACTCTGTGGCAAGCAGCGTAGATAGAGCTGCAACTACCGGCACAGCCAGCATGGGACCGCGAGCAAATGTTTCACGCTTGGACTCGCCACAGGGGCACGATGCCAAGCCAACCTGTTCGTTTCCACTAGCCCGTCTGTCCGATCACCAGAAGACCATACGCGAAGTTTTCATCAATAGAGACCATGTTGTCAATCCCAAACACGTGTGTGTTCTATTATGACCATGCACCCTGAGGGTATGCGGCGTTACCATGCGCTAGCTATCTACATCCTCCCGGCTCCTTGCTTTTTCCATTTCAAGAGCCAACCATGAGTCCGGTTCGTCCCTTGTCTCACACCATGCTTGACCAAGGAAAGGAAAAGAGAGTGATACACTACTATAAACAAGAGAAAGCCGGATGGAAGGCGTGCCCAGGCTTGGTCTCAGCACCTCGTTTCCGCAGGACTGTCCTGCGTCGTGCGCTTCTTCATCGTCCGCGCAGTCACCGAGGCTTCGTCACGCCAGGCTCGCCAGTAGTCTGTTCATCTCGTAGGTGATGGCATCCTCAGATGTCTTCGCTCGTTGGCTTCTTCTTCTGCGCTCGCTGTGTCTTGTCTGCTCCTCCGCAGCCTTCCTGTATCCTTCGCAAACTCGGTCGTAGCTCTGACCGCCTCCATGTTGGCCTTCCACTGCTTCATCGGACCGTCGACGTTCGGCCACCTTCCTTCCTGCTCGAGTAGCGTCCACGACAACCCTATGGCCGGTGCGGGTCGGCCATTCTCCCCGCTAGCGGTGGCGACCCAAAGTACTACAACACGGAAGCTGCATACAATATCCATATGTAGCCGTGTTTGTGTACCCTGCCTGTGCTTTCTTGTAACGCGTTCGACTCGCCGCTTTGCACAATCAAAGACTTCATTTTCTAGAGCTGACCAGAGTAAAATAGATGCTACAATCTATGGCAACTAATGTGCAGTATGCCTCTACAGCACGAAAATAAAGACTTTATTTACGCTGTTATTCATAACCTCCGGCTGCCGTTCATTCCGAGTATGGAGCGACGACTTTGTGTCGGAATGCCGAGGGCTAAGAACTCGTTCTCGCAGCTGGCAGCATTCCTCCATCGACAAGGTTGTCCTTGGTAGATGGCCTTCAACTTTCTAGGTGAAAGCCAGGTTGGCCATGATGGCCAGTGTGTGGATGGTTGTCTAAAGTAGACTGCCGATAATGTAGCCAGATCTAGAGGCGGCTGGGCGTGGCAAGGGGTGACTGCACATTGCGAATCTGGGTCCTGGTAATGCATGAGTGTTGGAGGTGAATGCAAAGAGGTTGAGGGCCTACATCAGAAGTTCACAGCCCCGTAAGATATGTGAAATAGTGTGTGCTCGCATGAAGCGTAGTCAGGTCGGATCTCGGTAAATGCTTCTCTTTGTATGTCTGTGGTCCATGAACAAGCATAGTGAATATCGTTCTTACAGTACGGTTCCACCTTCAGGGTGATACCCAGTCACCCAATCTAACGAATAGTCAATGGGCGAGGCAGCGAGGGGATGTCTATGTGAATTCCCGGCGACACGGATATGACCAGCACCAAGTGTCGAAGGGCTCCAGAGATTGACGTACTCCTTCCATTGTGTAAAATTTTCAAACTGCGGGGCCTTCCACCCGATTTGAGTTTTGCAAAACTGCTCCAAAGCCGTTCCGTGCAAGTTGACATTCAGCTTGCAAAACGACGTTTGAAGAGACTTTGCTGTAGCCGCGCCCCACTGAACTTGTATCTTTACTGCGAACCTGTTCTCCCGGTCGCTGGCAAAAATGGAATAGAATATTCGGTTCTGTGGGCCTTCGCAGTCCAGTGATTCGAATGAACGCCCAAAATGGAAGCTTGGTCTACGGGTAATGAGGTGACCTTGCCCAATAGGTGGGTACAGACTCGAGAGAAAAAATCCTACCTCGTTGACTGATGCAAGCGAAATTGAAATTCTCGGCCTATGATTAGGGATTTTCGATCCTCGAGGCCGAAGATGGATGCGACGCAACAGACCATGATCAACACCGATATCGATAGTTCTGAGTGGTGTTACAGCGCTGTCTTGTAGATATATCATCCGGAGATGGGGCCCTCGAGATCCTCGCTTCTTTCGGTGTGGGTAGAAAGAGCGGATCGGTGGACAGCCACCAGCTCTGTGGAAGATGAGTGCATTCCCGTTCCCACTCTGCCTTAACACAATTGCTATACCTACTTGGTTCCCCTCGTTGTGTTGCCCTGCGTATTCTTCGATGACGCCTAGCCAAACTTTATTTCGATTATCGACGAGAAGCATGAGGAGCTCGATGTGCAAACCGTGCCCGGTCATGGTGGTATGGGTGCGTGGCGTTCGCCGCACGTGCCGATAGTTACCTCTGGGATATCCAAGAAACGCAGTGACCGACCTCGCAAGAACTGATGCCTTTGTTTCATTCTTAACAACCTTCCACGACAGATCGTATCCCCACGCGAGGATACTGATATCCTCAGAGTTACTGAGCACGGCTTCCTGGAGCCGTACGAAAGCCTTATCGCCCTCTCCATATAATAGCGGCATGTTGACGCCCAGCAGTCCTAGCAAGCAATATGCCATATCTTCCACACGTGTAGTGACTCTTGTAGCCGCCCATGAGAATTTGCAAGCTGCAGAGACCGAAGACAGCGAAATCTCCCGATCTAACACTCGACCGGATATACTCGTGATTCCTGATAGTAGTCCAACATGTCTGTTCCGCTCGGCAACCCAAGGCCGGGTAGCAATCGCCATGTTTTCGCCGGACATGACACTTGAGGTCATCTTTCCTACGCTGACATTTTGATCTATATCTGAGTGGAAGACAGGCTTCCAGTCGGAAGCAAAGAAAACAATGCGTCTTGGAGCGAGTAGCTCCTGCAGAGTCCATCCACGAGTGAACCACCGACTCATTTGGAAGGCGGACCTGCTTTCGAACGGATCTTGTCCTGATGGCACATCCTCCAGATAGGCATAACAAACCCGAGATGCCTCGTACCACCCAGAGTTATATTGACCCGAGTGCCTTCAACAGCCTTCTAGCATCGCATGATGCTTCATTGGCTAGGAGCGATGAAGATCACCCTGGCCACGCCCACTACACCAGCTTGCCTGGATTAAAGGGCCCTAGTGCTTTCAGTTATCGAGATATATCAACTTCCATCGGTAACCTGAGGCATCATCATGGGCTGCCGAAACTCGACACTCACGTAGGGTTTGACTTGAGTGGACTACAAACTGCACCCAGTAGCGGATGCAGATCCGACGAGTTTGAATTGGAAAAGTTCTTTGACTCCTCAGGCTTGACCATCAATCCCAATCAACTGCATCGTTTCAAGGGAAATACGGCAAATCCGCAGCCACTGTTTCCCGGCCCCTTCTCGACCTCGTTCGCTGGCACCGCACTAATTGCAGACGACCTCTGTTGGAGTACTGGTCTAGGACACTGCACAATATTTCGTGGGGCCGACGAGGTCGGTATCGATAAGTTTTCGCCTTCTACAATTAGCACCATCAGCGAGTGTAGATCCAGCGAAGTGTTGGATGGATTCAGACAGCCTACCTCCGCAGCTATGTAGCATAATTCGATTATCGCTCACTCTAACGACGCATAATCGTTCAGATCCCTGGAACTGAGTTCTAGCTCTGCCATGGATAACTATCCGTACGCAGAATGTCCGTACAATCACAATCTGTAGAAAGGCTGCCCCTCCAAATCCGATCGATGCTGAGAAGTGTCGTCTCAGCTCTATAGAGGGACGATGCAGTTTCAGCCTAATGCTCTTCGATGATTGCTGTGCACTCCTCATGAGCTGCGTGCTTTGCCAACCGCGCGCCACATTGTGGGATGGCTGCAGCCGAGTGGCCGATGCAAAGCACCCTAGAAGGGCGTCTCGAAGATCATGTCGGCTAATTTGGCGTAGTTGAGCCCTACTTACCGAAGCGATTGGCGACCCTAAGCGAGTGTACTGCAGCGAAGTTGAAGAACGAATGCTCGAGGTTCCTCGGTACTGGTTGTCTCTTTGAAAGGGAGAATGGATGCAGTTATATACAGCCATTATTCTGGTTGACTGCCTCGTCATACCTGTAAATCTTCCCGTAAACGTGGTTCACAAGCGAGCCGCCACCTCTAAATCTCTAAGAAATCAGGAAATAACACTTTATATGTCTAGCTTTAGTTAAGTTAACAGTTAAGATTATGGTTGGGTGGGCGACTCGGTGGGGATCTACGTTAAATGAATAAATAAACCACACACATGTACCTATACACACATGAATGCACTCATATATAAGAGACCCAGTACTAGTGCCATCTTGCTTCATAACAATAAAATTAAACTTCGCAACGTCCACCATGTAAGCAACAACAATCTTGACTTCATAAAGGAGAAAGTAAGCAAATCTCCCACCTTTACAACCTCCAGAGCCCTTTCTCACGCGTAGTTTACAAATGAACGCTCAAGGTAGTTCGCTTAACCGCTAGGATTGCCATTGTAAGCAAGCTCGTTCGTGGTACCGGAGGGCAGACCGGTGACCTTATTCTTGAGGGCAAGGGTCCCAATGCGGGTGGAGAGAGCCGCAGGGGTCTTCTTGCCCTCGAGAGCATGGAGGTAGGCAGCAAGACCAGCGACATGGGGAGCAGCCATCGAGGTACCAGATATGGTTGCCTACGTATAAATATTAGTTCGCTGCTTGATACACATGGGTGAGGGGTGGTGGTAAATGACCTACATTGTCACCGATCAACCAGGTAGACAGGATAGAAACACCAGGAGCAAGGATATCAACGAGACTACTAAAGTTAGAGGAGGAGGTCAGGCGGTCAGAGCTATCAGTGGCACCTGTTGGTATGACTCGTATCAGAACTCTAATACTGAGGCGCATGTGACGCAAGTCTCAATAGAGTTGAGACTATCTTTATTCGAGAAATCTCTGTCCCTTTCTCCAGAGCGCAACCTATTCCTTTATATCTATGCCTCAACTTCAGCTCTTCGGCCTGACCGACGGTCAACCTGATCGTCTCGGTCTCACCGAAAGTATAGAATTTCGGTCTCTCCGATCCAGATATCACCGTACTTTCTAGACCTGCCAACAGCAGCTGACGTTAAGTAGCTTTTGCAGCTTCTAACTCCTTATAGCGCCGCTGTGCATCCCATCGTGCATCTGCCTCCTTCCTTAATAAAGGACTCCACCACTTCGCCCCATCATACTACTCAAAATCGTGTGCGGACAAAGGTAGAACTCTCTGATTATCCTTCACCCTCTCCTTCTTTGTTAGAGCCGCTTTTACGGCGTCAAGCCCGTAATTAGCAGCCCAGAAGTCTCTCGGCGGCCGCTAGTGGGGGCAGCGCATATGATTCGACAGAGAGTTCGAACTCAACCCCTTCGTCGTCGCTCCAAAAGGTGTACGAGCTTACTTGTTCGTTGCCGGCTGCATACGAACCCTGGCGTTGATAGGAACCAACTGTCTCTTCGTCTGTTCGCTCTGGCTGTGCCATTGCCACTGCTCGTAGCCACTGGACCTAAGAGCTCTTCTCGAAAAGGCCAGCCGCACGCGCTCGATCGTCGATGGGTGGATTCTCGTTGAGAAGGTCCAGTGATTCCCTACCGATCGCATCGTATTGGTTCATCGTACCGAGTTCCCGGCTTTCTCGAGACTTGTTGACATCGGTATCTAGAACAGAAGGTGCTGTCGTTTCCCGGAACCGTGAGATCTCCTGGTCAGCCTTGAGAACCGTTAGCGATACGAGACGATGCCCAGACTGACATACGACGTACGTTTACAGCCTCCAATATGTTTACAATCCTGGCGTCGTCATCTGCGTTTGCGCAAGACCTTAGTCTCTTGAGGAGTCCAGCCATTTGCTGACATTGCTCTGTGAGGCTTAATCTGTCAGTACGGGGCACAATACTCTGACGATGCTGCACTTACATCTTCAGCCTGTCTTTGCGAGGCATGATGTATACACACTCTCGATTCGCAATCAAGCAATGCTTGCAGTACGGCTTTTCACCAGTGCACTTGGTCTTCCGAGACCGACACTAGATGTGAGGCGAGTCGTTAGTCGGAACAGTCGAACAATCATCCTCGAACACGACAATCGATAGATGCAACGAAGCAACGACCTTTACACATAGTAGATAACTTCAACATACTGTTGTGCATGCTCGTGGAACCCGGCGTCTGTCCTTTGTCAAGTTCTGCCCATGACCGGGCCTCTGTAATCGAGGAATGGCGACTTTGCGCTGCCCGAGTGGCGTCGCGGCGAGATTAGACTGGTAGACCGGAGCAGAGAGCATAATCTGCACATGCGCATCACCGACTGAAGGTTTTGTGTGTTGTTCCATGGAACGATTGCCTATCCAGGAGGTGATAAGGTTTCAGGGTACCGGTAGTGAACGCGGCGATGTGATGAAGATATGCTAGGCTGTTGGCTGGGGTCTGTCTCTGCACGCGGCTTCAGCTTTAGCGAGGGCTATGAATCAAGAGGTGATCAACAATCCTTCAAATCCGAAAGGCAGAACCACAATTGTGGCTTCTCGAGATTCTTGAATAAATGCATAAGCTGAGCCAACCCCGCAGCTACTTGTCAAGAATGTTAAGTGCACGATCTACCTCCTTGCTTTCGTCTACTTTCGGAACAGACTCTGAGTGTGCTCCGCAGCCCTTCGAGCGCCATGCTCAAGGTCATATTCGCTACCTGTCAGACGTTCTCACCAAGCTTGTGTTCTGGTCAAGCTTCGCAACCATTCTCACATAGGTCGAACCAGCACTTAGATACAGTTTGGGGGCTTTGATATCTACGAAGTGCATTACTGAGAAGTTCCGAAGTACTTCCGGTGTTGCAGTACAATGCTGCTTTACCAAGAACTTACCTCTGAGCAAAAGTGCACGTATCATGCAGGGCACATGGTGTAGTCGAGTTGCACAGCGTGCGACAAATCACGATGTCGATGGCCCATCGACGAACATCGCCGATGAATTCGCAGTCGGAGAAGAGGTACCGTTAGCAGAATGGTCCCAAAGCTACCAAATACCGCTGTTCGATATTCCAGTTTATCTTAGGGAGGTCTCTGCGTTCGTTGCACTGTTCGAGGGCTGGTGTGATTTGTCCCCCCTTTTTTGAGATTTGTCCCCCGTTTGAGATTTGTCCCCCGCGCTACCGTAACCGTACCGTGTCCGTGCGCGTGATGCGCTTTTCGCGTGATGCGCATTCCAACCACCCAACCATCTCATCTTTGCAGTACAATAACTCAACGCCACAATGACCTTAAAAGAAGCCCTTGAAGAGAGACGTGTAACTAACCCTGGCAAAGCAATTCCTGATCAGCATTTGGCGGATAAACATGGTGTGTGGCGGTCAACTTTAACGCGCCGCGCAGAGGGAAAAACCGTGTCTCATAAAAACAAGATCATTGCACAACAGAAGCTCACGCCACAACAAGAGGATGAGCTTGTTACTTATATAGAAGGACTTACTGTACGTCACCTGCCACCTACAAGAACAATGATCAGGAATTTCGCGCATGAGATAGCTGGTGTGGAGGTCTCTGATTCCTGGGTTACGAGCTTCCTCAATCGTCACCCCGACCGACTCACCTCTCAGTGGGCAACCGGTATGGATAGAGAGCGTCACAACGCTGATTCTCGGCGAAAGTATAAGCAATACTTCGACCTTATGGACCAAAAAATGAAGGAATATCGCATCGAGACGCGTCATACTTACAATATGGATGAGAAGGGCTTCGCGATTGGGAAGATTGGCAGGAGCAAGAGGATCTTTGACAAGGCATTATACAAGCAAAAGCACACTCAGCAGTCACTCCAAGATGGCAATCGTGAGTGGATAACACTCCTCTCTTGCATATGTGCGGATGGTACAGTCCTCCCGCCAGGCCTCATATATGCGGCCGAGACTCAGAACATTCAATCAAGTTGGGTGGACGATTTGGAAAAGGAAGAACACTCAGTATTTACTGCTGTTTCTCCTTCTGGCTGGTCGAACGAGGCAGCTGGCCTTGGCTGGCTCAAGCAGGTGTTCAACCGCTTCACCAAGGGCAAGGCAAGGAGAAAGTACCGTCTACTCATTGTAGATGGCCATGGGAGTCATCTGACGATGGCTTTTATCACCTTCTGCGATGCCAACAAGATAATGCTAGCTGTGTACCCACCTCACAGTACCCATACTCTGCAGCCGCTGGACGTAGTTTGCTTCAAGCCTCTGGCTCAAAACTACAGCGATGAGCTCGCAGATCACCTTCACAAGAGCCAAGGCCTGGTCCCAATGAAGAAGGGTGACTTCTTCCGCCTTTTCTGGGCTGCCTGGGTGAAGACCTTCACCAAAAAGCTCATCCACAGTGCCTTCAAGTCCACCGGGTTGAGCCCATGGGACCCCAACGTTATACTTAAAAAGTTAGCTCCCAAGTCACCTGAGCCTCCACCAGTTACTCCACCTCCTCAGCCATACGAGGGCCCTGATTGGCGGCTTGCAGACAGGGCTCTGCAGCGTGCTGTGAAGGATAAGTATGCGGAAGACTCAGTGCGGGTAAGGGATACCCTTCACCATCTCCACATCCAAAATCAGCTACTCACGATGACCAACAAGGGGTTAGAGCAAGCTCTACGGCAGCAGAAGAAGGGCAATAAGAAGAGCAGAGCTTTACCACTTATTCAGAGGCAAGATTGGGATGGGGAGACTCAGTGGTGGTCTCCTTCACGCGTCAACAAAGCTCAGCGACTTCTAGATGAAGCAGATGAGGCAGAAAGGCAAGAAGAGATTAGAAAAGCAGACGCAGCTGAGCTTCGTGAAACTACTCGCAAGCTCAAGCAAAAGCTTGACGCTGAGAAGGCGGAGAAGCGAGAGAGAGAGAAGAGGGAGAGGGATGAAAGGAAGGCAGAGGAGCGCCGGCAGATTAATGCACGCAAGGCAGAGCGCTCGCGCAAGAAGGAGGAGAAAGACCGTGAAAAAGCATTACAAACTACTCCAAAAGGCAAGAGGAAGCTCCCACAGCAACAAGGAGTTAGGAAGAGGCAAAATCGTGGTGATGCAGCTGCTCAAAGTGGTGTGGTTGCTCATGAGCCGCCCTCGGCTCCTCCACCAAAACACAACACTCGCGGCCGGAAAATCACACTTCCAGCAAGATATTTATAGCAAACATTTGTCGTATAGATCTATAGAGTACTCCACCAAAAAATCTAGTCGCGATAGCATTTGTGTGTGGCTTTACAGCCTTATTTTTATGTGGCCTGTATAAGGTGTTTGGTGCGCATCACGCGAAAAGCGCATCACGCGCACGGACACGGTACCGTGATCGGCCACCCGATGCGCACGGTTACCCGATGCACACCCTACCTTAATTTATCTTGTTTTTGAACCTACTATAGCTTAACACTACAATGCCTTTACAAGAAGCCCTTGCAGAGATAGATAGATTAAAACCAGGAGCAAAACTTTCATACCAAGCACTTGCTAAAAAATATGGTTGCAGCCGATCAACTTTGACGCGTTAACACTAAGGTTAGGTAATACCCTACTAAGAAGAGGCATTGCAGCGACGTCTACTCTACCCACGCGATGAGGTAGAGGTTGTAAAATATATTAGAGAGCTTACAGAGAGGCACCTTATGCCTATAAGGCAAATGGTAACTAATTTTGTAACGCCTCTGTGTTGTTGGGAGCCTTCCGAGAGGTGGATAACCCGCTTCCTTAACTGTCACGCCGATGTACTTCTTCCTGCGTGGACCACGCCTATGGAAGCTGGTTGTCACCACGCTGATTCTTGTGAGAAGTATTAAGTATACTTTGAACTACTGCACAGCAAAATGGCTGAGTACAACGTGCTACCTGAGAATACCTACAATATAGATGAGAAGGGCTTCGTGATTGGGGTTACTAGGAGGAGTAAACGGATCTTTGACAAGGTACTATACCACCAAAAGCACTTCAGGCAGAGTCTCTACGATGGTAACCGCGAGTGGGTAACCCTCCTAGCGACTATATGCGCCGATGGATCAGTACTACTGCCTTGTATTATCTATCTAGCAGCTGGGCGAGCTGTTTAGGCGAGCTAGGTAGCCCTAATTAACCTAAAAAAACATGATATCTTCTTTACCACCTTACCTACTAGTTGGACGAACGACGATTTAGGTTTAATGTAGCTTGAACAGGTGTTTGAGCGGTACACTGCACTAAAATCTTGTAGAAGGTGGCGCCTACTTATCCTAGACGGTTACGGTAGCTATATAACAAAGGCCTTTATTGACTACTGCGACGCTTACAAGGTACTATTGATGGTCTATCTACCTTACTCTACCCACACGTTGCAGCCGTTGGATGTAGTTTGCTTTAAGCTGCTCGCCTAAAACTACACTAAGGAGCTAGATGCTTGCACTTAGAGAGGCCAAGGCATAGTCTCTATAAATAAGAGCGACTTCTTTAACCTATTCTGGCCGGCTTGGGTGAATACCTTTACTAAAACGTTGGTTAAGACGTCCTTCTCAGCTACAGGTATTCACCCACGCAACGCTCACCGAACACCAATCTTTTGATTTTTGGGTCTCCTTCACAGAGGCTCCAAAAATCCCAGCAACTAATCCCCCTCGCCGCGGCCACTCTGGGAGTACCTCTAACGTCCGCCTAGCCCCCCGCGCTGACGCGTAAGGGAGCTTGTTGGGATGGCAGAGTCTTCCTCCTCCCAGCACACAGGGTCCCCAGACCCTGAGATCCCTCAGCAGCTTTATACACGCGCCCCAAGACGGCCCCAGGAGTACATGCATCACCATGCACCTCTTCTGAGCAGCCAGAACCCCGGTGGGAGCGCTCCTAAACCTCGAGTCTCTGATGCCGTCCAACGCCACATCACCGAGACTCAGCAGACTGCCCAGCTATGGAACACCATCACTGCTGCCTTTGCAGCAGCCGTAGATCAACACGCAGAAGGCTATACTAACCCTCAAGAAGCCAGAATCGCCGAGGAGCTGCAGCAGAGAGTCGTTCTGGCTCTAACCTCTCTCTCCTTGAGCAACTCCCCCCCTAGTTCCCGCTGGAGCAGCGACACCAGTCGCAGCAACCCCGGGAGCCAAGAGTCAGGACGCCGCTCTTGGGCGGACGTAGCCAGAGACCCCCAAATCTCAGATAGGGGTGCCAACCGACCCCTGATCCCTGCTAGATCCCGACCTGGCCCGCCGGCTACGCCGAAAGAGGACAATCGAATCTTCATAGCTATCTCCAACCCGACAATGCGACTGCAACAACCCTCACCGTTTGCGGTAAGGCAGGCAGTATGCAAGAGCATAGGAGGAATCACCCTTAAGGACATACCTACCGCATCACCAATCAAAACAGGCTGGGCGATCACCCCCGCTAACATGTCTATCCGGGACCAACTTATGACCCAAGAAAACCAGGAACTTCTAGTAAGAGCACTAGACGGAGACGCGGTAAGGATCCCAGAACGCTGGATCAACTACGCAGTACAAGGAGTACCTAGCTCTTTCCGGACCCTGGACGGCACAGAACTACCCACTACTATCCAGCTAGTGGAGGAAGAGGCCTGCTCGCAAACAGGCAAGCAGCCGGTCAGCTGCAGGGCCTCACGACATGGAGCCAACCACCGTGGCCTTACTACCTGGATCATCTCTTACAAAGAGCCAGTCCGCTCGTTCCGTCTTTTTGGTATCAGCGAGTACTCAAAAGTGATCAACAAGCACCCTACCATACAGCGCCACAACCCAGGCTGCCAGGGCTACTGTAACGCTGCCCGGTGCACTCAGGTAGCGCGCTGCGTGCACTGCGGAGATCGCACAGACAGACACCAAGGACAGTATGGGGACAGCTGCCCCCACAAAGCCGTGTGCGCCAACTGCCACGGACCACACCCAGCTAGCCACGCCAACTGCCCTGCAGCCCCTCGCCGGGTCAACGGACACACCATCAAGCCTACGAGGGCCGAGCTGAAGGCTATCCGTCGCGCAGGCAAGATAGCACAGCAGCACCTCTACAGGACCGTTGAAGAGACCCTCAGACAGGCAACACTTCAGCCCGAGGCTACCCCTACAGAGACATTGGAGACAGCGCCTCCCCACCCTTGCACCCAGAGGCAAGAAGGAGACAACAGAGCGTCACTTCCTACAACCACTGCCTCCTATGCATCCTCCTCTACCACTGGCGGAAAAAAGAGACCAAGGCGGGCCGCCACGGGCCAGAGAAGTCTCAATGTAGGACAACTGTCTGCCGGCAGCATCCGCCCACAATCAACTATCCACACTGACCCGTCCACCTCGGAGAGGGAAGACGCCAGCATGAGCGATGACCCGCCATCAACATGCTAGAACACCCCTACAACATCACAGCCTACAACAGGCGTCAACAACCCAGCCTACCGAGCAAACAACTCCGCGTGTGCTGGGCTAATGTCAGCAGGAGCTCGCCCTGGCACATCACAATGCTAGAGGTGGCCTTCCAGAAGGGCATAGACGTGGTGTGCGTACAGGAGCCCTTCACATGTGCCAAGTCCAGAACTTCTACCCACCCTGGTTTCATACACCTCGCACCTATCAGCACCTGGGACAGCCCCAACACACCAGGCTCAGCCCGCCCTAGGGTGATGACCTACATCCGCAAAGGACACCACCTACGATACCAGGCTAGAGAGAGCCTCAACCACCCAGACATGCTGTGGGCTGTAGTGAATGGAGTTGCCATACTCAACTGCTACAGACAGCCACACACCCCAGACGTCATCCAATACGTCACACATCTCATACCTCCTCAACTCTGCCTTGTAGGGGGCGACTTTAACGCCAGACACGAATCCTTTGAGCCTACTATCACTGCAGCCAACGGAGGTGTGGAGCTAGCTAGATGGGCTGCTAACGCCTCTATGGACTACATTGGTGTGCCAGGGCAGCCAACACACTGCGCTGGCCATGTCCTGGACCTTACCTTCTCTAACATCCCATTCGCCCAGTCTGCTGTGGATGCTAGCATGCACAGCGGGTCAGACCATGAGACGATAGTAACCTCTGTTCCCCTCTCCACTCCAGGCACTCCGCATCTAGAACAGTACCATTACAGGGTCCCCGAGGCAAGCCTACCCAAGTTCGCTGGGCTAGTGGAGATGGGTGTCCAGAACATCCCAGACCCGCTTGCAACACAGGACGCAGCACAGCTAGAGGAATGTGTCGCGCTGCTTACAGAGACCATACAGCACTCTGTACAGACAGCAGGCAAGCCCGACCGCAAGGAAGGCCGCGCTGCACCATGGTGGACCAAGGAGTGCAAAACTGCCTACCAGGCCTACAAACAGGCTAGACAGCTCGGCTCTGGCAGTCTACTAGAGGAGAGACAGGCCTTCAAGACTACCGTCCGACAGGCCAAGAGGCAGTACTGGAGGCATGTCATCGACAATGCCAAGGACGATAAAGGCCTGTTCAAGATCATTGCCTGGCACAAGCTCACACCAGAGAACCAGGACACTCCTCTTGTAGTGAATGGCACAACCATATCTGACTCGCTGGAGAAGGCAGAGGCGCTTCGAGAGCAAGTCCTCAACCGGTACACGGCAGAGGATGACCTCAGACACTACCCAGGCCAGGAGAATGCAGATCCCCTCCCGTGGAGCACACACATCTCACTAGAGGAAACGGAGCGAAACACGGTAGGGGTCTCGAGCACCTCACCAGGCACTGACCGCTCTACTGTGCGACTACTCCGTGCCTGCTGGGCTCAGGTTGGGGAACTCATACGAAGAATCTTCCAGCGATGCCTTGAGCTCAACCACTTCCCAGCACAGTGGAAGCTTGCAGAGGTGGCAATGATACCCAAGACGGGGAGGACTGACCGAACGTCGCCCCGCTCCTGGAGACCTATAGCGCTTCTCTCTTGCATTGGAAAGGGACTTGAACGAACAGTAGCCAGAAGAATCGCGTGGACGGCCATGACACACAAGATCCTCAGCCCCCAGCATGGCGGCGCCCTCCCAAAACGCTCTGCAGCAGACCTCACTGCAGCGTTCACCCACGACACTGAAGCAGCATGGATACTTGGAAAGCATGTCACTATGGTCACCCTAGATGTGCAAGGCGCCTTTGATGCGCTCCTCAAGAACCGCCTGTTACACCGAATGGCCCAACAGGGCTGGCCACAAAGGACCATGCTCTTTGTAGACTCGTTCCTCACGGCCCGGAGGGTTCGGGTCCGCCTTGGACAGGTCACTACTCCTAGCTACCCTGTCGCCTGTGGCACACCCCAAGGCTCGCCTCTCTCGCCTGTCCTGTACACGCTGTACCTAGCCGAGCTACTATCTATGGACACAGAACGGAGGTTTGGATATGCAGACGACGTGTGTCTATACCGGGCCTCACACTCTATGGACAACAACGTGGAGCTGCTAGCATCCGATCTACGGCAGATCAGAGCATGGGGCGAGGCGAACAAGGTCACCTTTGCCCCAGAAAAGCAGGAAATGATACACCTGACTAGACAGCGGAGCAGCTATGCACCACCATGTGTTGTAGACGAGCAGCTCACCATCCACCCTATCCTCCCAGGTGGAGAGCACAGCCAGCCAGCCCTGCGTTGGCTAGGAATGTGGTTTGACCGCAGACTTACCTTTCGTCGACATGTAGCCACACGCACTGCCAAAGCTGCCAAGGTAGCCTATCATATTCGCAGCCTAGCTAGGTCTACCTATGGACCACCAGCCAGCTCCCTCCGCAAGGCTACTATTGCCTGTGTGTACCCGTCGCTTCTGTATGGGACGGAGTGCTGGTACAGAGGCCGCACGAAACAACCACACTCACTCAAACCAGGCGGGCCGCAAGAGGTCAGCGCTTACATTGGATGGCACATAGCTGCTATAGACAAGACACTCGCTATAGCAGCAAGGGGCATCCTACCAGCGTGGAGAACAACGCCTATAGCTACACTCTTACGTGACGCCGGACTGCTCTCGGCAGCAGTCGCACTCGAGGAAGCTAAGCTCAGATTTGCAACCCATCTGCGCACTACAGATGCAGACCACCCTCTTACTAGGCGCACAGCGGTACCTATCGTAAACAGGGGCGTAAAAACCGGACAACCCCAGCGAGTCAAGACGAAAGTCCAGCAGATGGCTTCTCTTCTACCAGAAATCCCTAGGACCACGCTAACAGCCCCTCACTACTCAACTGGCTGCCGAACGGACCCAACGCTCGGCATAAACAAGAAGACTGCAGCCACGGCTTTCAATGAATGGTGGGCCCAGCTCTCGCCACTAGATGTCACTATCTTCTCAGATGGCTCTGAACAGTACACAAAAGAAGGAGAAAAGCGGGTTACCTACGGCTTTGCAGTCTATCAGAACAGAAAGCAACTGCAGACTGGACGCGGCTCACTCCACCCTACCTCGCACGTCTTTGACGCTGAGGCAGTAGGCGCGTGGAGAGGCCTCCAGCACACTATAAGACAACCCGAGCTCCGCACCCACCGAATCTGGCTGTGCATAGACAGCACCTCAGTGATATGGTGCCTCAGGGGCGACGCACCCCCTACCTCGCAATGGGCCTTTCTTGAGTGCCACGGCGCCATGGATACACACGACGTCTCCATCAAATGGGCCCCTGGACACCTGGGCATTGAAGGGAACGAGGCAGCAGACAGACTAGCCAATCTGGAAGCCCAGCACCCATCACCCCCGACTGGAAAAGCCGCTCTGCCTACACTCTCGGGCATCAAGACAGTGGCCCGCAAGACACTGCGCCGCACACAACGAACCTGGTGGTCTGACAAGAAGACCAAGCTCTCGAGATGGTACAAGAGCTGGGACTTGGACTATGCACCGCGCAGAGGTCCTAAGGAGCTAGATCTACCAAGAGCCATCCTAGCGAAACTGCTTTCTATCCGGACTAGACATGGCGATTTCGCCTGGTACCACCGAAAGTACAACCATAAGGATGCAAACCTCACCTGCTCATGCAGACAGGACAAGACACCAGAGCACCTTGCGCTATGCCGCAAGACTCTAGGGACCTTTAGTAGATGGCCACTACGACCACCTATACCACCATCTAGCCAGGCTGAGGGCCTAGCGTACACTGCAGCACTAGTCGGTGATCCAGAGGCCTTTGAAGCCTTTATTAAACTCACACAGTACTACACTAGGATCTGCCCTCGCTAGCTCTTGCAGCCCTGCAACAGCAACAGGCAATGCAGCACCCAGCAGAACTAGGTCCAGCACCATAGCTGCAACACTCCCCACCCCTCTTCCCCTCTCTCTTCCCCCACCCACCCACACACACACTCACACACACACACACACACACACACTCTCTCTCTCTCTCTCTCTCTCTCTCTCTCTCTCTCTCTCTCTCTCTCTCTCGGCACATGGATGCCTCAAAATGCAAGGAAATCACCTAATGTACATACACCGCTCAGCCTCCCCAACTGGAAGGGGAGCTGTTGTTCTGAAATGGTAGCAATACCCGCGCAGGCAAGAAATGCTTTCTAAGGTAGTGTCAGCACAATAATTCCATAGCTTAGCACGTCGTATATGCCCTTCGGGAGGCGAGATGGTGGACCTAATCCCCATCAACTAGACGAAAAATGAATACCAACCAACCAACCAACCATCCTACCAACCCAACAGCAGCAAGCGATGCAGCACCTAGCAAGAGTAGGTTCAGCACAACAGCTGCAATGCTCCCCACCCCTCCTCCTCCCTTTCTACCCCCTCCGGCCCCCTCTTTCCCCTACGCGCACACTCACACACACTCTCTCTCCCTCTCTCTCTCTCTCTCTCTCTCTCTCTCTCTCTCTCTCTCTCTCTCTCTCTCTCTCTCTCTCTCGGCATATAGATGCCTCAGAATGCAAGGAAATCACCCTAATGTACATACATCGCTCAGCCTCCCCAACTGGACGGGGAGCTGTAGTTCTGAAATGGTAGCATTACCCGCGTACGCAAGAAATGCTTTCTAAGGGAGTGTAGCAGCACTGTAATTCCATAGCTTAGCACGTCGTATATGCCCTTCGGGAGGCGAGATGGTGGACTTCATCCCCATCAACCAGACGTAAAATGAATACCAACCAATCCTACCAACCCAAATAGAATCCTTAAGAAGTTTACCACCCCTCCTCCTCAGCAAGATCGCGAAGGCTCTACCACCTCAGCACTAAGCGCGGGCGACTGGAGAGGCACGAGTCGCCTTTTAAGAGCGGCGGTTGAAGATATAACTACTCTAGCAGCCAAGGAGCTTGAGCCTCAGGTTCACTCTCAGATTATCAAGCACAACCTCCGCGATGGCGAGCTTGAAGGCGTCAAACGTTCACTGCGGCGCAAGAAGAAGCCTAAGAAGCGTAGTGCAGTTACAAGGCTTGAACAAGAGGGTTACAGCCAAGGTGGAGCCTTACTCCTTTCCCCTAAGGCGATCACTAGATACGGAGAATTTACAGCGCTGGTAGAGCAGGAAGAACTGCACGCACAACAACAGAAAGCTGCCCAGAAGGCAGAGAGGGTAGTTAGGAGGGAAAGCAGGCAAAGAATGCTTGAAGAGAGGCGCCAAAGGGTCGCTAATACTAAGGTTGAAAGGGAGGCGCGGAGGGTACAGAAAGAGGCAGATCAGGCGGCAAAGCGCGAGGAGAAAAAGCGCACAAAGAAAGCCAAAGAACTGTGGGGTAGCATCCTCTTGAAGAGCTGATGGGAAAGATTCAAAAGTTCGAAGACCCATGCTAGGGTTCCTGCATGGGTAGGCATGGTCGTTGCGGGATAGCTGGCGATCCGTTCTTGGAGGGAGGGGAAGGAATCCTTAGACTAGTCTATCGTAGCCTTCCCGAGTAACCCGCGTGTCATTCTTCAGTGTCATGATGATAGCACCCTGTCCTTAAGTGTATTGTTGAACTTAGCGCAACGTGTGCTCGTTTGTTCGTGTGCTTCGGCAATGGGATACCTCGGCACAGCCTGCCTTGCCTTGAGTGACATCGCGGCTCCTTCTATAGCAAGTTTTAGGAGCGCCATTGCTACATCTGAAAGAAATGTATGCCACGGATGGAAAGAAAACGGGGAAGGAAATACGGATTCCGCACGCAGGTTACCAGGAGGTCCAGACACTGGCCTTAATTTTTGAAGCAGCGTGCTAGACAGGGTTGAACTGTCGATCTCCATGATTCACCGAATTGCTGAGGACCCCGAGGAGAAAAAGAATAAGGATGCAGGTACCACACGTACCGGACGCCTCACCCTGCACAGGGACACGGGATGGATTGCAGATCATTAGATTGAATGGCTTAGCGCTATGCAGGCACCTCGCCCGATTATTTCTGGCAATGCGCTAGCAGATACGGCGTGAGGGATCTACCGCTAACTTAGCCCAGTCTCCTGATTTTTTTGGCTAGCTAGGTTCTCGCAACACCTTCCCTATCTCGAGCGGCTAGCAAGTTCACGTGGGACCCCACTACACAGCCACTAACAGCCATAATGGCTGATGATCCCGAAAAGTGGAGCTAAAGTCAAAGTAGCGTAGGGCAATTGTGGCGTTTGGAAGATAGAAGGGGGGGAAAGCACTACTCGCCTAACATGCCAACCCCGAGGCCTTAGCGCGGCTTCTGAAAGGATTCCAGCCACGCTTGTCCTCTCGCTTGCTATCAAAATGCCTTGGCAGCTCGAAGCTCGGGTTGGAAGAACATAGTACGGGTACTTGTACCATATCAATTGCGTGATCTCATCTCCCCCTACACCCATCACTCGACATCTCCCCGCTTTATGTAGCTGTATCTGTTTGGCCCACTGCGGAGTCGCCCTTCCATCGACTTGGGAAGAAGTTCACAGACAGTTCCCTTGCAGATTGTTTCAGGAATTCTCAGACACTCGATCGCCAAAATGGGTTCGCCCTTCCGCATGATGCTTCAACTATGGTTGCTGGGCCTGTCGTGAGTTGCGTTGGCACAAGAGACAAGTACGTCAAAGCTTCCAGCGTGTGCTGTAATTGCACTCTGGCTTCACTTCGTCATCGCCTGCGCTAACCTGTGCTAGCAGCAATGTTTCTTGTTGGTGCTTTCGGCACGAATGCTTGCAGTCCAACAGACCAAGCATGCATCTGCACGAATGAGAATTTTCAATCTAAAGTCATTCTATGTGTGACTGCCAGCGGCTCGATTCTCGAAGCGTTGAGTACGCACATTGCACTGATCTTTGGATAAAGACCACGGACTGATGAGTGTGTAGCTACGAGGAACATCAGCTTGACCAATTGCGGATCACCTATTCGCGATGGCGGGTTACGCGCTCAATCCTTGCAGAAGGGGCGCCATTTCGCGTTTCCTCCGATGCTATCCTCCGATGCTATCCCCCGATGATGCTGAGCCACTTGTGACTTCAGCTACCTCCCAAAAACCCCATAGCTGTCGACTTCTCGTACTCACCTCTGGGAATGCTGCGGACCCCACAGCCCGCCTTGTATTATGCGATGCCGGTGTCCCGGTAAACCCAAGAGGACGACGTGCTTTCCAAGTAATGATTGGCTCCACTATACAGATCTCATTGCAGTCAAGTTTGCAGTAGACTTTGGAGCAGCGGATACAGTTGCCAACAAGAAGCATGAGCGAAGAAATCTTAGACCTCCTTCCACGTTCCAGGATTGTGAAACATAACCAGGAAATACAAGTATCACATGCCGACTGCTGACACTGTCTAGAAACAGCGTGTTCACACGTGTCTATGCGACACAAGTCTGTATACATCAATCATTCCAACTGGTTGAAGGTAAACTTGAGATACAGAGAGGTGTACAGCCTGAAAACCGAGGCTAGCTGTTCCGTCTGCTTACAAGATCAAAGCCGACTGTCCGGTACAGTCCAGAGCATGTCGGAAGGATCACAGAACATCAAACTTTATTCATTAGGTGGCGCATCCTAACTCTCGGGGTATAATGCATATCCACTGCTAGCCACCTCTCAGTCATAACGCCCCACCAAACTTGCTTTTCCTCATATCATATATACGCTCGCTGCAGCCAATACACCGAACCTAACTTTAGCCTCTTCATACGGGCTTTGCCAATATCCGACTCTACCCGATGCCTTCAAGCGCGTTGTAATGGTCGTACAAACACTTATTAGGCCCCAACTGCGGCCTTAGTACGCGATTACGACCAGCCGGATTCACATATGAATGCTGTCCGCTCCCGGCATCAAGTGTATCTTGCATCCAAGGGAGCCCACATTGGCATCACGTCAGCCGAACCGGACATAGCTGCGGAGAAAGTGTGGCTGAAACCGAGTATGATCAAATCAATCAACCAATCAATCAATCAACCAGGTAGGCGGAAGGAGAGTCATATTTGTGCCGGTGTACATACCCAACCTGTGTGCTCGGAGGACCAAGTAATAGGACCGAGAGGAGATGAGCAGTAGGGTGGAGGTGATCAGTGGGCTGGGGTGGACCGGGCGCTTGGCCGGTCCTGAAGGTCTGCGAGGGCGCAGGCCATGGGTATGTGAATGCTCAAACTGTCAGTCGGTGACCTGAGTTCATCATCTCTTGCACTGACTGAATGGTGAGTAGAAGTAGATGCAATTTCCTTGCTTTAGCACAAGCAGCGCACGATTCGCCCATGTCGTGCCCCACATCGCGCACAAACGTGATCACTCGAGCCAGTAGCAGGCTTTGGAGCGACAGCTCCGCCACGAAGTCGATGATCGGCGCGCTACTGATGGTTCCCTCCCCACGGCGGATTGTGTCGGTTGAAGCCGCCGGCAATCTCCGCCTTTGTGTGCAAGTCATGCAACATGTCTCTTTCGACCACCTCCCGACCATACCCGAACAGCTTAGCCTATGCCACTACCGTCTCATATTGCCCTCGTTCTGTTGAGGAGCCTGAGGCGACAGCAATTTGAATAGGCTTCAACCACGAGAGAGCGACATAACATGCGTCTTTGGCGGCGGAGCGCAACCGCGTTGCTACATAAATCCGAGCCAAGGTGACCTGATAGCCTCATTCCCCTACTCTTTCAGGAATACTGCGCCGAACTAGATTCCCCTGCGCCGATTTCTCAGGCGGATCGAAAGATCTTTAAGCGCTAGGACGCGGCAGAAACCACAGTACGTTCTTGAGTGTGGAGAACGACAATCCAAAAAATGTCTAACGTGATGGGCGGGATGGTCAATGTCCGTTTCGCTAAGCTCAAGTCTAATTGACACTATGTTCCCTCGCGAAAAGACAGCATGGGCTGTGCACCTCTACTGACTCAATGCGCTGGACAAGAGATGATCCTCAATCAGAAGCCGATGTACAACGAATAATTACTGCCTTCCCTCCAAGGAGGCAGCAGCTTTTCAGATCGAATTCATCTGCTTTCTGTTTTACACAGTATCTTTGGGTGAGAAATCCATATCACCGCCTTTGCGAAGTGAAGTCGCTAAGGAGTCATCAGGCAAGTTTGAACAATGTCCCAAGCTGCAATGCCGCCACCTGAGGGTGTGGTTTCGAACTTGCAACACCCTACAGATGTCCTTCGGACAATAAACTTTGTCACGCAGGCGCTGACTCTTGCATCCTGTTCCTTCTTCGTTTCCATCAGAGCAATTTACAAGATCAGAGCAGTCGGTTTCGACCTTGCCGTCGATGACTGTACGCTGTGCCAGGCCTTTCGCTACAAAGCCAGACTGAAAAATGGTAGACCTTACGTTCATCTCATGGATTCTCATGGTTGGATACTGCGTCTGTGGTATTTTCCGTAAGTACGCCGTCCGATTTCAGCGCCCTGTATACCGATGTTAGCGATACCAGTCAGCCTTCATGGAGGAGGATACCACATGTGGGAAGTACCTGGAACAGCAGTTGTCCATTACTTCCAGGTAGGTGTGCAGGCAACCCTCACCGCCTTGTTGCGACTGACGAGATCTGCACAGGCAGCGTATGCTGCTACAATCTTCTACGCACCGATGATTCTTTTCATCAAACTTAGTCTTCTCTCCCTAATCGCACGAATTTTCGCCCCTTATAAAAAGCGAGTACAAGGCATTTACGCCCTTGGAGGCATGTTGGTCATCTACTACATCATCTCCCTTGTCTTGAAGATTCGAATTTGTTGGCCTATTTCAGCCTACTGGAAGGGACAGACGGAAAAGTGTCTCAATCAGTCCGCTGTTATCACTGCAGACTCGATCATCAGCACGGTGACTGATGCGATCATTCTCCTCCTGCCCTTACCTTTGACCTGGTCTTTACAGCTTCCACGCAAAAAGAAGCTGCGCGTCAGCGGCATGCTGGCTGTCGGGGGTCTTGCCACTGCCTTTAGCGCATGGCGCCTGCATCTCATTCTGATGGAGGGCAAGTCGCCCGATGCCACCATAATCTTCGTTCAGGTCGTACTATCAGGGTAAGTCAGCACGTTGAGATTGGCTGGCCTTTACTAATAGATCACAGCAACGCTGAAGCTGGGATCGCCCTCATCTGCACCTGCCTTCCGGCTTTGGTTGCGCAATTGAATATCCTAAAAACCCGCGTCGGCTATGGCTCTTCTCGGTCCACTGGACTTTGCGACAACGCTTCTGGTGCCCACAAATTGTCGACTCTTCACTCTTCTCGCCATGGTGCGGGCAAAGAGAAGTACAAGGTTGACCTGGAAGCCTCATCCGATGAAGCAGGTTTAGTGAGCCATGCTCAAGGGAATGCCTCACTGGAGCGAGATATTACGCAGTTTGGTGCTATTATGCGCAAGGTCGAAGTAACGCATACGGTCACCTATGCGACGAGCGCCTCCGGCAAGGACAGCAAGGCCGAGAGCCGGTAAAGGCTATCTTAAAAAGCGTTTCCCACTTCGAAGGCAAATTCCCTGGAATTAACTGTTCGATAAGCTCATTGTATGAGTGATGTCATGCTTCAAGATGTAGAATGTTTCAAGACGTAGAACCTTTCGAGCTTCAACTTATCGTAATCAAGTGATCCTTCGCATGCTCGGTGGAAAGGCCAATGGGTCCCGGTTGTTTCCAAGCGATTCGACTGATTTATGCAGAAAGATGAACTAGAAGCAATCCAGGTAAGTATATAAGGGGAGTGGACCACTAGTTTACTGACTGACGATAGGACACCATTTCGTGACAGAAGGCGACGCAAGTGAAGAAATTCACAGTACAACGCATGTAGAGGATAGCAACATCGTGTCCGATCCGCAAAAGAACAAAGGCCACGTGGTTACTGGGAATGAAGCATACTGCGCCGAACAGTGTGATCTTGTCGGAATTGCTGACGCGTAGAGACCTGTCGAATCCTTTGTTGCCACCGCCCCCTCTATCCTCTTGCATCCTCGAAACCATTTTCCGGCTGCTCGTTCTCTTCTGGACGGACACTTCAATAGACGGCGATCCAGGCGCTAAAGCAGTCATTCACTTCTCTGGCGTACTGGGAATCCACTCGTATAAGCTAACTCTCCGTACCGCGTACGATTATACACCATATCTTTCAGCCTTGATCTGTGTAGGAAGGCTAGTCCTCCTCGAGTATGCTCACGTCGCGAGCCTACAGTTCGTGGGACCCTCCTCTCCAGGCACGCGCGACATATCCAGATCAGGGGTCAAGGCTCCTCAGAGAGATCCGGCCAAGGTATCTCCAACGCGGCACCTTCGCGCCTCTTGGGTATTTCATCGAGCGTCTCCAACATGGCAGAGCTATAGCAAAGCGGGAAGGTGCGAGAACAAATACCTCCTGGTCGCCTGATGGCCAGATGCTCGAGGTCAACGGATCTCAGATCACTCTAGTACAGTTGCGCTATACAGTGTACTCTCTTCTGGATAGGATCAATCGGGAAGCTCGCGAGCTGATGTTTCACTGGTGGCCTGATGTCAATTTGCATGGGATCAAGGACAATCTCACAAGCTATCGACCGGGCTATTCATTTTTAGAGGAGTCTGAGAACGATCTACAAATGAGCTTCAAGCATCTTCACCGTCGAGCCTTCTTCTCTTCAAGAAGGGAGACTAGCACTGCACGGCGCTGGACGCAAGCGAGCGCTGGCGTATCTACAGAGACGTGACGATTTCACTCGACTCCTCTTTGCGGGGATTCACATGACTAGTGGCATGCCCGCTAGGGGTGAGGAGCTCCGCATTATCCGCTGGGCAAATACTGTTACTGTACAACGCAACATCCTGGTACACAGAGGACACATCATGCTACTTTTCGCCTACAACAAAGTATCTACGACAGCGAACAACTCGTTCTACATCGTTCGGGTGCCATGTCCAACAGTAGAGCGAGCTTTGTTTCTATACCTTGCCTATATAAGGCCTTTTACCGACTTTCTCCTCCGACAACTGAAGCTCGTCAATGCAGAAACAAAGAGCAACCTACATCTCTTTTCCCTAAGCAATCATCCCACAGCCTGCTTTAGCGCAGCCGATTGCCCGAAGAGCCTAGAGCAGGCTATGCGAGACTGCCCTATTCGACTTCAGCTGGGCATCTATCGTCACATCGCTGTTGCCATTAGCAAGAAGCACATTCCAACTCTGCTGGAGCCATTCGACCCGAACATCCCAAAGGACCAAAATGGCTTCCTTCACCGATTGGTCTTCCAGACAGGCCACACTCCATCGATTCATGCAAGCGCTTACGCTCTCGAAAGAGGTTACCCAGCTAGATTGCAACCAGAGCTAATCGATCGTTACTTTGAAAACAGCTTCATCTGGCATCGGTTTCTGGGGATCACCTTGGAGAGACCTCCATGACAGTTATTCAGAGACAAATACACTCCATCACAAGAACTTGATCCGTGCGCTCGTTACGCAGTCAAATACACTACCCCTTTTGTCTCTTGATCCGTGCGCTCTCCTAATCAACACCTCACCCGCTTTCCATGGCAAACAAAAACACTTTTTTTCTTTCACTTAACCCCGTCTGCCCCTACCAGTACCGCCTTATGGTTACCTTTACCCTGCAAGAAAAAGCCGATCGCTTTCAAGACCTTGTTGTCTACATCCGTGACCCACATCCGTTTCTTGCATGCAGGGCCTGCAGGGTTGCAGTCCCGCTCTCCTGCATCCCTATCCACTTTGCTGAGCTAAAGATACACAACTTCGAAAGACGCGACGTTAGGCAGCATTGGCAAACTAGCCCTGGGAAGGCGATGTTCCATGTCAACGTTTAAGGCTTTATGGTGTTGGGGCTGAGCCGTGGCGCGTGTCTATCGCTAGCGAGCTGCAGTCAGCTGCAGTCGCTGAACAGGCCCTAATGCAGGCAGCGAAAGAAAGGTCCTGGGACGAGCTAGAGCAACAGCTAGACACGCTACACGCTACAAGGACCTCCAAAACGCTAGCAAGCTCAAACACGACTGCCCGGTACCCTATCCACACAAGTAAGTGGCTTGAAAAGACCGCCTGGCCAGCTTACCTGGAGGGACAGGACTTGCAGGCCGTTGCCTGTCTCCTTGCGTATCCATCCTCCACCGAGCCTGGTCTCAAGGCCCTCTTACAGGCGTTTGACGAGCTGATTGACCAGTCACGGCAATCTATCCTAGACGAAGAGATCAACGTCTTTGCTCTCCACCGGGTCAATAGCTTTGTGCCGTCCCGACCATATAGGAAGCCTTTGCACACCAAACTTTTGGAAACTACCTACAAACGCTACAAGAAAGATTGGCACCAGCTGCTTATCTATGTCTACCGTCTCACTGTGCTAGAGCAAGGCCCAGACCTACACTATGTTCTTACGAATGCTCAGCAGCAAGCTCTACACCAGATCTCTACTGCAAATTCCCGCTCTTCCCAACCACAGCTAGCCACACAGCGACTGGCCCGGCCATCAACCCCAATCAACAATGTCATGCAACCATACAGCTCATCGCCGCCAGCACTGCTCCCGCGCTCAGTCGGCCTAGATGAACCCCATGCTATTGGCATTGCGCCCAGCCCAGTTTCATCACCATCTGCATCGCCACTACCAGCTCTTCCAGCACGATTACCACGCGCGCGCAGTCAGACACCCTACGTTCAGTGGCGGGCAGAAAATGTGCCCTCAAGTCCAGCCAGCGAGCCTGGCTCTGAATTCGACCCTTCGCGCTCGCCTTCTCCTGCATTGTCTGCTAGTAGCAATTCCTCTCTGGAGCACGAAGAGCCACACAGTGAATTTGCAGCTGCTATAGACGAGGCCTTTAGAAGCAGTCCTTCTCCAGCTCCCACTCCATACGCAGTGGTAGCGCCAGCACCTACAAGCGTTGAGATGCAGCAAGCGTGCCTTCAGCTCTGTATTGCCCTAGAGCTACATGGCCATATCGACTCAGCCCTCATTCCGTTTTCTCTACTGCTGATTCGCTCGCTTCCACTGAGCTGGGACCGTGCTCGCGCTAACGCCTCGCCTCACCAAAAGTCTCTGCGCCCGCAACCGTGTAAGTCTCCCTGCTCTTACACTCTGAGCACAAGCTCCTGCACGCTAGATCATGATAATCGTGAGATGTTGCTACAATCATAATTGCACTTGATCCTCGCTATCGTGGCATTTGCAGGTCGCGTCACTGCTCGCTGCGGGACCTCACCTTTATTGGCAGGTCTAGAAAGTACGGTGATGTCTGGATCGGAGAGACCGAGACGATCGGGTTGACCGTCGGCCAGGCCGAAGAGCTGAAGTTGAGGCCGTAGATATAAAGGAATAGGTTGCGCTCTGGAGAAAGAGACAGAGGTTTCTCGAAAAAAGGATAATTTCGACTCTATTGAGACTTGCATCACATGCGCCACAGTATTAGAGTTTTCATACGAGTCATACCATCAGTGCGTTTGGTCCTAGACCATGTCACTGCTCATCCTGACGGTAGACAGGCCGTTGATGGCTGTCTGGACATGTTCTGATGAGTTTTCCAAAAGGTCGAGGATACTCATCAAGCCTCTGGCGTGCTTGCTTTTCATCGCAAGGCTTGCAGTACAGTAACAAGCAAATAGATCTGAGCCGAGCCTGGTCGAGAATCGGACACCCTTGAAGGTCGACTGGAACAGGCTCCCGCAGCTCCATAATAACCTCCTTCGACACGACCAGTGACTGCTGCCGTGAGTTGATGAACAAGGAAATAGTTCCCTGGAGGATGCTCGTTATCTAGCTGGGTCACGCCCTGATGAAAACTACACATTGCCTTTTCGTTCCCTCTTTTCAGTTCAAGCTTCCGCATTCCCCACAGCACAAAACTACAGACAGTGGATCGGTCTTTTTCAACGCGTGAGACAACAAACTGCTGTAATCTGCCTGAATGTTTAGAAACACAACTGTGAAAAGCGATGCGATAGGTCCACAGAAGAGCGTCGCAGAACAGATGTCCAACTCTGCAGCTCCTTGTGATACTTCTTTTACCTTTGAGTACGTTGATTTTGGGCGAGCCAGAGGGGCAGGCCTGACCGTTGATACAATATACATGCAGGGGCTGCTCCTGCAGAAGATGGCCGCACAAGAGAATGCGGCCAAAGGGTTTTCAAGTCAACCAAGTCAGCCCGACCTTACGTCGAAGAACCTTGAGAAGCGGAATAACTCGGTCTCTCAAGATGGCCTGGCCTGGTCTAGGAAGTGGTAGGCCAGGTGGCTTGCATGCGCATGAACTCAATCGCTGGACACACGTCGTTTCGTCGTTTCGCCAGGCTCTTCGATATTCTATTTTAGCTAGTCGTTCCGCTAAACTCTTATCTCAATATGTACTCTGCTGCTTCGAAGCGTCTCCATAGCATGGTTTTTCTATGACCACTCGCACTCGAATCCAATCCACTCACGTTCACTTTCCCTTCATCTTTGGTGGAGACGCAGCCCTGTAGTGTAGTCACCGTACCGAATATCGGATCACAACTAATTCTCATCTTCCAGCACGCACTGTAAAGTGAAGTAACGAGTGCCGTTTTCATTCGTCTGTGCTCTCGAGTTCGAGACCCTATGAGCGAAACCATCCTTCCAGCAATTGCTTGACCCAGTCTTCGAGGTCTAGAGAAACTATAGTCCGCATATGTGGGCCTCCAAATCTATGTAGCGATCAGGTGGAGGTGGGCGTTGTTGGCGGTGGGGCATCTTGTCTGTCATGAAGCGATCTTGCAAGACTTGTTGAGATTAGTGAGTAGCACGATAGGCCGCTGGATGATCGCGATACGGCTTAGACTCTCGCCAGTGGTAGGTTCGTGTTAAAAAGGTGGCCATGCCGTCTGCTCGCGGAGGCGAGCGTCGTTTCCTTCGTCCTTGGACAACATTGCGTGTGTCGCCAACGTCAGGGTGACGCGCTTGCGGAGCATTGTTCGAGTGTCGGTCTGGCACATAACCAGGCGGATCGATTGCCGAAAGCATCTGCTGTGATGAACTTGACGGATGTAAGGTCGTGGGTGGATCGTTCATGCTAAGCGGTCCAGCGTCGCCTCTCGGTGTCAAGGCACCGCTGGAGGCAGCTCGATACTGTTGCCAAATCACATGATCCTCATACACAGTCCTTACCCCACACAGTTAGATCACTCCTTGATACAGTATATAGTCTCGAGAGCTTTACTCTCCTTAAAGAACACAGCTCTCATTCTTCTTGCAGACTTCATGTTCTCACACTTTCAACCGGATTAAGGCCCTAAGATATCCAGGTAAACTAGGAGTGTCAGGCCAATCAAGTCCTGAGTCGAATTGCGAGGGAGCTGGAAAAGCTGACACTCTACTAGAGCTAGATTGTAATGATAAGTCAGACCGCGGTGGGCTCTCCAGAGCGCTTTCTGAGTTGCCGTCCTTGACTACTTCACACAAGGAAGTTATGCATTTTCTTCTTTGCCTGCCGTCTGTTCTCGTTCTTAGGTCGGAGTAAGTCTGAGTGTTTAGTGTCCCTGATAGCTCTGTGTAGACCTTTGACGGTTCAAAATTGCGAGCATCAACAGTACGCCCACCTATGCGATCCAAATGTCCCGGTGTTAGTGACCATGTGTTGCCAGACAAAGAAAGGTTCTCTCTGCTAGCGGAATGCGATTGCAGATCTATAGCAGAATCCGCGTATGGTGAGGCGTCCTGTGGTGCTTCCTTGTACAGTGGCGTTGTTTCAAACAACAGCTTATGTGGTAAAAGTCGTGACTGGATGGTAAAAAGGTGCTTTTGATCTGCCAGTGTAATGAAGCTTAAAAATGCTTTCCCAATACTTATAAACTTTCAGACGTTAGACCTGCCCTAATCTTGCTTACGAACATACCTCTTCATTCACCTCAGCTTGTGCATAAGACACACACACTTCCTCTGCAGATGCCTGCGATATGTTAGCCTTAGCTGCCATTAAGGACGACACTGCATACTAGGGAGTATCGAGCGCATTATGATGGAAAACGTTCACTGCTTTTTGAAGTCCCTGAGAGATCGCGATGCAACAATAGGCAAGGTCAAGTGAACCTCTCCCACGATGTACAGAGCACTGATAGCTGGAAATGACCTAGAAGGGGTTATATACATGTTCCAAGGGCAAACCAGACAAGAGTAGCTTGATGCAGGTATTTATAGCCCTCATGTAACTGCCTAGTGTACGGATCCTTGGTATCCTTGGTATTACGTCTGCGGCGACAGTGCCGCAAGGTTCTAACCCAGAGATCTCAATTGCGCATAACTTGGAAGAAGATTCATGCAAGAATGTTGGGTCTCTGATAATTCAGCATACAGGGTTTTAGCTAAATCTCCCATCGACCCAATCCGTGAAACTCATGTTATGTCTCTTGAAGCATACAGTACTTTGCAAAGCCGCCCTCACCCTTTGCGCAAGCAACATTTGTGGACGTCGAAATCTTCCCAATATCCGATTGGCTTGGGAATAGTTCGCACAGTAGGCGGATTGACGTCATCTCCAACCCCCACATATAACCTGCAATCGTGCTAATCACCACACTGAGTTTTGATTCTACTTTCACGACTTTACAACGATGGACGGTCAATTGTGTGATTACCTTACATCTCTTGGACTTGGGCAGTATACTGCTGTGCTTCAAGAGAATGGATATGAATCTTGGACTCAGCTCATGACGATCAACGAGGAGGATTACGATCGTCTTGGTTTCAAGCTTGGTCATCGTCGCCGTCTTCAGAGAGAGATAGCTAATCTCAATGGCTATCCGAAGTTGGAAGCTCTACCATCTTCCGGGATGGTAACTGTCCAAGATCAATTCAGCTGTCGGTATACACACATCCCATCACCCGACGCTGCCCAATGTACCGCCTCGATCCTACTTCGGTCCGACTCACACCGAGCGCAGGTATACATTCATAGCACCCACGTTCATAGAGATAGCATACCAATACCAAGACATAAGAAGGACCTTACTATTGATTATCACCCCGTACGATCGTACAAAGGCCTACCAACATCAGCGTTAATAAGAGAAGAAAGCACCAGCACAAGTACCGCTTGCAACACAATATATACTCCGTGAAAGGAGCTACAATTGCACTACCGTCAAGGAAGAGAGATCACCGAGCAGTGATCTTTGAAGTAAGTCGCATTGGTTATGCCGTAATATCGTAAACTAACTACAACAAGAACGCATTGCTGGACAGCATTAGTAATAATGGCAATAATAATCAAAAATCGCCGAATACAAAGCTTCGCACGTCGAGCCCTTCACCTGAATTGTGGAAGCAATTTCAGCTCGCTTCGCAAGTGGAGCCAGTGTAGGCTTATAAGACGTACGCTTTGTGCGGCGATCGTAGAACGTGTTGCAGGTAAAGTACCTCTAATTTATTCGACCTAAGGTGGGACGATAAGGCTAAAGTTGAAGAATAGGGCTGAAGAACAGGGCAGTACTTGCCCGTCCTCGCTGATGTGATATCCTCCGTAGTAGCCTCTTCTTCTTTCAATCCTCCATGCTTTTCTAGCCGTCGCTCCCGCTATTGTAAGGGTTTACACTTCCTATCGCATCTTCCATTAACCGCAGCGCTTTTTTCGAGGCGGCTAGGGCAGCTTCTTTTACGGCACGTTTGTCTTATGACGCAACAACAGTCATAGCTCTTCACTTCCGCTTTCCCTGCTATACTTGACTGGCCGATTTGTGGCATTCGGGTTCGTTGTTCGTTGGAACAATAGTCGAATCTTAACATGCGATAATAGCAATGTAACTAGTGCCCAAGACCAAGAGATTGAAGGTGATCACGCAATTGACTATCCGTTGTAAAGTCGTGAAAGTGGAAAAATATGAGCGTGACTTAACTAGCGGGATTTACACTCTCGCGCCAGCGCAAAGCATAGGCCAGCCTCGTGGGGAGCGAGCTCCTTGGGATTCTAGAAGACGAAACGGCCCGCGTGAGGTTGTAGTCTGCGTAGCCTGCGTAGCCCTGTAGCCCTTGCTGCAATCTAACTATGTTCACCACCATGTGTGTCGACGTGCTCCGGATTCGGGCAATTGTCCTCCAGGCCATCTGCGCGCCGCTCAGAATGAGGTCGCAGGCACGTGTCCGCCTTCCTCAACGTACTAGACGTTTGTCATTCATGACTCGGTAACACGCCTTGACTGGCGCCGAGACTGATGCACCCGGCGGTGCTGCGCCATGTTGTCTTTCCGGGTGAATGCTTTGTTGCAATCCGGGCAAACTGAGTCTTTGCGGCCAAGGTGTGTCCTAGCGTGTCGTGATGCGTGCCCCGATGTCGTAAATCGCTTGTGACAATTGGATTTCATAGCTAAGGGACACGGATAGCGATTCTCCTGTTCGTATGATGGACCTCTACCAGATGTTGATGATGGTCGAGAAACCGTAGGAGCGACAAATATCTGCCAGGTAAGGCATGCCCGAGTTGCACAAGGCGACTTTTGATGCTCTTGTTGCGCTTCCTCCCTTGTTGAGTGAAGGGGCAACCGCGGTATGAAATTGTAGTTGCTCGGGAAAGTTGGTAGAGACCGAGATTCTTCTACTTCGGCAATATTTGTTGATCCATTACAAACGCATGGTGACAGGAGTACCGTTCTAACTAAATCGGCTCCTGGCTTCTCTTGATCCTTGTCACGTAGCAAGGAGACTTTGGCCCCAGCAGCATTTCTGCCTTGCATTCGTGATTGTGAGGGATAGAGCTTCTGGCAAAATATACACAATGATTAATAAGACTGGAGTAATTGGGTGAAACGAGGAACATGAGCAAAACGTCTTCGGAAAAAGGAGAGTATCACACCGTTTGAGCGCTGCGATGACGTCTACGGTCGTGGTCGGACCCGCGGCTCAACATTTCTGTGGGCTGTCCTGACGATTGGAACTAATTAGTACCTTAATTTTCAAGCTCTTACTAGAGCAACGCACCATGCAGCGCACTCATGCAGGGTTCGTCGATTGACAGTAATAAAGAAGCCGCAGCTGCTGAAAGACATATTGGCTACAGCCTCACGGGAAGCGGCAGTGATGACGTCGCGGTCAGAGCATGTGACTGACATCCGTGCGGAGGGTCCGGTCATTAGGGCGTTCGCACGCACGTGATGATTAGTAACGACGCACAGCCACAGGCTGGCTGGAGAGCAAGAGGCTGCTTGGCGCCTGCATTGTATCTAAAGCACGTGATCTCTCTCTGCGCCTCAAGCCCGACTAGGGATCCTTAATCGCTTAATGAAAAGTACCGATTAGGGGTAGAGACGTCGCATAATTAAGAGCGCATTGGGCGCCATAAGGTAGAAATTAACTTCTTACTTTGTAGTAAGAGGCGGAGACCTACAATGAACTATTGTGTGAGTTCAAGAGGTGAAAAAAGCTCGATGATGATGCTGTTGTCGAGCGGTCCAAAATTGCCATCAAAGGATGCCGCCCCAGGGTACCACCGTGCGTCCCGGCACGCTCGCATAGAAGTTAGTAGCGGCGCATTAAATTCCAAAATCTGGGGGAGGATTCTGGGGAAAGGTGGCAAAATCTGACGTAGATTCGATGTGCACGGAGCATCATGTGTAGCATGCAGAAATGCAGGTGACGTCACCCATTACAAGGCTGAGAAGTGGCGGCCAATCACACTAGCAGGCTATAGCGACCGACAAATAGATAAACAAGGTGGCAGAAAACGTAGTCTGCAACTTGAGCTGGCAGAAAACAATGTTGAGGAGCGAAATGGCTGCGTTTACAAAGCGGCTGAACTGGTCGCAGCTGTGCTGGAGGGGCTGCGAGACTTACCTGCACGTTTTGACACCAGATGGGCGGATTCTATATGCTTCGCCGTCTTGCAAGGCTGTTACCGGGTTTGAACAGACTGAGCTTTTGTGAGTGCGTTTATCCATCCCGACGACTACGAACTCTTCATCAACGCACTAAATGAATCGGTGTCATGCTGCAATACAGTCCGCTTCACTTATCGCTTTCGCAAAGCAGACTGGGAATGGACCGTTTTGGAATCAAGCGGCCATGCGCATGTCAGCAACGACCTGAGTTCCACATGGCCATCGCAGCGCCAATTCATTTTCCGAGGATTTTTCATAATGGCACGCCCTTATTTCACCGAAAATGGGACTCTCTTCGATTCGTAACTGAGGGTGAATATAGTTAGAGAGGAAGAATTTGGCCATTCACCGAGCTGGATGCAGTACTGCGCAACATAAAAGCTGGAAGTGTCGGTTTGTGTATGGAATGATCCATTCGCTGGCGGCAAAGTGAAACCTGTATCGAGTATGAATACGCTATAACGATTTATATCGATATGGGTATGGATAGCCAGGCATATATAAACCCCAGGGCCCAAAAATGGACCAAGAGCCGCCATCGGCCACTCACCTTCTGCGTTTCTTCGCCCTGTGCCGGCATACTAAATACATCAGATATCATTTACTCCCAACGTCGATTACCAGCTCAACATAAGATCGTAAAACGTCTTCATCGGAGTTGTGAAGCTTCTCCGAAGCCTGGACGAGAGAGCAATTCAGGTTTGATCCAACTCTTGGCACACACATACATTCAATGCGAAACGCTCCGTACAGAATTTGTCGAGACACAGGCACAATTGGTTGGGCAGGAGGGTTTTGAAGATGTAGCAGGTACAGCCCCCTGCCAATTGTCCAGCGGTACGCTTAGGTTGCCCGACGGAAGCGCTCATTCGAGTGGGGTATCACTGCGTTGGAATGCCGACAGGCGAGCGTGCCTTGGACAGTGAGGCGGGAATGGCTTCGATCCTGAAGTGATTGGTGGGTTGACTACGCATGTATGAAAATACAGGTTGCTTGTGATGATCCAGAAGCTGAAAAGCCGGTCCCGCTGGATCAGTCAACTCCCCCTGACGTCAAGCGGGGCGCTAGGCAGCATCTGGCCCAATCGCAGTCGATGCTCGCGCACGGCTGCATGCGAAAGCAGAGGAATTCGATTGCGAGTTGTTTGATTTCCTGTGTCAGCTAAGTAGGTCCGACCGCCTGATCATCCCTTCCCCATCCCTCCTGCGCCCTATATCTAATCTGGCTGTTCCCAGTGTTTGTGCCAGTCTACGTCAATCCATGTTATTGCTTTGTCACGTAGCACTGTGTCCCCGCCGCCGCCACCAGATACAGCTGTCAACCAAACAATCAACTCCCACCCGACTCAGGCTTTGCAGCCCTTTGCCTTACTTCGCCTACGGTACACCCTGGGAAAGCTGGTACCAGAACCTCCACAGCGCTGGCCTGCATTATGATCGAAGTTCAGCACTCGCAGTCTTTCGACTGGGTCCGTGACGCCTACGCAGCCTTCAGCGACGCGTCTAAACACCAGAACAAATGGACGGCTTTTGGCAGCAACGCAGCGCCCATGGATATTACGACAGCTTTTACCATCCCTCCAGCTCTTTTGAAGCAACCGACAGCACGTTTTGGCCAGATTACTCCACCTGAGGAGTGTTCACTAGCAGACCTGACCCCCAATGTCACGGCTAGGGAGGGGTCTGTCCCTGTGGAGCCGCTTAAGAACGAGTTTCTCTGGCCTGCTGATGATGTAGAGTACGTACAGTCGCCCCCGCAGGATACTCAGCAGCTGCGATGGCGATCTGAGGACAGCCAGCCGTCTTTGAAGCGCCATCGCACTAGCAGGCAATTTGCGTTTAGTCAAGCTCAAGCGAATGCATTAACACAACAAAACGACAATGCAAATATCAAACCCCAGCCTCCTAAGCGCAAGCGCGGTCGACCAAAGTTGCAGCCTCAGATGGTTGAAGCCTACACAGCCGACGGCTTTCAATTTCAAGTATCATCTGCTCACCAGTCACGTCTCGAGAAGAATCGAGTCGCCGCGCACAAGTGCCGCCAGCGCAAGATGGAATACATTAGCGGCCTTGAGGGTCGTGCCCGGGAGTTCTCTGCCCGGAACAAGGTGTTAAGGAAAAGCGTTATCATCCTTAGGGAAGAAATACTCGACCTCAAGAACAAAGTATTGTGCCATGCTGGATGTGGCTTTTGGGCAGTTGATAAGTACCTTGCTCAATGTGCAGGAGACCTACTTGGCATGGAGGCGCCCGGTGCGTCGTACATCACCTCGTTACAGCACCACACATCACCCTTAATGCATCAAATGCGACCTCGCGAAGACAGGAACAAGTCTGTACCTAGCATGAGTGCAACCCCGGATGCTGACGATTTCGGTGGTCTCACCCTTCTCAAGGACTACGATGCGGATTTGGACGACAAGCAATGATCTGATTGTCGTGCTTCATGCCGCGATGCGTTCATCTTCAGCGTTCTATCTTCTCAACTGTTCATGATACCCCGGCCGTGGTTGCATAGTGGACGACCACCTGTGCCCTTTATTTCCTCATGTATTCTTTCTTCTATGAGGCGTTGCTACTGAAGTCCACTTACACAAAAGCGAATGAATGGACATGTCATTCTGACCTGATGGCGATTAGTACGATATAGTTACAACCCGAAATAAGAGCATTATGATCACCAAATGCGATTTGCCTGCGTGACCACCCCCCTGTGGCTTTAGAAGCCTCTCACATCTATCTTCAGCTATTCTCTAATCATGATAACTCTCGTGTTTTTGTGGTGAGATAGTTTCATCTCGAACGTTAGATTGAGGCAGGTTCGGGGCGCGTAAGTCGAGAGGCAGAATGAAATAAGGTTTGCACACGTCAGTAGGGAAACAATTGTTACAATCATCGGAATTGACAAAGGGATGTCAGCAATCTACAGCCAGAGGAGTTGTTTTCTTTGTTAATCTTCGCACCCCCTAGTAAAAAAAAACTGGACACTATTTGATGACGTGAGCAACCCCACCAAGGCTGGCGTGATTTGTCCCCCGCCGAAGTACCGAAAATGGCAGCTCTCGCGCTCAGCAATGCAATTTCACCGCAGCTCCACGTGTAATTTTTTATCTTTGAAGCTAGAAGGCTGCTGAGATTTGTCCCCAAGGTTTTGAGATTTGTCCCCAAGATGAGATTTGTCCCCAACGTTAGCCAAATCTTTACTAGCGCCAAATAGATTACAGTATTCTATTCACCCAGACATAGGTGCGTGTAAAGGGAGGCTGCATTTAAATCATGCATGTTGCTAGACTTATCATCAACTCACACCGCCGTTTCTTACGCGGTCCAAGGCTTTTCCAGGCTTCGGGAGCCGCTACTGCTGCAGCGCGCTTAGGCCACGGCGTGGGTATCTTTTCACGCTCAACAAGTGCATTCTGCGCATCAACTTGCGCGAATCTCTCAGAACAGAAAGCGTCCATGTCTCCAAAATGATAGTTCCAAGCCATAGTCGGTGTGCTGGAAGCGAAGAGTCCTTGCGTGGCGAGAGCCATGTTCCGCGCCTCTACCAGCTCTGCAGGATCCTCCTCTTGCCCTGTCTCTGCCAGAAAGTTGGTAGCCGACGTCATATCATTGCACTGATATAGAACGGGTTGAGATCGTCGACCTTCAATGTCAATTAGAAACTCCTCTAGTGTTGGAGGTCGCCAGGCAGGAGACGGAGCCATGGTCACTGACACAGCGACAGCTACAGGCGGGGATGAACGAGGAGATGTGAGAGAAGGTAAAGGAGCAGGTGCTGGAATTGACACAGATATGCAGGTGGTCACAGGACTCGCGCCTGGTACAGATGTAGGAATCGAAACAGTGACCGAAGTGCTGACCTGCTGCAGAGCTTCAGCAAGTGTTTGGCCCCCATGTTGATGGTAAGGTTGAAAGCGGGGAACAGAAGGTGGCACAGGTCGTTCGAAAGCTGAGGGGTCTCGGCGAGTTGATGCTTCGTTTCTCCTCGGCGCACCCCTTGTTTGAGCTCTAAGGGGCTCTAGACAGACTGGTACGGCCTGGGGGATAAGAACACCGAAGGCCCTTGCTCACGTTGATAGCGCCAACGATCATCGTAGAGATGGTTCAATCGTAGTTTGGATCTAGCAGCCATTACTTCTTGCAGCGTATGGCGGCATGGAAGACCGTTGGTTTTCTCGAAGAGGCCTGAACAAGGATGCCCACCACGGCGCTGCCTTTGCTCTTTCTGGCGAGCAAGTCTTGTTGCCTGATGCGCTCGATAGCTGGCGGTGTGAGGACATCATGGGTTCCAGGAGGCAGGAAGGGCATGGACTCGAGCTTGTGCTGAAACTTGGTGCTGTGTCTAGAAGAAGCGATCTCCTTTTTGTACTTGTTGTATTGGCTCTTAACCATCTGCTCGATCCTCCCGACAACACGAAGCAAGTCGCCCGTTGAAGTCATGAGATAGTCCTTCAAGACCTTGTGCATTCCTTCAACAGGTGAACTTGTGATCGTGCTATAGTGTCGGTGATGAGAGGTCCACGCAGCGGCCCACTCCGTGCGTGTCAGGTATTGGTTCTCTTGCAGGTACCTGCAGAGCTCTGGCTGGTGACTGTAGTCTTTGAGCAGATCATTCCATTTGAATTGGAACTCCAATGGCCTCTTCGCGTAGACCAGCTGCTCTGGTCAGCCCGGGGCTACGTGATGTGGAAAGCGTTGGCTCAAAGTGCTCGCAACAACTAGGGCTAGCATACCTGAGAGCGCGCTGATATCTTCAAAGCTTCTTCCTGATCGCTAATAAACACACGCGGTTGTTGCACGCCAGTCTTGCGGAGGAAATTCGCGATCGCCCAATGGTAATCTGCATGCGTCTCGTTGCTGAGAAAGCAGAAGCTCGCAGAGAAGAACGTCTGCAGATTAGTGCAGCCGAGTATGTGCAGCAGAGGGAGTTTGTACTTATTGGTTCGATATGTGCAGTCCATCAGCAAGACGTCGGGGTTTGCCAGCAGAAGCTCAACCTGCTTCTGGTGGGCGAAGAAGAGGTTCTGGATGCGATTGTTGTCGTCCTTCTTGACGGTAAAGATCCAGTCTGTCGTGGACAGGTCGTCTAGCAGTGTCTCCACTGGGCTTCTCCCATTGAGATGTTTCTCTCTGATAGCCTTCCTCTCGCTGCGGATATCGGTGGCAGAGATCAGTGTGTCCTGATCCTCTCTCTGGATGGCAGCCAGTATCTGCATGGGCCGCACGCCAGCATGGGTCATTGATTCTATCACTTCCTTCTGTGCTGGTGTACGCCTGCGATAGACATTGTGCGCACTCGAGTTGATTGACCGGGGATGGTTGTGGTCCTTGTCCTGTACTTCTAGCTTCCATTGATTGCTGTGCTTTGTCCTGAAGACAACAAGCTTAAAAGGACACCCAGTAGAGCGTGTGCTTGTGCTTAGAACCTTCGCACTCGACTGGTAGTTGTGTCTAAAACGATCGCAGTGATAATAATAGCGTGTCTTGACGGTTGAATTGTGAGGCCAACTTCGCTTGAGGACGAAGCCGTAGCCATGCTGCATGCCATGGGTCTTGAGCGCGGTATACGCTTCTTCATATGAGCTGTAGAGCAGGTCTAGAGGGGGTGCTATATCTTCCATACTAGGACGCAAAAGTAGATTGACGAGCCAGACCTAAAACTTCTTTGTGCTTAATCTGTTGCAAAAACGCGCTAATGTCGCGACGATTTCTGACGAATTACACGCTAAGCCATGTTGAGTGATTAATACCCGCTAGCACTAGCGTTGGGGACAAATCCCATCTTGGGGACAAATCTCAAAACCTTGGGGACAAATCTCAGCAGCCAACGTGTCCGTGCGCGTGATACAACATGCAACACCAAAACACCTTAAGTTATCACGACTAACATGGGGTCAATTGAGGTTGCGCTTGCAGCCATGGAAAGCAGCGTGCGACTGTAGCGACAAGCGCGCTAGGGGATTCCGGTGCATTATACACGTGAACTGGCCATGGACGGTGCTAGGCTACGCGCAGGAGAGCGACAGGTGAGGCCGTGATTATTGGGCGGCAAAGCAAGCGGTGGGATACAAATCGGCTGTATAGGAGGATCAGAGACTGGTGAAGAGGTACATAGAGGGCGAGGACGGGATGAGATGGTGCAGGGTCGGGGTGTTGGACGAGTTTTTAGAACGGACGGGGGGATCGGGCTGCGAAGAGGGGGAAATGGCGTGTGACGTTTGCGGTGGGGCCACCAAGATATCAGAAATCATCACGAACAAAACTCAAGGCAAGACGTTGGTAACGATCATGAATTTAATCGTTCAGCCCGGTACCGCATCCAACTTCTCCTGTATCTTCTTCATGAAATCATCTTTCGCCCACTTCAAGATTCGAGCCAGGCAGTGCACCAGCTCCCGCACATCGCGTTGATGTGTCGTGCGCCACGCCCTGATATTCTGCATATGGGTCGCCTCCCCAAGTTTGAAATGCACCCACAACTCATGTACTGGACCCTCGGTCGTGATAGAGAAACAGAGCCGGGGGGCTGCTGGAGATGTAGGTGCAGTGGGCAGTGCAGCCTGATTCTCGAGATCATCCAGTATTTTTAGCATACAAGCGGCACCAATAGCAGCTTGATTCTGCGCAGCCACTAGACCCCCATTCAGGCTCAACCCCTTCGTCTCTGCAATTAAGAAGGGGAAACGCAGGCCCATGGCAGCCGTATGCGGGTCGCTCAGTATCGATCCAAAGCTTTGGTGTTTGGCCAGCCGAACTCGATGCGTTGGCGCAAAAGCCCTGTCTTCAAGCCCTACAACGATGTCTGGCTTTGGTGTTGAAATGTAGAATGGATCGGCAGCTTCGGTGCTGGTCGTATAAGCGATGGAAGGTGTGTACGATCGCAGCGAAGGCACCGGCCCTGGAAACCCGGAAGCTGATTGTGAATCGAAGTCGGGGAGCACGGATTGCGGCTGTGGAAAGCGCGGTGTTGACGCGCCGCTTCCATCGTCAGGTTGGGCCGCGCCAGGCGGCGAGGGTTTGAGGTCGGCGTTCCAAACTGGAGGGAGTATCAGCATCTCAGAACAGTGCTCCAGACACGGCCGGCGAACTCACGCTTCTCTGATGTATGGCATTGGACGTTGCCTTGCGCTAAGTCACCCATGAGACTGAACAAACTGGCTTTCCAGTCCCCTTCGAGCGAACAACTTCTTGCGTTATGACGCGACTGGTCCAGGAACCTTTTCACATGGGTCGCCAGCTGCGACTCGTGTTCCGTTGTACCAATCACGTCCTCCAAAGACTCAGCTTCCAGTATATGCCGCACTCTGCGTTCGATTTCCTGCGGGAGTTCAATCAGGTCGTCAATGAGGACTCCAGCGTAAGACATGTTCTGTGTACGGTACGTTTGCGGCGACGGTCGCTTGCTAGGACTGGGCGTTCGAGACGCACGTGCAGAATGCTTAGAGGGGCGTCTCCCACGGCTGGACGACACAGATGCGCTTCGTGGTGTTGGTGGTGCAGCCATCATGTCAGGATCGCTGTCAGCCGGGCAGGTCTCGAGCCAGTGCTGTATTGACGGTGCGCGCTCGTCTGACACGGGCTGCTGTGTATTCTCGAGCGCTTCCTCGGTGAGTGCGAATGGCTGCGAGGACGCATGCGACAGCTGTGACGTTGAGTTTGATGAGTTCGATGGGTTCGAAGGGGGCGGAGATGTGCGGCGTGCCTCGGGGCTGACATGTCGCGTTTTGCGACGCTTCGAAATGCGGCCGGGACATCGTGATTGCTGCACGGCGTCGACATTGGAGACTGAGCGCTTCATGGTTACAAATATGTTACGAAAGGCTAGAGGCTTATTAGGTCGTGTAAGCGCGCCGTTAAGGGTAGCAACTCGTGGTGTTGTGAATGTTTCGACGATCATAGCAACCGGGAAAATCTCGGGCATTGGAGGTTGGTGCGGGGCGGTGAACCGGGCATATCGGGGTCACGCGCGAGAAGCTTGGCTCTCGCGAGCTCTCACGAACCCTTGATAATTAACGTTACTCCGTAGACGCTACAGACTTTGCAAGGAAGTGGCGCGGCGCAGAAGTTACGCGAACTACGTTAGCTAGAAGGCTGGCGTGATTTGTCCCCAAGGTTTTGAGATTTGTCCCCAAGAAAATCGCAACTCCACGCTTCGCAGCGCAATTCAACCGCAATATCCACTGTAATTTTTAGTTTGAAGCTGGCCACATATGACTTATGCTCTGAATTACTTCCCATATCATATACAAGATTTCTAATAGTGAGGGTAATGGGCTATCTGAAGTTGAAGTGGACAATTACTCTGACCAAGTCACCAATTTCCACGTGCAATTTAACCATAATGCAGACCACCTTTGGTACTTCAAAGCACCGGAAAAGATTCTGCAAACCCCGAAGTATCTTCTGACGTTTACCAAATGTTTGTGACTCTTGTTGTTGAGGAGTTGTGAGAGGTTGAAGTTGACACATCGAAATCTTGGGGACAAATCTCAAAACCTTGGGGACAAATCACGCCAGCCTTCTTACATTACCTAGGGTAGCTAGTCCTTGATGATGTAAGCCGTAGGGATGTTGGATTGTAGAAGGGTATCGCGGTTGAATGAGTCGTAATCAAGTGCTTCACGTAGGGTACTGATGCCAGTGGGCATGAACAATATACTCGGAAGATTGTAATCTTGACTACGGAGTCTATCTAATAGCTATGCTGAGGTGCCTATATACTTGATTTAGTCGCGCGTTCCTCAGGTTGTGATCGGCCTCCGACCCCAGGTCGTAGTCGTCGTCACAACTGTGCCACACCTCTTGTTACGAATAAACCAGAAGGAACGCAGACGCTAGAACCTATGAGGGGGAACGTGGCGTACAAAGTTGAAATGGAGGATGCAGAGGTGTGGCGCGGTTGTGAGGAGGACTACGACCTGGGGTCGGAGGCCGAACACAACCTGGGCACGTGACCGGTTAGCGGGTTAGTGGGGAGCGTACGACTAACCCTACTAACCCAACGATATCACTGGATATATAGACGCCTCAGATAGCATAGTTAGCATCCTCGTAGTCAAGATTACAATCTTCCGAGTATATTGTTCATGCCCACTGGCATCAGTACCCTACGTGAAGCACTTGATTACGACTCATTCAACCGCGATACCCTTCTACAATCCAACATCCCTACGGCTTACATCATCAAGGACTAGCTACCCTAGGTAACGTAAGAAGTGCCCGTTACACCTCTGCATCCTCCGTTTCAACTTCGTGCGCCTTGCTCTTCTCCATAGGTTCTAGCGCCCGCGCACCCTCTGGGTTATTCGTAACATCCTATAATCTTACGACGGCCCCGGCCCTATGTATTGGAAAGGATGAAAGAATAAGAAGGTATTTTGATGGCCACGCAGTCTATAAATTCTTTAACAGTAGCGCGTTAGCAAATGCCTAAAAATGCCTAATTAGGGCACACAGTGGTACTGAAGATGGCCATACGCGCTAATCGATGGCGCTCTAGCTCAGGATTGGGCCTTGGCGGGAGAACGAAAATGTCAAGGAAACGATGTGGCGTGAAAACTAGCTCCCCCTCGCAAAGTTTGGCGTGGCATGCCACCCAACTCCCCATCCGCACCTCTGGTTTGGTGCCCAAATGCTACAACTCCTTAGCGTTAATGTGGCTTGAATCCTAAATCGCGGGGTAGCGAAGCCAAGTCTCTCCGCGACGAACCCTTGCAGAGAAAATACCATCAAGTATCGCAGAAAATTTAAGACTCGTTCGCTGAAGAAACTAGAAATGCGCTCCAACAGAACCCAGCTTCGATTCCAAGATCGTGCTCTAAGCGTTACGCACTCCTTGGACGGGACAGAGCGGGAAGCAAATGGGCAGTCTAATACTTCAATGCGGCCACTTTCCCATCTGCCACCTGCCGCTTGCCACCTGCCTGATCACCACCTACTCGGCTTTATGTCTATCGGCCAATGCTGCCAGTCTGGGTCGTTCGGACTCTTTCGCCACGAACCAGATACCACGTTCCGCTCTCAATCCAAGATGACTCTCATCCGAAAATAGGATCCATATCATCGTCACCTGGGGCTCTATACATTCGCCCATCCGTTTCCGCTCATGGCGAACGAGGTCTTTACAGTGCATCTAAATTTCCTGTTGTTAAAGCACAGTCGCACTTTGAATAGGTTCTACGCCACCCACGGTAATGACACCTGGTGAAATCACGCTAAAAATTTATCGTCAGAATTAAGCGAAGTTAGCCGCGGGAGGAATGGTAATGTGACTAGGCGAGTATCAAGCGTATTCGAGGCCACGGTGTCGCAATGTCGGTCCCGGTTGCAGTGGGCGCTGCGCCTAAGTGCTGGCTAGTCGGTCGGCGCCCGATTCAGACTAAGCTTGAAACGAGATCGTCGATGTAACGAACGCCAACGTTCGTCCCCTTTCTTCCTTGGATTGCCGCTCACCTTACTCTTCTTTTGGAATCAATGCCGTTTATCGCACGCAAACGTCCGCTCTAGACGTGAGATGCGACGACCCGCAACCCCGGACGTGGAAGACGGCCAGACCTCAAACGGACAGCGGGATCCTGAGAAATGGCGGGTACAAGCAGTAGCGGTGGTAGTGAATGGCACAACATCATGCGACGTCACAGTGATCATGCTAGCGAGGGGAAATTTTAATGCAGCACAGGACAGATATATCCTTTCGATTCGCTAGGTTTTTCGTTTCTTTGCCTGCAATAGCTCCAGATCATCAAAGCAAACACCTCTCACGAGTATCTGAGGCCAGCAAGAATGACCCGCAACATCTGCGTTACGGCCGCTGATGGCCATACGGGCTTCCTCATCGCCGAGCTCATTCTCAAGGACAAGAACTTCAAGAGCAAGGTCGACTCCGTAAGCGTGCTCTCAATTCATCCAACCTCTCACAGAGCCAAGGAGCTTGCTCAGCTCGGTGCGTACTCCACTCTCTCCAATGCTCATACTAACACACAGCCAGGCGCCAAGGTCATCCCCCATAAACCTGGCCGCGAGCGGGAAATGGTCAAAACGCTCAAGGAAACCGGCGCAGATACTGTCTGCTTGATCCCACCTGCTCATAAGGAGAAATCCGACATCACCGTGGAGCTCATTAATGCGACGAAGAAGGCAAACGTGCCGAATGTTCTCTTCATCTCGTCCGCCGGTGCTGACTTTGCTGAGCGCGACAAGCAGCCTCGTCTCCGCGAGTTTGTTGACCTTGAAATCTTGGTACTAGCTGCAAAAGGCGACAAGAGCACCTCGACTAGCCACTCGCCATGTGTGATCCGTGCCGGATTCTACGCCGAGGTCCGTTGTGTGCTTTGGCCACATGTGAGATACATTCTCTGATAGAACAACAGAACCTCCTCCTCTACGCACCTCAAGCCCAGAAGGACGGTGTACTCCCCATCCCTATCGGCGAAAACCACCTCATGGCCCCTGTCGCCCTCGGAGATGTCGCCCAACTCGCCGCGCACGTCCTCACCGGCCAAGGAAAGGTACATCAACCCTCTCACTCTGCTTATCACCCCAACTCACCTAGAACAGAACGGCTTCGACGACCGCCACCGCGGCCAACTCATGGTTTTGACCGGCCCCAAACTCTGTGATGGCCATGAACTTGCCTCCAACGCCGCGCAGGCCTTGGGCGTGGATCTCAAGTTCGAAGACATTACTGAGAGAGAGGCGAAGAAGGTGCTGAAGGCGCAGAGTGATAGCGATTTGAGTGAGCTGCAGTATCTGCTGGAGTACTATAGCTTGGTGCGCGAGGGCAAGACGAACTACATCTCGACCGCGGCCTTCGTGAACGTGACTGGTAATCATCCTCAGGAGCCCGAGGACTTCTTCAAGGCGAGTGACCCTTGGCGCACGGCTTTTCAATAACTCAAGAAGACATAGTTAACGTGCGCTCAAACCAGGTGTATGCCAAGGTGTTCAAGCCGAAGAGTGGTGAGAACGGTCATGCGTCGAAGAAGAGGAAAACATAGAAGAGATAGCTTACTGCTGGCGGCACATGACCCACTGTGAACAAACACGCCCCTGCTACAGTACTGATACATGATAATGGGCCATGGCGTTTCTCATGGGGCTATGAGTCATGGGGTGAACACGGGGACGGAGTCGATGGGTTCAATAGGTACAACATGGGCAGCGCGTCCAACAGGCCGTAGTACGCTATCACAAGGCCTTTACTCGTTACTTATCATCCGTAGTTAGGTGTTGTTACGGCCCGCCCGATCGAAGTGGAGCATTTTACGGATCGTAAGCCGTAGTACGGCAGTAAATTTCCTAATCGAGCACTAGCGTACATGAATTGAGTGAATTGAGCCTTTGGGACACCTCTGATGCCTCCTTCCGCAATAGATGATTACTGAGTTTGATGAGCGGACTCTAAACTACGATGTTTCTGAGCCAGTTCTTCTGGAGTTGAAGAGCCTCAATAGTGGCTGCCGATAGAGTGTTTCGATCGTCAGTAACAGTGCGGCCAGCTGCACTAAAGCAGCGCTCACACTCGCAGCTGGTACTCGGGATGGAAAGGAAATCGACAGCTATCCTGAAGAGTGTGGGGTACTTGTTGCGGCCAACTTTGAGCCACCAACGCCACGGGTCAGCCATCAACTCCTGATAGCTCTCATATTTGTTCAAGTCCTCGTTGAGATTGTCAATATAATCGTCTAATTCGCCGTTGCGCTTCTGGCGTTTGTGGCCGTGGTTACCGTGAAAGTACCCTTGGTCAACCTCCATGATAGCTGCAAGTGGGTTGTTGGCGTAGCTAGCAGGTAGCTTGCGTCGTCGGAGTTGCTCCCCAGTTTGCAATCGAGATGTTGATGATGACGATGAGGCTTGGGAGGCTTGGGAGGCTTGGGAGTAGTCGGAAGCTTTCATCTTGCCAAGCCTCCGAGAGCTAGGACCATGGTGGATGGGTGAAGGTGTTGCCGGCGGCAAGGCACTGCGGGAAGTCTGGTTGTCAGTCAAGTATCGCTGCATGGTTGAGAGATGCGGATAAGGGCTAGAAGGGGGGAGAGCAAGGCTATTATAGAGGCAAACACTCACTAATCTCCTTCCAGCCACCAAGATGCCCAGCCATCACGCATATCGCGGAGATGTCGAGATACTCCGGATCTGACGCAAGGAGCCCTAAGGACCTTCTCACCAGAGGTGCTTACATATACGGCAGGGCAAGTCAAAAGGCCTTCACCATCACCAGAGAGGGGGGCTAGTGGCCTTAGACCGCGCGGCAGAGCATGCGTCATGCCGGGGCCAAGATGCCTTAAAAAGCTCTGGATTTACTATCCTTCGTCGGGCGTCCGTTATATCCTAGCGATAGCCGTGTGTGCGGAGGCGTAGAGGGCTTCGATCGATCGCGCGGGTGCTCGACTAAAAGTAGCCGTACTACGGCCGTAATGTGGTCCACTTGCTAACTACGGTACGGTACGGTTACGGCTGCCAACTACCTCAGTTACGGTACGGTGAAGTGGGCCGTAGCCGTAACCGTACTTCTCCGTAGTCTTGACTATTGGAAGCGCTGCTGGGGACTACATACTTTGCTTCGAATATTCCCAGTTGCGATCATAGTTCTCATCACTAGCGTCAGTCCTTCTGATTTATCCTATTTTACGCCTCGAGATCGTCAGGAGCCCGTGAACGAACAACAGGAAGGGAAGAACTGGTTGTCTGGCTCGTTAAGGAGCGACAACAAACTATATACTCTGAAGGCTTACGTGACGGAACATGTGACAGAGTAACTGTGCTGGCGAACAAAATCAGTATGTCAAACTCCATGTCTTCACGTTCGAGCGAAAAAGATCGAGGAAGCTCATTCTGTTGTCCGAAATTACAATATACGTCTACTAGCCTCTCCTCGAATCAATCGACATTTCAGACAGGCATTTGAACATAAAACTAATAACAACAGATCGAAAATCAAGATAGCGAGATTCATGTTGTTTGTCTCCTTCATTGTTAGCTTCGAGTGCCGTCAAAGCTCCTGTAGTCCCCGCACCAGAGATTCATCGAAACACGTCAGCAACCACATTTTGCGTGTTACGCCTGAACTGACGCCGAAGCGTTATCAATATCATCAGGAACGAGATTCAACAGGCTTGGGGGGTGCAAGAGGGAGGTTAATTCCCGCCAGAAGAGGCAAATATCCAGGTGGGTAGGGAACCATGTGATTTCCAATGTACAGCCCATCAGTGAACAGACCAGAGAAAGTCCTATCAGGAAGGAGGCCTGAAAGAACACCTTGTCTAGGAGATAAGAAGTTTTTGTCGATCTGAACAGCACCGTTATCATAGAAAGACCAGTTGTAGGCACGGTCTACAACCGTACCGCTTTGGATGATCTTAGGCGTAGTTCTCGGGGGAGTAACGGCACCAAGAAGACCAGTCGCTGCTGGCAGCACAGCGACTGCGCTAGTTGGCAAACTGGTAATAGGCAGTACATCCAAGAAATCTGTCGGCAGTACTGAGGCGATGTCGGTGGGTAATGCGTCTGGAAGTCCGCCGACAGCATCTGTCGGCAGTGCGTCCAAGAAATCTGTCGGCAGTACTGAGGCGATGTCGGTGGGTAATGCGTCTGGAAGTCCGCCGACAGCATCTGTCGGTAGGCCGTCAGGAAGATTGCCCAGTACAATTGTTGGTGGATCTGCAGCAAGGTCAACTGAAAGACCTGACAGACCTCCAGTAAGACCTCCAGGAAGGTCACCGGCGCCAGGCTGTCCACCCAATGCGTCAATTGGCAAAGCAGCAGGTAGTCCACCAGGATGATCGTCCAAAAGACCATTCAGGCCAGGAATCCCACCGGGGATCTGTGGTCCCACAGCTGCTACTAAATTCCGCAGCTCATCATTCATTTCATTTGCTTGACTCTGAACATCTTCAGGTATGAAGTCTGACAGCTTCTGTATAACCGGGCAGAGGTTGCACGTTTCAATAATGCCGCCGATAACTTGCCGTTTGACAGCGTCCGTCTCGTAGGGAACTTTGAGGGATTGAAGTCCGACCTTCGCATCGGCTGGAGCTGCGTTGATTCCCGGAATAACAAGTGAAAGGATGGACAAGGCGTAGAGCATGTTGAAAGTAGAATCCATCGTTTCGATGTGGTGCCCCCAACAGGCTTGCGACACTGCGATATTTTCCCGTCGCTCTCATTATATACTGCAAGCTGCAGCATTCTGATCTTCTGTTCACGATCATCGATTTGGACTCCCTCAAGGTCGCTTCATTCCTCAGCCTCGCTCGTTGGAGCTGAAAAGGGATATTACAAGGACCAATCAATGGAAAGCGGACGTCCCTCCGGCACATTCTCGGCGTCTCTACCTTTGTCCGCATACCCCTTGCTATTTCTAAGCTTTGAAAGATACAAGATGTAAGCAAGGGGTGGTAGTAGTATGAGGTCTCATGTATGAGTGTATTGATGTGTGTATGTACAAGTGTGTGATCTGAGCTCGAAAGTAGTCGGACGCATTAGTCATGCCTGCAGAGCAGTCATGTGATGTTGTCGTAGGGTTAACACAAGTCTGGCGATGTAACTGTTCCGATTCTTCTCCATGAGCAGCACTATGAAAGAATCACTGCGACATATTGCAGTCTGCAAGGGGCGCATGCTATGTGAGGAGGAATGTGAAACATTGAAGGACATTGCCCCCCCCCCCCCCCAAACATCCTGTCAGATGCAGCTGCAGTAACCAGCGCGGGAGGCAGAATATTACAGAACCGCAGAGCTGTGGAACCGCAACCGGCAGACAAAGACCTACGGGCCATACTTGATGGAGCCCACGAGCCAACTCTATAAGAGCAGTACGAGACAACCTTCTTAGGCATACAGCAACAAGCACAGCAACACTCAGCCCATAATCATGGCTTCATCCACAATCTTCGCTTCACCACCCGTCATTATGAAGTTCCTAGTTCTCCTCGCACTCTTGCCTGTGGCTCTTGCCTTCCCCGCGCCCAGCATCGTTCCTCGTGCCGGCTCTCCCATTCCTGGTAGGTACATAGTCAAGATGAAGAACGAGAACGTCGAAACCAACATCAAAAATGCGTTGAAACGGCTGAACAAGGGCCCTGCACATGTCTACAAATTCGGCAACTTTGGTGGCTTCGCCGCTGAGATGTCTAATGCTACTGTCGAAACGATCCGCAATCTGCCCGGAGTGAGTTCTCAATATTCGACAAGAGAGTCAAGTGTGCTAACGAATGACAGGTTGAGTACATCGAGCAAGATGTGGTTGTTAAGGCCAGTCTTGGCGAAGTCCACCTTGAGAAGAAGGCCTATGTCACCCAGGCTTCATCGACTTGGGGTCTTGCCCGTATCTCCTCTCAGTACCGCGGTAGCGCGTCTTACACTTACGACAACAGTGCTGGAGCAGGCACGTGCGTTTACGTGGTCGACACCGGTATTGCCACCTCACACCCTGAATTCGAAGACCGCGCCACTTTCCTTGCCAACTTCGCCGGTGACGGCTCTAATATTGATGGCCGCGGCCACGGCACTCACTGCGCTGGTATCATTGGCTCCAAAACCTACGGCGTTGCTAAGAATACCACGCTCTATGCCGTCAAGGTCCTTGATGCGAGCGGCTCGGTACATCGACCCAACTTTTACATTGCAGATCACTTACTGACTAGACTCAGGGTACCAGCTCTGGTGTTATCGCCGGTATTAACTACGTCGTCAATGACGTAATGACTCGCAGCTGCCCTAACGGCGTTGTTATCAACATGTCCCTAGGTGGCACACGTTCTACTGCTCTCAACTCCGCTGCTGCGAACGCCGTCTCCTCCGGTATCTTCATGGCAGTCGCTGCCGGTAACGAGGCTCAGGATGCCAGCAATGTCTCGCCTGCCTCTGAGCCTACTGTGTTCACTGTTGGCGCCACTGACAGTTCTGATCGCCTGGCCTCCTTCTCTAATTTTGGTACCATCGTCGATGCCCTTGCTCCTGGTGTTTCTATCCTGTCCACGTGGCTGAACGGTGGCACGGTAAGTCATTTATCATCCCGTATCAGGATTTGTGTCGAGAAGCGAACTCACACTTATACGTAGAACACCATCTCCGGTACTTCGATGGCTGCTCCCCACGTTGCTGGTCTTGCTGCCTACCTCCTTGCTCTTGAGGGCAAGAAGACTCCTGCGGCTCTCTCCACCCGCATCCAGGCTCTTGCTCTCAAAGACAACATCACCAGTCTACCCCCTGGAACCAAGAACTACCTTGCTTTCAATGGCAACCTCATAAGTTGAAGGACTCAACTTCCATGTGCACACGCACGCATGATGTTATGGGGATGCGAGAGGTTCCAAATTGCAGGTTACCAGAGTTGGAGAATGTTCTTATTCTCTCCGTACGGAATCAAGGTGGTTGCATACATCGTAGAATTGGCGATCTTCTTCGGTACCACTTTTGTCGTAACCCTGGATTCTTAGCTTGCTCTTACGTGATGACCTCGCAGATCCTGCTGTCATGCTGCGTTGTCCTGTTTACATGGCACCCCGAATACGTCGCTGCCAACTGGCGCATTCCAGCGAGACGTTTACAACCACCCGTTCTCGGAAGTGGCAACCGGTACCACGCAAATGGTGTATGCATCTCTATCGGGTTCGCTTGTGACAGATTGTACGATGTGTATTGCGCCATCATGATGTAGCGCGATGAACAACCTCACTCATCCGTGGCTGCATTCATCTTAGAGTGGAATGATTCCGGATATCATGCTAGTCTCAAGAGGGCGAACAGTGGTTACCTATACGTTCTGATAAGAATTCTAGCTGCTTGTGCAGTAGGGTCGATGTAAGTTACACCGTATCGTCCGGTTTAAGTGTAACTGACGCAGTACAGTAAGCTCAGTACAGTAAGTTTGAGTACAAACGGACCGATATAGTACGTCTTCAAAACGAATACAGTAACACAACAGCTTGACGGTCAACCCTCCCTGTCCTCTTAGGATCATTTGAGATGGAAAAGAACATATATCGCACAGTGGTGAGTTAATTTGCTTTGGACTAGTCTGAAGCTCTCGTATCCGCATGCAGACTGTCCATGGTTCATCGACGATGCATCGCCGATGCATCGTCGATGAACCATGGACATCGTGATTTGCAAGACGCTGTGTAACTCAACTACGCCATATAATCCCTGCTAATGAAAATATGTTTGTTTCATGCATTGGGACGGACGGGCAGTTTTGCTTCGAGCTAAGTTCTCGGTCAGGCATGCATTATACTGTCTAAAGGTGGGTTGGCAGAAGGATGTAGGCAAAAGAGGACACTAGAACTGGGTTGATTGTACTAGCTGAGTCTACGACCTGTTTTATATGCTTCTGAGTAGCCATGTGATCTGCACATATACGTGAGAATTCAGTAGAGGTTAATACACCCCCTAGCTTAAAGCGAGTAGCGTAAAGCTGTATACTTTAGGTGTTTCCAAAGCGTAGTAGGGACTGTAAGGTATTGTTGTAAACACTTCCATGTCAGTACCGTTTTGGATAAGTCTTTTAGGAATCCAACAATAGTGCTATGAAACTCTTTTTGCAATTGCGAGGCAATGTCCATGAGACTAAGTTTACGTACGAACTCGTGGTGTTTTAGTCGAAGGAGGATCTTAGTGGATAAATCCACTGGAAATTCGGCAGCGGGCACCCAGTGTACAGTCAGGCGTCCAGCTTCGACTTCTTGACGAATCCACAGACGTTGGATATTGACATGCTTTATGCAGCTTTGGTGCCTATCTGGCGGTCTTATAGCAGCAGCGATTGTCTGCTGATAGTTGCAGTATAGTATGAGAATAAGTCTCGAATTAAAGCGTATGCCGTCGAAGAAGGATTTCCTAGGCTCAAAGCTCCGTGGTGGCGTGTCCGAGAGATATTGTCTCTGCTTCAGTGGTCGATTGAGTAACCGCGCGCTACACAGTCGACTTCCAGTCGATAGACATGCCACCGAGCATGAAGATGTAACCCTTAGAGCTTTTAAGTGTGTCTGGTTCATCTGCAAAAAGACACCAGAGGCGCCATAGAACTCTGGGGCAGTAACTTAATCTGCACTGTAGAACATGTTAGAATCGGTTTTACCTATCAGCGTGAATGGCTAGTTTTGGGTGCTAATGACATATCACCAGACACGGTTGGTAGCAGCAAGGTGCTTCTGGCTAGGATTTTGCAGATGTCGAGCAAGGACTGAATGAGCACGCGTAACGTCTGGGCGAGTGAAAGCTGCTAGATAGGCGAGAGAGCCGACAGGCTGTTGGTACAGCTTAGCGCGGGGTTTGTTTGGTTCCTCAGCAGACTTTAGGAGTTTACTATTTTTTTTAGCGGGAAGTCTGGGTAGATGGTCTTAGATGCTGGCTTGAGCCTGAACGTAGCCGCAACCTTGTCAATAAAGGAGTCCTGGATCAACTAGATGCGGTGTGTGTTCTAGTCTCGGACTACACGTATAGCTAGAGTATAGCTAGAAACTACTTGAGTTGGCTAGATTTTCTGATTTTGTGTTGGTGCATATGTAGATTGCTGGGATGCACAAGGATAACGATGTCGTCCATATAGAAGAATACGATCAGGTGCTTGTTAGCCCAGATATGTGGCGCGTTATCCACTGGTGGGAGCCTAATTTTGCGGAGTGTGTTCCGAAGTTTCTGATACCACAGCAAGGATGCTTCACATAAACCATATAGCGCGCATAGGTGGAGAAGGATCTTACCGTGCTCGCTCCTGAACCCTTCCGGTGTCCAGACGAAAAGTCAACGGAGAACTTTGGTATTGAGGAATGCGTTGTTAACGTCATACTGGAACACTAATAGGCCGAAAGAAGCTACTAGGGCGACTAATGCGTGGAAGCGCTTTGTAGCAATCGTCGCGGCGTATGAGTCCATAAAGGCAGCTTCAAGGCCTCCTTGAATGACAAGTCGGACTTTGAACTTTATTAAATATCTGTCTTTGTTAAACTTGTAAGAGAGAATACCCACAAAAGTGGAAAAATCTCACCATCCGCAATCTCACTATCTGTAGTCTCCGGTTCGAGGTCTGTGTGGGAGAAGCAATCTTATTTCCAGCACTTGCTAAACTCGACGTTTGAGGTTCCTAAAAACTTAGGCCAAACATGTGGCTGTCCTGGTCTTTGAAACGCTTAGGTGCAGGTAGAAGTTGATCGCGATCGAGCTTCTTGCCCGTCTAGAGGCGATTATGAAGGACTTATGGATGTGCTGTAAGTGTGGCAGCAAGCGTGGCGTAGTACGCTGCTGCGGTTGATGGCGCAGGTGGTTTATATCATCTCCTACAGTTGTTTCGTGGATAGGTGATCATGCCGTCTGCTTGGGGAGGCGGACGCCTTTCTCTCCTGCCTTGATTGATATTGCGTCCACTGCCAATGTCAGGATGGTGAGAAAATAGTAAGGTCAGAGTTCGATAAAAGCGAGATGGACTATTGGACACAAGGTTGTGATCGATTAGGTATGTCTTGGTGGAAGACTCACATTTTTAACCAGGCAGGGAATTTGCTGGCTGTTCGTTACGAAGCAAAAGAAAAGGCCTTTTATAGTCTCTATAGCTCGCAATACACTCTGAATTGTGCACACCCGAACTCCCGTCGCTGCTAATTTACCCAATGTCACCTGTGCTGCTTACTTAAGATCCTAGCTTACTCTATTGTGTTTTCCCTTAGCCCTGGCACTACCCTTGTTCCTAAGCTTGAAACCTCTACATTTTCCTGCCTCTGTCACTTACATACTCACCCTCACACCGTTATAGCAGGATGCCAATCAGGATCCAACCACGCGCGCCGAAAGGGCAGTACACGCTCTCCCTTGACGACAATGCCGCCGTCTTAGACCCCCCTTTCTTCCGATCCCATGGCAAAGTCCGCGTTTTTAGAAGAGACTGAACAGCCTAAATCTTGTGCCGTAGTTGGTAGAGGTTTGAGATTTACTTTCCAGATTTGGACATTGTCAGCCACTTTTCGGGTGCACGGTGGATTCCAATGACTTACCTCCAACCACTAGCGTTAGCAAGCGAGCGATCTACCAGACTGATTCCCAATTCAGCGGACAAGCTGGAGAAAAAGAAATGTGATAAGCTCGGGATCAATCCAGGTGATGGCTGATTATTATGAGATATCGTCAGCCTATGATACCCTTTCGAAGGCCCCTTGCATTTACACAGAGGTCGCCAATCGCAAATGACCAACTGCAGTTCCAGTATCAGGCTCATTTGCGGACTTGCTTGTTTCGTAAATCAAAGAACAAAAGACGCGCGGTAATTCAAGGGACTGCAGCGGCCATCGCTGCCATCAATCCATAAGATCCAATAGTCCGAGCAGTCGCCTCTGTTCCACTCTTCAGGGCATTCCCCTTTGTTACTGTGTTGGTCTCTTTGCATCATCTACAATTCGCGACTACTTACTTGTCCGACCAGCAAACTCGAACACTTCGACCGATTCGTTCTCGCACTTGCAGAGTCCTTCCTAGCCACATATGTATCTCAAGTGCCGCTTGTCGGAGGCTGCTCACTCGGGAGAGAAGATGGTCAGCCACTCAGGCCTTCCTCATGATCATAGCTCTGTCAGGTGGCGTTTGGCGAGCTTTGAACTCGAGGCTTCGCTCAAGGAGGTATGTAAAACTCTGCAATAACTTAGCAATCCATCTGATGTAGCCAGATGCTAGACAGTGCTGGACGTATCGCTGAGGTCTCTAAAGTCTACGGACAACGAGCAAACCAAACTCAACGTACATGCATAACCCCGCAGTCAATGCCAACACTGCATGATATGGATGATATGCTCGAGCAGATCGCGAGAATACACATGTCGCTCCAACACTTGCGAGATGTAGTTTCTAACCAACATCTCGCGAATGTTTCCGAGACAGCGCGAGACTCGCTATTGGCGTCTGTTGACAGGCATCTGCAAGCTTGTGTGAAGGATAAGTGCTCATCTAACGCAGTGATTGTGAGGGAGACTCTTCACCATCTCTCTATCCAAATTCAGCTTCTTGAGATTGAAAATCTGAGGCTTCAAGAAGCGCTTCACCAGCAGAAGAAGGGTAACAGAAGAGGGAAGGCTTTGCCCTTGATTCAGCGGCAGAACTGGGAGTCTGAGACTCAGTGGTGGTCTCCTTCGTGTGTCAATGAAGCTCAGCGACTTCTGGATGGGGCAGATGAGGCAGAGAAGGGAGAGGAGATTAGAAAAGCAGACATAGCTGAGCTTCGTGAAACTACTCGCCGCCTCAAGCAGATGGTTGAGGCTCAGAAGGTAGAGAAGCGAGATAGGGAGAAGAAGGAGAGGGATGCACAGAAGGCTCCAGAGCGCAAAGCAATCGAGGAACGCAAGGCAAAAGTAGAGCGCAAGAAACAAGAGCGCGACTCCAAAAAAGCATCACAGGCTACTCAGAAATGTAAGCGCAAGGCATTACAAAAAATAGCACCAAGGAAGAAGTAGAATCGTGTTACTACGGATGTGCAAAGTGGTGTTGTTGCTCATGCGCAGCCCTTTGCTCCTTCACCCAAACACAACAATTGCGGCCGGAAAATCACCCTCCCGAGGAGATATGTATGAGAGAAGTTTGTTACATAGGTCTATAGAGTAGTCCACCAAAAGGACTGGTCGCGATAGCTATTGTGTGTGACTCTACAGCTTTATGTGTGTGGGTGCTCAATAAGGCCGATGGTGCGCGTTACGGCGCATGCGCACTACCGTGATCGGCCACCCGATGCGCACGGTTACCCGATGCACACCCTACCTTAATTTAACGTGTTTTATAAGCGAGCGCCGCGTACAGGCGAGCGCCGCACCCCACCAACTTTGCGCACCTCTCTTATCTCAACATACAATAGCTCTACGCAACGCTATTCAAATGGCTCCAAATGAAGCAGATGTTCAACTTGCTCTCTCTTCGATCAATACTCAGCAGATTAAGAGTAATCGTCATGCTGCTGCAGTCTTCAACGTGTCTGATAGAACGATCCGCCGCCGACGCGATGGCAAGCCTGCCCGACGCGATTGCCAGCCCAACTCAAAGAAGCTCACTGAGCTAGAAGAGGAGGTGATTATCAGATATATACTCGACGTAGATCAACGTGGATTTGCGCCTACGTACGCGGCTGTACGTGATATGGCTGATAAGCTGCTGGCTGCGCGCGGCGGAGGCCAGGCCGGCGTCCACTGGCCGCGCAACTTTGTTAAGCGTACAGACAGTCTTACGACACGTTTCAATCGAGCGTACGACAGGCAGAGAGCTCTGTGCGAGGATCCTATATTAATCAGAAGCTGGTTTGAGCTCGTAGAGCAGACAAAAGCCAAGTACGGCATCTGTGATGAGGACGTCTACAACTTTGACGAGGCTGGCTTTGCGATGGGCAAGATCACGACTCAGCTTGTGGCGACAGGATCAGAGAGGAGAGGCAGGCCAAAGGCTGTTCAGCCAGGAAATCGTGAGTGGGTGACGTTGATCCAGGCGATCAACGCTGCTGGCCGGACGATCCCACCCTTCCTTATCTTTGCTGGCCAGTATCACCTGTCTGCCTGGTACGAGGAGGAGGATGTCCCACAAGACTGGGCTATCGCAGTCAGTGACAACGGTTGGACAAATAACGAGCTAGGAGTTGAGTGGCTAAAGCACTTTCTTAAGCATACAGAGGGCAAGACGGTTGGAGCACGTCGGCTGCTTATCCTTGATGGCCACGAGAGCCACCAATCTCTTGAGTTTCAAGAGCTCTGCAAGGAGAATGATGTCTATACGCTCTGTATGCCACCTCATTCATCTCACCTACTCCAGCCTCTTGACGTTGGCTGCTTCTCGCCGTTGAAGCGCGCGTACAGCCGTGAGATTGAGGCTCTAATGCGCCACCACATCAACTACATTACCAAGCTTGAGTTTCTGCCAGCCTTCAAGGCAGCCTTTGATCAATCGTTCACGTCAGCCAATATCTGCTCAGCCTTTCGAGGCGCAGGCCTTGTTCCTCTCCAACCAGACGCTGTTCTGTCAAAGCTAGATATACAGCTCCGTACGCCGACTCCAGCTGCTATAGCAGAGGCTCTCTGGGAGGCTCGTACGCCCAGCAACGTACGTGAGCTTGAGGCTCAATCAACTCTAATACGTGATCGCGTTCAAAAGCATAAGAGCTCATCACCAGCTTCGATTATTGAAGCGATTGACCAGCTTAAGAAGGGGGCTGAAGTGATGATGCTCTCAGCTGAGCTGATGCGCGATCGGATCGCCAGCCTTGAGAAAGCCAACGAGGCAGCGTCAACGAGAAAGCAGCGTAAGAAAAAGCGACTCCAGAAGCGAGGGGTCTTAACAAAGGGAGCTGGAGAGGATCTACTCGCTCAACGTGAGGCTGATCAGCAGCTTGCTTATGAAGAGCGTCAAGGAGGAAAGCGGTCAGGTCTTAGCCGCCAGGCTCTTGCGCGCTGCACAAGGTGTAGAGAGAGTGGGCATAATATACGTACGTGTGAGAAAGACAATTTAGATACTGATTAATCAACTCTGTTAATATAAATATATTATATCACAGTGTGGTTGAGATACGTGTCTGTAGAGGTGCGCAAAGTTGGTGGGGTGCGGCGCTCGCCTGTACGCGGCGCTCGCTTATAAAACACGTTATCTTGTTTTTGAACCTACTATAGCTTAACACTACAATGCCTTTACAAGAAGCCCTTGCAGAGATAGATAGATTAAAACCAGGAGCAAAACTTTCATACCAAGCACTTGCTAAAAAATATGGTTGCAGCCGATCAACTTTGACGCGTTAACACTAAGGTTAGGTAATACCCCACTAAGAAGAGGCATTGCAGCGACGTCTACTCTACCTACGCGATGAGGTAGAGGTTGTAAAATATATTAGAGAGCTTACAGAGAGGCACCTTATGCCTATAAGGCAAATGGTAACTAATTTTGTAATGCCTCTGTGTTGTTGGGAGCCTTCCGAGAGGTGGATAACCTGCTTCCTTAACTGTCACGCCGATGTACTTCTTCCTGCGTGGACCACGCCTATGGAAGCTGGTCGTCACCACGCTGATTCTTGTGAGAAGTATCAAGTATACTTTGAACTACTGCACAGCAAAATGGCTGAGTACAACGTGCTACCTGAGAATACCTACAATATGGATGAGAAGGGCTTTGCGATTGGGGTCACTGGGAGGAGTAAACGGATCTTTGACAAGGTACTATACCACCAAAAGCACTTCAGGCAGAGTCTCCACGATGGTAACCGCGAGTGGGTAACCCTCCTAGCGACCATATGCGCCGATGGATCAGTACTACCGCCTTGCATCATCTATCCAGCAGCTGGGCGAGCCGTTCAGGCGAGCTGGGTAGCCCCAATCAACCCAAAAAAACACGATATCTTCTTTACCACCTCACCTACTGGTTGGACGAACGACGATTTAGGTTTGACGTGGCTTGAACAGGTGTTTGAGCGGTACACTGCACCAAAATCTCGTAGAAGGTGGCGCCTACTTATCCTAGACGGTCACGGTAGCCATATAACGAAGGCCTTCATCGACTACTGCGACGCTCACAAGGTACTATTGATGGTCTATCCACCTCACTCTACCCACACGTTGCAGCCGTTGGATGTGGTTTGCTTCAAGCCGCTCGCCCAAAACTACACTAAGGAGCTAGATGCTTGCACTTAGAGAGGCCAAGGCATAGTCTCTATAAATAAGAGCGACTTTTTTAACCTATTCTGGCCGGCTTGGGTGAATACCTTCACCAAAACGTTGGTTGAGACGTCCTTCTCAGCCACAGGTATTCACCCACGCAACGCCGACGTTGTACTTGATAAGTTCAAGCCACCAACTCTAGTTAAGCTCGCAACTCTGCCAGAACAAACAGCACTTACTGCTGCACCTACTGCACTAAACTGGCTAAAAGCCAAGTCTCTATTGCGGGAGGTTGTGGGGGATGAAGGTAGTAGTTAATTAGGCCCGCTTGAACAGGCTATCCACCAACTCCACGTGCAGTTTGAGTTGGTACAACACGAATTAGAAGAGGCCAAAACAGAGCTGGCGACTTAGAAGAAGAAGCTAAAGAAGCAGAAGGTACTACCTCTATACACACGTCGAATTGAGAGGCATGGCGGCGCAGTTTGGTGGAGTCCTTCATCTAAACAAGAGGCTGACGCATGCGACCGCGCAAATGAGGCCTATGAGGAGCAGTTGGAACTGGAAAAGGCGACTAAACGAGAGCTTTAACAGACTAAAAAGCTACTACAACAAAAAGAGAAGGATGAGAAGCAGGCGCGGCGTGCAGCAGAGAAGGAGGAGCGGGCCCGGGTCAAAGCTGTGAAGGACGCCAAAGTAGCTGAACGCCGGGCAGAAAAACAGCGTGAGAAACAAGCTCGCGACGCTCAAAAAGCTATACTATTACCCAAAACAGGTAAGCAAAAGGCCTCACAGTCTACAGCACCCAGAAAGAAGCAAAATCGCGGTAGTGTGGGTAGTGGTAGCCGGCCTATCGCTCATGATCGTTCCCCATCCCCACCACCAGAACTCAACAGCCGTGGCCGCAAGATCGCTCCACCAAAAAGATTTCAGTAGCAAAGTTTGTTGCATAGGTTTATAGAGCAATCCCCCAAAAATTCTTGTGATAATATCTATTGTATGTGGCTTAATAGCCTCATTTTGGTGATACCCCAAAAAGTGGTGGGGTGCGCATTGGGTGACCGTGCGCATCGGGTGGCCGATCACGGTACCGTACCATGGCACACGGTCACCTCACGGGCCGGGCCAGCGAACGGGCCACCCAACCACCTTTCAGCATCAGATAGAAATATGGTTATCAAGCCACACTCAAAAGTGAGTGGTACAAGAAAAGCTAGTAGGTTAATTTATTAACTACTAGGATTGATTTAGCTATATTAACCTACGTAGAGGGATAATTTGGCAGCCTTAGCTATTATATATATTGTGTAAGCCTAGGACCACATCACATGACTGCTCTGCAGGCATGACTAATGCGTCCGACTACTTTCGAGCTCAGATCACACTTGTACATACAGACAACAATACACTCATACATGAGACCCAATACTAGTGCCACCCCTTGCTTACATATTCAGATTATGATCATGTGAGAATCGCAGGAATGCTCGTGGAAGCGCAAGGGCTGTCGCTTGCCACCTCTCGCCCAATCAATTTTCATCATAAACTGATGAATGCATTTTTCGGCAGATCGGGATAGTGGCCAAGCGATCGACTCACTGCAGTCATTGGTGCTCGACGTTGACTAAATACATTCTTGTGCTTCCCATTTTGAACCGTGTTTCAATTAAGTCTCTGAAATGAGTACTTAACTATATTAGGGTGTTTAATACTCTACCTATCCATACCTCATTAAAAGAGATTGCGCAATGATAAGTATTTGTACAGCCGGATGCGTGAGACACTTCCACACTTTCCCTGAGTGGACCTCTAAGTATATTCATATCATAACGAGATGGCTGGTCGCACGGTATTATCCGCTCTTCTCCTCTCTTCTCATTGCGCTGTTGAGGCTGTCTTGTTCAATCTCTTCCGCCCTGAATCTAACGGCCCCCGTGACGTCGCATCAGATATCAATCTCCACGTTAAACGACCGCATGGAAATCCAACCCAGGCTCCACACAACGTTGAACTACCCTGGGACGATACTCCGCGGTTCGGCCGCTTGCGCGTCCGGCAAGGAGGCGACATTGTTACTGTACGTTAGCATTATCGTCGTCCCCTATTCTTACACCACTTGTCCAACGTTAATTAACAAGGCTATATGCTGACGAAGTTAGATAACTGAAACGACTACCACTACGACCACTGACTTGACTGCAACGTAAGTTAGCTGCGAATGCCATTAATCGCCTCGAGCAATCCCGCTTTCCTCAATAAATTCGTACATCCTCGTCCGAACCCTTCACCATTTTCTTGCACAACGAAGACACAGCTATCGTCTCTAGATACAAGCTGATTTGGGTATGTTTGCAGTACAACCACGGCAACTAGCACGGAAACTACGACTGAGACTGCTTTTTTGGACATCACCACAGAAACGGTGCTAGATAGCAGTAAGTTATTTTCCTGGAGAGGACGGGTGCTGGAATCGTTTAGGTCGTTCTTCGGAGCGTTTCGGCCAGCTGGATAATCTTCCACGGAAGTATTAGAGGAATAACGAAACGCTCCTGCAGAACAGACCCATATTATGATATCCGCATTTCGATTCTACAGCCTTAGGGCATTCTTCCCAGACAAGGCTACACCACTCCGCAACGACTATCTTTCGTTTTTCTCAGAATTTCTCTATCACCATTTCTCGCTACGGATACAGTGCGCTGACATTACCCTCTCTTGTAGCCACAGAAACGGAGACAGCAACGGAGACAACCACCGAAACGGAAATAACCACGACTACAGAGGTAGGCTATCCATTCAAATGCCAGCTCAAAGTCGTCTCGGCTCGCTCTAGAAGATACTCTTCGCTCACGATGGTCTTGAACTATCTGCCATATAACATTAGTAATTCATAACGTAGACTCCGGATCCTGTTACGGAAACTATAACCGAGACGGCGGATCCGACCACAGAGACAGAGGTACGTAGCTTGGTGTAATCCGTTCGGATTCTCGTTCGAAGCAAGACAAGAGCTTTTGGTCCGAAGGTTCGGCAAGTAGAATTGCACCAACCTCCTAAGCCTGAGAAACAAACACAAATTTGGGAAGGGCAAGTCGGAAGCACTTAACAGTCTTTCGTTGACCTTGTGCGAGCTTTCTACGGCTGCTGAACTGCTTATGCATACTACTCCTCCAATTGCCACTTAGCAATACCTGGCCTCGGGACTCTTGAAATCGAGTGCTCTCCGATGAGACGAGACCGCGTTGGCTGACTAATCGTGTAGACGATAACGGAAACACCGATACCTGAGACCGAGACCGAGACCGAGACCGAGACGGAAACGGAAACGGTAATGGTAACAGAGACTCCAGATCCAGTTACAACTACACGCACCATCTCAACTACGAAAAGCGCAACCTCGACAGTTACTCAGTCAATAACAAGAGCAGTGACAGCTACGGTCATATCAACTTCCATCCGAACTTCTGTGTCCAGAACCACAGCCACTGAGACGATCACAACCACATCAGTCCCGCCAGCCTCCCGCACAACAGTTACAAAATTTGTAACGAAGACTACACCTACTACTATCACATCGACGTCGATTGTTAGTTCAACGATTACCACTACTTTAACACCGGCTCGTCAGACCATTACTACGGCTGATATTCGGACGGTATCTGCAACAATCACGAGTCGTGTAACTGTTCCGACGACTTTGACGTGGACTACCTTAAAGTTTAGGACGACTACAGCGGTTGCTTTGAGGACCGTGACGTCTATTCGTACAATGACTGTTACGGCTTGATTGGAGGGTTAAATGAAGGTAGGATATGCGGGTACAGTTAGGAGATTTCAAGGGAACAATTTTTACATTTAAGGCACATGAGGGTCGAGTAGTACAGCACAAGCAAAATTCACAATTTTCTTGAATTGCAATCTGAGTTGTGGTTGTTACGTTATCCTTGTTGAAGGTGGTGCCATTATAAAGTAATTAGGCTCCGCACCCTTTCGAAGCCCAGCCATTTCCTTGCGCATTAACATCATCTCGTGCGCTATCTTTCCAGCGCCCTTTCTAAACTCTTTTACACTTTCAAGGATAGAAGCAGGCGAGGAGCTCTTGTGCCATTGAATTCGGTCGCGAATAAGCGTTGACTGAGCTTCTATCTCGCGGGCGTTACTGGGTGTTTTGGATTCCCATGGGGTGTTCTCTGGGGCTTGAGATGAGGGCGTGCGAATCACCACATTAAGCTTCGACAACACAACCTCTGGGTTGTGTGGGACTAATCCAGCAGCTCGGAAGCTTGCGCGGATATTGTCCCCTGAAAATCCATTATCAAAAGCCTTCTTAAAGGCTGATCGGAAGCCCTCTTTCTTGATGTGCTTGGTGCTGTACCGTGCCAAGTCATTGATCTCATCTCCATATGCCCGCTTCAACACCGAGAAGCACACCACATCAAGCGGCTGCAACAGGTGCGACGAATGAGGAGGCATGCAGAGAACAATGATCTCTCCTCCTTGCACATCTTGTGAAATTCAAACGATTGGTGGCTCTCGTGGCCATCAACGATGAGTAGCCGGTACGAGCCTACACTACGCGCCTTTGTGTGCGCGTTAAAGTGCTTTAGCCACGCATTAGCGAGCTCGTTCGATGTCCAGCCAGCAGAGTTAACCTCAAGGACCAATCGCGAGGTACATCGTGGTACCAGGAGGAGATAAGCACCTTGCCAGCGAAGACAACGAATGGTGGGATTGCCCACCCAGCCGCATTGATGCCCTGGATCACTGTAACCCACTCGCGGTTGCCTGGCTGTATCCTCTTCGGATTATCACGTTTCTCAGCGCCTGTAAAGACCATCTTGGCCTTGATCTGGCCCATTATAAAGCCTGTCTCGTCGAAGTTGTACATGTCTTCATCCTGAATACCATACTTCTCCTTGACAGACCGAACAAGCGAGAACCAGGGGATTATAACGCGTAGATCCTCGTTTAGAGCTTGATGACGATCGTATGGACGGCTCCGTCGAAGCTTGATCTCAGTTGTACGCTTGCTAAAGTTGTGAACCCAGAGATGGCCAACAGACTTCTGATCACGTTCTGTAAGCAGATCATTGGCCATATCTCGAACCATAGCCCTTGTAGCTCCAATTCCTCGTATATCCAGGTCAAGCGTGTATCGACAATTGACTCCTCTTCTAGCTTGCTCAGCCTCTTTGAGTTGGGCTCGCGATCGCGTCGTGAAGGCCTGCCAGCGCACCTCGCTTGGAGGGTGCTTCGGGGAACGTTGTAGGCTGCTGCAGCGCGTCTTCCACTCTCAATGTCATCTTGTTTTATAGCTAAGAGCGCAAGCTGTAGTGTGACCTCATTATAGGCCTTTTGCGGGTTACGTTGTGGAGGCATCACGATTGAATGTTGATGGGTAGAGAAACATGGTGGGGTGACCCGCTCGCATAGGAAACACTTTGGCTGGTGTGATTTGTCCCCCCGTTTTTGAGATTTGTCACCCTTTGAGATTTGTCCCCCCGCACTACCGTGTCCGTGCGCGTGATGCGCTTTTCGCGTGATGCGCACCAAACACCTTATACAGGCCACATAAAAATAAGGCTGTAAAGCCACACACAAATGCTATCGCGACTAGATTTTTTGGTGGAGTACTCTATAGATCTATACGACAAATGTTTGCTATAAATATCTTGCTGGAAGTGTGATTTTCCGGCCGCGAGTGTTGTGTTTTGGTGGAGGAGCCGAGGGCGGCTCATGAGCAACCACACCACTTTGAGCAGCTGCATCACCACGATTTTGCCTCTTCCTAACTCCTTGTTGCTGTGGGAGCTTCCTCTTGCCTTTTGGAGTAGTTTGTAATGCTTTTTCACGGTCTTTCTCCTCCTTCTTGCGCGAGCGCTCTGCCTTGCGTGCATTAATCTGCCGGCGCTCCTCTGCCTTCCTTTCATCCCTCTCCCTCTTCTCTCTCTCTCGCTTCTCCGCCTTCTCAGCGTCAAGCTTTTGCTTGAGCTTGCGAGTAGTTTCACGAAGCTCAGCTGCGTCTGCTTTTCTAATCTCTTCTTGCCTTTCTGCCTCATCTGCTTCATCTAGAAGTCGCTGAGCTTTGTTGACGCGTGAAGGAGACCACCACTGAGTCTCCCCATCCCAATCTTGCCTCTGAATAAGTGGTAAAGCTCTGCTCTTCTTATTGCCCTTCTTCTGCTGCCGTAGAGCTTGCTCTAACCCCTTGTTGGTCATCGTGAGTAGCTGATTTTGGATGTGGAGATGGTGAAGGGTATCCCTTACCCGCACTGAGTCTTCCGCATACTTATCCTTCACAGCACGCTGCAGAGCCCTGTCTGCAAGCCGCCAATCAGGGCCCTCGTATGGCTGAGGAGGTGGAGTAACTGGTGGAGGCTCAGGTGACTTGGGAGCTAACTTTTTAAGTATAACGTTGGGGTCCCATGGGCTCAACCCGGTGGACTTGAAGGCACTGTGGATGAGCTTTTTGGTGAAGGTCTTCACCCAGGCAGCCCAGAAAAGGCGGAAGAAGTCACCCTTCTTCATTGGGACCAGGCCTTGGCTCTTGTGAAGGTGATCTGCGAGCTCATCGCTGTAGTTTTGAGCCAGAGGCTTGAAGCAAACTACGTCCAGCGGCTGCAGAGTATGGGTACTGTGAGGTGGGTACACAGCTAGCATTATCTTGTTGGCATCGCAGAAGGTGATAAAAGCCATCGTCAGATGACTCCCATGGCCATCTACAATGAGTAGACGGTACTTTCTCCTTGCCTTGCCCTTGGTGAAGCGGTTGAACACCTGCTTGAGCCAGCCAAGGCCAGCTGCCTCGTTCGACCAGCCAGAAGGAGAAACAGCAGTAAATACTGAGTGTTCTTCCTTTTCCAAATCGTCCACCCAACTTGATTGAATGTTCTGAGTCTCGGCCGCATATATGAGGCCTGGCGGGAGGACTGTACCATCCGCACATATGCAAGAGAGGAGTGTTATCCACTCACGATTGCCATCTTGGAGTGACTGCTGAGTGTGCTTTTGCTTGTATAATGCCTTGTCAAAGATCCTCTTGCTCCTGCCAATCTTCCCAATCGCGAAGCCCTTCTCATCCATATTGTAAGTATGACGCGTCTCGATGCGATATTCCTTCATTTTTTGGTCCATAAGGTCGAAGTATTGCTTATACTTTCGCCGAGAATCAGCGTTGTGACGCTCTCTATCCATACCGGTTGCCCACTGAGAGGTGAGTCGGTCGGGGTGACGATTGAGGAAGCTCGTAACCCAGGAATCAGAGACCTCCACACCAGCTATCTCATGCGCGAAATTCCTGATCATTGTTCTTGTAGGTGGCAGGTGACGTACAGTAAGTCCTTCTATATAAGTAACAAGCTCATCCTCTTGTTGTGGCGTGAGCTTCTGTTGTGCAATGATCTTGTTTTTATGAGACACGGTTTTTCCCTCTGCGCGGCGCGTTAAAGTTGACCGCCACACACCATGTTTATCCGCCAAATGCTGATCAGGAATTGCTTTGCCAGGGTTAGTTACACGTCTCTCTTCAAGGGCTTCTTTTAAGGTCATTGTGGCGTTGAGTTATTGTACTGCAAAGATGAGATGGTTGGGTGGTTGGAATGCGCATCACGCGAAAAGCGCATCACGCGCACGGACACGGTACCGATAGGCGCCTGTTTTTCCTTCGACCTGTCGTCACTTTGGCTTGGTCGTCGAGGCGGCTTGATTACAGCAGCCACAATAAGTTTCTGGTCCAGCAACAGCAGTGTTTTGAGCGCGGCCGAAGAAACAGGGGTCCACCGCCTCAGTACTAGGCAGCGTCTTACAGGGATGTTGCGCCATCTATTCTTAGAGATTTACAGTACAGCACAGCGCGACCAGGGTCCGGAAGTTGATTGATACCGTTGTTGTACTGTATGTACTGTATTGCGGCAACGCTGTTCGCAGCAGCAGCTCCAGCCTAGACGCATTCTAGCGTAGCTTTTCTTGACGTATAGTCAGTCAACGCAGGACAGCAGGACGAAGCTTGCTGCGGCATGCTTTACTGTAACAGGATGCTGCAAACTATAGTATGTTAGGTCAACATCAAGTGACCGTCGCAAGCCATTCAGCGTGACATCCTGCCTCCTACACATTTATGCTGCCCTTGCGGACTTCAAATGCAATCAATTGCATACCATTCCATGCGGTCAGAGTATTGTACTGTACAGTGCGGTAGACGCATGGTTCAGTGCCATTATGCTTGCTACTGTGGGTTCGCAGCTCGTGTCAACCCAGCTAGCATACCAGCGTCACTGATCAACAAGTCAGCGTGAGAAATAGCTTCTCATGGCCTGTACTTGTTTTTCACTGATGCATATGCCTAGTGGTAGCTCGAGTGCAGCCTGGAGGCGAGGCATGGAAATTCAGGTGACACGTTCGTACTTATACCAAAACTCTCCGATACGCTATGATGGAATGAATAGTCATCGACAGCGGTGACTTACCGCTGTTTTGTTCGTTCGCACTGTACTGTACTGTACAGTATCATCACGCGTGACTTCGAACATAACGACCAACACATCGACCAAGCGGTCATGGAACATCGTCGGTGCTTTCTCGTCGTAAGACATATTGACAATCGTAGAATCGTAGAATCAAAATGGAGGTAGATTCAATTGATTGGGCGCAGAAGTAGTGCTGCCGGGCTCATAACCTGTTGGTATGACTCGTATGAGAACTCTAATACTGTGGCGCATGTGACGCAAGTCTCAATAGAGTTGAAGTTATCTTTTTTCGAGAAATTCCCTCTCCCTTTCTCCAGAGCGCAACCTATTCCTTTATATCTACGGCCTCATCTTCAGCTCTTCGGCCTGGCCGACGGCCAACCCGATCGACTCGGTCTCACCGAAAGTTGTCAGTTTATAGGTTTTTCAATTGATTGATTCTTGTTGTTCTGTTCCTACGCCCAAATTGCAGGTACATGTTTGTGTGGTTACACGCGAGCTTTGTGCTACCATATCGTGCCGCTTCCTAGCCTTCAGCCTTAGGGACTGTATAACTATCTGACAAAAGTATAGAATTTCGGTCTCTCCGATCCAGATATCACCGTACTTTGTAGACCTGCCAACAAGAAGAAGAAGATCAAGGCAGCCGCCAAACTATGTAACGAGAAATTACCTCAGGAGAAGCGTGAGGCAGCAGCAAGAGCCAAGGCAGAGCGTGTGAAGGAGAAGGCAGAGCAAGCAGCTGAAAAACCAGCGTCAGAAGGAAGCTCGCAACGCTGAAAAAGCTATACAATTGCCCCAAAAGGGTAAGAGGAAGGTTTCAATAGTACCTTTACAGAAGCACAAGCGTCAAAAACGAGCTGGTGATGGTGGAGGTGGTCATATCGACGCTGGGGTCCCCCCCCCCCCCCCCCGGCCCATCACAGCGTCGCGAGGCCGCACCGTCAGACTTCCAAGTAAATTCAAATAAGCCAAATTGATCACAAGCATTACTATACTACTCCACCACAAAATCTCGTGATAATACCAGTTGTGGGTGGCTCTACAGCCTCATTTTTGTGAGAGTTGTGAGGTTGTTCGGCGGTCGCCACGCGTCCGCGATCGCCACGCGTCCGTGCACGTTACATAAGCTGAACTGCTTTTCTCTGTGGCTAGCACGCGGCATGAACTTTGCTGAGACCAAACCGCTCGATCATAGCAGAAAACACGCCCAAAAAGAGCTATGTGGTGAATCTGCTTTCCACGCGTTCGAGCTTGCATTGATACAGATGGGCCACAAAAAACTCTGGAGGGTGATTGTGTGTTATTACGTAGCATACGCCCGATGTGCTGAGAAGGCCCACCATGTAGTGGCATCTGGGCTTGCGCAGCAGATCTAAGAATATAATATGATCAGTAGCCCGAACTGGCTTCAATCTCTCATGGAAGGTGTCGAAAGCTTGTACGTAAAGAGGGAGGACTGCCGCACTTCACCTTCAACGAATACACTGTAGCCATCATGTTGCATTCGACACGACAGCAAAAGCAACCCCTCTCGCCCCAAAATACATCCCAGAGCACGCCGCCGCCATTGGCGAGCATCGATGCGGAGATCGCCAGGAGAAAAGGAACCACCGCAGCGATAGAGACTCCCCAAGAACACATGCAAGCGTCCAAGACTGCCGTGACGCCCTCGATAGCGGAAATCATATACGAAGAAAAGAGTGAGAATGGTCCCATCATCACCCATGTGCAGAGTCAAAAGGATATAAAGGCAGAGCATGATAAATTCGATAATTAGACGAGAACAAAGTAGAATTCTCAACGCACATGTTTCCTGTCTTCTCGCTATGGGACTCTTGCTGTTGAAAAATATGCCGCAGCTCTGTAGGCATATCTGCCCGCCCAGAGTACATGGGAAGCATCTTCACGTCAAACACAGACGCAGGCCGAAGGCCTTGACTTGGCCTATTCTGCACCTGCGCTACGGTTCGAGCTTTTGCTTGATGATTAGCCGACTCCGCGACCCGTGCCTTGTTGATAAAAAGATGATGGGTCAGACTTTTGCCAATCTGTAGGATAGTGTCGCTATGGGTTCTGTGAGTAAGCAGATTTGATCAAGGAATATGTGCAACTCACCAGTCGATCCAATACCGCCTCAATTTCGCACAAGATCGCGCCGCCGGTGGAATCGTACGAGTGGATCAGACCAGTATCTGTACAAAGCACAAACGTGAAGACCTTGCAGTTAGATCTTATGCCAAGCTCATGTGATTTGCCGACGAGTCCTTTGGTTCTTTTTCTTCGCGAAGTCTGATCATCTTTGGTAATGTTCGCGACTTTGCCCTTCGCTGCCATCCCGGTGCTCCGCATGTGAACATCTCGAGTTCGAAGTAAGTATCTTTCGGTTGCTTATTAGAACTGTATAGCTTGGCAGAATAGGTCCAAGTTTAGCGCGGCATTTTTTCCCCGGCCCTCGATGGACTCATATCGCCGCTGCGCATCCTTTGGTGTTCTATTGTTGATTAGCGTATGAACCGCTCCTTTTGGCTGTATCTGACCTTCGAACTATATTGAACGAAGGACGCTCACTTCGTTGTATGCTGGCCAGCGCAGCCATGAACATCACGCAGTGGTACGGCGTTGCTCTCGGCACCCTTGCGGCGCTTGTACTGGCTGTTCTTCATGTCCGCGCCCGCCTACCAGTCTTCCTGCTCAAGCACATCTTCTACCCTCAGATCAATCCACACAGTGGAGGCGGAAGCAGGACTAAATTAGCTGGGGCTGTCGCTATCAGCGTCTTCCTTGTAGGCAATGCTACCTGCATGGCTCTTGGCGTCAAGAGCTCTACACACGTGCTGCAGCGGACGGCGCATTTATCAGTTATCAATACTATCCCGCTCTTCCTCGGTGGAAGAATCAACCCAATCACTAACGTGCTAGGCATCCGATATGAAACATATTCAAAGGCGCACCGATGGACGGGGCGGGTTGCAGTCATTCAGGCGCTCGTCCATGCAAGCCTCGCTGCCGCTTCGCAAAAGGGTTATCGAGGCCAGTCTCAGATTGCGGGTTTCATAGTAAGTTGCCCTTACCCATGTTTAGAAATACAAAGCTGAAGATTCGAAGAGGCTGCGTCGGCCATGGCTGCAATCTATCTTTTGTCGACAGGACCTATAAGACGACACTTCTAAGAAGCATTTGCGAAGCTGCATATGATCCTCGCTCCTCTAGCCCTCTGCACCGTCTGGCTGCATCTCCCTCACCCTAAATCGCTGCGTCCACCAAGGGTATATCTGATGGAGATCATGTTTGGCAGTTGGAAGTACTCATAAATATTGTCTTAGGAAGTGAATGATTGATTGGTTCTGATCTGGTAAACACTGTGTTCATATATATGCATGTTCCCAATTAGCCAGCACTCATTCTGGTGCATCCACAATCCAGGCGTCTACGTGGGAACCATGGACAAAGAGCCCTTACTGCAGGAAGACGGGGCTCCTAGCCACACAGCGGCCGCGAATGCCAGAGTATACTCTACGTATGGGATCGAAAGGCTGTTTTGGTGCGACAATTCTCCAGATCTGAACATGATCGAGCCGTCCATGGACGTACATGAAGCATGTCACTACGAGGAGGGGTCCGTCCGGAGTCTCGAGCGGAGGCGGAGACGCTGGCTCCAAGCATGGGCTGAAATGAAGCAAGAGAGGATCCAGGCTTGGATAGAGCGGATCATGCGTCACATCCGCAATGTCATTGAGTTTGAGGGTGGCAACGAGTATCGAGAGGGGAGGTATGACACTGACGAGGGTGACGACGGGGAGGACGAGGACGAGGACGAGGAGGGAGACGACGAAGGACGAGGTCAATGAGGGGGGAAAAGGGCGACCCTTCTAGCCAGAAATGGACGCGTCAGCGTCAGCCGCTGACAGGGGTGACAGAAGGAGCTCGTTTTTATTGAGTTGCAGGGTCCGTGCTTATTTTGGTGGGACCCTGCAACTCAATAAAAACGAGCTCTTTCGTAAGGGGTTGCGCAGACTCTTTGGTAGGCACCTGCCAGACATAAAAGCCTTGATAGCACGACACCATCGAGGGTCAGTCCATTTTGGTTCAACAGCACCCTCCGTACCAGACGCGAGCATCGGCCTGGTCCCATAGAATCGACATGAGTTCCGGAACCCCCGATTGCATCGGCTGCGGTGTGCGGTTTCAGGAGCGGTGGTCTCGACTCCCCGAAGTCAAATCATTTGCCGAAGAAGGATGTCCGTACTGTATCCTAATGCTGCAGGGATTGCTTCGTCTGATTCCCGAGATCGAGACCAGATTCGGCTACGATGCGACGTTCCGCTTCAATGGTCGCAGTTCCATGATCGTATATGCAGATCCCAATGGCTCAATGGGGTACAAGCCGGGCCGGGAAGACGTGAAGCTGGACTATGAATATTACACCGTGGGCACGGCTCGTGTGGCGCGGCCGGCCGGGGACACGTCGTCGGAAGCGGGCTTTGCAAGAGCGCGACAGTGGATTCAGACCTGCTTGACGGACCATGTGCTCTGTGGGGTAGACGAGCCGTCGCCGCTTCCCACGCGGGTGCTCGATCTCGGAGAGAATGTGGAGGCGGAGCCCGCACAGATCAAGCTCCTCGAGGCGCCCGGTCAGAAGGAGCGGTATATCTCGCTGTCCCACAGCTGGGGTGGTCAGCAGCCCTTGACAACCACCACGGCGACCGTGAACGATCGCAAAGCCGGCATTGCATACTCGCAGTTGCCGAAGACGTTCCAAGATGCGGTTCGAATCACGCGGCGGTTGGGAATTCGATATCTGTGGATCGATTCGCTGTGTATCATCCAGGACAGCACCGAGGACTGGCAGATCGAAGCCAGTCGCATGGCCAGCGTCTACCGCAACTCCTGGCTGACCGTGTCGGCGACGCACTCGTCGTCGCCCGCAAGTGGTTGCTTCAACCATGGCCAATCTATCGACGTCCAGACTCCCGACGAGGACGATGATCCTCTGGCCGTCTTGTTTCCCGCGGCCACCAAGCTCAGGCGGGATCTTCGCCTGTCGCTCCGCTTCGCGATTTCGCACGCGGATTTCGGGCTGTTCGCACGCCCGAGAGACAACAAGCCATTCCCGTTGCTCAACCGCGGATGGGTATACCAGGAGCGGCTGTTAGCGCCGCGTGTCCTGCACTTCGGCCCGCAGGAACTCTTCTGGGAGTGCATGCAGGACCTTGACTGCGAATGCGGCACCCTGAAGTGGTCGGACGCGGAGAAGATGGGCCGCTACATGAATCGCAATACTTCTGGGGAATTGCCGCCGAAAATCTCGCACTATGCGGCGTTGCACATTGGTGGCAAGCGTAATCTCGACGACACGAAGCGGAAGCAGAAGCTGCTATCGCGTTGGCAGGACATGGTGCAGGAGTACACGCAGCGCGGACTAACGGTTTCCACTGACCGGCTCCCAGCTTTCTCGGGCGTAGCGGCGGAGATGATGGAGGCGCTTGGGATGCGGTATCGCGCGGGGCTGTGGGAAGAGACGTTGCCGATGGGGTTGCTGTGGGAGAGGGACAATGTCATGGAGATGGCAAAACCGAGACAGGATCCACGGCCGGCGCCGTCGTGGTCGTGGGCGGCGGTCGAAGCACCGGTGCGGTTCCTGAGATCGTTGTATGGGCCGTACCGAGCGTGGGAGGTGCCGAGTGTGTTTGCGAACGTGGAGGAGATCCGTTGTCCCCCGTCAGGAAAGGATGAACTGGGACAGGTTCAGGTGAACGAGTCGTATATCATACTCTCGGCCGAGATGACGACAGGGTCGCTATGTTTGGACCCCCCTCCCGAGATTCCAAAACGGTGGATGTATGCGCGCGAGGCGATCAAGAAGCGCATCAAGGTGCCGACATCACTCACGCGAGGGTCGTTCCAGATCAAGGTCGGAAAATATGATCCGGTCATGTTTGTCCCCGACATTGCGTTCTGCGATCAGGATGGGGATTGGACATGGAAAGACGAAGAACTCCATTGTGCGAAGGTCCTTAAGTCTTCGGATTTTGTTTTCTGGCTCATTCTTCGAAGGGTTGATGAGGAGAACTCGGTGTATGAGCGGATCGGAGCCGTTGGAAATTTTGAGACAGACGCAGAAGACGCCTGGGATTGTGAAGGGGGTAAAAAACGGATCAAGATCATATAGATAGATTTGGACGCTGCATAAACCGCGATAGAAATCCAGAAGGTCTGACTTGGTCGATCAAAGGAGTGATTTTCGAGATTGATATGGGGTCGGGTCGATGACACCTGATTCAACGCCAACAAGCCGCGGTCGAAAAAAAGCGCCACACAACAGAAGTTCTTGAACCTTGAGAGTGACCTCAAGGCTTATTGCGATCTAAATTTTTTGACAAATGATATCCGTACCCCCCCCCCCCCTTGGATGAAGCCCTCTGATTGGCTAGAATCCTTATCTCCAATTTCAAACGACGTGATCCGGACCAACCTCCGCCATCTTAAAAGGACGTGATTCGGACCACTTACATTGACCTGACAGGCATTCAGTAAGTCCTCCGATGTGTGTGTGTGAGAGAGAGAGAGAGAGAGAGAGAGAGAGAGAGAGAGAGAGAGAGAGAGAGAGAGAGAGAGAGAGCTCTCCACCTCGATGCTAACGCAAACATCCGCAGACTCTATTACATCCGAGATTTCACTCAACCTTTCCGTGTCCCGCCCTACGAACATAACAGGACCCAGATAGCGGACAGCCCCGAAGAAAAGGGGTCTGTGTCCTGGGACTGGTATCTAAACAGAGGGTTAAAAGTGACTGTCAAATACCACGGTGGCTGAAGCATGCATGTAACAGATGTTGGGGTACGCATATATATATGAGGCATCCCGCCTGTCTATATCAGGACTATATAGTCTCTTGTCCCTACCTAGTGTTACTTCCTTAAGGAGTTAGGGTCCTAGTTAGGTATTTACTTATTACTATACTATTCTCCTATTGTCCGATTTGATGCTTGTATTGTGTTGGTGACTTCTTGTCTCTCTTTTTCTAAATCTATGCTTTTGTGTTTTTACGCGAGCTTTGTGTAACCAAACCGTGCACCATCTCGACCTCTGGCCTCTCCATCCTTGTATCTGACAGCTGTACAGTCTCTGTGAGCAGCGTGACGCATTCATCTGGCAGTGCTGCGTCCTGTGTTGCAAGCGGGTCTGGGATGTTTTGGACACCTATTTCTACTAGCCCAGTGAACTTAGGTAGGCTTGCCTCTGGGACTCTGTAGTGGTACTGTTCTAGATGCGGAGTGCCTGGAGTGGAGATAGGGACAGAGGTTACTATTGTCCCATGGTCTGAGCCGCTGTGCATGCTAGCATCAACAGCAGACTGGGCAAATGGTACGTTAGAGAAGGTGAGGTCAAGGACATGGCCGGCGCAGTGTGTTGGCTGTCCCGGCACACCAATGTAGTCCATAGAGGCGCTAGCAGCCCATCCAGCTAGCTCCACACCTCCGTTGGCTGCAGTGATGGTAGGCTCAAAGGATTCATGTCTAGCGTTAAAGTCTCCTCCTATAAGGCAGAGTTGAGGGGGTATAAGATGTGTAACGTATTGGATAACGTGCGGGGTGTGTGGCTGTCTGTAGCAGTTGAGTATCGCGACTCCATTCACCACAGCCCATAGCATGTCTGGGTGGTTGAGGCTCTCTCTAGCCTGGTATCGTAGGTGGTCTCCTTTGCGGATGTAGGTCATCACCCTAGGGCGGGCTGAGCCTGGTGTGTTAGGGCTGTCCAGGTGCTGATAGGTGCTAGGTGTATGAAGCCAGGGTGGGTGGAAGTTCTGGAGTTGGCACATGTGAAGGGCTCTTGAACACACACAACATCTATGCCCTTCTGAAAGGCCACCTCCAGTATTGTGATGTGCCAGGGTGAGCATCTGCTAACATTGGCCCAGCATACGCGGAGTGGTTTGCTCTGCAAGCTGGGCTGTGGATGCCTGTTACAGGCTGGGGTATTGTAAGGGTGTTCTAGCATGTCGACGGAGGATCGTCGCTCATGCTGGCGTCTTCCCTCTCTGAGGTGGACGGGTCAGTGTGGATAGTTGATTGTGGACGAAAACTGCCGGCAGACAGTTGTCCTACATTCAGGCTTCTCTGGCCTATGGCGGCCCGCCTCGGTCTCTTTTCTCTGCTGGTGGAAGCGGAGGATGCATAGGAGGCAGTGGTTGTAGGAAGTGGAGCCCTGCTGTCTCCTCCTTGCCTCTGGGTGGGAGGGTGGGGAGGCAATGTCTCCGATGCCTCTCGAGGAGTAGTCTCAGGCTGAAGTGTAGCCTGCCGAAGGGTCTCTTCAACTGTCCTGTATAGGTGCTGCTGTGCTATTCTGCCTGCGCGACGGATAGCCTTTAGTTCGGTCCTTGTAGGCTTGGTGATGTGGCCGTTGACCCGGCGAGGTGCAGCAGGGCAGTTGGAGTGGCTAGCTGGGTGTGGTCCGTGACAGTTGGCGCACACGGCTTTGTGGCGGCAATTATCCCCATACTGTCCTTGGTGTCTATCTGTGCGGTCTCCGCAGTGTACGCAGCGGGCTACCTGGGTGCATCGGCCAGCGTTACAGTAGCCCTGGCAGCCTGGGTTGTGTCGCTGTATGGTTGGGTGTTTGTGGATCTCCTTTGAAAATTGGCTAGTGCCAAAGAGCCGGAAGGAGCGGACCGGCTCCTTGTATGAGACAATCCAGGTGGTGAGGCCATTCTGGTTCGCCCCATGCCGTGAGGTCCTGCAGCTGACCGGCTGCTTGCCTGTTTGTGAGAAAACCTCTTCCTCTATTAGCTGGGTAGTAGTGGGTAGATCTGTGCCATCTAGGGTCCGGAAAGAGCTGGGTACTCCTTGTACAGCGTAGTTGATCCAGCGTTCGGGGATCCTCACCGCGTCTCCGTCTAACGCTCTTACTAGAAGTTCCTTGTTTTCTTGGGTCATAAGTCGGTCCCGGATTGACCTGTTAGCTGGGGTGATTGCCCAGCCTGTGTTGATTGGCGATGCAGCAGGTATGTCTTTGAGAGTAATTCCTTCTATGCTCTTGCATACTGCCTGCCTTACCGCAAAGGGTGAGGGTTGTTGCAGTCGCATTGCTGGGTCAGAGATGGCTATGAAGATTCGATTGTCTTCTTTTGGCTTAGCTGGCGGGCCCGGCCGGGCCCTAGCAGGGATCAGGGGCCGGCTGCCACCCTGAGATTTGGGGACAAATCTCAAAAAACGGGGGGACAAATCACACCAGCCATCGAGGAATAAAAATTACATTCTTAACATTTACTCCAAGCTGTTAACGGCAATACCTTTGTCAGGCGATGCATCTTTTAAAGGCATAACGGATCTAGACAATACGGCAGCTGGGTAGGTTCATTAATCCACTACTCAGTGATGCCAGTCATACGATTAGTTGCGATTATGGGGTCCTCACTGAGGAGGACTGTGTTTGTTTAAGGGCCACGTTCCTTATCAATGAGCAGAAGATCGTACGGCAGGTACGGTTGTCTACACCATTTATGAGACTATGAAATTTTAGCCTCACCTTAATAGATGACGCTAAATAATCCCTTCGTCGGTCGCTCTGTCCTTATAGTGCTCCGATTACTCGAAGCCTCCCAAGCTGTGGTCAACTATGGGATGTCCTTCCCATAGACTGGAAGCCATCCACCAATGTATACGATACAAGGTTCACAGCCTCGGATACTCTCACTGAAGCATACCGTGGCCGCCAGACTAGCCCGCACATCCTCTTCGCACAAAGGATATCAAAACGAACTTGTGATGCGCCTCAGGATGCACATCCAGCAAAACCATCGCATGGACCCAGGGCTCATGCAGTTGACGCGCGCAACTCAACCCACTCAACGCTTAAGCGCCTTGGAAGCTGCACCACACCTGCCTTCGACCAGCGCTGGCAACAGTCGGTATTACTGGCCGTAGAGTACGGTCCGTAGTTGGTTTTGGGCGGTACGCACCGTAGTGAGTCGCCTATAGTAATTTGACCGTACCGTACCAACTTTTGACCCGTATTACGGCTGTACGGTTTCCTAATTAGGTACGAGGCGTGAGTTGAGCGTTCGGGTACCGGATTCGGCCGATCTGGCTGCATTGGGCGTAGGATGCGTAGAATGTCTCCACATAGTGCCCCTAGCTAACTTTTTGCCCTGATCTCTATACAATTGTCAGCCTGGTTTCCTACTGTTTATCATCGAACTCAACAAATCCGTCATGTCAATTACGAGTTGGGTCACCTCGTAGGGTACGCGATCATCTCAGTTGCCGCAGACGTCAGACTTCCCTTTTCTCGTAGACTTTAAAAGGAACATACTATTCGTGGCGTCAACATCTTTTTGGTCTAAACATCACGCTGTGCTTTCAGCCAGACTCGCATCGCCAGGGGCACGAGGAGGGTGGACGCCAGATGCCGAAGATGGTGGGTAGCATACAGTCGTTGAAAATTGAAAGAACCATCAATGCCCCTTTCGAAGCGCAAAACAGCCAGCTATAGGTTTGAGGAGTAATCAATGCCATTGATTCATATTGTGGAAATGCCTGGACAGACATTTGGGCTTCTTATCTTGTCATCGATATCTTCAAGCAGATCAAACCCGCTATGATCCTCCTGATGCCGAATCCCTCCGGCTATCCGGTTCGGCGGCAAGTCTGCACTCGGCAGGCGCAAGAATTCGCTCGGGCTTATCATGCTGACCGCTAGGCTCTGCGACCGGCTTCGTTTCCCTGACCCGGGTATGCCCGTGGCTGCCTTAGTATCGAGCAGGTCATCAACGCATCGCGCAAGATATTTCTCGACCGGCCCGAATCCACATCCAGCGTGCCGCAGCACTTCGCTCTTCAGTTTCAGCATCTCTTCACGCAGTAGCGAAACATCCTCCTTGAGTAATCTGTTCCTGTTCGAGTGCTCCCGAGCGCGGCTCTCGAGCCCGTTGATGTACTCCTTCTTGCGCATGCGACACTTGCAGGCTGCGACGCGGTTCTTCTCAAGGTGGGATTGGCGAGCCGGTGACACCTGAACCAGGAAGCCGTCGACGGTGCAGGCTTCAACCATCTGGGGCAGTGACTTCGGTCGGCCACGCTTGCGCTTCGGCGGTTGTGGGCTGGGGTTATCCGTCTGTTGAGATGTCGGTGGAGATGGTGGGCTCTGATCGGCTGGAGCTGGCTTTGAGGTGCGGCGGCGTTTGGAAGCCCGAACTGGTGAATCCTGGTGTGAGAGCTGTTGCAAGCCTGGTTGCTGCGACTGATAGTTCTGGAAAGCCTCCAAGTTTCGGTCATCTAGCCGTAGCGGCTTGTTCTGCGGCTGCTGGACGGGAAGGAGGTCCTCGAGCAAAGAATCGCGTCGCAGCTCAGCAGGGGAGATGTCTATTGGCGGCGTGATCTGGCAATACCGCTCGATGGAGGCTTGAGCTAGAAGCGAGGGTGGAAAGGAGAAGACCGGGGCTGGAACACAGGTTTGGGGGTTGCTGAAGGCCGCGTATTTCACAGACGAGGAACGAGTACCGTCTTTTCTATCGAGGAGAATATAGGCATCGTTGGCCCAATCTACTAAGTTCGTGTTAAAGTCCATTGCTGCTGTTGTGGAGCATGTTATGATTGTTTGGACAATGTTGTGAGTTGCTCGGGTTGTCATCAAATGCAAGACTACCCCACGTGGTGGACACTGTCCATGATGTCATAGTACACCTTTAGTGCACCGACAAGAGCATGTGCGGCGCCTGATTGGTAACCTCACAGCTGCCTTAGCCCCTTGCTGCATGCCCTGTTGGTTAGCGTGGTGCGGTTAGTTTTGGCGCGGCGAGGGGCGAGACTGATTGGTTGGATGACTACTGGCTGAATCAAGTTTAGCTACCCCTCCACTTTCACCATCTAAAATTTGCGTCATCTTGCGTCCACCTGCGAACTGCCACACGTTGATAGAGTGAATGGGAGCCGGTAGCGACCCATTTTCCTACCCATAGTTCTTAACGTCGCCGTCCAAGACCCACGCATTCAATAATCACACCATCCGGTGGTTTAACGGCATGAAGAACGAACCTCCCACACTTAAGGTACCGGTTCCCCGGCTTAAAAGGTTTGACCACGACCGGAAGTCCCTTCAAGACAAACATGCCAAACACCAGGCGCCGCAAGCATGCAATAACTGTCGCAAGCGCAAGGTCAAATGTACTGGCGAGCGGCCGCCTTGTCGGAACTGTGTGGATCACCATATGACTTGCACCTATTCACAGGCTCGAAGCGATCGCTTGGAAGAGTCCGTCTCCCAAACTCTCAAGATTGCATCATCAATTCCCGTAGAGCTATCGAGCAGAACAGTCGGCTCATTTCTCTTTTGACCGATTTGGCTGTTCATGTTGACGATGAGGGGCTAGAAAAGATTAAGAAACTGATGGACTCGGTATGTCTCCAGAATCTGATGCGTCACTAGTGCTGATACACGAAAGCTTGGAGATGACAGCTCTGCCCATGCACCGACAATGGCATTGGGAACACTTGGGAAGCGATCAAGAGAAGGCTCAACATCTGATAAAAACAGAAGTGTCACAAGTCTCGAGGGAGCCGACTTTTCTAGGTCAGTCATCTCCAATGACGGCCTTGACCTTCTAGATGAGGACCTGCTTCAATGTCACCAATCAGGAGCCACTAGTTTTGCTAGACAACGTTCTAGCAACTCATTGCAAACCTACCCGGCGTCAAGTGATGCTGCCTTTCCTTCACACACCGAAAACTACTTTCCATTGGGAGAGTGGGGGATGCCGTACTCACCCACCCCATTGTGGCCGCCGACGGTGGTGCTCAGTTCCTTGCCCATCTTGTGGAAGAGCAGCCGACACAGGCCATCGGAAAATTTTGGTCTTCGGTACCTCTTCTTAACCGGCCCGACCCGCTAATTAACCCGTTCTATAAAAGTGGAGATGCTACCATGCATAATGCATGGTAGACGTACCTAAACTGTGCTACATAAAAAGGTAGGGGCCCAGGTCTGAGGAGGGATTACCCTGACGGGCAAGTCTAAAAATACGTTGAATACTGCGAAATCTTCTGCCGTCCACTCCGAACGTGATTTCTTCAATGATCGTTTGATGACGGAAGAGATTGACGGCATTCTAGGAACTTGTGTAGTGTACCTGCAAGCGTCCGCGCCTCTAGCTGCCATCGCAGCGTAGCTGATCGCGCCACCTGTCTGTGATCCTGTGTGTTTTTGATCTGTCTTGTCATCTCTAGGAAGGCCTTGCCTACTTCCACTGCTTCCTTGGCTGCTGCTCTTGCTTCTTCACCGGTGCCTATACAGTGTTGTACGCGCAGCGTGCGAGATGACTGCCGCTACGACCACTGCTATCGTAAATCATTTGTCACAACATGCAAGGTGACAGAGAAGAACCTAGGGAACAATATGGCAAAGACCACAAGTCTATAGGTGAACGTGGGGAGGGTTGGTTTGGATTGAAGTTGGATCCATCTCGCTGAGTGGGTATTTCTCGCTTACGGCGATGGACGTTAGCTCCTTCGTAAAAGTGATGTTGTCCAATGGGCAGTCGTCCGAGGAGTATCTTCAATCATGGTCACGCACGGACACGGCTGTTGCTTCCTTGCCAATGATAGCAAAGCAGTTGTCAGCGGACGCAAAAGCGCCTGTTCGTCTGACAACAGATATCGTGGACGGTGCTGGATGTGTTACGATGGAGTGACGTAGGAATGTCGAAAACTCGCTCGCGGAATGAAAGCGCCAATGAAGGCTGCCAGGCCATATCTCGCTGCTCCATCAGCATATTAAACCCCTGCACATTGCGTTCAAACTTCTCTTTCCAACATGTCCTTCTCCCGTACTTTCGTATCGTCTATTACCAGAGCTGCCTTTAGGCCCCAGATCACCCGCATTCCAGTAAACAACAAATTCGCCTCGGTTCGTGCCCGTGTTGCAGCCATGTCGACCATCTCAGACGCCATTACCAAGGACCACCGTGAGCTCGAGAAGTACTATAACGAGGTGATCAATTCAGACGATGTCGATCACCAGACGCGGTATGGCAACCAGTTCACCTGGGAGCTTGCCCGACACTCTGTAGCCGAAGAGCTGCTCGTCTATCCTGCCATGGAGAGGTACATAGGCAAGGAGGGCCACGACCATGCTGAGAAGGACCGCAAGCAGCATCACCAGGCAGGCCTTGTTCTTGCACTCATCATATCGTGAGTTATGCTAATGCGTAGTAGATCAAGGAGCTCCTTAAGGAATTTCAGAACATGAACGCTGCGGACTCCAACTATGTCCTAAAGCTGAAGGAGCTGTGGTCGGTGCTTAGCCAGCACATCAAGGAGGAAGAGAAGGACGACCTGCCCGCTCTTGAGGAGGCGCTGGCTGCCCCTGAGAACAGGGGGGCCTCCGAGAGTCTCGCAACGAACTTTGGCAGGACCAAGATGTTCGTTCCTTCGAGGAGCCATCCGAGCGCTGGCGAAAATCCTCTCTTTGAGGGTCCATGGGCATGCTCGCTGTTCCCATCGACCACATCGCCGACATGTTCCGCAAGTTTCCCGAAGGTACTGTCAGCCCCAACCCTTCGAAGCAGTAGATTATTCGCGAGGTGACGGACTACGATGCACGCGACGGGTGGATATGGCGTTATGGGAGGGTATGGGCAAGCCGGTCGATCATTGAGACGGGCTTTACAGCATGCAAAATGTACAATAATCTAATCTTTTCAGTAAACGTCAGATGCTCGAGTCTGCAATCTGTGAATGCGAGATGGAAGACAAGTTAGCTATGATCAGATGCTAGAGTGTCGTAGCTATCCGGTGGCGGTATAGCAGTTGTCGCACGGTTGGGTGCGGGTATTGTAGATGTGGGGAAAACCAGAAGCGTGCGTATGTGTTCTAGCATCCCTAGCTCAGCTTATATCCAGGCCCTCACACGACACGATTAGTAATGCAGTTTATGTTCACGACAGCGCTTGGCCTGCGACACTTGGTCATACTTTCCGGCATTCTGCCTGCAGCGCTGGAAGCTGCGACAACGATGCGCCCCTGTCCTCACGTCGGAAAGTACGATCATCGCCACCTCGAAGGCTTCAGGACATGGATTAGTGGTCAAAACCTAACCTCCAGATTGCGAAGATGCGCCAACGTCCATCGTTGGTTGGTTGGTTGGTTGGTTGGTTGATTCCTACACGGTTTCAACCGCGATGCTCGCAGCTATGCCCGGTTGACAGGCGTGGCAGACAGCCGACGCGGTGCAGGACGTGAATCTGCACCGCCCCACTTCACTCTCGAAAGAGCCATCTGTCCCCAGAGGCCTGCCGTTGTCTGGCTTCTATCTACAGCTATGTACATTTCGCCTCTAGAAGTGACGTGTTTGCCTGTGTTTGTGTTCCTCGGATTTCCTTCCTGTGTGTATGTCGTACTCGAAGCCTCGTGTGTGTAGCGTTGTTCAAGGCTCGTAGAGGCACGGTTGCCTCATGCTTTGCGACCGTAATACCTTCAGTCTCCCCTAGCATTCAGCTGTCGTTTGTTAGCTTGCCCTCGTGCCCCCTGGGCCTAGAGTATGTTCACCGATCTCCGATATTCTTCAGTGTGTGGTGCCGTCCACTAGGTTCCTATGCGGCTGTGTTGTCTGGTGTGACCTGCCATCGGGCGCAGCGGCAACAGCACTTCGTCGTGACACGGCTCTACAAGAGCGATGCTCCGCTCGTGCGTGCCGTCGAGCCTGCTGAGCATGAGAGCTCTCGCGCGAATCTCCTCAGACCTTGTCGGGCGTGTCGAAGGGGCACCACTTCTTCGACACTGGGTGGGGCGACAGTGGACGAGGCTGTCTGATGACCTGTAAGTATGTTGTGGCACCGATGGTAGCATGCCGGATGTCTGTGAGGTGATTCGTGCGAGAGGTGATGCTGTTCAGCCCGACGGCTCGTCGATGCGGGACGTTGCGACTTTGTCGGATGGTGATGGGCTGACCAGAAAGCCCGAGGAGTCTGAACCAGGGGAACACGATTGAGACAACAACAACAACAATCATCAATATCATCAAGTTATATTATCACTCATTCATCATACGATCTAACATCAGCATACACACACGCAGGGCGATTGTTCTTTTGCTGACTGCCGCCCGGATTTTGCGAGTGTTTCTAGCTCCCGTTAGATTTTGACGATACCAAGGCTCGACAGCACAAGAGCAAGCAGACTAAAGAAGGGAGGCGAGAAGAGACGTGGACAGGTTTAGATTTGCAGAACTGGATCAAGATGCGCACAGTCTTGAGCTACGGAACGAGCGTTGGGGCTCGCTGCGTAGCGTCCGCGCAAACACTCTCCGCGACGCCGGCCACGTGTTGGTCACCTTTCCACTCTCGTGCCTGTACCAGCTGTTTGCTGGCTCCGACCACACGGTCCTATCCAGCATCTCCTCCAGCCATGCCTGATATTCTTCTGCAGCCTCCTGACGTACTTCGATAGCACGAGCACCAATGCGTTCTTTCCAACGCAAACATTTCAAGATATAGGCGACTTGCAGCTCCTTCATATCCGGGTTACTGCCGGCTGGATTGAAGGTGTTCGGCCCGGCGATCATGAAGAGGTTCGGGTAGCCGTACACAGCGAGATCCATGAAGGCTTGGGCGCCCAGGGCCCAATCTGTATTGAGCAAGTGTCCATCGCGGCCTCGCACATGTATCGGCAGCAGGAAATCCGATGCCTTGAATCCTGTTGCGCATATAATCACATCGGTCTCGATGGTCGTATGGCTCCGAGTCTTGATTCCGCCGCTGCCCACAGAGTCGATCGGCTCTGTGACCAGGTGGACGTTGTCCAGCGTCAGCGTGGGATAGAAGCGATTGTATAGTAAACCGATTGCTCAGTGTGAATGGGTTACATCGACTGTGCTGCCGTCGTCCAGCTAGCCATGCTAGATGAGTCAGATTGCGCGTATCTGGCGTTGAAAGCACAAAACCAACATCAAGCTTGCACTGTACATCTGAGAGCAGCTCGCACGTACGGGTATGTACGTACTGTACGAACAGTAGCGTCAAAAAGTTGTAGGAGTCTTCCTCACTCGATGCACCAGCGAGATCTCAGTGTAGTTCCAGCGTGATTCCAGTCTCCACCGCAACAGTACACAAATATCACGCGGTAGAGGCTGCGGGTGAAAACAAGCTAACAATCACGCCGATGCCAGTGCAGAGTCTGATGCTCGTTGCATGCGTTACGTGTGAGCTGCTCTCAGAGAGCACAGCGACACTCTAGAGTCAAGCACACAGTAAGTCACTGTAAAAATTTACAGTACCATACAGTACGGCGCATATCGCTATTCCAGGGTCTTCTTGTCCAGGACCGCGTTCGTGTTTTGGAGTCAAATATTGCGTGACGCTAGTGCTCAGGCCTCACAGCGCAGGCAGAGCAGTTCTGGAGTGATTAGCTACTAATTACGTCAATCAACTCGCCTTTGTCTCAGATCTACGCTCAGAGTGATGCTCAGAATAGTATGGTCCGAAAGTACATAGCTGCAGGCTCATCTCCATCAGTTTCTCTGCGACAGACATCTTGAAGCAACAACCGCATTACACCTGCCTCAAGTACAGAGACACGCAGACTAGCACTAAGCATGGAAAGCCACACATCTCAGGTCAGTCTTCCAGCGGCCTCTCGAGATGATGGCTGATGCTCACCCTCTACCACAGCAGAGCAGCGACCGCATCGACAACCCACTTCACTACGTCCCATACTACATCAACGAAGCCTACAAACAGCTGAATGTACGAGACACGGCAGTCAGAAGGCTCCAGCATGAGCTCGCGCAGAAGGAAAAGCAGCATCTGTTCGAAAAGTCTGGGAGGGAAAGTCAGCTCTCGTCTTTGCAGATGCACTTTGGAGCGGCAAGGTAATAGGCAACCACGACAGAGCAGACGTGTGTGGAGCAGGAGCTGAATTCTAGCGAGTTCGGCAGCAGCCCGAGTCCAGCGGACAGACGCGCGCGACACACATCTGACGGCCATGGCGTGAGACAGCGGTGCATCGAGCTCGAGGCTGCACTGCAATCTCTACAGGAGGAGAGATGGGGTCTCGAAGAGCAACACCAAGTGCAGCAGGACGAGTGGTCCGCAACAATAGCCCATCTGTCTCACCGCTGTAACGCATTGCAGTCGGCGCTGAAGAGTTTAGGCTACGAGCTGGATGCGTCAGGGGGGTTGCAGGAAGCGAAAGATGGGCAAGAAGAAAGAGTAGCGGACCAGCGAGCTTTCCCAAGAGCGTAATAGCCTCAGAACTGTAGATATTGACTCAGAGCCCACATCTGTCGGCTGGCGCGCGCGTAGGCGAATGAAGATTGCTTGTGATCGCCTTGCTTGATTTGCTGCCTGGAAACAAGGCTTGACTCCTCGACGCTGTGGTTTGACATACTGTATGCAATGTGCAGTGCAGCATTTGTTGCTCATCCTCCCTCGCTATTGGTCCTACCTTTGATATGGACGAACCCAAGATGCTCAGTCTCCACAGTCCAGTTGGCGGGTTTAGCGTGAGCTGCAGCGCGTCAGCGTGGTTGCTAGCGATGCCCTTGCTCCAATGCACGCACGGGGCATCATCTCGACCGCAGTCAACTCGCATGGTTCGCGGATGGTCCAGAGACTGGAAGATCCACGCAAGGCTAACGTGTTTTATAAGCGAGCGCCGCGTACAGGCGAGCGCCGCACCCCACCAACTTTGCGCACCTCTCTTATCTCAACATACAATAGCTCTACGCAACGCTATTCAAATGGCTCCAAATGAAGCAGATGTTCAACTTGCTCTCTCTTCGATCAATACTCAGCAGATTAAGAGTAATCGTCATGCTGCTGCAGTCTTCAACGTGTCTGATAGAACGATCCGCCGCCGACGCGATGGCAAGCCTGCCCGACGCGATTGCCAGCCCAACTCAAAGAAGCTCACTGAGCTAGAAGAGGAGGTGATTATCAGATATATACTCGACGTAGATCAACGTGGATTTGCGCCTACGTACGCGGCTGTACGTGATATGGCTGATAAGCTGCTGGCTGCGCGCGGCGGAGGCCAGGCCGGCGTCCACTGGCCGCGCAACTTTGTTAAGCGTACAGACAGTCTTACGACACGTTTCAATCGAGCGTACGACAGGCAGAGAGCTCTGTGCGAGGATCCTATATTAATCAGAAGCTGGTTTGAGCTCGTAGAGCAGACAAAAGCCAAGTACGGCATCTGTGATGAGGACGTCTACAACTTTGACGAGGCTGGCTTTGCGATGGGCAAGATCACGACTCAGCTTGTGGCGACAGGATCAGAGAGGAGAGGCAGGCCAAAGGCTGTTCAGCCAGGAAATCGTGAGTGGGTGACGTTGATCCAGGCGATCAACGCTGCTGGCCGGACGATCCCACCCTTCCTTATCTTTGCTGGCCAGTATCACCTGTCTGCCTGGTACGAGGAGGAGGATGTCCCACAAGACTGGGCTATCGCAGTCAGTGACAACGGTTGGACAAATAACGAGCTAGGAGTTGAGTGGCTAAAGCACTTTCTTAAGCATACAGAGGGCAAGACGGTTGGAGCACGTCGGCTGCTTATCCTTGATGGCCACGAGAGCCACCAATCTCTTGAGTTTCAAGAGCTCTGCAAGGAGAATGATGTCTATACGCTCTGTATGCCACCTCATTCATCTCACCTACTCCAGCCTCTTGACGTTGGCTGCTTCTCGCCGTTGAAGCGCGCGTACAGCCGTGAGATTGAGGCTCTAATGCGCCACCACATCAACTACATTACCAAGCTTGAGTTTCTGCCAGCCTTCAAGGCAGCCTTTGATCAATCGTTCACGTCAGCCAATATCTGCTCAGCCTTTCGAGGCGCAGGCCTTGTTCCTCTCCAACCAGACGCTGTTCTGTCAAAGCTAGATATACAGCTCCGTACGCCGACTCCAGCTGCTATAGCAGAGGCTCTCTGGGAGGCTCGTACGCCCAGCAACGTACGTGAGCTTGAGGCTCAATCAACTCTAATACGTGATCGCGTTCAAAAGCATAAGAGCTCATCACCAGCTTCGATTATTGAAGCGATTGACCAGCTTAAGAAGGGGGCTGAAGTGATGATGCTCTCAGCTGAGCTGATGCGCGATCGGATCGCCAGCCTTGAGAAAGCCAACGAGGCAGCGTCAAAGAGAAAGCAGCGTAAGAAAAAGCGACTCCAGAAGCGAGGGGTCTTAACAAAGGGAGCTGGAGAGGATCTACTCGCTCAACGTGAGGCTGATCAGCAGCTTGCTTATGAAGAGCGTCAAGGAGGAAAGCGGTCAGGTCTTAGCCGCCAGGCTCTTGCGCGCTGCACAAGGTGTAGAGAGACTGGGCATAATATACGTACGTGTAAGAAAGACAATTTCGATACTGATTAATCAACTCTATTAATATAAATATATTATATCACAGTGTGGTTGAGATATGTGTCTGTAGAGGTGCGCAAAGTTGGTGGGGTGCGGCGCTCGGTTATAAAACACGTTATAGATTATTCAATGTAATGCTCGGTATACACTCCGTATGACTATTTACACATGTCATGGAACTTCCGGTTGGACAGACTGAGATCCGACTGAATTCGAGGCTGCCCGAGACATGACTATTAGATGATGCTGTTGGGGAATCTTGGATATAAGGCTGCGCAGGAGCCTTTTCTTCTCCGTGACCGAACGGATCTACATATTCAAGCCGTAAGTAATTTATCCGAAAGTTACTGGTGTCATACATGGCTGGTGGTTGGGAAATGGCAGAAAGTAGAGGCGATTTTCCTGTGCAGGAGTTTTTCCTGGCCTAAGGTACGGACATTAAGCTGTTAACGCAAATAGCAAGCCAAAGCATAGTGGCTGACGACGCGCTGCAACACGAAAGGTACGCGCCAATTAGCTTACTAAGGCAGCTGGAACACCAATAAATCTGTCGTCAATCGTCAATTACTATTATCTCAAAAACCTCACATCTATAAGGCCTACAGCACCTAGGTATAGTAAGCGAGTCAAACGAACTCAAAATATTTTGACAATAATTCACTATTTTGTTTGTTTGGCTTATCAAAATAGCAGCGGAGACTTTTGTTTGTTTGGATTTGGCCGACTGCCTGGTTGGGTCCGTCTGTCCTCGTCGCAATCTCCCTATTCTCATTGGCTTATGCCGCTCACCCTCCATTCCCCGAGCCACGCGGAGAGAAGCACGCAGAGTATGTGCTGCAGCGATCGTGCCGCAGCTGCTTGCACGATGACTGCCTGCCATGGCCGTGCGCTTCTTGCACGCGTCTTCTGTCGCGGCTGCTTGGTAGACTGTGGACGACGCTGCTCGCGCAGAAACGTCTAGCTAGTCATCGATCGAGTGCTACGCCGTGCATAGGACATAGTTTTCTGCAGATTGACGGTATGTCTCCGGTTGAATTTTCTGCCGCCTACTGTGCCTCTTCCTTCGTGCGCCGATAATCGACCAAAGATGGAGTAAGTAGCAAGCGCCGCGCGCCCACCTCGCGCTCGCATCGACGGTGGCACAGTCATCGAGAGTGACTGCACGCGTCTACGACGTTCACTGGAGCACACGGATTAAGCGGGCACGGAAGCGACGACAGCGTTGGTCTTAGCCTGGGGTGGGGACGCTGGTGACGGTTAGCACAAGCGTCAGAAGCTTGGCTGACTTAAGCAGCGGGAAGGTGCTGACGGTCAGCAAACCCGTCGGACGCTTGGCGCAGCTTATCGTCAGGAAAGTGCTGACGGTCAGCACTAGCGTCAACACAACAAAAGCGTTCGACGCAGGGCCCACCTTTCCCGCGAAAAGGTGCTGGCGGTCAACAAACCCGTCTGAAGCTTGGCTGACCTTGACAGCGGGAGAGTGCTGACCGTCAGCCCCACCACCAACATCGGATCAGGGAGAGAAGATGTGTCGCAGGCCAAGCGCTGTCGTGAACCTGAACTGCGTTACTAATCGTGCCGCGCAAGGGCCTAGATGTAAGCTGAGCTATGATGCTAGAACAATACAACAACTTCCACACTTTTCTTGATATTCCATACTTGCAACCCCCGCACCCAGCCGTGCGACAACAGGCCAGGACCTTGGATTGACGAAAGACTATAATAAAGTCTCAGATAACTAGGCAGCGCGATCACAATAAGGTCTTGCGCAGCAATCTTCTGGCTATCAGCCCTTTGTTTGAACTTGTACGTAATGCTCTTGTAGTCTAGAAAGACCTCTTTGAATGAATGTTGTCTGATATCTTGCAGTCGCGCAGTACGTGCGCTGGTCGCGACAGATGCGCGCTAAGTGTGATGTTCCATTAAGCATAGGATGGGGAAGCGTACCCACCGGTACGTGAACGCCAAGCCTAGCCCGAGCTGCGTCGTGGCGGACGCTTGTCAAATGTCTCAACCACTGAGGCGGCCGTCTAAATCAATCCACATAAAAGTATCAAAATCCATGCTGCCGAAAGCATAGCTTGGCAGTGACTTTTACCTTTACGCTACTGAGAGCAAGCTTTTGTAGGCCGATGGGTATAATAATACAAATTTTCTTCCAGGACAGTTCTGATCAGTTGCCAGTTCAGCAGGATCGTGGAAGCTCATCGTCAGCGTACATTGGATGTTGGGTGCACAGTTGCATCCTTTCCTTATAGTGAGTGCTGCTCCAGCTCCTCTGCTTCCTTGTGCTTCCCTTGATGCTGCAAGACCAACGATAAGTTGTTAAAGCTTGTCACAGTGAGAGGGTGGTGAGAACCTCGCAATTTCCTTCAGCCATCCAGAGCTCGTCGTTTCCGCTTCTCAGCCTCCTCGTACTTTTTCTGGTTTTGCAATGCTACTGCGAGGTTGCCCACGCTCGTCACTGTGCCGGGATGCAGTGCGCCGAACTCTTTTTTCTGTTCCTTTCAGTGCTTGTCGGTTCAGCTGCTCAGCTTCCTCGTACTTTTCTTGATAATACAGCACCATTCCTAGGACAATGGTACTTCTCAGCGTTTGTTTGTCGTCTAGTCCCACCACCTCTTCTCGAGCTGAAAGTACTAGTTTTACTAAATTTTCCGCTGCCTCGTGGCTCCCTCTCAAACATAGGTACCATGCAGCATTCGTAAGAATCTGAGCCCATCCTTTTGTCAGCTCGTCAGTTGCTGGCTTGCTGTCAAACAGCGGTCTCAGATGCGGAAGCAGTTGCTGGCACCTTGGCGAGTGCTCTGGACGCCCAGTTGGAAATTCTTTCGCCATCAGCTCTATGAACATACGCTCCCAGCGCTCTGCGAAGCCGGAAGACGACAGCCATATCCGGGTGCAAGACTGCACGGAAGTGTGCAGCTTGCAAATTTCATCTTCTGCAGCTGTGTCTACCAAATAGTACGATTGTAAGGTCTCCAAGTCCTTATGGAATGCCTGATCAGTCTCATCTATTCCAAGGACATTCCTGCTCTGCCTTCGAAGAACGTTCTTTTGAATGCCTTGCGGGTTGAAAAAGCTCATAAGCGATAGCAGATCTGCAGCTGATTGCCGTTTCTCGCGAATGCACTCGAATGACATCTGCCATGCTGTCATTACAGCATTTGACGCACATAGACCCCACAGCACCTCCTATGCGGTCCATTCAACGCGCCAATTTCTGTTCTTGGCGTTTGCGTGAAAGCCGTTCAAATAGCCTAGTATCGTCATGTGCGGTTGCTGGTTAATGTATGCAGCAGCTTGGCTGATGGCGAGAGGAACGCATTCCAAAGCGAACAGCAAATCCTCGGCGCCCTCTTCGTTCGACGCATCCTGTAGCTTCTTGCGAAGAAGCTCCAGACCTTCAATCTCATTCATGGAACGCACTTCTTTGACATTCTCGGGACGTTTCACCAGCGTAGCCACCGCGTTCTGGCTTCGAGATGTAATGAGTACGCGTCCGTGGCGCACATGAGGAAGGTAATCCGCTAGCCACGCTAACCAGTTTTGGTGCTCGTCGTTCTGCTTGAGCCTCCGCGCGGGATCAGAAGTTGCAACTTCGTCGACATTGTCCAAGATCAGTATCCATTGTCCGTTTGTCGCATCGCAAAGCCAATTATGGACAAGTCGGGTAACGTCGGAATTCACGTCGGCTCGCCCCGGCAACTCAAGCCTGTCCGCAATCTTCTGGTAGGCTTCTTCGAAAAGAGCCTTGCTACTGGCGGGCACCAAGAAGACAAATGGACCCGTGGTTGCGTCGAAAACTTCTTGCGCGTACTGATTGACGAGTTGAGATTTGCTTCGTTCAAATAGTTAGTATGAGAGGCCGGGTGGGACGTTGACCTACCCAACACCGCTGAAGCCCACAAGCGCCACACGGGCGCCGGGTTCTGCGCACTTATTGTGTAACCATGCTGAGAGTTCATGCCGATGGACGAAATCGGGGTTTGGGTCAAGCGGGACGGTGGAGAAAGGGTCGGGTGCGGTGTGACTGTGCAAGTACTGTTATGAGCGGTGGTGTTATGACCTCGGCGCTGACAATGCACCTACAACGTAAACAGTGCTGGATCGATGAGATCCATTAGAACGGGACTGAGGCTGGAGGTGTTTCGCAGATACTATTGCCGTGGTGGTCAGTCCGCAATGGCAATGATTCTGCATCAACGGCCGCAATAGGTAGCATCAGGGTAATTCCTATACAATAACAATGATGGGTTACCAGCGTGGCGAGCAAGGGGGAGGGCACACAATTCATGTCCCACGCCCTCTCGAGCGACCCAAAGCTACTAAACCTTGCGTGAACGCCACTCTTGAAGATTAAGCACAAGCAATCGGACACAACCTCCAGGCTAACACACGGTCGGCTTCTCGCTACTCGTACTATGTATTAGCTTACCCTACCAGAAAAAGGAAATCACAAAAGGATGGTACGCCAACGTCACATCTTGGTTCAAAAGACCGCTACATAGGCGAAATGTGGTTCTGATTGACGCTCATTTGGGGACTGCATTACCTGAACTCAAGCGAGGGCAAATGATGACCACCAGGATTTGCACTTATTATGGGAAGAGTTAAAACGTATGCATCGAAAAGGCACAACTCGCATTGTGAGACCGGAAGGAATACACAGAAACAGGCCACCTACTGTCTCCGAGATACGGCATTACGCGAGCTGCAACTGCGAAGATGATGGTTTTGTAAGCAAGGGGTGGCATTAGGATTGGGTCTCATGTATGAGTGTATTGTTGTCTGTATGTACAAGTGTGATCTGAGCTCGAAAGTAGTCGGACGCGTTAGTCATGCCTGCAGAGCAGTCATGTGACGTGGTCCTAGGCTTATAACAACAAAGCGAACACCAACACTAATAACTCGTTCTTTATTGTAAGACCACCCTGTCCTAGTATTCAAAAGCTTACTTCTGTGTATCTTGCATACATTCGACCGTTCAGAGACTTTGTCAGTCGACAGCTGGGCGGACTCTCTGGTAGCTCTGCTAATCCGCACTTGTTGACCACCACAACAGCGTGTCAGAATGCTTTTCTGCATCAGTATGTCACTCTTGGCTGAAGAGAGCGGTGTCAGGGTGTCCTATTCGTCCTAGTACAAATACGTCCAGGCAGATTACTGTGAGCGTTGCCAAGAAACAATTGCCTGCTCTATTAGCACCTTTCGATCCCAACACGCCTAAAGATTATGACGGGTTCCTTCAATTTCTCTCGTTCCAGACCGGACACAACCTGCAACACATGCTGGTGCCCATGCGCTTGAGCATGGTTATCCAGCCAAACTCCAGCCAGATCTTATCGATAGATATTTAGAGAACAGCCGGGTATGGCACGAGTTCACTATGACTCAGAGAAACGATGTCCTGGATTACAGCAGTGGTGCAGACGTTCAGAGCGAAAGTAATTTGCAGGGTGTAGTTTACTCTCCAGATAAACGACTTTCACAAGTGGCCGAGCGCGCAGAGTCCGAGTGGAGTGGACTAAACGTCCCGAGTAGAGATCCTTCATTAGATGATTGGCAGGAGGACTCATAAGATCCTACAGCTTGCTCTGAGATGGATGGACACGAGACCAAGGACAGGTAAAAGAAAGAGGGCGACTGATAACTGTAGTCCAACGACGAGGCGAATAACAGACATGAAGCGAGAGCTAGACATGCTTCTTGAAGAACGGCGGCTTCAAGACGATCTGCACTCTCCGTGTATAGTTCAGAACTAAGTACGGTTGGGTATTCTTCCAACTACGCTCCATTTTTGAATCTGCGTTCAATCCGTCTGAACCTTGAACAGGATTTTTGCATCACCGGGCTTTTCCATCCGTGCAACCCTCAGCACCACAGTATGTGTACTTGATGGTATCAAGATTTGGTTTTCGGCGGTGTAGTGGTGCTAGCGAGTGGAGGACTACCATACCGCAAGTCCCGCAACAACACAACACATCTCTGCATCGGTGTTCTGCGGAGCCTCATCGAATTAGACCCCATAAAGAAAGCAGCTCACCTCTATTTTTGTGCAATTTGCTATCTGTGCCCTTCAAAGAACGTCAGTATTCCAACAGCCTAGTATATCTTTTTCACATCGCCGCGTTCACTACCGGTACTCTGAAACCTCATCACCTCCTGGACAGGCAATCGTTGCGTGGAACAACACACAAAACCTTCAGTCGGTGATGCGCATGTGCAGATTATGCTTTCTGCTCCGGTCTACCAGTCTAATCTCGCCGCGACGCCACTCGGGCAACGCAAAGTCGCCATTCCTCGATTACATAGACCCGGTCGTAGAGAGAACTTAAGCAAGGATAGACGCCGGATTACGCGAGCATGTACAGTAGTACGTTAACGTTCTCTATCACGTGTAAAGATCGTTGCTTCGTAGCACCTATCGACTATCGTGTTCGAGGATGGTTGCCTGACTGTTCCGACTAACGACTCGTCTCACATCTAGTTTTGGTCTCAGAAAATAAAGTGCACCGGTGAAAAGCCGTACTGCAAACATTGCGTGATCACGAATCGAATGTGTGTATACACTTCGCCACGCAAGGATAGGCTGAAGATGTAAGCGCAGCATCGTACTGCCCCGTACTAACCAGACTAAGCCGTACGTAGCGATATCAGCAGATGTCTGGACTCCTCAAGAGACTAAGGTCTTGTGCAATCGCAGATGACGACGCCAGGATTGTAAAACTTGGAGGCTGGAAGCGGTCGGCCTGGAGATTGCCTCGTATCGCTAACGTTTCTGAAGGCCGACCAGGAGATTCGCAGCCCCGGCAACCGACAGCACCTTCTATTCGACATACTGTCAAGCAAGCTGGGAACTCGATATGATGAACCAACACGCTGCGATCGATAGGGAATCACCGGGCCTTCTCGACGGGAATCTGCCGATCATCGATCGAGCGTGTGCGACTGACTTTCTCGGGAAAAGCTCCGAGGTCCAGTGGCTAAGAGCAGTGCAAACACTTTGTTGCATTGCGAAACGGCAATGCACTGTGACTCAGTCAGAAGCGGCAGACATACCTGAAACTTGTATTTGCAATCGGGAATCGGCGCCAAGTATTCGTACCCGGTGAAGGCCTCTCGCGGCGGTATATACGCTTGGGCCGGTGTTCGTAGGGTGGTTGAGGCTGTTTGACCTGGGTTTGACGTCATTAGCTCCTCTGGCGGCTGCAGTCAAATTTTCGGCGTCGGGTTGGCGGGGCAGGCACGATTATGCAACGCCCTGGGCGCCATGTTCGTCCGCCAACAATACCATGACCGCCAACAACACCCACCTCTCCGGCAAAATCGCCCACCTGTACGGCGCCAAGAATACCTCGCGCAGCAAAAGGAAAGAGATATCGTCGAGCAGCACCGTCGCCTTCTCCTCAGCAGATGGCAGCAAACCCGCGAGCGCAGGCCGTGCACGGCCGCAGAAAGAAGACATCTTCAAGCCGCGCAACAAGAACGTGAAGAAGCGCGCCCTTGCCGACCTCGACGACACACATCTCGCGACCCAGAAATACAGAGGGCGTGATGGCGCAGAGAAGGTGAAGACGCGGCATCGTGGAAGCGCACCCAGCGCCGCATGGAAGAGAAAGCACATCTCTACGCTGCATTGAAGTGAGTCGATATCGAAGGTGTCGACGACAAGTACGGCGTCGACTTTGACCAGAAGTGGGCCGACGCCCAGGGTTCCGGTGCAGCAGCCAGCGCATCCGGATCCGAGTCCGCCGCCTCAGAAGACCAACAACTGGTCGAGTACGTCGACGAGTTTGGACGCACAAGGGAACACGCGCCGAAGCCCTGCGTGAAGAGCGCTGCAAGAGCACCCTCACCCAAGACGCCCCCGACCGCTTCACCGCTCGCCCCAGCATGCCTGAGCAGATCATCCACGGCGACACCGTACAGACCAACGCCCTCAACCCCGACGAGACGACGCCCAGCAAATGGCCGGCCTAGCCGCTAAGCGCGACAAAGAGTCATACCACCGCCCGAACTAGACTTCGACGGAAGAGCCGAGGCGCGGAAGAGGGGCACAGGGTTCATGTATTTCTACCAGGATGAAGAGGAGCGAAGAAAACAAATCGCCAACCGTGAAAAGGAACGCAACGAGACGGAGAGATTGAGGCGAGAAAGAAAGGAAGCCATCGACAAGAGGAAGGAGATGCTTAGAGAGAAGAAGAGGCTCATACAAGCGAGAAGGAGTAAATAGAAAGCAGAGCGCTTCCTGGATGAGTTGGGCGTCGAGCTGGGGATAGGTGCCGATACGCCTGACCAGCAGGAGAAGGAGGATAAAGCCGTGATCGAGGTAAGCGCGGCAGAGACGAACGCTGAAGGAACAGGCAATGCGTGAGTCATGCGACATTTGTTAACAAGAGCATATGATACCCCAGATTTTGAACAATTCACTACAAGCTAGCGCGTCCATATCCTAACACACATCTACACTCCATGTCTGCTCGTCATTCCTTCCCACACATATCCCCTACAGGAAGCCTCCAAAGGACTCACCTCAACCCAGCCAAGTGGGTTGCTCACATCCTCCAAACTTTTCCAGGATCACATCTGGCTACTAAAGCTGACTCTAGAATCAGTCATACCTGAGTAGCGAGATTGTCGAAACTCGGCAAAGAGAAGAGTATACACCCCTTTCTCACCCGTCTTCTGCGGGTTTCAACTCCATCCAAGCCTTTCCTCCTAGGTTTCTCCATACCGACCCCCACCAGCGCCAGTCTCACGCCACGCCCTCGAGCCAAAAAAGCTGTTACGAACCCACTGAGTTTAGAAGCGTTAAACATCGAATATGTCACTAGTGCATACCTGATCCTGGTATCGGGTTGTCCAATATATAGATTCTACGGCTGCAGAGACTGATGTCTTCAGCGGTGATGGTGGTCAATACTACTCGTTCTATACTTCCGGGCTGTCATCAGCTGCCTTGGTGGACTTGTATCGCTAGATGCCCGTAGCATAGCGCGTATCTAAGGTAGGAATCTGGACATGTGGGTAGTTTGAGGTCTAGTCGCAATGGATATGTAGAGTGAATCAGGGGTGGAGATACCGGAGCGCTCGGTAGCTATTGTTGCAGGGGTTCAAGGTGCTCTAGACGAGATTGGGTATATGGAGGAGAAGCATGGTGACGGTGTGGTGTCTAAGGGAGTTTTGGTCCGGGTGCACATATAGATGAGAGTGGGAAGGATGGCTAGAGCAGCGGATTTGAGGGCACAGCTAGTCGGTTGGCAGTAAGTCAGTAGCTTCACAGCATGGCTCCGGTCTTCCTTTATTTGCGTATCGCTCACGTGTATTCGTTGCCTGTAGTAACTCTTCAAAATTTCCTTGTATAGTCCTCAAACAGCATGCATCGTGACCGTCCAATCCGTCGTCACCATCACATTATCTTTAGCGTCATGCGCTGCTGTCGTGCTCGTTGTTCGAGAGGGGCTCGCACTGGGCTTGCGTGATCCCAGAAAAACCAGCTCCAGTTCGTCGTCGCTGATTCTTCCTCCCTGAACATGCGATCTGGATGTTCCGTGTTTGTTGCTAAGAGGCTTGCCTGAGTCTGCGTGGAAGTAGCCGTCAGTGCTGCGGTAGGATGTGTTTGCTGGAGAAGAGCGGGCGATGAGGGCTTTGAGAGCAGGGAGTGAGACGACAATGCTCGCTGTACACATTTCTGCTGTGCACCATAGGTCTGGCGGATGTTAGAGAAACTTCAAGGGGCTAGAGACAGGATCTAGAAGACCTGCAGATGCACTTACTGCCTGATGCATCATCGACACTGTAGTCAGTCACGGTGTACACAATGAAACGTGCTAGACTGATAGCCATAGTTATTAGACCGAGCGAGAACACACCGCATAGGGCGAGTTTCTGGCGCTTGCGCAGTTTGAGGCAGTTGATGATGAAGAAGGGAAGGATGAATACTACTTCGTTGTCAGTAAAAAAATCTAAAGGTAAATGCGACTGGAACCAACAGAGGAGATCAGTGGACCAGTTAAGGGCCCAGTTGGCAGCAAAGGTGTTGTATGAGTTCCACGTGGACAGTAGCTGATTCTCGAGCGACCTAAAGCATCAACGTCAGACCTGAAGTTCTAGTCGTAACCAAAGTGACCTACCAGTTGTTCGAGATTGGCCTTGCAGTTAGTGTATCTGACAGCAGCGTTGCGACGAAAGCGCATGCTACATACGCAGCGCCCACATAGACAGCTATTCGGAGATGTCGAAAGCCAATGGGGATCAACCACCAGTAGAACGCGACAAGTGACACCTTTGGGAAGTATAGACCGAAGTCAAAGAAGTAGCATATGATGAACACCGTCTAGTTGTCTGGTCAGTCATGTCCTCACTAGCGAATATTATCACATATACCTTCAAGTAGGCAACCGAATTTGTCAATAGATCAGGTTCGACCAGTGGGTGCTTGAGCTGAATGTGAAGGGCTACGACAGAGCCCACGAAGAAGCCCAGTGTGCTGAACCATCCTGCGATGACTAGGTAATCAGGGATAGTCAAACTGCGGCGCTCGATATGTAAACGGATCCAACATCTTATGATGGTAATGGCCAATGCAACGACTATCAGCACTGATTGCACGACCTTTGTTCAAGTCAGTATGCTGAGATTTATCCACGACTGGCAGTAGGAGCTTAAGACTTACAATTGACGCTACAATCTGCATCTCGCTAGCAGCTAAGCAGCTATGCTGCTGTATACATCGCCAACGGTAGATGGATCTGGTGCAGCGAACGCTCGTAGACGTGACGCTTGAGAAAAATGTACGGTGCCGGGAGCCGAGTTGGAGGGACGATTTCATTCTGAGGAATGGAGTATTTGGGCGGACGATAAGGCGCCCGCGCCCCAAGAAACCAGCAGTGACATACACGCTACGTGCCGCCGCCTCACGCCCATGACTTGCATAGCTCGATGGAGAGGTACGGGGCGTCCAACCTCATGTTCACCACCTGAAAGCCCTCCGCTCTCTCCGGCTCTAGTGTCCACCCTTAGGCAGTTGCTCTTTCTGACTTTGTTGAGTAGAGACAAAGAAAGTGAGCCAGCTACTTACTGCTTGCGACCCCTTACTTTCGTACTCGAATACCGGAGTGGCGCATTACGGTGTAATTTTTTTGATCTCGGGTACTGCAACATCCTACCGCATATAGTAGTCTGCTGCCCAAGATGTCGTTGGGATTCCTCTGAGTCGCACCCGAACGACGCGAGTCGTGCACATAAGCTCTTAGAACACAAGCTGAAACTCAGGGCCTAAAGCACTACAACCTGGTTCCTGGATTATGACAACTTCCGCAGTACTAATCAGTAAATGGGAAAATGAGGCGTGAGAAAATTTCCACCACAAGGGTTTCGCGAAAAATTGTTCTCCTGTGGCGTGTTCTTAGCGTCAATCATGGTGGTCGAAGATCCAGGATCCCCCGGAATCGTATGGTGAGCGGGTCGGCAGATCCTCCGCGGAGCGACGCGTGGCGTCGTTTCTGAAGCACTCCACTTGATTCACTTCAGATTTGTGTGCAATGAGAGCAAAACTTTAATCTTGCAGGAGACGACGTGGTATGCCCGCTTGTGCGGGGGTGTAGTCATTGAAGATAGGCCGGGTGCACTTGTGAAGCGTGCTTCGACGGATCGAGATTTTCAGAGGAACCTTGTTCTGTTTAGGCAAATGTCGTTTCCCTACAGCGTCTCTCCAATATTAAATTTTTGAACAATCCCCATGCGTATCGTCAACATGCTGCTTCTTTGAGATGACCTTCTTGCGTACCATCGCAGTTAGGCAACACCCTTGGACGGCCGACTAGAGGATGCATCCGTCCTCGCGGGCATGGCATCGACGTACCAAGAGCATACAACAGCAGCAGGAGGAACATTTCACTTCCGCATTGGATTGACCAGTGCTTTTCGATTACGGTTCTGGAAGTACCGTTGCCCATTGTATCAAAAAGCTTCAGGCGCGTCTTTCCATGCCACATCGCCAGAGAAGGCGATCAGCACCGCCATATAGTCCTACGCTATCTTAGTTGGGATGTGTTGTTGTGCTCGGCAAGAAGTTTTCGACTCGAGCGCTTTCTAATTGTGCGTTGTGCGAAAGACATTGGCGCGCGATCTATGTCGCGAACCCGTACTTCTGACGTTGGGTTAGGATACCCCCAGGGGCGAAAATGAGATCGGCCCTTAGGGGCAAAAGCTAACTGACACTGCTAGACGCCCACGATTGGTCGCCAGCGGACAGAGGGGAACATAACGTAGCGTATCAGGTAATCAGGGTGGGCAAGGCGAAGAAGAAGGAGGTAGAGGAGATGGTTGAGCATGTTGCGGCAGAAGTTGCGCAAGTACAAGACCAGCAAGATCGTGGTGTACAGCAATTCAGTGCCAAGGTCCAAGAGTTGGTAAAGATGTTGGAATGCACGCATACCACCATCACGCAGTAGGAAAGCGAGCATGTTGGACGAGTTCACGGCAGGCGAGGGGCGCGTGATTGTGACGACCAGCGCGTTGGGGATGGACATCGATATACCCGACATGCGGTGCATCATACACATCGATTGGCCGTTCACCGTGTTGGATTACGCACAAGAGAGCGGGCGAGCAGGGCGAGACGGATTGCGCAGTGAGGCGGTCATGATCGTGCAGGAAGTGGATCAGCGAGCGGCGGAAGACAAGCAGGCGAAGACGGGACGGCAACATGCAGACGGATGGTGATGGACGGGTATTTGGACAGGCGAGAGAAGGAGTGGGTAGGATGTGAAGAAGGGGAGGAGTAGTGCGACGTGTGCCGGGAAACAACGAGGAGGAAGACGACGAAGTGGTGGAAAAGGAGAGCGAGGGGAGCGGCAGCAACAAAGAGGAGATAGACACGGTCAAGGCGGAGCGAGAAGAGGCGCAGCGGGTGTTCGATCAGGAGCAGCAGCAGGCACGACGCGGCCCGCGGCAGATGTTGACACAGCAGCGGCAGCAAGAGTTCGCCGACGTGGAGTGGTTGCGCAGGCAGTTGGCGAGGTGGACGACGCGGTGCGGCAAATGCGAGGTGGCAGGTGGTGGACAGAGCGGGCACGACGTGCGGCAGTGTTGGAGGCCGGAGAGCCGGCAGGCAAAGGAGATGATCAAGGCGATGGAGGAGAAGATGCGGTTCGAGGAGTGTGTTCGGCTTGTTTTTGGTATGGGGTGCCGCAGGCCTGGTCGCGCCCTGCAGCGGGATGACGAGCGTACCGTGTTCGCCGGGTCAATGCACGCGTCGGGTCAATGCACGCCATCACCAAAACATCCCAAAATCCTCAACACTATAACTCCACCAAATCATGTCTGTTGAAGAAGCCCTTAAACATGCACGCGCAGCGAGTTCAGACGGAACGATTTGCTACCAAGAAGTTGCTAATCAGACAGGGTTGTCGCGCTCGACCTTGTCGCGCAGAGACCGAGGTGCGTGACAACCCCGCGTGCAGAGGCAGACTTGCAACGACGAAAGCTCAGCCCACAACAAGAGCGCGAGCTTTGTGAGTACATAGAAGTACTTACTGAGCATCGCCTTCCTCCTACAAGGCAAATGGTGCAGAATTTCGCCGCAGAGATAGCCCACGAGAGCGTTGGCGACACCTGGGTGTCCGACTTCCTCGACCGTCATCGCGACACTCTCCTCTACAAATGGTGCACTGCTATGGATAAACAGCGCCATTATGCTGATTCCCCTGCAAAGTACAAGCAATATTTTGAGCTCCTGCACTACACTATCACTAAATATGAAGTGGAACCTTTCGCAATACATACAATATGGATGAGAAGGGCTTCGCGATCGGTCTCATTGGCAGGAGCAAGCGCATCTTCTCCAAACAATCGTACGAGGTCAAGAAGAACAAGCAATCGCTACAGGATGGCAACAGAGAGTGGGTGACACTGTTGTCAAGCGTGTGCGCGGATGATTCAGCATTGCCGCCAGGCCTCATATTTACAGGCAGGACTAACACTATACAAAGCAGCTGGGTTGAGGATATCGAGCCAGGAAAACACTCAGTATTTGGTACTGCAACGCCCTCAGGCTGGACGAATGACGAAGTAGGGCTTGCTTGGCTAGAGCAGCTGTTCAATCGCTACACCAAGAAGAAAGCTCGCAAAAACTGGCGATTGCTCATCATTGATGGCCACGGCTCTCACATAAAGTTAACAATGGCCTTTATCAAGTATTGCGATCGCCATCGAATTCTGCTACTGATATTCCCCCCACACAGTACCCACACGCTGCAGCCGCTCGATGTGGTGTGCTTCTCGCCCTTGGCTTCGAATTACAGCGCAATTGTCACAAAACACCTTCACAATAGCCAGGCCTTGCTAGGGGTGCCTAAGAGCGACTTCTTTAACCTGTTCTACGAGGCCTGGCAGCAGACTTTTACCAAAGGATTGGTGCTTAGTGCCTTCGAGAACACAGGCATATCACCACTTAATGGGCAGGTAATCCTGCAGCGATATGAGAAGCATGGAAACGAGGACCTAGCACTCCTCCACCATTTGAGGGAAGCAATTGGCGATCAATCGACCGTACTTTCAAGGCTGGAGTGCCAGAACAGAGCACCGAGGAGGCAAAGCAGCTGCGGCGAACGCTCCACCATCTAGCAGCTCACAATGAGCTTCTCAACGCGGAAAACAAAGGCCTTCGCGCTGAGGTTTTGCAGCAAAGGCCCTCTACGAAGGACCGCAGTACGCTTGACTTGCAACAACGGAAGGAGTACCGTTCGCCAGCTGTGCTCTACTCTCCACGCAAAGTGAGGGAAGCTCGCTATCGCAACAAGGTCCACGAGAAGGGAAAACTTGCAGAAGAAGCTGCCAAACATAAGCATAAGGAGAAGAGAGCTACTACAGCACTGCAGAACAAGTTAGAGAAAGAGCAGAGGTCAAAGGCGTACAAAGAGCGGCTGGAGGCATCAAGGGTCAAGAAGGCCGAACAGGCAGCTGAACGAGAGCGCAAAAAGAGAGAGCGCAACGCTGCAAAAGCTATACAATTGCCCCAATCAAGTAAGCGCAAGGCCTCACAGAAGCCACCTACAAAGCCTTGTAAGAAACAGAGACGTTCTGCGGGTGCACGGCGTGGTGTTGTTGCTGAGGTGCCTGCACCTGCACCCCGCACTCACACTACCCGCAGCGGCCGCCTCGCAACCCTAAAGCATTAATTTGAAGCTAGGAAGATTGTCGCATAGGCCCATAGAACACTCCACTACAAAATCTCGTAACAATTGCTATTGTGTGTGGCTCTACCGCTTCATTTTTGTGGTGTTGATATGTTGGATGCGCGTGCATTGACCCGACGCGTGCATTGACCCGGCGAACACGGTACCGTAGCTTATCACCCCTCCGGCAGGATCACCTTCCCGGCAGCGAACACCAAACCCACCGACATTGGAGATGAGGCTGCAGCAGCTACCACAATTGCTATTATTACAAGATCTCTTGGTAAAGGTATCGCATAAGCATGATAATCAATCCCATCTATCTAAATCTCATTGGTGGATTGATAGCGCGGCCTGAATTGGAGGTAGGCGGCAGAGGTGGTAGGGAAGGCGTAGAAGGAGCCCCTACCTTAGCACCACCACGTGCAACCACCACCAGCTTCTTTTTGCTCTGTGAGGTGAGCTCTTTCTTATTACCCTTTTTAGTAAATATCCTCTGCTTTTGGAGTCGTTCTTTGGCTTCCTTTGCGCGCTTCTTCTCCTCGCGCTTTGCCGCCTGATCTGCCTCCTTCTGCACCCTCCGCGCCTCCCTTTCAACCTTAGTATTAGCGACCCTTTGGCGCCTCTCTTCAAGCATTCTTTGCCTGCTTTCCCTCCTAACTACCCTCTCTGCCTTCCGGGCAGCTTTCTGTTGTTGTACTTGTAGTTCCTCCTGCTCCACCAGCGCTGTAAGTTCTCTGTATCTAGCGATCGCCTTAGGTGAAAGGAGTAAGGCTCCACCTTGGGTGTAACCCTCTTGTTCAAGCCTGTCAATTGCACTACGCTTCTTAGGCTTCTTCTTGCGCCGTAGTGAACGTTTGGCGCCTTCAAGCTCGCCATCGCGGAGGTTGTGCTTGATAATCTGAGTGTGGACCTGAGCCTCAAGCTCCTTGGCTGCTAGAGTGGTAATATCTTCAACCGCCGCTCTTATAAGGCGCCTCATGCCTCTCCAGTCGCCCGCGCTTAGTGTTGAGGTGGTAGAGCCTTCGCGATCTTGCTGAGGAGGAGGGGTGGTAAACTTCTTGAGGATCCTATCTGGGTTGGTAGGAAAGATCCCAGTGACCTCGAAAGAGCTCTGAATGAGCTCTTCTGTAAAGGAGGCGTTCCAAGCGTTCCAGAACAGGACAAAGAAGTCTCTCTTAGCTAGAGGTGTAAGCCCTTGGCTCTCAAAGGTATAGCAAGAGAGCTCATTGTGGTACGAAGAGGAGAGAGGCTTAAAGAGCGATACATCAAGTGGGTGCAGGGTATGGGTCGCATGAGCTGGAAACCGAAGGAGGAGGATCTTGTTCTGGTCGCAATAGTTGACGAAAGGCATGGTAAGGTGAGATCCATGGCCATCAACAATGAGGAGGCGCCATGACTGACGCGCCTTTGCCTTAGTTCGGCGATCAAAAACGTTCTTGAGCCATCCAAGCGCTATCTCGTCGTTAGACCAGCCAGAGGGAGAGGCGGTGATAAAGGCAGAGTGATGCTCAGGGTTGACGTCGGCTACCCAGCTCTCTTGCACCAAGGAGGCGTCTGACTGGTAGATGAGGGTAGGATCCAGAGCCGTCCCATCAGCGCATATACATGCCATAACGGTTATCCACTCGCGTGAGCCGTCCTGGATAGGAGCCCTACACCTGCCTTGCTCCCATGCTTGTCTGCTGAAGATCCTCTTTGATCGACCAATCTGGCCGATAAGGAAGCCTTTCTCGTCAAGATTGTAGCTATGACAAGGCTCTATGCTGTACTCAGCTATCTTGGCTTGGATGAGGTCAAAGTAGTGCTTATATCTTGCAGCTGAATCAGCTAGATGGCGCTCACGGTCCATGGCAGTCGTCCACTTCGGGATAAGTTCATCGTGGTAACGCCTGAGGAAGCGCGACACCCAGGCCTTTCCAACCTCAGTTCTAGCTATTGTAGAGGCAAAGGAGCGCACCATGGCTCTAGTAGGAGGTAGGCCTTTGTCAGTAAGATCTATGATATACTGCACCAGCTCCTTTTCCTCGATCTCGTCGAGTTTCCGCTGGTCGCGCGCCGCGGCCTCCCGGGACTGAGCTAACCCTCTCCACCTATCCTGCAGTGTAGATCTGGCAACACCGTGCTTTCTGGCCATTTCTGATATCGAAATAGGATCAATGAACCTCCAAGATTCCATTTCTTCAAGCGCAGCCTCGATTGGAGTCATGTTGGTGGGGATATAGGGGGTGGTAGGGTGGGTGAACGTTCTTTGGTTTTGGTTTTCCCCGCCGGCTAGTTGGTCCTGCCGGAGGGGTGATAAGCTACGGTACCGGTACCGTGCACGGTCACTCGTTGCACACCTCAACACAAATCCATCCCAACTTTGCACCCCCCATAACTCAACGCCACTATGACCGTCTCAGCTGTAATTGAAGATTCAGAGAGAACTGGATCAGATGAAGATGTTTGTATACAGAGCTAGCTGAAAAACACCAAGTGTGTTGATCTACGGTGTCGCGCCGCGCATGTGATGTTCACACGTCAGCTCAGGACGAAGGGATCAGGAGACGACTACTCCACCCACGCGATGAGGCAGAGCTTATAGAGTACATCAGAGGACTCACAGAAAGAAACCTAATGCCTATAAGGCAGATGATAGTTAATTTTGTGACTCCTCTGTGTGCGTGGGAGCCATCCGAGATCTGGGTTACCCGCTTCCTCCGCGATAACAAAGCCACTCTCATCACAGCCTGGACGACGCCTATGGGAACAGGCCGCCACAAGGCTGATTCTGGTGCAAAGTACAGCAAATGATTTGAGCTTTTGCACCACAAGATAGCTGAATACGACCTCCAGCCTGAGAACACGTACAATATGGATGAGAAGGGCTTCATGATAGGAGTCAGTGGCAAGAGCAAGAGGGTGTTTGATAGGCAATTGTTTAGCCGGAGGCAGTTCAAACAATCACTCCACGATGGCAATCGTGAGTGGGTAACGTTAGTGGCTGCTATATGTGCCGGTGGATCTCACCTCCCCCCAGGCATCAGCTATCCAGCCACTGGCCGCGATGTACAGGCCTCATGGGTAGCCTCAATCAACCCAAAGGAGAACAATATCCACTTCACTACGTCACCTAGTGGATGGACGGATAACGATTTGGGGTTGACGTGGCTGGAGCAGGTGTTTGATCGCTACACCAAGGCCAAAGCCCGGAGACGATGGCGATGACAGTTTACAAAAGAAGGAGAAAAGTGGGTTACCTATGGCTTTGCAGTGTATCAGAACAGAAAGCAACTGCAGAATGGACACGGGTCACTTAACTCTACCTCGCACGTCTTTGACGCTGAGGCAATAGGAGCGTGGAGAGCCTCCAGCATACTATAAGACAACCAGAGCTCAATACCCGCCGAATCTGGCTGTGCATAGACAGCACCTCAGTAATATGGTGCCTCAGGGGTGACGCACCCCCTACCTCTCAATGGGCCTTCCTAGAGTGCCATGGTGCCATGGAGACACACGACGACTCTATCAAATGGGCTCCTGGACACCTAGGCACAGAAGGAAATGAGGCAGCAGACAGACTAGCCAACCTAGAAGCCCAGCACCCATCGCTCCCAACTGGAAAAGCCGCTATGCCTACACTCTCAGGCATCAAGACAATAGCCCGCAAGACACTACGACACACACAACAAATCTGGTGGTCTGACAAGAAGACTAAGCTCTCAAAATGGCACAAGAGCTGGGACTTGGACTATGCACTACGCAGTAGTCCAAGGGAACTACACCTACCAAGAGCCACGTTAGCCAGACTACTCTCTATCCGATCTAGGCATGGGGACTTGGCCTGGTACCACCGAATGTACAACTACAAGGATGCGAACCTTACCTGCTTATGCAGACAGGATAAGACACTAGAACACCTTGCGCTATGCGGCAAGACACTAGGAACCTTTAGTAGATGGCCACTACGACCACCTATACCACCATCCAGCCCGGCTAATGGCCTAGCGTACACTGCAGCACTAATCAGGGAGCCAGAGGCCTTTGAAGCCTTTACCAAACTAACGCAGTACTACACCAAGGTATGTCCTAGGTAGTTCTCCTAGCCCCACAAAAGCAGCAAACATCTGCGCCTCACTGGGCTCTAGTGTAGCACCCAACGGAACCAGGTCCAGCAACACAAGAGCTGTCACACACCACACCCCTCTATCCCCCTCCTCACTGTCTTGATTCTCCTCTCTCTTTCTCTATCTCTCTCTCTTACGGCACATAGATGTCTCAGAATGCAAGGAAATCACCCTAATGTACATACATCGCTCAGCCTCCCCAATTTTGACGGGGAGCTGTAGATCTGAAATGGTAGTAATACCCGCACAGGCAAGAAATGTTTTCTAAGGTAGTGTGACAGCACTGTAATTTCATAGCTTAGCACGTCGTATATGCCCTTCGGGAGGCGAGATGGTGGACTTAATCCCCATCAACTAGACGAAAAATGAATACCAACCACCCAACCAACCAACCCCTCCAACCCAACGTTCTCCAACAATTCAAGAAGGATACTCCTGAGAGCTCCGATACAGATAATAGCTCCAATTCATGCTATTCTGGTGAAGATTGGCTCAAATTAGAGACTCTGATGCGGAAAATCTGTCAAGATCAGAGTCACAAGGACCTGAAAAGGCTCAAAAGGTCACTCCACCACGCGAACGTAACTTAAGCTTACTATTCAATTGCTAACTGCTACAAAGATTATGTCTCCTCAATCTATAATAGTGGTGGTGAAGCTAGCCGTTAGCGCTCTCTCGCCCGGGAGAGGTCGGCCAAGCTTCTAACGCTTTTGTAGTGCTAGCACTGCTAGGGGAACAAGGGTTAGGGTTAGAGTTAGGGTAATAAAACCTCTATTCTAGATAATATTTAGTATTTACTATTCTTTACTTACTATTAGACTAGGAGCTTTGTCTTGCCTGTTCCTGTCTTTAGGCTATATATTTTCTATATTTCTACTTAACTTTTTTTATTTAAACTTATATTTAGCTATTACTAACTATATTCTATTCTATACTATATCTATACTACCTTGTCTTCTTTCCTTTTTTATCTTTAGGAAATATGTCTTATATATTTTTATAATAGCACTATAATACTTAATCTATATACTATTATAGCTACAGAATACTAATCTAATAGACCCTACTATATTATTATATAAGCTTATTAATTCTTAATACTGATATAGAAGTTCCTCCTAGCTCTATAGTACTAGATTACTATTCTATAGGCTATCTTAATTACCTTATACTACTTAAACCTAATATAGTTCTTAAAGTAACTAATTACTAATACCTTTATACTCTATACTAATTAGTACTATATTAGCTATTTTACTTTATAGGAAGATAATATCTCTTTAAAGAACCCTTACTAATCTTCTTTATTATCTTAGATACCTAAAGTATAATACTACTATCTAAATTCTATAGAAAATACTCTAGTTAGAAGAACTAAAGTACTCTTATTACTAGGTTAGCTATAAATATAGAGCTATTCTTCTTTAGTTCTATACTAAACTTCTAAGCTTTAGGTTGTAAAGTTACTAAGTAACTGTTGAAGTCGTACTAAGCAAAGCTCGTGTACTCGTTCTAGTTGGTTCTCGGGGATGAATACGTTTACAAGTGGCTCGTCGGGGAGGGGGGTATAGTTGCCTAGTGAAACACCGTGACAGCTATGGGTAACAATGAGGAGTATAGATATGATCTATCTGTCTCGAGAGTTGGGTTGAGATTCCAATAACAAAGTGGATTGATCAGGTTGAACACAAACCATAAGGGTTGTGTTCCTACGTACTATATACTAAAGGGATATGCAAGTGTCCTACGATGTCTCATGGTTTCTCACAATGTCCCATGGGGGGCCTTGTAGGAACTCGTGGTACTTCGTGGGAATCGTGGGACGTCACGTGATGTTGCCCATGGTGTCCCACGGTCTTGGCCTGGGCCTGTTGTAGGATTTCGTGAGACACACGTGATCCTGAGGTCTAGCGTGTCGGCGATCCGGCGTGTGCCATTGGTGATAAAACCAACACCCCGCGTTCGCTGGTCCAGGATCGTAACACTATCCTCCTCCTCCACAATTCATGTCCTCATGAATTAATCGATGGTTTCCCGAAGTACTCAAGCTCGACACACAACAGGAACCCGAATCAACGATACCGGATACCTAGCCATGGTTGCCTGCAAGTACTGCGCCAAGAAGGGCAAGGCATGCAAGATGTCTTCCCTTAGCCAGAAATGTGGAAACTGCGAATACAATGGAATAAAGAAATGTGAGCCGGTCGAAATTCCGGTTCCCGATTTCACAAAAATCGATAACGAAATGGCGCGCTTAGAACAAATGGAAGATGAAGCCGTCGAGGCTGAAGAGGCAGCAATGGCTGCACTACAAGCGGCCCGCGCGAAGCGCGACAGGGTGCGTAAACAGAAGAAATTCCTGAAGCGTCGTGAACAACAATGGTTCGACGCAAGTGCTCAGTTCGTTGAGGATATTGAGCATCTAGAGCAGCAAGAGTCGGTGCTCGATGACGTCACAACGTTGGAGAACGGGCTGATGCCGGGTTCGTTGGCGTTGGACTGGGGAACGTACCCACCACCTATGGATCCCGACGCCGTTGATACTGGCGAAGCAACTGCTTGCAGTTCGTAAGGTGCGTCACTGGTTCCCAAGTGTTTTCCGAGTCGGGGTATCCTAACCATTTGACTAGGTATTCTTTGTCGGGTCCCGTTCCTCGATGTGTTATTATTTTTTCGACTTCCCATTCGTCTTCACCGTCGGCTTGGTAATGGAAGTCCTTCTGGATTGGAGTCCTTGGATCGGCTGGTTCCAAGAGTGAAACATGGAATTCTGGGTGGATCTTTGCATCCTTTGGCAGCGCAAGTCTAAAGTTGACTGGGCTGATTTGCTTAGAAATGAAAAATGGTCCGACCTTGACTTTGTCCAGTTTTTTTGTTGGTCTGCGTGTGCGTAGATTTTTTGTGAGGAGATAGACTTTATCCCCCTCTTTTAGCAGAGGTGCCGTTTTTCTTTTCTTGTTGGTGTAGGAAATTGCTCGTGACTGAGCTTTGGCGATGTTGTCAAGCGATTTTTTATGTATTTCCTTCAGTTTCGTTACTGCGGATATCGCTGATTCCGTTTGGATATTGCTTTCAAGACTGCGTGTAAAGAGATTCGGATGTCTTCCGTGGTTCGCGAAGAAAGGCGTCGCGCCTGTTGCTTCCGATAGTTTGTTGTTGTAAGCAATTTGTGCCATAGGCAAGAGTGAAACCCAGTTGCTCTGTTCTTGATTGCAGTAGATGCGGAGATACGTCTCCATTGTCTGGTTTACTCGTTCCGTTTGTCCGTCCGTCTGCGGGTGATAGGCAGTCGATAGTTTTTTCTTAGTTCCTACTGCTGCTAGGAATGTTGTCCAAAAGTTTGACGTAAACAACTTATCTCTATCGCTGATGATGGATTCAGGAATACCGTGGTGTCGAACAATCCTGTCCAGAAACACTAGAGCGAGCTGCTCGGCAGTGTAGCTGTGTCGGAAAGGCACAAACTCAGCGGCTTTCGTGAATCTATCCACCACAACGAATATCGCGTCGTAGTTGTAGCCAGTGACAGGGTCCTTGGAGATTGGTAGTTGCGTGACGAAGTCCATCGTGATGTTCGTCCATGGTGCAGTCGGTGGTTCCATAGCCTGCATTTCTCCGTACTTGGCATGTGTGCTGTGTTTATTTTGCTGGCAGCTAACACAGTTCTTAATGAATTTGGTGACCTTGTCCTTCATGTGTGGAAACTCATAGTGTCGTCTGATGAGTTCCATGGTTCTCGTAATACCGGGATGTCCGTGCAACGGATCATCGTGATGTTTGCTGATGACTTCTTCCTGAAGTTCTTCCGGTACTTGCTCCGGTATGCGTTGTTCTTGCTGAACTTGCATAATGAGGTTGAGCTGTTGCGATGGTCCTAAAGACCCATCCTTGTTGACCCCGAGTATGGCGAATTGGTTAATGGTTTTTTCTCCTGCGATGTCGCTGCGTCGACTCAGTGCATCAGCTCTTCCATTGTCCTTGCCTGGCGTATACAAGATCTTGAACTTGTATCGCCCCAATAGTTCAGACCAACGTACTTGTCGTCCATTCAAGACCTTGGTGGTCGTAAAGTACACCAGGTTCTTGTGATCGGTGTAGATGGTAAGTTCTGAGCAGCTTTCTGCGTAAGGTCTCCAGTGTTCTAACGCGGCTACGATTGCGAGTAGTTCCTTGTCGTGCACATCGTATCGTTCTTCTGGTCCCGTGAACTTGCGTGAGTAATACGCAATGGGATGCCATAGTCCATCTTTCTCTTGCGTGATACATGCGCCTAGCGCTAAGTTTGAAGCATCTGTTTCCATGCGCATTGGTTTGCCCCTGCGGAAAGTAATCAATGTGGGTGGCTCGATGCATGCCTGTTTTATCGTTTGGAATGCGATTTCTTGCGTTTGTTCCCACTTGAATGGTGTGTCCTTCCGTGTCAGCTTTGTGAGTGGCATGGCTATGTCGGAGAAGTTCTTGATGAAGCGTCGGTTGAAGTTAACGAAGCCTAGAAATGCCTGGATTCCCTTGACACTGGTAGGTGTAGGCCATTCTTTCACGACTCGAACCTTTTCTTCGCTCATCCTGACTCCATGTCTTCCTACGACGTAGCCAAGGAATTCTACTTCTTCCTTGTGCCATTCGCATTTCTCGGGTTTGAGCTGTAGGTCTGCTTGCTTTAAGCATTCTAGCACTTCTTTGACATGTTGTATGTGCTCTTCTAGTGTCTTGGAGTACACTAGGATATCGTCTAAATACGCCACCACCGTCCTATCGAGGTGTGCCCTCAGGACGTTGTTGATCAACTCCTGGCACGTGGCTGGTGCGTTTGTTAGACCGAACGGCATGACTAGGTACTCATAGAGTCCATATCGTGTTCTAAAAGCCGTCTTCCATTCTTCGCCTTCCTTCATGCGGATGAGGTTATACGCCCCTCGTAGGTCTAACGCAGTGAAGTACTGTGCTCCTTCGAGCCGGTCCTGCAACTCTGTGATGTTGGGGAGCGGGTAACGATTCTTGATCGTAATCTCGTTGAGCTTCCTAAAGTCGATGCAAGGTCGTAGCTTGCCATCTTTCTTTGGAACGAACATAATGGGGTACCCTGCAGGTGATTCCGATCGTCTGATGAATCCCTTCTTAAGGTTTTCGGTGATGTACTCGCGAAGTACGCCGAGTTCCTTTTCCGACAGCTGATATAGCCTTTCGAATGTCGGTGTCTTTCCTTCCTGGAGCTTGATCTCGTGATCCCAGGGTTTATGCTTAGGCAGGGCTTTCGCCGTAAGCTCTTCTTCAAACATCCGTGCGTACTGTCGATAAACGTCAGGGATGGCAGGAGTTGCACTTTTCTCCTTAACCGTCGGTTCCTTGTCTGCTACCTTCGCGGTAGGGGAAGCGCGGTCGACCGCTCTCTGTAGGCGCGTCTCGGACGAAGCTATGCTGTTAATAGTCTTCTCATCCGCCAGTTGCATCGTGAACTGCGCAGGATCGGATTGTGGTGTGCCTCGGCCACAACACTCTAGCGAAAGCTTTCCTTCAGCCCAATCAATCGATGGGTTGTGCTTTCTCAACCATGGTAACCCTAAAATGATGTCGTGGGCAGCTGTTCCCAGGACGTCGAAGGTTATCAACTCATGGTGGCCCTGTATTCGGAGTGGTCGTTGCACTACTTCGTGCGTGACCTCGTTTTCTCCAGGCATTGGCTCTCCATTGGCCACTCGGATCTGGTAAGGGACTTCTTTCGGTTGCGGGCGGATTCCCGTCTTCCTGATCGCCTCTAGCGATATGTAATTCTGTTGTGATCCCGAGTCTAGTAATGCCTTCAACTGTCTGCCGTCTAGCACGACAGTGAGCCGGATGAGGGAATGGGTCCCACCGGAATTGTCGTGTCGATTCCCGGTGCCCTGTATCGAATTAACGTGGCGCGTCCTCGCGTGCCTCCCTTGTGGTTGTCCGGGGGTAGGCCTAAAAAAGCCTCCTCGAATGCGGCGAAGCCATGAATCTCTTTCAGGCTGAAGTGTTTCTTGCATTTAGGATTGAGGCATTCGGCCCAATCGTCGCCGTTGCATTCCTCGTTGTGCACCAAGTGCATCGTAAGAATTTCGTCAACGTCTATCGCGCCTGGAAAGTGGAGCGTATAGCGTTTGTCCCAGAGATGCTCGTTGCATTTCGTGTATGGGCATTCGAACCACTGGCCGTTGCATTCCTTAAGCTTGTTTGGGAACCAACGTGCCTCCAGCTTCTCCTCCTTGTGTACCTCGCATTGGTTGTGGGTGCAGTAAATCCAGGACAGTAGGTGATGCTTGTCGTTCCGAATGTCTTGGAGTATCCTGTCGGTGTTGTTGGGCGGTGTTGGTGCAAGGTCTCGGTCCATAATTTTGGCTGGGATGTAGAGAGGAGTGTCCCTTGGTCTAGCACCGTAACCGTCGTTTTCCCATGCTTGCCATGCGAGTTCGTGCCATTCTTCGTCTGTACGGCGCGAATTGAGTATCTGTTGTCCGAATCCTTTGAGTGCTGCGGGGTCTCCTTCCAGATAGTTCCTAGCTCGAGTAACGAGTTCAGGTTGTTGGTACCAACTGATCTCATCCTCATATAGGTTCTTGGTTGTTTCTTCTATATCGTCTTCAGTGAAGTTTCCATGTTCCTGGGCGCGTATTAGAATGCGGTTGCATAACGCGTTGTGTTCTTGTTCTTGATTGCTCGTTGGCAAGTCTGGAACCTGCGTTTCCGGAACAGTGGAATTGTCAAGTTGATATGGTGTCGGAGCCCTGCTACGCACACTACGTGGGTTTTCGTCGGGTGTGATGTAATCATCGTTCCCGGAATCGGTCTCTGGATCCTCCATGAGACGTCCCATGTCTTCAGTGATGACTTCCCAATCACTGGCATCGATGTCGCCTGAGGTACCGACAATCATGTTAAGTTGTCGCGTAACCTTGTTCTTGTTGCGACAGTCTCTGGCGTAGTGGCCTACCTTGCCACAGCCGTAACAAGTCACCGTGGACTTGTTGTTCCCATTACTACCCTTGCTCTTGACGTTCCATCTCTCAGGTCCTTTGTTGATGTTAGAAAGGTCCATGGCTTCTTGTCCATAGTAACCACTGTTGGTACTGTTATGGATGCGGCGCGTGGTGTTGGACGGGTAGCGTCCTCCTCGTTGTCCGCGGCGGAAATTGTTGTTGCGCCATGGTTGTCGTTGCTGAGAGGTAAATACGTTTCGTCCATTCGTATGAGACGTTCGACCGAGTTCTTGATCCAACTCGTAGAGTCGATTGTCGATATCGATGGTTTCTTTCATGAGCTCATCCAAGGTGTCGAGTCGTGCGCCCGAGCGCATCAACTCCTCTTTGACCCTTGGTTTGAGGCCTTGTCGAAACATGGTGATGAGAGCAGTGTCGTCCCAGTCGGTATTGGCTGCAAGCTGCTGAAAGTCGGCAGCATAGTCGGCAGCGGATTGCTTTTGGTGGATGTGTTGTATCTTGCGTCGTGCGATAGTGGGTTCGTTGATGACTCCAAAGATAGTACGAATCTTTTCTTTGAATTGGTCCGTATCGCTCATCCAAGCGTCGACTTCGTCGGGAGCTTCTCCGGCAGTGAACTGCTGAAGGAATGGCTTGATCCATTTCATAGCTTGGTCACGCATGTGACTAGCCATGAGGGAAACTCGCTGGACTTCTGGAACGTTCTGACCCTGAAAGGTAAAGAACAAGTCCCACTGGAGTAGCCATTCATCAAGCTTGTTGCGGTCTCCGCGGTAGAGGTCCGGCTTAGCAACAGAGATCGTGTTGCTTCCTGGAGCCGCCTCATACACGGGTGGAGCTTCGTTGGAGCTGCTGGGGGTAGTACGAGTACCTGAAGTTGTAGACATCTTAAGGGTGTTCAAAATGTTGAAGTCGTACTAAGCAAAGCTCGTGTACTCGTTCTAGTTGGTTCTCGGGGATGAATACGTTTACAAGTGGCTCGTCGGGGAGGGGGGTATAGTTGCCTAGTGAAACACCGTGACAGCTATGGGTAACAATGAGGAGTATAGATATGATCTATCTGTCTCGAGAGTTGGGTTGAGATTCCAATAACAAAGTGGATTGATCAGGTTGAACACAAACCATAAGGGTTGTGTTCCTACGTACTATATACTAAAGGGATATGCAAGTGTCCTACGATGTCTCATGGTTTCTCACAATGTCCCATGGGGGGCCTTGTAGGAACTCGTGGTACTTCGTGGGAATCGTGGGACGTCACGTGATGTTGCCCATGGTGTCCCACGGTCTTGGCCTGGGCCTGTTGTAGGATTTCGTGAGACACACGTGATCCTGAGGTCTAGCGTGTCGGCGATCCGGCGTGTGCCATTGGTGATAAAACCAACACCCCGCGTTCGCTGGTCCAGGATCGTAACATTATGCTATAAGACTATATTACACTACTTGTCTATAATAGTATAATATACAACTATACTATTATATAGCTTTATAATATAAAGCTAAATTATATTATTAATATCTTTTCCTAGTAATCTAGGTCCCTTACTAAGAAGAGGAAGTAAGTAGTTATTTATACTTATTACCCCCCTACCTACTTTCTTTATAGGTTATAAGCCTAGCTCTTCCTATCTAGGAATATTCTAGTATTTTATACTAGAGTTAAATCTTACTAGTACTATATTAATAGTCTAGTAAGTAATAGTATTCTACTATTAGTTCCTGTTTCTTAGATCCTTAGTAATAAGGAGTAATCTAAGATACTAGAGTTTTAATTTCTATCTAATTAACACTCTATATAAGTCTATACTATATATAAATATATAAGCTTTATAAGCTATTCTAATAGTATATAGAACACAGCCTTATAGTAGTTATATTAGTAATAATATAACACAGCTCTAGAAAACTCTAGAACTAAGAATAAACTAGGTAGTAGCTATACTATAGTAATAGTATAAGCTATAGAGAATCTATATTATAAAATAAGTACTTATAGTATTTATACTTATAATTATAAAAAAAGTAGGTAGGGGGGTAATAAATATAAATAACTACTTTCTTCCTCTTCTTAGTAAGGGACCTAGATTACTAGGAAAAGATATTAATAATATAATTTAGCTTTATATTATAACGCTATATAATAGTATAGTTGTATATTATACTATTATAGACAAGTAGTGTAATATAGTCTTATAGCATAAGCAGATAATAGAATATATTACTAGAGTTGCTAGGTACCTTCTAAATACTAGAAGGTATACTACTATATATATCTATAGTATTCGGCTCTTCGGCCTTAGTAAAGAGCGAGGTTTATAATACTATAATATTTAACTCCTTTAACTCCTTTAAATTTATAATATAAGAATAGTAATCTTTAATACTATTTGTTGCTCCTCTTTTTAGTTTGTTACCCCTCTTTAGTAGTTAGAGCTAAAAGTTACACTATTACTAAAAGTTCCCTTAACCCGAGTATTAGGCCTAAATAGGCAAGTAGGGCCTAATTATATCCGCTAGTATTAGGAGATTAATATGCTAGTTTTAAATCTGCGCTATACCTAATAGGGAAATAAATAAATAAGAATATTCTTAACTTTACTAAAGTGTTTTTCTAAGTTACTTACACACCCCCTTAATCTTTTTAGTTATTTCTCTTATTTAATATTTAAAATAGCTTATATTATAGTACAGGGTATAGTAATATATAATTATAGCTTATTTTAACTTTAGTTTTTTATAGTAGAAATATCTACTAAGCTAATTTTACTAGTAAAGTCTTGTAGTTTACTAATACTAGTTGGTTTTGTTAGATTATCAGCTAGTATAGTACTAGTATTCTCGTATACTAGATTTATACTATTATTTAGTAGATTTTCTCTAACAAAGTGATATATTATATCAACATGCTTAGTTCTAGCATGGTATATAGGGTTTTTTGCTAGTTCTATAGCACTTAAACTATCTGTTTTAATAGTATTTAGAGTATTAAATAGATTGTTAAACTCTTTAGATATATTACTATTAAAGAATAGTTCTTTTATAATATTTTGTAGGTATATAGACTCTTTAGCAGCTTCTTTTAAGGCCATGTATTCAGCTTCTGCAGAGCTTAAAGCTACTGTTTTTTGTAGTTTAGAAATCCAACTAATAGTAATATTATTATTACTAGTAGTAAGTAAGAATATATTTCCTGTTGTAGATTTTCTAGAGTCTACATCACCCCCCCCAATCTGCGTCTGATATACCTACTAAACTAATTAATTTAGTAGTATATTTAGTAGATTGTTTTATAGATAAATCTAAACCTAGTTCTTTAGTTTTTGATAAATAACTAAAGATATTATTTAAGTATTTATAGTGTTCTAAGCTAGGATTAGACATAAATCTAGCTAGATAATTAACACTATATACTAAATCAGGTCTAGTAAATATAGTTAAGTATATTAAGCTTCCTATTTCTTGTTGGAATTTCTTAATTATACTACTTTGTTCTAGAAACTTTTCTAGTTTTATACCTATTGGTATAGGGATACTTTTAGGTTTATTATTAAGTTTATTAAACTTAGTAAGTATTTTATTTATAAAGTTTCTTTGTGTTATTATTAAGGATTTATTTTTTCTATTCCTTATAATTTCTATTCCTAGAAACTCCTTAATTTCTCCTAAGTTAGTTATTTCTAACTTAGATACAGAGCTTAGTTCTTTATATAGATTATTAACTAGTATAGTATTACTAGCAAATACTAGAATATCGTCAACGTGTGTTGCTAGAACAATAGATTTACTAGTATGTATAAATATACTATTATCTATTTTTAGGCTTTTAAAACCTATTTGTTCTAGTATTCTAGTAAGAAATAATTGCCATTGTCTACTAGCTTGTTTTAATCCATATAGAGCTTTATTTAATCTACAAGTTATACTAGAATATTCTTTATTCTTTATACTTGTATTAATTAAATCTATAAGCTCCTTGTCTATAGTATTTTTTAAAGTATTACTTAGTATATACTCTTCTAATCCTATAGGCAGTTGTAGATATATATTATCTATATCTATATTTGCGTTAGGAAAAGCTTGTTTAATATCCCAAGTATATATTTCCCAATCTAAATAATTAAATATAGATAATAATAGTCTTATTAGGCTTGGTTTAGAAGTAGAAGCAAAGGTTTCTTTATAATTAATATTATATTTTTGTAGAAATCCTTTAGCTACCCACCTAGCCTTATATTTTCTAATAGTATTATCTAGATTATACTTTTTAGTTAAAACCCATCTACCTTTTATAATAGGTATATTTTTAGGTTTTATAGTAATATCCCAAGTATTACTTTTAATTAGATCTTCTACTTCTAATTGCATAGCTTTTAGATAGAGATCTTTGTCTTTACTTAATAATACTTGTTTATAGCTTTTAGGTTCTTCTACAATACTATTATTATTAGAGGTTATTAGAATATTCTCTAGAATAGAGTTTTTATAGAGAGATTTCTAATCTTGTTTAGTATTAACCTCTATTATAGTATTTAGAATTATTTCTTCTATAGAATTAGACTTAGTATCTTCTATTATTATAGGTTTTTCTTTAATAATAGTAGTATTATTAGCTAATTTATCCTCTAAAAATTCGTCTAGAGAATCCCAGGTAGGTTTATTAGTATTACTAGTATTATTCTTATTCTTTAAGTTTAAACTAGTAAATACTTCTTATATATTAGTATTATTCTTATTCTTTAAGTTTAAACTAGTAAATACTTCTTATATATTAGTATTATTACTAGTAGGATTATATAGCTTATATATATTTTTTTCGTATAAATCCTACTAGATAATAAGCACTAGCTCTAGAGTCTAGTTTTTTTAGTAAAATTACTAGGTTCTTTATAGTAGGTTAAAGAACCAAAAACTCTAATATTATTTATATTAGGTTTTTCTTTATATTTAAGATAGTAAGGGGTATTAAAATCTATAGAACTACTAGGAGTTCTATTATATAAATAGGTAGCTGTTAATATAGCTTCCCCCCACAAGTATCTAGGTAAATTACTAGTAATTAATAAAGCTCTTACTTTATTAAGTAATATTTTGCTTATTTTTTCTACTGCACTGTTTTGCTTAGGTGTATAGGGGGCAGAATATCTAGTATTTATACCTTTACTAGTTAGATAACTATCTAATTCCTTAGATTTAAACTCGTTATCTAACTGTAGAGCTTTTACTCTATTATTATTAAAAATCTCTATAGAATTAGAGTTATTAGTTGCTTCTAACTCTAATTCTACTATAGTAGACTTAATAATATCTATAGTACTTTTTCTAGTCTTTAGTAGCTTTACTACTAAGTACTTAGTAAAGCTGTCTCTAAAAGTAATATAGTATTTAAATCCTCTAAAGGTTTTAGGCCTTATAGGTCCTCCTATATCTATATATAATAGATCTAGATAGCCTTTTACTTTAGTACTAGGGGTTTTATTAATATTTTTAGTTAATTTAGATTGTATACAGGTTATACAGTCTTTTAAACTAATAGAGGCTGTTTCTATATCCTCTATATTAATAAAATCTACTCTAGTAGAGTCTAGTAATTTCTTAATAGCACTAAGATTAATATGTCCTAATCTTCTATGTGCTAAGTCTATAGTATTATTATTAATAACTATAGTTTCTTTACTAGTACTAGTATTAGTATTATTACTAGTACTATTATTATTAAGATCTATAGAATCTTCTATAGTAATATCTTCTTCTTCTTCTATAGAATTAAGAATAGTTAGTTCTTTATTTCTATAGCTATTAGGTATAACTTTATTACTACTAGTTTTAAAATAACTAACTCCTTTCTTATAGCTACCTTTAGCTAGTAAGTTATTATTTATAGTAGTAATATAGCAACTATTCTTATTAAATAGTAGATTATACCCTTTAGAAGTAATTAAATTTAGGCTTAGTAGATTAACTCCTAGTTCTGGAATAAATAAAACATTAGTTAATTTAACTAGTTTACTAGTACTAGTAAAAACTAAGTTTATATCCCCTATACCTGTTGCTTTAATAGATTTATTAGTATTTCCCCACTTTATAGAGATAGAAGTAGGTTTAATACTAGTAAATAACTCTTTAATATAGCAAGTGTGTATAGTAGCTCTAGAATCTAGTATAAAGTCTATAGTATTACTACTATAAGTATTAATATTACTAGTAGAAGTAACTAATACTTGTTCTTCTATACTAGTGTTATTAATTATTTTATTATAGTTATTATCCTTTTCTTTTCTTAGATTAGGATATTTCTTATAGCAAGTAGATTCTTTGTGTCCCTTATATAGGCAATAGCTACACTTTAAATCTTTATTTACTTTAGATTTAGCATTAATACTATTACTTTTACTAATATTTCTAGTATTAGTATTTAGAGACATCTCTATATCGTTAGAATAACTAAATTTCTTATTATTATAGTTATTATAACTAGTATTATAGTGTTTGTTACTATTATTAATATAACTACTTGGTTTTCTAAAAGATTTAATTCTTCTAGACTCGTCTAGTAGTTGGGATACTATATCCTCTATATTAATTTCACTATTAGTATTTGTTCTAATAGTTTGTGTTATAATAGTAACAACATATTTATAATCTTTATTTAGATTATTTAATAACAGAGCTATAATAAACTTCTTAGGAAGAATAATTTCTCTAGATTCTAGATTATTAACTATTCTTTTAAAAGCGTTTATATAGTCTTCTAGATTACCTTTATAGTAATCTAAAGTAGTATTAATTAATTCTTTAGATAGAATAAATTCACTACTAAAGCCCTTTGCTCTATATAGATTTTCTAAAGTAATCCAAAGAGTATAAGGATTATTTATAAATCTAGTTTGTAATAGAGGGCCATCTTCTAGCGCTAATTTAATAATAGCACTAGTTTTTAGAGCTTCTTCTTCTAGTTGCTCTATATTACTACTATTATATTTAGCTAGATTACTAGCTAGATATCTAGTAAAGCCTTTATCTACTATAATAGCCTGTATTCTAATAGACCAAATATCGTAGTTAGAACTACCTTTTAATTTAGGTATTTTAAAGGTATCTTGCATTTTTATAGTATTTAATTATTATTAATATAATATATAATAGTAGTTTAATAAACTAGCCTATAAATAAAGTAGATAAGTTACTTTATATAGATTATAGTTTAAATAAAGTTATTATAATAAAACCTTTAAGGTTTATAATAAATTTACTAGATTCTTATAATCTATTTTAGCTTTTTAGGCTTTTAACTATATAGAAAACTCTTAGAGTATTTCTACTTAAACTTATAGAACGCTTATTATAATAAGTCTTATATCTAAATATTATAGGTACCTTATATATAAGGTTGTATACCTATTATTTAATAAGTCTAAGTCTATTATAGACTTTTATAGACTTATTTTATTAAGTAATATAGCCTAGTAGAGGTTATATACTTTATTTATTACTTTTCTTCTTAGTTCTAGGCGTTATAGTCCTTATTAGTATAGAAACTATAAGTCTTGGCAAAAATTGCCTAACGCAAAACGCGTACTATTATATATATATATATTCTAGTACTTTAATTAAATAATTCTCTAAGTATAAAAGCTTAAGACTAGTCTTAGAGGCTTTTTAATACTATAGTAGCTTATAGAAGTTACTAGAGCTATTAAATAATTACTAAGAAGGCCTTTTTTTAACTAAGATATTAATACTTTAATAGTATATATCTTAGCTTATGTAGTTAATAGTTTACTAATAAGTTATATATAGTATGTAACTATAGTAGTTACTGTCTCTACTAGCCCTAGGGTTTTTAGAGAGACTCTGGCTATTATAGTAATAATAATATATATAGCTTCTATAGTAGACTAATTAGTATAATAGTATATTTTTGCGATAATATACTAAGTAATAGTAACTAATAGTAGTTTGCCAGACTACTATAAGCGTTACTATAGAGTATATTATAAGTATAAATACTATAAGTATTTATTTTATAATATATAGTCTCTATAGCTTATACTATAACTATAGTATAGCCGCTACCTAGTTTGTTCTTAGTTCTAGAGTCTATCCAGAGCCGTGTTATATTATTACTAATATAACTACCCTATTGCCTTTTTTAGAGGTTTATATAGTAGCTTTAAATAAGCTTATATAAACTTAAAATAGTCTTATATAGGGTGTCGATTGGATGGAAATTAATGCTCTAGTATCTTAGATTACTCCTTATTACTAAGGATCTAAGGAACAGGGACTAATAGTAGAATACTATTACTTACTAGACTATTAATATAGTACTAGTAAGATTTAATTCTAGTATAAAATACTAGAATATTCCTAGATAGGAAGAGCCGGGCTCATAACCTATAAAGAAAGTAGGTAGGGGGGTAATTAATATAAATAACTACTTTCTTCCTCTTCTTAGTAAGGGACCTAGATTACTAGGAAAAGATATTAATAATATAATTTAGCTTTATATTATAAAGCTATATAATAGTATAGTTGTGTATTATACTATTATAGACAAGTAGTGTAATATAGTCTTATAGCATAAGCAAATAATAGAATATATTACTAGAGTTGCTAGGTACTTTCTAAATACTAGAGATATACTACTATATATATCTATAGTATTCGGCTATTCGGCCTTAGTAAAGAGCGAGATTTATAATAATATACTATTTAACTCCTTTAACTCCTAAGGATTTATAATATAAGAATAGTAATCTTTAATACTATTTGTTACTCCTCTTTTTAGTTTCTTACCCCTCTTTAGTAGTTAGAGCTAAAAGTAACACTATTACTAAAAATTCCCTTGGCCCGAATACTAGGCCTAATTAGGTAATTTATACCTAATTATAACTACCTATACTAGGGGAATAATATCCTACTTTTAAATATACACTATACCTAATAGGGAAATAAATAAATAAGAATACACTTAACTTTACTAAAGTGTTTTTCTAAGTTACTTAGTAACTTTACACACCCCCTTAATCTTTTTAGTTATTTCTCTTATTTAATAGTTAGAATAGCTTATATTATAGTGTAGAGTATAGCAATATATAATATAGCTTATTTTAACTTTAGTCTCGGGCTCATAACCTATAAAGAAAGTAGGTAGGGGGGTAATTAATATAAATAACTACTTTCTTCCTCTTCTTAGTAAGGGACCTAGATTACTAGGAAAAGATATTAATAATATAATTTAGCTTTATATTATAAAGCTATATAATAGTATAGTTGTGTATTATACTATTATAGACAAGTAGTGTAATATAGTCTTATAGCATAAGCAAATAATAGAATATATTACTAGAGTTGCTAGGTTTCTTATAGTAGGTTAAAGAACCAAAAATTCTAATATTATTTATATTAGGTTTTTCTTTATATTTAAGATAGTAAGGGGTATTAAAATCTATAGAACTACTAGGAGTTCTATTATATAAATAGGTAGCTGTTAATATAGCTTCCCCCCACAAGTATCTAGGTAAATTACTAGTAATTAATAAAGCTCTTACTTTATTAAGTAATATTTTATTTATTATTTCTGCTGCACCGTTTTGCTCAGGTGTATAGGGGGCAGAATATCTAGTATTTATACCTTTACTAGTTAGATAACTATCTAATTCCTTAGATTTAAACTCGTTATCTAACTGTAGAGCTTTTACTCTATTATTATTAAAGACTTCTATAGAATTAGAGTTGTTAGTTGCTTCTAACTCTAATTCTACTATAGTAGACTTAATAATATCTATAGTACTTTTCCTAGTCTTTAGTAACTTTACTACTAAGTACTTAGTAAAGCTATCTCTAAAAGTAATATAGTATTTAAATCCTCTAAAGGTTTTAGGCCTTATAGGTCCTCCTATATCTATATATAATAGATCTAGATAGCCTTTTACTCTAGTACTAGGGGTTTTATTAATATTTTTAGTTAATTTAGATTGTATACAAGTTATACAATCTTTTAAACTAATAGAGGCTGTTTTAATATCCTCTATATTAATAAAATCTACTTTAGTAGAGTCTAGTAATTTCTTAATAGCACTAAGATTAATATGTCCTAATCTTCTATGTGCCAAGTCTATAGTATTATTATTAATAACTATAGTTTCTTTACTAGTACTAGTATTAGTATTATTACTAGTACTATTATTATTAAGATCTATAGAATCTTCTATAGTAATATCTTCTTCTTCTTCTATAGAATTAAGAATAGTTAGTTCTTTATTTCTATAGCTATTAGGTATAACTTTATTACTACTAGTTTTAAAATAACTAACTCCTTTCTTATAGCTACCTTTAGCTAGTAAGTTATTATTTATAGTAGTAATATAGCACCTATTCTTATTAAATAATAGATTATACCCTTTAGAAGTAATTAAATTTAAGCTTAGTAGATTAACTCCTAGTTCTGGAATATATAAAACATTAGTTAATTTAACTAGTTTACTAGTACTAGTAAAAACTAAGTTTATATCCCCTATACCTGTTGCTTTAATAGATTTATTAGTATTTCCCCACTTTATAGAGGTAGAAGTAGGTTTAATACTAGTAAATAATTCTTTAATAAAGCAAGTGTGTATAGTAGCTCCAGAATCTAGTATAAAGTCTATAGTATTACTACTATAAGTATTAATATTACTAGTAGAAGTAACTAATACTTGTTCTTCTATACTAGTATTATTAATTATTTTATTATAGTTATTATCCTTTTCTTTTCTTAGATTAGGATATTTCTTATAGCAAGTAGATTCTTTGTGTCCCTTATATAGGCAATAGCTACACTTTAAATCTTTATTTACTTTAGATTTAGCATTAATACTATTACTTTTACTAATATTTCTAGTATTAGTATTTAGAGACATCTCTATATCGTTAGAATAACTAAATTTCTTATTATTATAGTTATTATAACTAGTATTATAGTGTTTGTTACTATTATTAATATAACTACTTGGTTTTCTAAAAGATTTAATTCTTCTAGACTCGTCTAGTAGTTGGGATACTATATCCTCTATATTAATTTCACTATTAGTATTTGTTCTAATAGTTTGTGTTATAATAGTAACAACATATTTATAATCTTTATTTAGATTATTTAATAACAGAGCTATAATAAACTTCTTAGGAAGAATAATTTCTCTAGATTCTAGATTATTAACTATTCTTTTAAAAGCGTTTATATAGTCTTCTAGATTACCTTTATAGTAATCTAAAGTAGTATTAATTAATTCTTTAGATAGAATAAATTCACTACTAAAGCCCTTTGCTCTATATAGATTTTCTAAAGTAATCCAAAGAGTATAAGGATTATTTATAAATCTAGTTTGTAATAGAGGGCCATCTTCTAGCGCTAATTTAATAATAGCACTAGTTTTTAGAGCTTCTTCTTCTAGTTGCTCTATATTACTACTATTATATTTAGCTAGATTACTAGCTAGATATCTAGTAAAGCCTTTATCTACTATAATAGCCTGTATTCTAATAGACCAAATATCGTAGTTAGAACTACCTTTTAATTTAGGTATTTTAAAGGTATTTGCATTTTTATAGTATTTAATTATTATTAATATAATATATAATAGTAGTTTAATAAACTAGCCTATAAATAAAGTAGATAAGTTACTTTATATAGATTATAGTTTAAATAAAGTTATTATAATAAAACCTTTAAGGTTTATAATAAATTTACTAGATTCTTATAATCTATTTTAGCTTTTTAGGCTTTTAACTATATAGAAAACTCTTAGAGTATTTCTACTTAAACTTATAGAACGCTTATTATAATAAGTCTTATATCTAAATATTATAGGTACCTTATATATAAGGTTGTATACCTATTATTTAATAAGTCTAAGTCTATTATAGACTTTTATAGACTTATTTTATTAAGTAATATAGCCTAGTAGAGGTTATATACTTTATTTATTACTTTTCTTCTTAGTTCTAGGCGTTATAGTCCTTATTAGTATAGAAACTATAAGTCTTGGCAAAAATTGCCTAACGCAAAACGCGTACTATTATATATATATATATTCTAGTACTTTAATTAAATAATTCTCTAAGTATAAAAGCTTAAGACTAGTCTTAGAGGCTTTTTAATACTATAGTAGCTTATAGAAGTTACTAGAGCTATTAAATAATTACTAAGAAGGCCTTTTTTTAACTAAGATATTAATACTTTAATAGTATATATCTTAGCTTATGTAGTTAATAGTTTACTAATAAGTTATATATAGTATGTAACTATAGTAGTTACTGTCTCTACTAGCCCTAGGGTTTTTAGAGAGACTCTGGCTATTATAGTAATAATAATATATATAGCTTCTATAGTAGACTAATTAGTATAATAGTATATTTTTGCGATAATATACTAAGTAATAGTAACTAATAGTAGTTTGCCAGACTACTATAAGCGTTACTATAGAGTATATTATAAGTATAAATACTATAAGTATTTATTTTATAATATATAGTCTCTATAGCTTATACTATAACTATAGTATAGCCGCTACCTAGTTTGTTCTTAGTTCTAGAGTCTATCCAGAGCCGTGTTATATTATTACTAATATAACTACCCTATTGCCTTTTTTAGAGGTTTATATAGTAGCTTTAAATAAGCTTATATAAACTTAAAATAGTCTTATATAGGGTGTCGATTGGATGGAAATTAATGCTCTAGTATCTTAGATTACTCCTTATTACTAAGGATCTAAGGAACAGGGACTAATAGTAGAATACTATTACTTACTAGACTATTAATATAGTACTAGTAAGATTTAATTCTAGTATAAAATACTAGAATATTCCTAGATAGGAAGAGCCGGGCTCATAACCTATAAAGAAAGTAGGTAGGGGGGTAATTAATATAAATAACTACTTTCTTCCTCTTCTTAGTAAGGGACCTAGATTACTAGGAAAAGATATTAATAATATAATTTAGCTTTATATTATAAAGCTATATAATAGTATAGTTGTGTATTATACTATTATAGACAAGTAGTGTAATATAGTCTTATAGCATAAGCAAATAATAGAATATATTACTAGAGTTGCTAGGTACTTTCTAAATACTAGAGATATACTACTATATATATCTATAGTATTCGGCTATTCGGCCTTAGTAAAGAGCGAGATTTATAATAATATACTATTTAACTCCTTTAACTCCTAAGGATTTATAATATAAGAATAGTAATCTTTAATACTATTTGTTACTCCTCTTTTTAGTTTCTTACCCCTCTTTAGTAGTTAGAGCTAAAAGTAACACTATTACTAAAAATTCCCTTGGCCCGAATACTAGGCCTAATTAGGTAATTTATACCTAATTATAACTACCTATACTAGGGGAATAATATCCTACTTTTAAATATACACTATACCTAATAGGGAAATAAATAAATAAGAATACACTTAACTTTACTAAAGTGTTTTTCTAAGTTACTTAGTAACTTTACACACCCCCTTAATCTTTTTAGTTATTTCTCTTATTTAATAGTTAGAATAGCTTATATTATAGTGTAGAGTATAGCAATATATAATATAGCTTATTTTAACTTTAGTCTCGGGCTCATAACCTATAAAGAAAGTAGGTAGGGGGGTAATTAATATAAATAACTACTTTCTTCCTCTTCTTAGTAAGGGACCTAGATTACTAGGAAAAGATATTAATAATATAATTTAGCTTTATATTATAAAGCTATATAATAGTATAGTTGTGTATTATACTATTATAGACAAGTAGTGTAATATAGTCTTATAGCATAAGCAAATAATAGAATATATTACTAGAGTTGCTAGGTTTCTTATAGTAGGTTAAAGAACCAAAAATTCTAATATTATTTATATTAGGTTTTTCTTTATATTTAAGATAGTAAGGGGTATTAAAATCTATAGAACTACTAGGAGTTCTATTATATAAATAGGTAGCTGTTAATATAGCTTCCCCCCACAAGTATCTAGGTAAATTACTAGTAATTAATAAAGCTCTTACTTTATTAAGTAATATTTTGCTTATTATTTCTGCTGCACCGTTTTGCTCAGGTGTATAGGGGGCAGAATATCTAGTATTTATACCTTTACTAGTTAGATAACTATCTAATTCCTTAGATTTAAACTCGTTATCTAACTGTAGAGCTTTTACTCTATTATTATTAAAGACTTCTATAGAATTAGAGTTGTTAGTTGCTTCTAACTCTAATTCTACTATAGTAGACTTAATAATATCTATAGTACTTTTCCTAGTCTTTAGTAACTTTACTACTAAGTACTTAGTAAAGCTATCTCTAAAAGTAATATAGTATTTAAATCCTCTAAAGGTTTTAGGCCTTATAGGTCCTCCTATATCTATATATAATAGATCTAGATAGCCTTTTACTCTAGTACTAGGGGTTTTATTAATATTTTTAGTTAATTTAGATTGTATACAAGTTATACAATCTTTTAAACTAATAGAGGCTGTTTTAATATCCTCTATATTAATAAAATCTACTTTAGTAGAGTCTAGTAATTTCTTAATAGCACTAAGATTAATATGTCCTAATCTTCTATGTGCCAAGTCTATAGTATTATTATTAATAACTATAGTTTCTTTACTAGTACTAGTATTAGTATTATTACTAGTACTATTATTATTAAGATCTATAGAATCTTCTATAGTAATATCTTCTTCTTCTTCTATAGAATTAAGAATAGTTAGTTCTTTATTTCTATAGCTATTAGGTATAACTTTATTACTACTAGTTTTAAAATAACTAACTCCTTTCTTATAGCTACCTTTAGCTAGTAAGTTATTATTTATAGTAGTAATATAGCACCTATTCTTATTAAATAATAGATTATACCCTTTAGAAGTAATTAAATTTAAGCTTAGTAGATTAACTCCTAGTTCTGGAATATATAAAACATTAGTTAATTTAACTAGTTTACTAGTACTAGTAAAAACTAAGTTTATATCCCCTATACCTGTTGCTTTAATAGATTTATTAGTATTTCCCCACTTTATAGAGGTAGAAGTAGGTTTAATACTAGTAAATAATTCTTTAATAAAGCAAGTGTGTATAGTAGCTCCAGAATCTAGTATAAAGTCTATAGTATTACTACTATAAGTATTAATATTACTAGTAGAAGTAACTAATACTTGTTCTTCTATACTAGTATTATTAATTATTTTATTATAGTTATTATCCTTTTCTTTTCTTAGATTAGGATATTTCTTATAGCAAGTAGATTCTTTGTGTCCCTTATATAGGCAATAGCTACACTTTAAATCTTTATTTACTTTAGATTTAGCATTAATACTATTACTTTTACTAATATTTCTAGTATTAGTATTTAGAGACATCTCTATATCGTTAGAATAACTAAATTTCTTATTATTATAGTTATTATAACTAGTATTATAGTGTTTGTTACTATTATTAATATAACTACTTGGTTTTCTAAAAGATTTAATTCTTCTAGACTCGTCTAGTAGTTGGGATACTATATCCTCTATATTAATTTCACTATTAGTATTTGTTCTAATAGTTTGTGTTATAATAGTAACAACATATTTATAATCTTTATTTAGATTATTTAATAACAGAGCTATAATAAACTTCTTAGGAAGAATAATTTCTCTAGATTCTAGATTATTAACTATTCTTTTAAAAGCGTTTATATAGTCTTCTAGATTACCTTTATAGTAATCTAAAGTAGTATTAATTAATTCTTTAGATAGAATAAATTCACTACTAAAGCCCTTTGCTCTATATAGATTTTCTAAAGTAATCCAAAGAGTATAAGGATTATTTATAAATCTAGTTTGTAATAGAGGGCCATCTTCTAGCGCTAATTTAATAATAGCACTAGTTTTTAGAGCTTCTTCTTCTAGTTGCTCTATATTACTACTATTATATTTAGCTAGATTACTAGCTAGATATCTAGTAAAGCCTTTATCTACTATAATAGCCTGTATTCTAATAGACCAAATATCGTAGTTAGAACTACCTTTTAATTTAGGTATTTTAAAGGTATTTGCATTTTTATAGTATTTAATTATTATTAATATAATATATAATAGTAGTTTAATAAACTAGCCTATAAATAAAGTAGATAAGTTACTTTATATAGATTATAGTTTAAATAAAGTTATTATAATAAAACCTTTAAGGTTTATAATAAATTTACTAGATTCTTATAATCTATTTTAGCTTTTTAGGCTTTTAACTATATAGAAAACTCTTAGAGTATTTCTACTTAAACTTATAGAACGCTTATTATAATAAGTCTTATATCTAAATATTATAGGTACCTTATATATAAGGTTGTATACCTATTATTTAATAAGTCTAAGTCTATTATAGACTTTTATAGACTTATTTTATTAAGTAATATAGCCTAGTAGAGGTTATATACTTTATTTATTACTTTTCTTCTTAGTTCTAGGCGTTATAGTCCTTATTAGTATAGAAACTATAAGTCTTGGCAAAAATTGCCTAACGCAAAACGCGTACTATTATATATATATATATTCTAGTACTTTAATTAAATAATTCTCTAAGTATAAAAGCTTAAGACTAGTCTTAGAGGCTTTTTAATACTATAGTAGCTTATAGAAGTTACTAGAGCTATTAAATAATTACTAAGAAGGCCTTTTTTTAACTAAGATATTAATACTTTAATAGTATATATCTTAGCTTATGTAGTTAATAGTTTACTAATAAGTTATATATAGTATGTAACTATAGTAGTTACTGTCTCTACTAGCCCTAGGGTTTTTAGAGAGACTCTGGCTATTATAGTAATAATAATATATATAGCTTCTATAGTAGACTAATTAGTATAATAGTATATTTTTGCGATAATATACTAAGTAATAGTAACTAATAGTAGTTTGCCAGACTACTATAAGCGTTACTATAGAGTATATTATAAGTATAAATACTATAAGTATTTATTTTATAATATATAGTCTCTATAGCTTATACTATAACTATAGTATAGCCGCTACCTAGTTTGTTCTTAGTTCTAGAGTCTATCCAGAGCCGTGTTATATTATTACTAATATAACTACCCTATTGCCTTTTTTAGAGGTTTATATAGTAGCTTTAAATAAGCTTATATAAACTTAAAATAGTCTTATATAGGGTGTCGATTGGATGGAAATTAATGCTCTAGTATCTTAGATTACTCCTTATTACTAAGGATCTAAGGAACAGGGACTAATAGTAGAATACTATTACTTACTAGACTATTAATATAGTACTAGTAAGATTTAATTCTAGTATAAAATACTAGAATATTCCTAGATAGGAAGAGCCGGGCTCATAACCTATAAAGAAAGTAGGTAGGGGGGTAATTAATATAAATAACTACTTTCTTCCTCTTCTTAGTAAGGGACCTAGATTACTAGGAAAAGATATTAATAATATAATTTAGCTTTATATTATAAAGCTATATAATAGTATAGTTGTGTATTATACTATTATAGACAAGTAGTGTAATATAGTCTTATAGCATAAGCAAATAATAGAATATATTACTAGAGTTGCTAGGTACTTTCTAAATACTAGAGATATACTACTATATATATCTATAGTATTCGGCTATTCGGCCTTAGTAAAGAGCGAGATTTATAATAATATACTATTTAACTCCTTTAACTCCTAAGGATTTATAATATAAGAATAGTAATCTTTAATACTATTTGTTACTCCTCTTTTTAGTTTCTTACCCCTCTTTAGTAGTTAGAGCTAAAAGTAACACTATTACTAAAAATTCCCTTGGCCCGAATACTAGGCCTAATTAGGTAATTTATACCTAATTATAACTACCTATACTAGGGGAATAATATCCTACTTTTAAATATACACTATACCTAATAGGGAAATAAATAAATAAGAATACACTTAACTTTACTAAAGTGTTTTTCTAAGTTACTTAGTAACTTTACACACCCCCTTAATCTTTTTAGTTATTTCTCTTATTTAATAGTTAGAATAGCTTATATTATAGTGTAGAGTATAGCAATATATAATATAGCTTATTTTAACTTTAGTCTCGGGCTCATAACCTATAAAGAAAGTAGGTAGGGGGGTAATTAATATAAATAACTACTTTCTTCCTCTTCTTAGTAAGGGACCTAGATTACTAGGAAAAGATATTAATAATATAATTTAGCTTTATATTATAAAGCTATATAATAGTATAGTTGTGTATTATACTATTATAGACAAGTAGTGTAATATAGTCTTATAGCATAAGCAAATAATAGAATATATTACTAGAGTTGCTAGGTTTCTTATAGTAGGTTAAAGAACCAAAAATTCTAATATTATTTATATTAGGTTTTTCTTTATATTTAAGATAGTAAGGGGTATTAAAATCTATAGAACTACTAGGAGTTCTATTATATAAATAGGTAGCTGTTAATATAGCTTCCCCCCACAAGTATCTAGGTAAATTACTAGTAATTAATAAAGCTCTTACTTTATTAAGTAATATTTTGCTTATTATTTCTGCTGCACCGTTTTGCTCAGGTGTATAGGGGGCAGAATATCTAGTATTTATACCTTTACTAGTTAGATAACTATCTAATTCCTTAGATTTAAACTCGTTATCTAACTGTAGAGCTTTTACTCTATTATTATTAAAGACTTCTATAGAATTAGAGTTGTTAGTTGCTTCTAACTCTAATTCTACTATAGTAGACTTAATAATATCTATAGTACTTTTCCTAGTCTTTAGTAACTTTACTACTAAGTACTTAGTAAAGCTATCTCTAAAAGTAATATAGTATTTAAATCCTCTAAAGGTTTTAGGCCTTATAGGTCCTCCTATATCTATATATAATAGATCTAGATAGCCTTTTACTCTAGTACTAGGGGTTTTATTAATATTTTTAGTTAATTTAGATTGTATACAAGTTATACAATCTTTTAAACTAATAGAGGCTGTTTTAATATCCTCTATATTAATAAAATCTACTTTAGTAGAGTCTAGTAATTTCTTAATAGCACTAAGATTAATATGTCCTAATCTTCTATGTGCCAAGTCTATAGTATTATTATTAATAACTATAGTTTCTTTACTAGTACTAGTATTAGTATTATTACTAGTACTATTATTATTAAGATCTATAGAATCTTCTATAGTAATATCTTCTTCTTCTTCTATAGAATTAAGAATAGTTAGTTCTTTATTTCTATAGCTATTAGGTATAACTTTATTACTACTAGTTTTAAAATAACTAACTCCTTTCTTATAGCTACCTTTAGCTAGTAAGTTATTATTTATAGTAGTAATATAGCACCTATTCTTATTAAATAATAGATTATACCCTTTAGAAGTAATTAAATTTAAGCTTAGTAGATTAACTCCTAGTTCTGGAATATATAAAACATTAGTTAATTTAACTAGTTTACTAGTACTAGTAAAAACTAAGTTTATATCCCCTATACCTGTTGCTTTAATAGATTTATTAGTATTTCCCCACTTTATAGAGGTAGAAGTAGGTTTAATACTAGTAAATAATTCTTTAATAAAGCAAGTGTGTATAGTAGCTCCAGAATCTAGTATAAAGTCTATAGTATTACTACTATAAGTATTAATATTACTAGTAGAAGTAACTAATACTTGTTCTTCTATACTAGTATTATTAATTATTTTATTATAGTTATTATCCTTTTCTTTTCTTAGATTAGGATATTTCTTATAGCAAGTAGATTCTTTGTGTCCCTTATATAGGCAATAGCTACACTTTAAATCTTTATTTACTTTAGATTTAGCATTAATACTATTACTTTTACTAATATTTCTAGTATTAGTATTTAGAGACATCTCTATATCGTTAGAATAACTAAATTTCTTATTATTATAGTTATTATAACTAGTATTATAGTGTTTGTTACTATTATTAATATAACTACTTGGTTTTCTAAAAGATTTAATTCTTCTAGACTCGTCTAGTAGTTGGGATACTATATCCTCTATATTAATTTCACTATTAGTATTTGTTCTAATAGTTTGTGTTATAATAGTAACAACATATTTATAATCTTTATTTAGATTATTTAATAACAGAGCTATAATAAACTTCTTAGGAAGAATAATTTCTCTAGATTCTAGATTATTAACTATTCTTTTAAAAGCGTTTATATAGTCTTCTAGATTACCTTTATAGTAATCTAAAGTAGTATTAATTAATTCTTTAGATAGAATAAATTCACTACTAAAGCCCTTTGCTCTATATAGATTTTCTAAAGTAATCCAAAGAGTATAAGGATTATTTATAAATCTAGTTTGTAATAGAGGGCCATCTTCTAGCGCTAATTTAATAATAGCACTAGTTTTTAGAGCTTCTTCTTCTAGTTGCTCTATATTACTACTATTATATTTAGCTAGATTACTAGCTAGATATCTAGTAAAGCCTTTATCTACTATAATAGCCTGTATTCTAATAGACCAAATATCGTAGTTAGAACTACCTTTTAATTTAGGTATTTTAAAGGTATTTGCATTTTTATAGTATTTAATTATTATTAATATAATATATAATAGTAGTTTAATAAACTAGCCTATAAATAAAGTAGATAAGTTACTTTATATAGATTATAGTTTAAATAAAGTTATTATAATAAAACCTTTAAGGTTTATAATAAATTTACTAGATTCTTATAATCTATTTTAGCTTTTTAGGCTTTTAACTATATAGAAAACTCTTAGAGTATTTCTACTTAAACTTATAGAACGCTTATTATAATAAGTCTTATATCTAAATATTATAGGTACCTTATATATAAGGTTGTATACCTATTATTTAATAAGTCTAAGTCTATTATAGACTTTTATAGACTTATTTTATTAAGTAATATAGCCTAGTAGAGGTTATATACTTTATTTATTACTTTTCTTCTTAGTTCTAGGCGTTATAGTCCTTATTAGTATAGAAACTATAAGTCTTGGCAAAAATTGCCTAACGCAAAACGCGTACTATTATATATATATATATTCTAGTACTTTAATTAAATAATTCTCTAAGTATAAAAGCTTAAGACTAGTCTTAGAGGCTTTTTAATACTATAGTAGCTTATAGAAGTTACTAGAGCTATTAAATAATTACTAAGAAGGCCTTTTTTTAACTAAGATATTAATACTTTAATAGTATATATCTTAGCTTATGTAGTTAATAGTTTACTAATAAGTTATATATAGTATGTAACTATAGTAGTTACTGTCTCTACTAGCCCTAGGGTTTTTAGAGAGACTCTGGCTATTATAGTAATAATAATATATATAGCTTCTATAGTAGACTAATTAGTATAATAGTATATTTTTGCGATAATATACTAAGTAATAGTAACTAATAGTAGTTTGCCAGACTACTATAAGCGTTACTATAGAGTATATTATAAGTATAAATACTATAAGTATTTATTTTATAATATATAGTCTCTATAGCTTATACTATAACTATAGTATAGCCGCTACCTAGTTTGTTCTTAGTTCTAGAGTCTATCCAGAGCCGTGTTATATTATTACTAATATAACTACCCTATTGCCTTTTTTAGAGGTTTATATAGTAGCTTTAAATAAGCTTATATAAACTTAAAATAGTCTTATATAGGGTGTCGATTGGATGGAAATTAATGCTCTAGTATCTTAGATTACTCCTTATTACTAAGGATCTAAGGAACAGGGACTAATAGTAGAATACTATTACTTACTAGACTATTAATATAGTACTAGTAAGATTTAATTCTAGTATAAAATACTAGAATATTCCTAGATAGGAAGAGCCGGGCTCATAACCTATAAAGAAAGTAGGTAGGGGGGTAATTAATATAAATAACTACTTTCTTCCTCTTCTTAGTAAGGGACCTAGATTACTAGGAAAAGATATTAATAATATAATTTAGCTTTATATTATAAAGCTATATAATAGTATAGTTGTGTATTATACTATTATAGACAAGTAGTGTAATATAGTCTTATAGCATAAGCAAATAATAGAATATATTACTAGAGTTGCTAGGTACTTTCTAAATACTAGAGATATACTACTATATATATCTATAGTATTCGGCTATTCGGCCTTAGTAAAGAGCGAGATTTATAATAATATACTATTTAACTCCTTTAACTCCTAAGGATTTATAATATAAGAATAGTAATCTTTAATACTATTTGTTACTCCTCTTTTTAGTTTCTTACCCCTCTTTAGTAGTTAGAGCTAAAAGTAACACTATTACTAAAAATTCCCTTGGCCCGAATACTAGGCCTAATTAGGTAATTTATACCTAATTATAACTACCTATACTAGGGGAATAATATCCTACTTTTAAATATACACTATACCTAATAGGGAAATAAATAAATAAGAATACACTTAACTTTACTAAAGTGTTTTTCTAAGTTACTTAGTAACTTTACACACCCCCTTAATCTTTTTAGTTATTTCTCTTATTTAATAGTTAGAATAGCTTATATTATAGTGTAGAGTATAGCAATATATAATATAGCTTATTTTAACTTTAGTCTCGGGCTCATAACCTATAAAGAAAGTAGGTAGGGGGGTAATTAATATAAATAACTACTTTCTTCCTCTTCTTAGTAAGGGACCTAGATTACTAGGAAAAGATATTAATAATATAATTTAGCTTTATATTATAAAGCTATATAATAGTATAGTTGTGTATTATACTATTATAGACAAGTAGTGTAATATAGTCTTATAGCATAAGCAAATAATAGAATATATTACTAGAGTTGCTAGGTTTCTTATAGTAGGTTAAAGAACCAAAAATTCTAATATTATTTATATTAGGTTTTTCTTTATATTTAAGATAGTAAGGGGTATTAAAATCTATAGAACTACTAGGAGTTCTATTATATAAATAGGTAGCTGTTAATATAGCTTCCCCCCACAAGTATCTAGGTAAATTACTAGTAATTAATAAAGCTCTTACTTTATTAAGTAATATTTTATTTATTATTTCTGCTGCACCGTTTTGCTCAGGTGTATAGGGGGCAGAATATCTAGTATTTATACCTTTACTAGTTAGATAACTATCTAATTCCTTAGATTTAAACTCGTTATCTAACTGTAGAGCTTTTACTCTATTATTATTAAAGACTTCTATAGAATTAGAGTTGTTAGTTGCTTCTAACTCTAATTCTACTATAGTAGACTTAATAATATCTATAGTACTTTTCCTAGTCTTTAGTAACTTTACTACTAAGTACTTAGTAAAGCTATCTCTAAAAGTAATATAGTATTTAAATCCTCTAAAGGTTTTAGGCCTTATAGGTCCTCCTATATCTATATATAATAGATCTAGATAGCCTTTTACTCTAGTACTAGGGGTTTTATTAATATTTTTAGTTAATTTAGATTGTATACAAGTTATACAATCTTTTAAACTAATAGAGGCTGTTTTAATATCCTCTATATTAATAAAATCTACTTTAGTAGAGTCTAGTAATTTCTTAATAGCACTAAGATTAATATGTCCTAATCTTCTATGTGCCAAGTCTATAGTATTATTATTTATAACTATAGTTTCTTTACTAGTACTAGTATTAGTATTATTACTAGTACTATTATTATTAAGATCTATAGAATCTTCTATAGTAATATCTTCTTCTTCTTCTATAGAATTAAGAATAGTTAGTTCTTTATTTCTATAGCTATTAGGTATAACTTTATTACTACTAGTTTTAAAATAACTAACTCCTTTCTTATAGCTACCTTTAGCTAGTAAGTTATTATTTATAGTAGTAATATAGCACCTATTCTTATTAAATAATAGATTATACCCTTTAGAAGTAATTAAATTTAAGCTTAGTAGATTAACTCCTAGTTCTGGAATATATAAAACATTAGTTAATTTAACTAGTTTACTAGTACTAGTAAAAACTAAGTTTATATCCCCTATACCTGTTGCTTTAATAGATTTATTAGTATTTCCCCACTTTATAGAGGTAGAAGTAGGTTTAATACTAGTAAATAATTCTTTAATAAAGCAAGTGTGTATAGTAGCTCCAGAATCTAGTATAAAGTCTATAGTATTACTACTATAAGTATTAATATTACTAGTAGAAGTAACTAATACTTGTTCTTCTATACTAGTATTATTAATTATTTTATTATAGTTATTATCCTTTTCTTTTCTTAGATTAGGATATTTCTTATAGCAAGTAGATTCTTTGTGTCCCTTATATAGGCAATAGCTACACTTTAAATCTTTATTTACTTTAGATTTAGCATTAATACTATTACTTTTACTAATATTTCTAGTATTAGTATTTAGAGACATCTCTATATCGTTAGAATAACTAAATTTCTTATTATTATAGTTATTATAACTAGTATTATAGTGTTTGTTACTATTATTAATATAACTACTTGGTTTTCTAAAAGATTTAATTCTTCTAGACTCGTCTAGTAGTTGGGATACTATATCCTCTATATTAATTTCACTATTAGTATTTGTTCTAATAGTTTGTGTTATAATAGTAACAACATATTTATAATCTTTATTTAGATTATTTAATAACAGAGCTATAATAAACTTCTTAGGAAGAATAATTTCTCTAGATTCTAGATTATTAACTATTCTTTTAAAAGCGTTTATATAGTCTTCTAGATTACCTTTATAGTAATCTAAAGTAGTATTAATTAATTCTTTAGATAGAATAAATTCACTACTAAAGCCCTTTGCTCTATATAGATTTTCTAAAGTAATCCAAAGAGTATAAGGATTATTTATAAATCTAGTTTGTAATAGAGGGCCATCTTCTAGCGCTAATTTAATAATAGCACTAGTTTTTAGAGCTTCTTCTTCTAGTTGCTCTATATTACTACTATTATATTTAGCTAGATTACTAGCTAGATATCTAGTAAAGCCTTTATCTACTATAATAGCCTGTATTCTAATAGACCAAATATCGTAGTTAGAACTACCTTTTAATTTAGGTATTTTAAAGGTATTTGCATTTTTATAGTATTTAATTATTATTAATATAATATATAATAGTAGTTTAATAAACTAGCCTATAAATAAAGTAGATAAGTTACTTTATATAGATTATAGTTTAAATAAAGTTATTATAATAAAACCTTTAAGGTTTATAATAAATTTACTAGATTCTTATAATCTATTTTAGCTTTTTAGGCTTTTAACTATATAGAAAACTCTTAGAGTATTTCTACTTAAACTTATAGAACGCTTATTATAATAAGTCTTATATCTAAATATTATAGGTACCTTATATATAAGGTTGTATACCTATTATTTAATAAGTCTAAGTCTATTATAGACTTTTATAGACTTATTTTATTAAGTAATATAGCCTAGTAGAGGTTATATACTTTATTTATTACTTTTCTTCTTAGTTCTAGGCGTTATAGTCCTTATTAGTATAGAAACTATAAGTCTTGGCAAAAATTGCCTAACGCAAAACGCGTACTATTATATATATATATATTCTAGTACTTTAATTAAATAATTCTCTAAGTATAAAAGCTTAAGACTAGTCTTAGAGGCTTTTTAATACTATAGTAGCTTATAGAAGTTACTAGAGCTATTAAATAATTACTAAGAAGGCCTTTTTTTAACTAAGATATTAATACTTTAATAGTATATATCTTAGCTTATGTAGTTAATAGTTTACTAATAAGTTATATATAGTATGTAACTATAGTAGTTACTGTCTCTACTAGCCCTAGGGTTTTTAGAGAGACTCTGGCTATTATAGTAATAATAATATATATAGCTTCTATAGTAGACTAATTAGTATAATAGTATATTTTTGCGATAATATACTAAGTAATAGTAACTAATAGTAGTTTGCCAGACTACTATAAGCGTTACTATAGAGTATATTATAAGTATAAATACTATAAGTATTTATTTTATAATATATAGTCTCTATAGCTTATACTATAACTATAGTATAGCCGCTACCTAGTTTGTTCTTAGTTCTAGAGTCTATCCAGAGCCGTGTTATATTATTACTAATATAACTACCCTATTGCCTTTTTTAGAGGTTTATATAGTAGCTTTAAATAAGCTTATATAAACTTAAAATAGTCTTATATAGGGTGTCGATTGGATGGAAATTAATGCTCTAGTATCTTAGATTACTCCTTATTACTAAGGATCTAAGGAACAGGGACTAATAGTAGAATACTATTACTTACTAGACTATTAATATAGTACTAGTAAGATTTAATTCTAGTATAAAATACTAGAATATTCCTAGATAGGAAGAGCCGGGCTCATAACCTATAAAGAAAGTAGGTAGGGGGGTAATTAATATAAATAACTACTTTCTTCCTCTTCTTAGTAAGGGACCTAGATTACTAGGAAAAGATATTAATAATATAATTTAGCTTTATATTATAAAGCTATATAATAGTATAGTTGTGTATTATACTATTATAGACAAGTAGTGTAATATAGTCTTATAGCATAAGCAAATAATAGAATATATTACTAGAGTTGCTAGGTACTTTCTAAATACTAGAGATATACTACTATATATATCTATAGTATTCGGCTATTCGGCCTTAGTAAAGAGCGAGATTTATAATAATATACTATTTAACTCCTTTAACTCCTAAGGATTTATAATATAAGAATAGTAATCTTTAATACTATTTGTTACTCCTCTTTTTAGTTTCTTACCCCTCTTTAGTAGTTAGAGCTAAAAGTAACACTATTACTAAAAATTCCCTTGGCCCGAATACTAGGCCTAATTAGGTAATTTATACCTAATTATAACTACCTATACTAGGGGAATAATATCCTACTTTTAAATATACACTATACCTAATAGGGAAATAAATAAATAAGAATACACTTAACTTTACTAAAGTGTTTTTCTAAGTTACTTAGTAACTTTACACACCCCCTTAATCTTTTTAGTTATTTCTCTTATTTAATAGTTAGAATAGCTTATATTATAGTGTAGAGTATAGCAATATATAATATAGCTTATTTTAACTTTAGTCTCGGGCTCATAACCTATAAAGAAAGTAGGTAGGGGGGTAATTAATATAAATAACTACTTTCTTCCTCTTCTTAGTAAGGGACCTAGATTACTAGGAAAAGATATTAATAATATAATTTAGCTTTATATTATAAAGCTATATAATAGTATAGTTGTGTATTATACTATTATAGACAAGTAGTGTAATATAGTCTTATAGCATAAGCAAATAATAGAATATATTACTAGAGTTGCTAGGTTTCTTATAGTAGGTTAAAGAACCAAAAATTCTAATATTATTTATATTAGGTTTTTCTTTATATTTAAGATAGTAAGGGGTATTAAAATCTATAGAACTACTAGGAGTTCTATTATATAAATAGGTAGCTGTTAATATAGCTTCCCCCCACAAGTATCTAGGTAAATTACTAGTAATTAATAAAGCTCTTACTTTATTAAGTAATATTTTATTTATTATTTCTGCTGCACCGTTTTGCTCAGGTGTATAGGGGGCAGAATATCTAGTATTTATACCTTTACTAGTTAGATAACTATCTAATTCCTTAGATTTAAACTCGTTATCTAACTGTAGAGCTTTTACTCTATTATTATTAAAGACTTCTATAGAATTAGAGTTGTTAGTTGCTTCTAACTCTAATTCTACTATAGTAGACTTAATAATATCTATAGTACTTTTCCTAGTCTTTAGTAACTTTACTACTAAGTACTTAGTAAAGCTATCTCTAAAAGTAATATAGTATTTAAATCCTCTAAAGGTTTTAGGCCTTATAGGTCCTCCTATATCTATATATAATAGATCTAGATAGCCTTTTACTCTAGTACTAGGGGTTTTATTAATATTTTTAGTTAATTTAGATTGTATACAAGTTATACAATCTTTTAAACTAATAGAGGCTGTTTTAATATCCTCTATATTAATAAAATCTACTTTAGTAGAGTCTAGTAATTTCTTAATAGCACTAAGATTAATATGTCCTAATCTTCTATGTGCCAAGTCTATAGTATTATTATTATAACTATAGTTTCTTTACTAGTACTAGTATTAGTATTATTACTAGTACTATTATTATTAAGATCTATAGAATCTTCTATAGTAATATCTTCTTCTTCTTCTATAGAATTAAGAATAGTTAGTTCTTTATTTCTATAGCTATTAGGTATAACTTTATTACTACTAGTTTTAAAATAACTAACTCCTTTCTTATAGCTACCTTTAGCTAGTAAGTTATTATTTATAGTAGTAATATAGCACCTATTCTTATTAAATAATAGATTATACCCTTTAGAAGTAATTAAATTTAAGCTTAGTAGATTAACTCCTAGTTCTGGAATATATAAAACATTAGTTAATTTAACTAGTTTACTAGTACTAGTAAAAACTAAGTTTATATCCCCTATACCTGTTGCTTTAATAGATTTATTAGTATTTCCCCACTTTATAGAGGTAGAAGTAGGTTTAATACTAGTAAATAATTCTTTAATAAAGCAAGTGTGTATAGTAGCTCCAGAATCTAGTATAAAGTCTATAGTATTACTACTATAAGTATTAATATTACTAGTAGAAGTAACTAATACTTGTTCTTCTATACTAGTATTATTAATTATTTTATTATAGTTATTATCCTTTTCTTTTCTTAGATTAGGATATTTCTTATAGCAAGTAGATTCTTTGTGTCCCTTATATAGGCAATAGCTACACTTTAAATCTTTATTTACTTTAGATTTAGCATTAATACTATTACTTTTACTAATATTTCTAGTATTAGTATTTAGAGACATCTCTATATCGTTAGAATAACTAAATTTCTTATTATTATAGTTATTATAACTAGTATTATAGTGTTTGTTACTATTATTAATATAACTACTTGGTTTTCTAAAAGATTTAATTCTTCTAGACTCGTCTAGTAGTTGGGATACTATATCCTCTATATTAATTTCACTATTAGTATTTGTTCTAATAGTTTGTGTTATAATAGTAACAACATATTTATAATCTTTATTTAGATTATTTAATAACAGAGCTATAATAAACTTCTTAGGAAGAATAATTTCTCTAGATTCTAGATTATTAACTATTCTTTTAAAAGCGTTTATATAGTCTTCTAGATTACCTTTATAGTAATCTAAAGTAGTATTAATTAATTCTTTAGATAGAATAAATTCACTACTAAAGCCCTTTGCTCTATATAGATTTTCTAAAGTAATCCAAAGAGTATAAGGATTATTTATAAATCTAGTTTGTAATAGAGGGCCATCTTCTAGCGCTAATTTAATAATAGCACTAGTTTTTAGAGCTTCTTCTTCTAGTTGCTCTATATTACTACTATTATATTTAGCTAGATTACTAGCTAGATATCTAGTAAAGCCTTTATCTACTATAATAGCCTGTATTCTAATAGACCAAATATCGTAGTTAGAACTACCTTTTAATTTAGGTATTTTAAAGGTATTTGCATTTTTATAGTATTTAATTATTATTAATATAATATATAATAGTAGTTTAATAAACTAGCCTATAAATAAAGTAGATAAGTTACTTTATATAGATTATAGTTTAAATAAAGTTATTATAATAAAACCTTTAAGGTTTATAATAAATTTACTAGATTCTTATAATCTATTTTAGCTTTTTAGGCTTTTAACTATATAGAAAACTCTTAGAGTATTTCTACTTAAACTTATAGAACGCTTATTATAATAAGTCTTATATCTAAATATTATAGGTACCTTATATATAAGGTTGTATACCTATTATTTAATAAGTCTAAGTCTATTATAGACTTTTATAGACTTATTTTATTAAGTAATATAGCCTAGTAGAGGTTATATACTTTATTTATTACTTTTCTTCTTAGTTCTAGGCGTTATAGTCCTTATTAGTATAGAAACTATAAGTCTTGGCAAAAATTGCCTAACGCAAAACGCGTACTATTATATATATATATATTCTAGTACTTTAATTAAATAATTCTCTAAGTATAAAAGCTTAAGACTAGTCTTAGAGGCTTTTTAATACTATAGTAGCTTATAGAAGTTACTAGAGCTATTAAATAATTACTAAGAAGGCCTTTTTTTAACTAAGATATTAATACTTTAATAGTATATATCTTAGCTTATGTAGTTAATAGTTTACTAATAAGTTATATATAGTATGTAACTATAGTAGTTACTGTCTCTACTAGCCCTAGGGTTTTTAGAGAGACTCTGGCTATTATAGTAATAATAATATATATAGCTTCTATAGTAGACTAATTAGTATAATAGTATATTTTTGCGATAATATACTAAGTAATAGTAACTAATAGTAGTTTGCCAGACTACTATAAGCGTTACTATAGAGTATATTATAAGTATAAATACTATAAGTATTTATTTTATAATATATAGTCTCTATAGCTTATACTATAACTATAGTATAGCCGCTACCTAGTTTGTTCTTAGTTCTAGAGTCTATCCAGAGCCGTGTTATATTATTACTAATATAACTACCCTATTGCCTTTTTTAGAGGTTTATATAGTAGCTTTAAATAAGCTTATATAAACTTAAAATAGTCTTATATAGGGTGTCGATTGGATGGAAATTAATGCTCTAGTATCTTAGATTACTCCTTATTACTAAGGATCTAAGGAACAGGGACTAATAGTAGAATACTATTACTTACTAGACTATTAATATAGTACTAGTAAGATTTAATTCTAGTATAAAATACTAGAATATTCCTAGATAGGAAGAGCCGGGCTCATAACCTATAAAGAAAGTAGGTAGGGGGGTAATTAATATAAATAACTACTTTCTTCCTCTTCTTAGTAAGGGACCTAGATTACTAGGAAAAGATATTAATAATATAATTTAGCTTTATATTATAAAGCTATATAATAGTATAGTTGTGTATTATACTATTATAGACAAGTAGTGTAATATAGTCTTATAGCATAAGCAAATAATAGAATATATTACTAGAGTTGCTAGGTACTTTCTAAATACTAGAGATATACTACTATATATCTATAGTATTCGGCTATTCGGCCTTAGTAAAGAGCGAGATTTATAATAATATACTATTTAACTCCTTTAACTCCTAAGGATTTATAATATAAGAATAGTAATCTTTAATACTATTTGTTACTCCTCTTTTTAGTTTCTTACCCCTCTTTAGTAGTTAGAGCTAAAAGTAACACTATTACTAAAATTCCCTTGGCCCGAATACTAGGCCTAATTAGGTAATTTATACCTAATTATAACTACCTATACTAGGGGAATAATATCCTACTTTTAAATATACACTATACCTAATAGGGAAATAAATAAATAAGAATACACTTAACTTTACTAAAGTGTTTTTCTAAGTTACTTAGTAACTTTACACACCCCCTTAATCTTTTTAGTTATTTCTCTTATTTAATAGTTAGAATAGCTTATATTATAGTGTAGAGTATAGCAATATATAATATAGCTTATTTTAACTTTAGTCTCGGGCTCATAACCTATAAAGAAAGTAGGTAGGGGGGTAATTAATATAAATAACTACTTTCTTCCTCTTCTTAGTAAGGGACCTAGATTACTAGGAAAAGATATTAATAATATAATTTAGCTTTATATTATAAAGCTATATAATAGTATAGTTGTGTATTATACTATTATAGACAAGTAGTGTAATATAGTCTTATAGCATAAGCAAATAATAGAATATATTACTAGAGTTGCTAGGTTTCTTATAGTAGGTTAAAGAACCAAAAATTCTAATATTATTTATATTAGGTTTTTCTTTATATTTAAGATAGTAAGGGGTATTAAAATCTATAGAACTACTAGGAGTTCTATTATATAAATAGGTAGCTGTTAATATAGCTTCCCCCCACAAGTATCTAGGTAATTACTAGTAATTAATAAAGCTCTTACTTTATTAAGTAATATTTTATTTATTATTTCTGCTGCACCGTTTTGCTCAGGTGTATAGGGGGCAGAATATCTAGTATTTATACCTTTACTAGTTAGATAACTATCTAATTCCTTAGATTTAAACTCGTTATCTAACTGTAGAGCTTTTACTCTATTATTATTAAAGACTTCTATAGAATTAGAGTTGTTAGTTGCTTCTAACTCTAATTCTACTATAGTAGACTTAATAATATCTATAGTACTTTTCCTAGTCTTTAGTAACTTTACTACTAAGTACTTAGTAAAGCTATCTCTAAAAGTAATATAGTATTTAAATCCTCTAAAGGTTTTAGGCCTTATAGGTCCTCCTATATCTATATATAATAGATCTAGATAGCCTTTTACTCTAGTACTAGGGGTTTATTAATATTTTTAGTTAATTTAGATTGTATACAAGTTATACAATCTTTTAAACTAATAGAGGCTGTTTTAATATCCTCTATATTAATAAAATCTACTTTAGTAGAGTCTAGTAATTTCTTAATAGCACTAAGATTAATATGTCCTAATCTTCTATGTGCCAAGTCTATAGTATTATTATTATAACTATAGTTTCTTTACTAGTACTAGTATTAGTATTATTACTAGTACTATTATTATTAAGATCTATAGAATCTTCTATAGTAATATCTTCTTCTTCTTCTATAGAATTAAGAATAGTTAGTTCTTTATTTCTATAGCTATTAGGTATAACTTTATTACTACTAGTTTTAAAATACTAACTCCTTTCTTATAGCTACCTTTAGCTAGTAAGTTATTATTTATAGTAGTAATATAGCACCTATTCTTATTAAATAATAGATTATACCCTTTAGAAGTAATTAAATTTAAGCTTAGTAGATTAACTCCTAGTTCTGGAATATATAAAACATTAGTTAATTTAACTAGTTTACTAGTACTAGTAAAAACTAAGTTTATATCCCCTATACCTGTTGCTTTAATAGATTTATTAGTATTTCCCCACTTTATAGAGGTAGAAGTAGGTTTAATACTAGTAAATAATTCTTTAATAAAGCAAGTGTGTATAGTAGCTCCAGAATCTAGTATAAAGTCTATAGTATTACTACTATAAGTATTAATATTACTAGTAGAAGTAACTAATACTTGTTCTTCTATACTAGTATTATTAATTATTTTATTATAGTTATTATCCTTTTCTTTTCTTAGATTAGGATATTTCTTATAGCAAGTAGATTCTTTGTGTCCCTTATATAGGCAATAGCTACACTTTAAATCTTTATTTACTTTAGATTTAGCATTAATACTATTACTTTTACTAATATTTCTAGTATTAGTATTTAGAGACATCTCTATATCGTTAGAATAACTAAATTTCTTATTATTATAGTTATTATAACTAGTATTATAGTGTTTGTTACTATTATTAATATAACTACTTGGTTTTCTAAAAGATTTAATTCTTCTAGACTCGTCTAGTAGTTGGGATACTATATCCTCTATATTAATTTCACTATTAGTATTTGTTCTAATAGTTGTGTTATAATAGTAACAACATATTTATAATCTTTATTTAGATTATTTAATAACAGAGCTATAATAAACTTCTTAGGAAGAATAATTTCTCTAGATTCTAGATTATTAACTATTCTTTTAAAAGCGTTTATATAGGTCTTCTAGATTACCTTTATAGTAATCTAAAGTAGTATTAATTAATTCTTTAGATAGAATAAATTCACTACTAAAGCCCTTTGCTCTATATAGATTTTCTAAAGTAATCCAAAGAGTATAAGGATTATTTATAAATCTAGTTTGTAATAGAGGGCCATCTTCTAGCGCTAATTTAATAATAGCACTAGTTTTTAGAGCTTCTTCTTCTAGTTGCTCTATATTACTACTATTATATTTAGCTAGATTACTAGCTAGATATCTAGTAAAGCTTATCTACTATAATAGCCTGTATTCTAATAGACAAATATCGTAGTTAGAACTACCTTTTAATTTAGGTATTTTAAAGGTATTTGCATTTTATAGTATTTAATTATTATTAATATAATATATAATAGTAGTTTAATAAACTAGCCTATAAATAAAGTAGATAAGTTACTTTATATAGATTATGTTTAAATAAAGTATTATAATAAAACCTTTAAGGTTTATAATAAATTACTAGATTCTTATAATCTATTTTAGCTTTTTAGGCTTTAACTATATAGAAAACTCTTAGAGTATTTCTACTTAACCTATAGACGCTTATTATAATAAGTCTTATATCTAAATATTATAGGTACCTTATATATAAGTTGTATACCTATATTTAATAAGTCTAAGTCTATTATAGACTTTTATAGACTTATTCTATTAAGTAATATAGCCTAGATTAGAGGTTATATTACTTTATTTATTACTTTTCTTCTTAGTTCTCGGCGTTATAGTCCTTATTCGTATAGAACAACTATAGTCTTGTGCAACAATTGCCTAACGACAAAACGCCGTTACCCTATCTACTATATATATATTCCTAGTACTTTAATTAAAATTTAAATTCTCTAAGTATAAAGCTTAAGACTAGGTCTTAGAGGCTTTTTATACTATTAGTGCATTATAGAAGTTACTAGAGCTATTACATAATTACTAAGAAGGCCCTTTTTTTAACTAAGATAATTAATACTTTAATCGTATATATCTTAGCTATGTAGTTAATAGTTACTAATCAGTTATATATAGTATGTAACTATAGTAGTTACTGTCTCTACTAGCCCTAGGGTTTTTAGAGAGACTCTGTCTATTATAGTAATAATAATATATATAGCTTCTATAGTAGACTAATTAGTATAATAGTATATTTTTGCGATAATATTACTAAGTAATAGTAACTAATAGTAGTCTTGCCAGACTACTATAAGCGTTACTATAGAGTATATTATAAGTATAAATACTATAAGTATTTATTTTATAATATATAGTCTCTATAGCTTATACTATAACTATAAGTATAGCGCTCCCCTAGTTTGTTCTTAGTTTCTAGAGTCTATCAGAGCCGTGTTATATTATTACTACTATAACTACCCTATTGCCTTTTTAGAGGTTTATATAGTAGCTTTACATAAGCTTAATAAACTTAAAATAGTCTTATATAGGGTGTCGATTGGATGGAAATTAATGCTCTAGTATCTTAGATTACTCCTTATACTAAGGATCTAAGGACAGGGACTAATAGTAGAATACTATACTTACTAGACTATTAATATAGTACTAGTAAGATTTAATTCTAGTATAAAATACTAGAATATCCTAGATAGGAAGAGCGGGCTCATAACCTATAAGAAGTAGGTAGGGGGGTAATTAATATAAATAACTACTTTCTTCTTCTTAGTAAGGGAACTAGATTACTAGGAAAAGATATTAATATATAATTTAGCTTTATATTATAAAGCTATATAATAGTATAGTTGTGTATATACTATTTAGACAAGTAGTGTAATATAGTCTTATAGCATAAGCACACTAATAGAATATATTACTAGAGTTGCTAGGTACTTTCTAAATACTAGAGATATACTACTTATATATCTATAGTATTCGGCTATTCGGCCTTAGTAAAGAGCGAGATTTATAATAATATACTATTAACTCCTTTAACTCCTAAGGATTTATAATATAAGAATAGTAATCTTTATACTATTGTTACTCCTTCTTTTTAGTTTCTTACCCCTCTTGAGTTAGTTAGAGCTAAAAGTAACACTATTACTAAAAATTCCCTGGCCCGAATACTAGGCCTAATTAGGTAATTATACCTAATTATAACTACCTATACTAGGGGAATAATATCCTACTTTTAAATATACACTATACCTAATAGGGAAATAAATAATAAGAATACACTTAACTTTACTAAAGTGTTTTTTCTAAGTTACTTAGTAACTTTACACACCCCCTTAATCTTTTTAGTTATTTCTCTTATTTAATAGTTAGAATAGCTTATATTATAGTGTAGAGTATAGCAATATATATATAGCTTATTTAACTTTAGTCTCGGGCTCATAACCTATAAAGAAAGTAGGTAGGGGGGTAATTAATATAAATAACTACTTCTTCCTCTTCTTAGTAAGGGACCTAGATTACTAGGAAAAGATATATAAATATAATTTAGCTTTATATTATAAAGCTATATATAGTATAGTTGTGTATTATACTATTATAGACAAGTAGTGTAATATAGTCCTTATAGCATAAGCAAATAATAGAATATATTACTAGAGTTGCTAGGTTTTCTTATAGTAGGTTAAAGAACCAAAAATTCTAATATTATTTATATTAGGTTTTTCTTTATATTTAAGATAGTAAGGGGTTATTAATCTATAGAACTACTAGGAGTTCTATTATATAAATAGGTAGCTGTTAATATAGCTTCCCCCCACAAGTATCTAGGTAAATTACTAGTAATTAATAAAGCTCTTACTTTATTAGTAATATTTTATTTATTATTTCTGCTGCACCGTTTTGCTCAGGTGTATAGGGGGCAGAATATCTAGTATTTATACCTTATAGTAGCTAACTATCTAATTCCTTAGATTTAAACTCGTTATCTAACTGTAGAGCTTTTACTCTATTATTATTAAAGACTTCTATAGAATTAGAGTTGTTAGTGCTTCTAACTCTAATTCTACTATAGTAGACTTAAATAATATCTATAGTACTTTTCCTAGTCTTTAGTAACTTTACTACTAAGTACTTAGTAAAGCTATCTCTAAAAGAATATAGTATTTAAATCCTCTAAAGGTTTTAGGCCTTATAGGTCCTCCTATTCTAGATATAATAGATCTAGATAGCCTTTTACTCTCGTACTAGGGTTTATAATTATTTTTAGTTAATTTAGATTGTATACAAGTTATACAATCTTTTAACTCATAGAGGCTGTTTTTAATATCCTCTATATTAATAAAATCTACTTTAGTAGAGTCTAGTAATTTCTTAATAGCACTAAGATAATATGTCCTAATCTTCTATGTGCCAAGTCTATAGTATTATTATTTATAACTATAGTTTCTTACTAGTACTAGTATTAGTATTATTAATAGTACTATTATTATTTAAGATCTATGAATCTTCTATAGTAATATTTCTTCTTCTCATAGAATTAAGAATAGTTAGTTCTTTATTTCTAAGCTATTAGGTATAACTTTATTACTACTAGTTTTAAAATACTAACTCCTTTCTTATAGCTCCCTTAGCTAGTAAGTTATTATTTATAGTAGTAATATAGCACCTATTCTTATTAAATAATAGATTATTACCCTTTAGAAGTAATTAAATTAAGCTTAGTAGATTAACTCCTAGTTCTGGAATATATAAAACATAGTTAATTTAACTAGTTTATAGTACTAGTAAAAACTAAGTTATATCCCCCTCTACTGTGCTTTAATAGATTTATTAGTATTTCCCCACTTTATAGATGGTAGAAGTAGGTTAATACTAGTACTAATTCTTAATAAAGCAAGTGTGTATAGTAGCTCCAGAATCTAGTATAAAGTCTATAGTATACTACTAAAGTATTAATATTACTAGTAGAAGTAACTAATACTTGTTCTCTATTTACTAGTATTATTCATTATTTTATTATAGTTATTATCCTTTTCTTTTCTTAGTTAGGATATTTCTTATAGCAAGTAGATTCTTGTGGTCCCTATATAGCAATAGCTCACTTAAATCTTTATTACTTTAGATTTAGCATTAATACTATTACTTTTACTAATATTTCTAGTATTGTATTTAGAGGACATCTCTATATCGTTAGAATAACTAAATTTCTTATTATTATAGTTATTCTAACTAGTATTATAGGTTTGTTACTATTATTAATATAACTATTGGTTTTCTAAAAGATTAATTCTTCTAGACTCGTCTAGTAGTTGGGATACTATATCCTCTATATTATTTCACTATAGTATTTGTTCTAATAGTTTGTGTTATAATAGTAACAACATATTTATAATCTTTATTTAGATTATTTACTAACAGAGCTATAATAAACTTCTTAGGAAGAATAATTTCTCTAGATTCTAGATTATTAACTATTCTTTTAAAAGCGTTTATATAGTCTTCTAGATTACCTTTATAGTAATCTAAAGTAGTATTAATTAATTCTTTAGATAGAATAAATTCACTACTAAAGCCCTTTGCTCTATATAGATTTTCTAAAGTAATCCAAAGAGTATAAGGATTATTTATAAATCTAGTTTGTAATAGAGGGCCATCTTCTAGCGCTAATTTAATAATAGCACTAGTTTTTAGAGCTTCTTCTTCTAGTTGCTCTATATTACTACTATTATATTTAGCTAGATACTAGCTAGATATCTAGTAAAGCCTTTATCTACTATAATAGCCTGTATTCTAATAGACCAAATATCGTAGTTAGAACTACCTTTTAATTTAGGTATTTTAAAGGTATTTGCATTTTTATAGTATTTAATTATATTAATATAATATATAATAGTAGTTTAATAACTAGCCTATAAATAAAGTAGATAAGTTACTTTATATAGATTATAGTTTAAATAAAGTTATTATAATAAAACCTTTAAGGTTATAATAAATTTACTAGATTCTTATAATCTATTTTAGCTTTTTAGGCTTTTAACTATATAGAAAACTCTTAGAGTATTTCTACTTAAACTTATAGAACGCTTATTATAATAAGTCTTATATCTAAATATTATAGGTACCTTATATATAAGGTTGTATACCTATTATTTAATAAGTCTAAGTCTATTATAGACTTTTATAGACTTATTTTATTAAGTAATATAGCCTAGTAGAGGTTATATACTTTATTTATTACTTTTCTTCTTAGTTCTAGGCGTTATAGTCCTTATTAGTATAGAAACTATAAGTCTTGGCAAAATTGCCTAACGCAAAACGCGTACTATTATATATATATATATTCTAGTACTTTAATTAAATAATTCTCTAAGTATAAAAGCTTAAGACTAGTCTTAGAGGCTTTTTAATACTATAGTAGCTTATAGAAGTTACTAGAGCTATTAAATAATTACTAAGAAGGCCTTTTTTTAACTAAGATATTAATACTTTAATAGTATATATCTTAGCTTATGTAGTTAATAGTTTACTAATAGTTATATATAGTATGTAACTATAGTAGTTACTGTCTCTACTAGCCTAGGGTTTTTAGAGAGACTCTGGCTATTATAGTAATAATAATATATATAGCTTCTATAGTAGACTAATTAGTATAATAGTATATTTTTGCGATAATATACTAAGTAATAGTAACTAATAGTAGTTTGCCAGACTACTATAAGCGTTACTATAGAGTATATTATAAGTATAAATACTATAAGTATTTATTTTATAATATATAGTCTCTATAGCTTATACTATAACTATAGTATAGCCGCTACCTAGTTTGTTCTTAGTTCTAGAGTCTATCCAGAGCCGTGTTATATTATTACTAATATAACTACCCTATTGCCTTTTTTAGAGGTTTATATAGTAGCTTTAAATAAGCTTATATAAACTTAAATAGTCTTATATAGGGTGTCGATTGGATGGAAATTAATGCTCTAGTATCTTAGATTACTCCTTATTACTAAGGATCTAAGGAACAGGGACTAATAGTAGAATACTATACTTACTAGACTATTAATATAGTACTAGTAAGATTTAATTCTAGTATAAAATACTAGAATATTCCTAGATAGGAAGAGCCGGGCTCATAACCTATAAAGAAAGTAGGTAGGGGGGTAATTAATATAAATAACTACTTTCTTCCTCTTCTAGTAAGGGACCTAGATTACTAGGAAAAGATATTAATAATATAATTTAGCTTTATATTATAAAGCTATATAATAGTATAGTTGTGTATTATACTATTATAGACAAGTAGTGTAATATAGTCTTATAGCATAAGCAAATAATAGAATATATTACTAGAGTTGCTAGGTACTTTCTAAATACTAGAGATACTACTATATATATCTATAGTATTCGGCTATTCGGCCTTAGTAAAGAGCGAGATTTATAATAATATACTATTTAACTCCTTTAACTCCTAAGGATTTATAATATAAGAATAGTAATCTTTAATACTATTTGTTACTCCTCTTTTAGTTTCTTACCCCTCTTTAGTAGTTAGAGCTAAAGTAACACTATTACTAAAAATTCCCTTGGCCCGAATACTAGGCCTAATTAGGTAATTTATACCTAATTATAACTACCTATACTAGGGGAATAATATCCTACTTTTAAATATACACTATACCTAATAGGGAAATAAATAAATAAGAATACACTTAACTTTACTAAAGTGTTTTTCTAAGTTACTTAGTAACTTACACACCCCCTTAATCTTTTTAGTTATTTCTCTTATTTAATAGTTAGAATAGCTTATATTATAGTGTAGAGTATAGCAATATATAATATAGCTTATTTTAACTTTAGTCTCGGGCTCATAACCTATAAAGAAAGTAGGTAGGGGGGTAATTAATATAAATAACTACTTTCTTCCTCTTCTTAGTAAGGGACCTAGATTACTAGGAAAAGATATTAATAATATAATTTAGCTTTATATTATAAAGCTATATAATAGTATAGTTGTGTATTATACTATTATAGACAAGTAGTGTAATATAGTCTTATAGCATAAGCAAATAATAGAATATATTACTAGAGTTGCTAGGTTTCTTATAGTAGGTTAAAGAACCAAAAATTCTAATATTATTTATATTAGGTTTTTCTTTATATTTAAGATAGTAAGGGGTATTAAAATCTATAGAACTACTAGGAGTTCTATTATATAAATAGGTAGCTGTTAATATAGCTTCCCCCCACAAGTATCTAGGTAAATTACTAGTAATTAATAAAGCTCTTACTTTATTAAGTAATATTTTATTTATTATTTCTGCTGCACCGTTTTGCTCAGGTGTATAGGGGGCAGAATATCTAGTATTTATACCTTTACTAGTTAGATAACTATCTAATTCCTTAGATTTAAACTCGTTATCTAACTGTAGAGCTTTTACTCTATTATTATTAAAGACTTCTATAGAATTAGAGTTGTTAGTTGCTTCTAACTCTAATTCTACTATAGTAGACTTAATAATATCTATAGTACTTTTCCTAGTCTTTAGTAACTTTACTACTAAGTACTTAGTAAAGCTATCTCTAAAAGTAATATAGTATTTAAATCCTCTAAAGGTTTTAGGCCTTATAGGTCCTCCTATATCTATATATAATAGATCTAGATAGCCTTTTACTCTAGTACTAGGGGTTTTATTAATATTTTTAGTTAATTTAGATTGTATACAAGTTATACAATCTTTTAAACTAATAGAGGCTGTTTTAATATCCTCTATATTAATAAAATCTACTTTAGTAGAGTCTAGTAATTTCTTAATAGCACTAAGATTAATATGTCCTAATCTTCTATGTGCCAAGTCTATAGTATTATTATTAATAACTATAGTTTCTTTACTAGTACTAGTATTAGTATTATTACTAGTACTATTATTATTAAGATCTATAGAATCTTCTATAGTAATATCTTCTTCTTCTTCTATAGAATTAAGAATAGTTAGTTCTTTATTTCTATAGCTATTAGGTATAACTTTATTACTACTAGTTTTAAAATAACTAACTCCTTTCTTATAGCTACCTTTAGCTAGTAAGTTATTATTTATAGTAGTAATATAGCACCTATTCTTATTAAATAATAGATTATACCCTTTAGAAGTAATTAAATTTAAGCTTAGTAGATTAACTCCTAGTTCTGGAATATATAAAACATTAGTTAATTTAACTAGTTTACTAGTACTAGTAAAACTAAGTTTATATCCCCTATACCTGTTGCTTTAATAGATTTATTAGTATTTCCCCACTTTATAGAGGTAGAAGTAGGTTTAATACTAGTAATAATTCTTTAATAAAGCAAGTGTGTATAGTAGCTCCAGAATCTAGTATAAAGTCTATAGTATTACTACTATAAGTATTAATATTACTAGTAGAAGTAACTAATACTTGTTCTTCTATACTAGTATTATTAATTATTTATTATAGTTATTATCCTTTTCTTTTCTTAGATTAGGATATTTCTTATAGCAAGTAGATTCTTTGTGTCCCTTATATAGGCAATAGCTACACTTTAAATCTTTATTTACTTTAGATTTAGCATTAATACTATTACTTTTACTAATATTTCTAGTATTAGTATTTAGAGACATCTCTATATCGTTAGAATAACTAAATTTCTTATTATTATAGTTATTATAACTAGTATTATAGTGTTTGTTACTATTATTAATATAACTACTTGGTTTTCTAAAAGATTTAATTCTTCTAGACTCGTCTAGTAGTTGGGATACTATATCCTCTATATTAATTTCACTATTAGTATTTGTTCTAATAGTTTGTGTTATAATAGTAACAACATATTTATAATCTTTATTTAGATTATTTAATAACAGAGCTATAATAAACTTCTTAGGAAGAATAATTTCTCTAGATTCTAGATTATTAACTATTCTTTTAAAAGCGTTTATATAGTCTTCTAGATTACCTTTATAGTAATCTAAAGTAGTATTAATTAATTCTTTAGATAGAATAAATTCACTACTAAAGCCCTTTGCTCTATATAGATTTTCTAAAGTAATCCAAAGAGTATAAGGATTATTTATAAATCTAGTTTGTAATAGAGGGCCATCTTCTAGCGCTAATTTAATAATAGCACTAGTTTTTAGAGCTTCTTCTTCTAGTTGCTCTATATTACTACTATTATATTTAGCTAGATTACTAGCTAGATATCTAGTAAAGCCTTTATCTACTATAATAGCCTGTATTCTAATAGACCAAATATCGTAGTTAGAACTACCTTTTAATTTAGGTATTTTAAAGGTATTTGCATTTTTATAGTATTTAATTATTATTAATATAATATATAATAGTAGTTTAATAAACTAGCCTATAAATAAAGTAGATAAGTTACTTTATATAGATTATAGTTTAAATAAAGTTATTATAATAAAACCTTTAAGGTTTATAATAAATTTACTAGATTCTTATAATCTATTTTAGCTTTTTAGGCTTTTAACTATATAGAAAACTCTTAGAGTATTTCTACTTAAACTTATAGAACGCTTATTATAATAAGTCTTATATCTAAATATTATAGGTACCTTATATATAAGGTTGTATACCTATTATTTAATAAGTCTAAGTCTATTATAGACTTTTATAGACTTATTTTATTAAGTAATATAGCCTAGTAGAGGTTATATACTTTATTTATTACTTTTCTTCTTAGTTCTAGGCGTTATAGTCCTTATTAGTATAGAAACTATAAGTCTTGGCAAAAATTGCCTAACGCAAAACGCGTACTATTATATATATATATATTCTAGTACTTTAATTAAATAATTCTCTAAGTATAAAGCTTAAGACTAGTCTTAGAGGCTTTTTAATACTATAGTAGCTTATAGAAGTTACTAGAGCTATTAAATAATTACTAAGAAGGCCTTTTTTTAACTAAGATATTAATACTTTAATAGTATATATCTTAGCTTATGTAGTTAATAGTTTACTAATAAGTTATATATAGTATGTAACTATAGTAGTTACTGTCTCTACTAGCCCTAGGGTTTTTAGAGAGACTCTGGCTATTATAGTAATAATAATATATATAGCTTCTATAGTAGACTAATTAGTATAATAGTATATTTTTGCGATAATATACTAAGTAATAGTAACTAATAGTAGTTTGCCAGACTACTATAAGCGTTACTATAGAGTATATTATAAGTATAAATACTATAAGTATTTATTTTATAATATATAGTCTCTATAGCTTATACTATAACTATAGTATAGCCGCTACCTAGTTTGTTCTTAGTTCTAGAGTCTATCCAGAGCCGTGTTATATTATTACTAATATAACTACCCTATTGCCTTTTTTAGAGGTTTATATAGTAGCTTTAAATAAGCTTATATAAACTTAAAATAGTCTTATATAGGGTGTCGATTGGATGGAAATTAATGCTCTAGTATCTTAGATTACTCCTTATTACTAAGGATCTAAGGAACAGGGACTAATAGTAGAATACTATTACTTACTAGACTATTAATATAGTACTAGTAAGATTTAATTCTAGTATAAAATACTAGAATATTCCTAGATAGGAAGAGCCGGGCTCATAACCTATAAAGAAAGTAGGTAGGGGGGTAATTAATATAAATAACTACTTTCTTCCTCTTCTTAGTAAGGGACCTAGATTACTAGGAAAAGATATTAATAATATAATTTAGCTTTATATTATAAAGCTATATAATAGTATAGTTGTGTATTATACTATTATAGACAAGTAGTGTAATATAGTCTTATAGCATAAGCAAATAATAGAATATATTACTAGAGTTGCTAGGTACTTTCTAAATACTAGAGATATACTACTATATATATCTATAGTATTCGGCTATTCGGCCTTAGTAAAGAGCGAGATTTATAATAATATACTATTTAACTCCTTTAACTCCTAAGGATTTATAATATAAGAATAGTAATCTTTAATACTATTTGTTACTCCTCTTTTTAGTTTCTTACCCCTCTTTAGTAGTTAGAGCTAAAAGTAACACTATTACTAAAAATTCCCTTGGCCCGAATACTAGGCCTAATTAGGTAATTTATACCTAATTATAACTACCTATACTAGGGGAATAATATCCTACTTTTAAATATACACTATACCTAATAGGGAAATAAATAAATAAGAATACACTTAACTTTACTAAAGTGTTTTTCTAAGTTACTTAGTAACTTTACACACCCCCTTAATCTTTTTAGTTATTTCTCTTATTTAATAGTTAGAATAGCTTATATTATAGTGTAGAGTATAGCAATATATAATATAGCTTATTTTAACTTTAGTCTCGGGCTCATAACCTATAAAGAAAGTAGGTAGGGGGGTAATTAATATAAATAACTACTTTCTTCCTCTTCTTAGTAAGGGACCTAGATTACTAGGAAAAGATATTAATAATATAATTTAGCTTTATATTATAAAGCTATATAATAGTATAGTTGTGTATTATACTATTATAGACAAGTAGTGTAATATAGTCTTATAGCATAAGCAAATAATAGAATATATTACTAGAGTTGCTAGGTTTCTTATAGTAGGTTAAAGAACCAAAAATTCTAATATTATTTATATTAGGTTTTTCTTTATATTTAAGATAGTAAGGGGTATTAAAATCTATAGAACTACTAGGAGTTCTATTATATAAATAGGTAGCTGTTAATATAGCTTCCCCCCACAAGTATCTAGGTAAATTACTAGTAATTAATAAAGCTCTTACTTTATTAAGTAATATTTTATTTATTATTTCTGCTGCACCGTTTTGCTCAGGTGTATAGGGGGCAGAATATCTAGTATTTATACCTTTACTAGTTAGATAACTATCTAATTCCTTAGATTTAAACTCGTTATCTAACTGTAGAGCTTTTACTCTATTATTATTAAAGACTTCTATAGAATTAGAGTTGTTAGTTGCTTCTAACTCTAATTCTACTATAGTAGACTTAATAATATCTATAGTACTTTTCCTAGTCTTTAGTAACTTTACTACTAAGTACTTAGTAAAGCTATCTCTAAAAGTAATATAGTATTTAAATCCTCTAAAGGTTTTAGGCCTTATAGGTCCTCCTATATCTATATATAATAGATCTAGATAGCCTTTTACTCTAGTACTAGGGGTTTTATTAATATTTTTAGTTAATTTAGATTGTATACAAGTTATACAATCTTTTAAACTAATAGAGGCTGTTTTAATATCCTCTATATTAATAAAATCTACTTTAGTAGAGTCTAGTAATTTCTTAATAGCACTAAGATTAATATGTCCTAATCTTCTATGTGCCAAGTCTATAGTATTATTATTTATAACTATAGTTTCTTTACTAGTACTAGTATTAGTATTATTACTAGTACTATTATTATTAAGATCTATAGAATCTTCTATAGTAATATCTTCTTCTTCTTCTATAGAATTAAGAATAGTTAGTTCTTTATTTCTATAGCTATTAGGTATAACTTTATTACTACTAGTTTTAAAATAACTAACTCCTTTCTTATAGCTACCTTTAGCTAGTAAGTTATTATTTATAGTAGTAATATAGCACCTATTCTTATTAAATAATAGATTATACCCTTTAGAAGTAATTAAATTTAAGCTTAGTAGATTAACTCCTAGTTCTGGAATATATAAAACATTAGTTAATTTAACTAGTTTACTAGTACTAGTAAAAACTAAGTTTATATCCCCTATACCTGTTGCTTTAATAGATTTATTAGTATTTCCCCACTTTATAGAGGTAGAAGTAGGTTTAATACTAGTAAATAATTCTTTAATAAAGCAAGTGTGTATAGTAGCTCCAGAATCTAGTATAAAGTCTATAGTATTACTACTATAAGTATTAATATTACTAGTAGAAGTAACTAATACTTGTTCTTCTATACTAGTATTATTAATTATTTATTATAGTTATTATCCTTTTCTTTTCTTAGATTAGGATATTTCTTATAGCAAGTAGATTCTTTGTGTCCCTTATATAGGCAATAGCTACACTTTAAATCTTTATTTACTTTAGATTTAGCATTAATACTATTACTTTTACTAATATTTCTAGTATTAGTATTTAGAGACATCTCTATATCGTTAGAATAACTAAATTTCTTATTATTATAGTTATTATAACTAGTATTATAGTGTTTGTTACTATTATTAATATAACTACTTGGTTTTCTAAAAGATTTAATTCTTCTAGACTCGTCTAGTAGTTGGGATACTATATCCTCTATATTAATTTCACTATTAGTATTTGTTCTAATAGTTTGTGTTATAATAGTAACAACATATTTATAATCTTTATTTAGATTATTTAATAACAGAGCTATAATAAACTTCTTAGGAAGAATAATTTCTCTAGATTCTAGATTATTAACTATTCTTTTAAAAGCGTTTATATAGTCTTCTAGATTACCTTTATAGTAATCTAAAGTAGTATTAATTAATTCTTTAGATAGAATAAATTCACTACTAAAGCCCTTTGCTCTATATAGATTTTCTAAAGTAATCCAAAGAGTATAAGGATTATTTATAAATCTAGTTTGTAATAGAGGGCCATCTTCTAGCGCTAATTTAATAATAGCACTAGTTTTTAGAGCTTCTTCTTCTAGTTGCTCTATATTACTACTATTATATTTAGCTAGATTACTAGCTAGATATCTAGTAAAGCCTTTATCTACTATAATAGCCTGTATTCTAATAGACCAAATATCGTAGTTAGAACTACCTTTTAATTTAGGTATTTTAAAGGTATTTGCATTTTTATAGTATTTAATTATTATTAATATAATATATAATAGTAGTTTAATAAACTAGCCTATAAATAAAGTAGATAAGTTACTTTATATAGATTATAGTTTAAATAAAGTTATTATAATAAAACCTTTAAGGTTTATAATAAATTTACTAGATTCTTATAATCTATTTTAGCTTTTTAGGCTTTTAACTATATAGAAAACTCTTAGAGTATTTCTACTTAAACTTATAGAACGCTTATTATAATAAGTCTTATATCTAAATATTATAGGTACCTTATATATAAGGTTGTATACCTATTATTTAATAAGTCTAAGTCTATTATAGACTTTTATAGACTTATTTTATTAAGTAATATAGCCTAGTAGAGGTTATATACTTTATTTATTACTTTTCTTCTTAGTTCTAGGCGTTATAGTCCTTATTAGTATAGAAACTATAAGTCTTGGCAAAAATTGCCTAACGCAAAACGCGTACTATTATATATATATATATTCTAGTACTTTAATTAAATAATTCTCTAAGTATAAAAGCTTAAGACTAGTCTTAGAGGCTTTTTAATACTATAGTAGCTTATAGAAGTTACTAGAGCTATTAAATAATTACTAAGAAGGCCTTTTTTTAACTAAGATATTAATACTTTAATAGTATATATCTTAGCTTATGTAGTTAATAGTTTACTAATAAGTTATATATAGTATGTAACTATAGTAGTTACTGTCTCTACTAGCCCTAGGGTTTTTAGAGAGACTCTGGCTATTATAGTAATAATAATATATATAGCTTCTATAGTAGACTAATTAGTATAATAGTATATTTTTGCGATAATATACTAAGTAATAGTAACTAATAGTAGTTTGCCAGACTACTATAAGCGTTACTATAGAGTATATTATAAGTATAAATACTATAAGTATTTATTTTATAATATATAGTCTCTATAGCTTATACTATAACTATAGTATAGCCGCTACCTAGTTTGTTCTTAGTTCTAGAGTCTATCCAGAGCCGTGTTATATTATTACTAATATAACTACCCTATTGCCTTTTTTAGAGGTTTATATAGTAGCTTTAAATAAGCTTATATAAACTTAAAATAGTCTTATATAGGGTGTCGATTGGATGGAAATTAATGCTCTAGTATCTTAGATTACTCCTTATTACTAAGGATCTAAGGAACAGGGACTAATAGTAGAATACTATTACTTACTAGACTATTAATATAGTACTAGTAAGATTTAATTCTAGTATAAAATACTAGAATATTCCTAGATAGGAAGAGCCGGGCTCATAACCTATAAAGAAAGTAGGTAGGGGGGTAATTAATATAAATAACTACTTTCTTCCTCTTCTTAGTAAGGGACCTAGATTACTAGGAAAAGATATTAATAATATAATTTAGCTTTATATTATAAAGCTATATAATAGTATAGTTGTGTATTATACTATTATAGACAAGTAGTGTAATATAGTCTTATAGCATAAGCAAATAATAGAATATATTACTAGAGTTGCTAGGTACTTTCTAAATACTAGAGATATACTACTATATATATCTATAGTATTCGGCTATTCGGCCTTAGTAAAGAGCGAGATTTATAATAATATACTATTTAACTCCTTTAACTCCTAAGGATTTATAATATAAGAATAGTAATCTTTAATACTATTTGTTACTCCTCTTTTTAGTTTCTTACCCCTCTTTAGTAGTTAGAGCTAAAAGTAACACTATTACTAAAAATTCCCTTGGCCCGAATACTAGGCCTAATTAGGTAATTTATACCTAATTATAACTACCTATACTAGGGGAATAATATCCTACTTTTAAATATACACTATACCTAATAGGGAAATAAATAAATAAGAATACACTTAACTTTACTAAAGTGTTTTTCTAAGTTACTTAGTAACTTTACACACCCCCTTAATCTTTTTAGTTATTTCTCTTATTTAATAGTTAGAATAGCTTATATTATAGTGTAGAGTATAGCAATATATAATATAGCTTATTTTAACTTTAGTCTCGGGCTCATAACCTATAAAGAAAGTAGGTAGGGGGGTAATTAATATAAATAACTACTTTCTTCCTCTTCTTAGTAAGGGACCTAGATTACTAGGAAAAGATATTAATAATATAATTTAGCTTTATATTATAAAGCTATATAATAGTATAGTTGTGTATTATACTATTATAGACAAGTAGTGTAATATAGTCTTATAGCATAAGCAAATAATAGAATATATTACTAGAGTTGCTAGGTTTCTTATAGTAGGTTAAAGAACCAAAAATTCTAATATTATTTATATTAGGTTTTTCTTTATATTTAAGATAGTAAGGGGTATTAAAATCTATAGAACTACTAGGAGTTCTATTATATAAATAGGTAGCTGTTAATATAGCTTCCCCCCACAAGTATCTAGGTAAATTACTAGTAATTAATAAAGCTCTTACTTTATTAAGTAATATTTTATTTATTATTTCTGCTGCACCGTTTTGCTCAGGTGTATAGGGGGCAGAATATCTAGTATTTATACCTTTACTAGTTAGATAACTATCTAATTCCTTAGATTTAAACTCGTTATCTAACTGTAGAGCTTTTACTCTATTATTATTAAAGACTTCTATAGAATTAGAGTTGTTAGTTGCTTCTAACTCTAATTCTACTATAGTAGACTTAATAATATCTATAGTACTTTTCCTAGTCTTTAGTAACTTTACTACTAAGTACTTAGTAAAGCTATCTCTAAAAGTAATATAGTATTTAAATCCTCTAAAGGTTTTAGGCCTTATAGGTCCTCCTATATCTATATATAATAGATCTAGATAGCCTTTTACTCTAGTACTAGGGGTTTTATTAATATTTTTAGTTAATTTAGATTGTATACAAGTTATACAATCTTTTAAACTAATAGAGGCTGTTTTAATATCCTCTATATTAATAAAATCTACTTTAGTAGAGTCTAGTAATTTCTTAATAGCACTAAGATTAATATGTCCTAATCTTCTATGTGCCAAGTCTATAGTATTATTATTTATAACTATAGTTTCTTTACTAGTACTAGTATTAGTATTATTACTAGTACTATTATTATTAAGATCTATAGAATCTTCTATAGTAATATCTTCTTCTTCTTCTATAGAATTAAGAATAGTTAGTTCTTTATTTCTATAGCTATTAGGTATAACTTTATTACTACTAGTTTTAAAATAACTAACTCCTTTCTTATAGCTACCTTTAGCTAGTAAGTTATTATTTATAGTAGTAATATAGCACCTATTCTTATTAAATAATAGATTATACCCTTTAGAAGTAATTAAATTTAAGCTTAGTAGATTAACTCCTAGTTCTGGAATATATAAAACATTAGTTAATTTAACTAGTTTACTAGTACTAGTAAAAACTAAGTTTATATCCCCTATACCTGTTGCTTTAATAGATTTATTAGTATTTCCCCACTTTATAGAGGTAGAAGTAGGTTTAATACTAGTAAATAATTCTTTAATAAAGCAAGTGTGTATAGTAGCTCCAGAATCTAGTATAAAGTCTATAGTATTACTACTATAAGTATTAATATTACTAGTAGAAGTAACTAATACTTGTTCTTCTATACTAGTATTATTAATTATTTTATTATAGTTATTATCCTTTTCTTTTCTTAGATTAGGATATTTCTTATAGCAAGTAGATTCTTTGTGTCCCTTATATAGGCAATAGCTACACTTTAAATCTTTATTTACTTTAGATTTAGCATTAATACTATTACTTTTACTAATATTTCTAGTATTAGTATTTAGAGACATCTCTATATCGTTAGAATAACTAAATTTCTTATTATTATAGTTATTATAACTAGTATTATAGTGTTTGTTACTATTATTAATATAACTACTTGGTTTTCTAAAAGATTTAATTCTTCTAGACTCGTCTAGTAGTTGGGATACTATATCCTCTATATTAATTTCACTATTAGTATTTGTTCTAATAGTTTGTGTTATAATAGTAACAACATATTTATAATCTTTATTTAGATTATTTAATAACAGAGCTATAATAAACTTCTTAGGAAGAATAATTTCTCTAGATTCTAGATTATTAACTATTCTTTTAAAAGCGTTTATATAGTCTTCTAGATTACCTTTATAGTAATCTAAAGTAGTATTAATTAATTCTTTAGATAGAATAAATTCACTACTAAAGCCCTTTGCTCTATATAGATTTTCTAAAGTAATCCAAAGAGTATAAGGATTATTTATAAATCTAGTTTGTAATAGAGGGCCATCTTCTAGCGCTAATTTAATAATAGCACTAGTTTTTAGAGCTTCTTCTTCTAGTTGCTCTATATTACTACTATTATATTTAGCTAGATTACTAGCTAGATATCTAGTAAAGCCTTTATCTACTATAATAGCCTGTATTCTAATAGACCAAATATCGTAGTTAGAACTACCTTTTAATTTAGGTATTTTAAAGGTATTTGCATTTTTATAGTATTTAATTATTATTAATATAATATATAATAGTAGTTTAATAAACTAGCCTATAAATAAAGTAGATAAGTTACTTTATATAGATTATAGTTTAAATAAAGTTATTATAATAAAACCTTTAAGGTTTATAATAAATTTACTAGATTCTTATAATCTATTTTAGCTTTTTAGGCTTTTAACTATATAGAAAACTCTTAGAGTATTTCTACTTAAACTTATAGAACGCTTATTATAATAAGTCTTATATCTAAATATTATAGGTACCTTATATATAAGGTTGTATACCTATTATTTAATAAGTCTAAGTCTATTATAGACTTTTATAGACTTATTTTATTAAGTAATATAGCCTAGTAGAGGTTATATACTTTATTTATTACTTTTCTTCTTAGTTCTAGGCGTTATAGTCCTTATTAGTATAGAAACTATAAGTCTTGGCAAAAATTGCCTAACGCAAAACGCGTACTATTATATATATATATATTCTAGTACTTTAATTAAATAATTCTCTAAGTATAAAAGCTTAAGACTAGTCTTAGAGGCTTTTTAATACTATAGTAGCTTATAGAAGTTACTAGAGCTATTAAATAATTACTAAGAAGGCCTTTTTTTAACTAAGATATTAATACTTTAATAGTATATCTTAGCTTATGTAGTTAATAGTTTACTAATAAGTTATATATAGTATGTAACTATAGTAGTTACTGTCTCTACTAGCCCTAGGGTTTTTAGAGAGACTCTGGCTATTATAGTAATAATAATATATATAGCTTCTATAGTAGACTAATTAGTATAATAGTATATTTTTGCGATAATATACTAAGTAATAGTAACTAATAGTAGTTTGCCAGACTACTATAAGCGTTACTATAGAGTATATTATAAGTATAAATACTATAAGTATTTATTTTATAATATATAGTCTCTATAGCTTATACTATAACTATAGTATAGCCGCTACCTAGTTTGTTCTTAGTTCTAGAGTCTATCCAGAGCCGTGTTATATTATTACTAATATAACTACCCTATTGCCTTTTTTAGAGGTTTATATAGTAGCTTTAAATAAGCTTATATAAACTTAAAATAGTCTTATATAGGGTGTCGATTGGATGGAAATTAATGCTCTAGTATCTTAGATTACTCCTTATTACTAAGGATCTAAGGAACAGGGACTAATAGTAGAATACTATTACTTACTAGACTATTAATATAGTACTAGTAAGATTTAATTCTAGTATAAAATACTAGAATATTCCTAGATAGGAAGAGCCGGGCTCATAACCTATAAAGAAAGTAGGTAGGGGGGTAATTAATATAAATAACTACTTTCTTCCTCTTCTTAGTAAGGGACCTAGATTACTAGGAAAAGATATTAATAATATAATTTAGCTTTATATTATAAAGCTATATAATAGTATAGTTGTGTATTATACTATTATAGACAAGTAGTGTAATATAGTCTTATAGCATAAGCAAATAATAGAATATATTACTAGAGTTGCTAGGTACTTTCTAAATACTAGAGATATACTACTATATATATCTATAGTATTCGGCTATTCGGCCTTAGTAAAGAGCGAGATTTATAATAATATACTATTTAACTCCTTTAACTCCTAAGGATTTATAATATAAGAATAGTAATCTTTAATACTATTTGTTACTCCTCTTTTTAGTTTCTTACCCCTCTTTAGTAGTTAGAGCTAAAAGTAACACTATTACTAAAAATTCCCTTGGCCCGAATACTAGGCCTAATTAGGTAATTTATACCTAATTATAACTACCTATACTAGGGGAATAATATCCTACTTTTAAATATACACTATACCTAATAGGGAAATAAATAAATAAGAATACACTTAACTTTACTAAAGTGTTTTTCTAAGTTACTTAGTAACTTTACACACCCCCTTAATCTTTTTAGTTATTTCTCTTATTTAATAGTTAGAATAGCTTATATTATAGTGTAGAGTATAGCAATATATAATATAGCTTATTTTAACTTTAGTCTCGGGCTCATAACCTATAAAGAAAGTAGGTAGGGGGGTAATTAATATAAATAACTACTTTCTTCCTCTTCTTAGTAAGGGACCTAGATTACTAGGAAAAGATATTAATAATATAATTTAGCTTTATATTATAAAGCTATATAATAGTATAGTTGTGTATTATACTATTATAGACAAGTAGTGTAATATAGTCTTATAGCATAAGCAAATAATAGAATATATTACTAGAGTTGCTAGGTTTCTTATAGTAGGTTAAAGAACCAAAAATTCTAATATTATTTATATTAGGTTTTTCTTTATATTTAAGATAGTAAGGGGTATTAAAATCTATAGAACTACTAGGAGTTCTATTATATAAATAGGTAGCTGTTAATATAGCTTCCCCCCACAAGTATCTAGGTAAATTACTAGTAATTAATAAAGCTCTTACTTTATTAAGTAATATTTTATTTATTATTTCTGCTGCACCGTTTTGCTCAGGTGTATAGGGGGCAGAATATCTAGTATTTATACCTTTACTAGTTAGATAACTATCTAATTCCTTAGATTTAAACTCGTTATCTAACTGTAGAGCTTTTACTCTATTATTATTAAAGACTTCTATAGAATTAGAGTTGTTAGTTGCTTCTAACTCTAATTCTACTATAGTAGACTTAATAATATCTATAGTACTTTTCCTAGTCTTTAGTAACTTTACTACTAAGTACTTAGTAAAGCTATCTCTAAAAGTAATATAGTATTTAAATCCTCTAAAGGTTTTAGGCCTTATAGGTCCTCCTATATCTATATATAATAGATCTAGATAGCCTTTTACTCTAGTACTAGGGGTTTTATTAATATTTTTAGTTAATTTAGATTGTATACAAGTTATACAATCTTTTAAACTAATAGAGGCTGTTTTAATATCCTCTATATTAATAAAATCTACTTTAGTAGAGTCTAGTAATTTCTTAATAGCACTAAGATTAATATGTCCTAATCTTCTATGTGCCAAGTCTATAGTATTATTATTAATAACTATAGTTTCTTTACTAGTACTAGTATTAGTATTATTACTAGTACTATTATTATTAAGATCTATAGAATCTTCTATAGTAATATCTTCTTCTTCTTCTATAGAATTAAGAATAGTTAGTTCTTTATTTCTATAGCTATTAGGTATAACTTTATTACTACTAGTTTTAAAATAACTAACTCCTTTCTTATAGCTACCTTTAGCTAGTAAGTTATTATTTATAGTAGTAATATAGCACCTATTCTTATTAAATAATAGATTATACCCTTTAGAAGTAATTAAATTTAAGCTTAGTAGATTAACTCCTAGTTCTGGAATATATAAAACATTAGTTAATTTAACTAGTTTACTAGTACTAGTAAAAACTAAGTTTATATCCCCTATACCTGTTGCTTTAATAGATTTATTAGTATTTCCCCACTTTATAGAGGTAGAAGTAGGTTTAATACTAGTAAATAATTCTTTAATAAAGCAAGTGTGTATAGTAGCTCCAGAATCTAGTATAAAGTCTATAGTATTACTACTATAAGTATTAATATTACTAGTAGAAGTAACTAATACTTGTTCTTCTATACTAGTATTATTAATTATTTTATTATAGTTATTATCCTTTTCTTTTCTTAGATTAGGATATTTCTTATAGCAAGTAGATTCTTTGTGTCCCTTATATAGGCAATAGCTACACTTTAAATCTTTATTTACTTTAGATTTAGCATTAATACTATTACTTTTACTAATATTTCTAGTATTAGTATTTAGAGACATCTCTATATCGTTAGAATAACTAAATTTCTTATTATTATAGTTATTATAACTAGTATTATAGTGTTTGTTACTATTATTAATATAACTACTTGGTTTTCTAAAAGATTTAATTCTTCTAGACTCGTCTAGTAGTTGGGATACTATATCCTCTATATTAATTTCACTATTAGTATTTGTTCTAATAGTTTGTGTTATAATAGTAACAACATATTTATAATCTTTATTTAGATTATTTAATAACAGAGCTATAATAAACTTCTTAGGAAGAATAATTTCTCTAGATTCTAGATTATTAACTATTCTTTTAAAAGCGTTTATATAGTCTTCTAGATTACCTTTATAGTAATCTAAAGTAGTATTAATTAATTCTTTAGATAGAATAAATTCACTACTAAAGCCCTTTGCTCTATATAGATTTTCTAAAGTAATCCAAAGAGTATAAGGATTATTTATAAATCTAGTTTGTAATAGAGGGCCATCTTCTAGCGCTAATTTAATAATAGCACTAGTTTTTAGAGCTTCTTCTTCTAGTTGCTCTATATTACTACTATTATATTTAGCTAGATTACTAGCTAGATATCTAGTAAAGCCTTTATCTACTATAATAGCCTGTATTCTAATAGACCAAATATCGTAGTTAGAACTACCTTTTAATTTAGGTATTTTAAAGGTATTTGCATTTTTATAGTATTTAATTATTATTAATATAATATATAATAGTAGTTTAATAAACTAGCCTATAAATAAAGTAGATAAGTTACTTTATATAGATTATAGTTTAAATAAAGTTATTATAATAAAACCTTTAAGGTTTATAATAAATTTACTAGATTCTTATAATCTATTTTAGCTTTTTAGGCTTTTAACTATATAGAAAACTCTTAGAGTATTTCTACTTAAACTTATAGAACGCTTATTATAATAAGTCTTATATCTAAATATTATAGGTACCTTATATATAAGGTTGTATACCTATTATTTAATAAGTCTAAGTCTATTATAGACTTTTATAGACTTATTTTATTAAGTAATATAGCCTAGTAGAGGTTATATACTTTATTTATTACTTTTCTTCTTAGTTCTAGGCGTTATAGTCCTTATTAGTATAGAAACTATAAGTCTTGGCAAAAATTGCCTAACGCAAAACGCGTACTATTATATATATATATATTCTAGTACTTTAATTAAATAATTCTCTAAGTATAAAAGCTTAAGACTAGTCTTAGAGTCTTTTTAATACTATAGTAGCTTATAGAAGTTACTAGAGTTATTAAATAATTATTAAGAAGGCCTTTTTAACTAAGATATTAATACTTTAATAGTATATATCTTAGTTTATAGATAATAGTTTACTAATAAGCTATATATATTATATTACTATAGTAGTTACTATCTCTACTAACCCTAGGGCTTAAGAGAGACTCTAGCTATTATAGTAATAATAGTATATATAGCTTTCTATAGTAGACTAATTAGTAGAATAGTATATTTTTATAAAATATACTAAGTAATAATAACTAATAGTAGTTTGCCAATCTACTATTAGCGTTACTATAGAGTATATTATTGTAAAGCTACTAAGTGTAAAGCTACCAAGTAACTTAGAAAAACACTTTAGTAAAGTTAAGAATATTCTTATTTATTTATTTCCCTATTAGGTATAGCGCGGACTTAAAACTAGGATATTAATCTCCTAATACTAGCGGATATAATTAGGCCCTACTTGCCTATTTAGGCCTAATACTCGGGTTAAGGGAATTTTTAGTAATAGTGTAACTTTTAGCTCTAACTACTAAAGAGGGGTAACAAACTAAAAAGAGGAGCAACAAATAGTATTAAAGATTACTATTCTTATATTATAAATTTAAAGGAGTTAAAGGAGTTAAATATTATAGTATTATAAACCTCGCTCTTTACTAAGGCCGAAGAGCCGAATACTATAGATATATATAGTAGTATACCTTCTAGTATTTAGAAGGTACCTAGCAACTCTAGTAATATATTCTATTATCTGCTTATGCTATAAGACTATATTACACTACTTGTCTATAATAGTATAATATACAACTATACTATTATATAGCGTTATAATATAAAGCTAAATTATATTATTAATATCTTTTCCTAGTAATCTAGGTCCCTTACTAAGAAGAGGAAGAAAGTAGTTATTTATATTTATTACCCCCCTACCTACTTTCTTTATATATATATAGAACAATTAGGCTATATCTTAATAACTTACTAGTACTTTTTCTACTAGAGCCTACTACTATATCTACTTAGTCTATATTTTAAAAATTTACAGTCTAATTACTATATAGCCCTATATACTCTCCTATTAATATTAACCTATCCTTGTATTAGTTACTTTATATACTAAGTAAGTACTCCTAACTTTATTTTCTTATATTACTCTTACTACTAGGCCTTTCTCTATTCTTCTTATTAGGGCTGTTTTAGCCTGTAAGTAATTCTAGTAAAATAATATAAGAAAGTTTTTAAATAAATAAAATATACTTACTACTATATATACTTAATACTCTATTAAAGTTAGAAAGTATAATACTTATATAGTCTTCCTAAAGCTAAGAGGTATAAGATTTAAGTTAGATATTAGTTACTATTTATTAGAAAAGGTTATACTTAATATAAAGTATAGTGTATTAGTTAAGATCTATTTAATAAGCCTAATAGTCTATTAAGGTTATCTTCTAGTTATATACCTTATCTTACCTTAGTAACCTAATAGCTTATTAGGTCTTTATTAAGGTATATAAGACTATACTTTACTCTACTATATTATTAAAGTAAAAGTAAAGCTTATTACTAGCTACTATTATATTAAAGCTTTTAAAAGGTATTTATAACTTTACTAGTTACTAGAGGAGAAATAGTAGTAGGTATATAGTATTTATAATAAAGATTTTATTCTTTATATATAGTAACTAAGTAAGTAAGCTACTATACTTATATACTTAATAATTATAATTAGTTAATAATTACTAAATATTCTAATAGCTTAGCTAAAAATAAGGCTATAGAGCTACTTATAATAGGTATTATTATAAAATTTTATAGTAAAGTAGTATAGTAATACTTATAATTAATTTAGCTTATTTATATTTACTTAGAAGCTTAATATTATAGCCTTATAATATTATAATAAGTAAGAGGGTTAAAAAGACTCTAGTATTAATATAACTACCCTTACTATTACTAGCTTATTTTTACTCCTTATACTTTTATATAAGTACTATTAATGCCTTTTTTTTTACTCTTTTAGAATAATTATAGAGCTTTTTCTATATTATAAGTTTCTTTCTAATACTATTTTTTAGCTACTTATTTTACTTTTTCTTTTATATACTCTACTTTAGCCTTTACTACTACTTTATACTTTATTATAATCTTAGGGAGTAAGTATAGTATAATAGGACTTATAGCTAAGGATTAATAATATAGGGCTAGAGAGTTATATAATATCCTATAATCCTATAAATATAGGCTATACTAAGAGTATAAGATAATATAAGATATACTATAGGTTATCTTATAAAACTTATAAACTACTTATAGAAACTATAGTGCCCCTTATAAGACTTTATAAGATATTATAGAAAGTATAGGATACTCTTTAGTATATAGAGGAATACTACTCTTATAGTATTATATTTAACCTTATTAATTAATCTTATTATTAGAACTTAACCCTTAGTTAAGATAGATAGTTTACTTTCTACTCCTTACTATACCCCCTATTACTATAAGCTTTACTTAAGTAATAACCCCTTTAATCCTTTATATACTTATTTATCCTAGAGAACTAACCTTAAAAGTATTTATAAGCTTTACTTAGTCTATAACTTTAATATTTTAAATACCCCTAAGATAAGTAATATATTAAAAGATTATATTATTAATAGTACCTCTACTATATCTACTATAAAACTAAGAAGCTATAGGCTTAAAGTTACTAAACTAGATCTCTACTATAGTAACTAGTCCTAGCTTAAAGACTAGCTACTCTAGTTTAATCTATTCTTTACCTTTTTAAGTTATACTATTAATAAAAGACTAGAAGGTTTAACTAGTAACTACCTATATATAAGGAGCCGCCTTTAAATAGATTAAGCTATTTATATAGAATAAAATAGTTAATACTATATTAGATAAAGATAATCTATAGCTTAATAATTTTACTAGATTTAAAGATAAGATTTAATAGATCTTTAGAGTCTCTAACTAACTAGTTATTACTAAGTATAGTATCTAGTATATTTATTAAACTACTTTAGCTACTAACTATACTATAGAGTTTTAGGCTCTTGCCTATAATACTAATTAGAATAATATAGTACTAATAACTATATTTTAATAAGGACTAAAGCCTAAGGTTAAGAAGGAATTTATATATACTAGTACTAAGATTAATACTCTTAAGGAACTTACTGATAAAGCTATTAGTATTATGATTTAACTCTATAAACTCTAGTAGGAACTATATAATAATCTATATACTTAAGTTATAACCTAGTTACCTTATTTACTATCTTAAACAATCCAACGGCAAAATTGTACCTAATTTTAGAGGCTTATGATACTGTTTTTGAATGCTAACTTGCCACAAAACCCCCTTAATTGTGTAGGCTATGGCTTGAGTAGACCTGTCTCCGGCTTTCCTACCCTGGCTAGTGTAGGTGTTAAGCAGGTTCAAGGGCCGATGTAATTTACCGGTAGCAACGCTATAGCCCACCTGTAACCTAACTCGCCCCTCTAAACAATACAAGCCAATGCTAACCTGATCTAAGGTTGGCCTGCTAGTGGAGTACTTAAGGCTTTTTCTTTGCTGTCTAGAGCAACACAAACAGGGACCTTGTCTTCCTTTTCTTGTTTTTCTATTGCAGCCTGTATTGTTATTCAACTCGAATTCTCGTTACGCTGATATCTCCTTACATTACGCCTTGTCTCGGACGCACAGTTATTGACGCATACTTTACACAACACTCCGTCTTTCAAATACTGCACAATATGCGACAACGTTTACCGATTAAGAGTTTCTCCAATAACAGCAATTATACTGGGTCTGACACAGCTGTTGGTGTGAAGCTGTATACAGATCCGACATGCGTCAAGGACGTTGCAGACAACAGTGAGAATGACGATGATGAAGCATGGCTCTTGCCCAGCACGGATCATCCGCCTGGGTACTACCTGCAACAGCTAGAGATGTTCAATGAACAAGAGTACACACAAGAGGACTACAAGGACAGCAGTACTCGCTTGCTCAATCGTATGGAAGATCAGTGGAACCGGTACGTCTCCCGTTCCCCTCGTAGGTTTCACTAAAACACATGTACTAATCCTAGCATAGATGCTGGACGTACCTTGAGAATGACCGAAATCGTGACTTCGCAACCGTATCTGTTGCTACTTGGCCAACGCGAGGGAAAAGACAGGAGAAGACTCCCTGGAACCAAGCTTACCAGCTCCCTAGCAACGTATTGGAAGGTTTTCCGCCTGGTGTACGAAAGAGCAGTTGGTGTAAAACTAGATGGAAAATTGAATCGGGTCATGCACAAGGTATTAAGAGCTAGCCTTCTAGTTCCAGTCTTATATAAGTATTCATGTCTAACTTAATTAACAGGTACTAAGGAAGCTGGCAAAGAAGCATGGTCTAAAGAAGATAGGTCGAGATAAGGCCTGCATGTATGTCGAGGATCTGGCCAGAGTGCTGCAAACGAACCTTGTAACGACAGAAAAGAGATACCCCATGGCCGCTATAGGATACAAGCCCAGCTCTATCTACAACTGGGTGGATTTACAGCGAATCGGCCCCAGGCTCTTCTTAGTCTCTGCTACCGGCATATACAAGTGACGCTGCTACGGGATCCCGAGGGTGGCCCTCATCGAGTATTGTTGGAGTTTACCTTTGAATTCACAAAGGAATTCCTTGGTATCAAAGACATGTGTGTAATTATTCTGTGCTGGGACTTATACGCTTGCTGACATTTCTCTAAGGAATACCTTCCCTCTCCCCGAGATTATGTACGATGAGACACTCCTCTTTAGTCCACAAGTCTTCCTCCTTGGTCTGCTCTTCTGCGATCAGGCGTTTGCAGCCTACAATCTAATCTCACCAGAGGAACTAAGCAGGTTGACGATTCCGCCGGGCCGTAACCAGCTGCCATTACGCCTAAACCGGATGTTAGATGATATTCCCGTGTTTCGAAAAGCAGAACGGAACCTGCATGGTTGGGACATCTCTCCTAATAAGCAGCTTCCCTACTCTACCCTGCTGCCGTGGATCCGGATCTTGGGCGAAGTTACAGGGTTTGCTCAAGTTACCCACCCCTATTCGCTAAGATATGCTGGAGGGAAGGCGTTTAATGATAATGACAAGTCCTGAGATCTATATTATACAAGGTGTATGATGTAGGATGTAGAACTAACGTAGTGCGTAGGCAACGTTAGTGAGTCTATGCAGAACCTAATGATGGGCCATGCCAGCATAGCGACATTCTTGAAGCATTACCTTTCGCGACGTATCACGGTTGACACGCAGGCTGTCGTGCGAGGCATCCAGCCCCAGACAGCCCTCATGCGGGCGGCTTGTACTATGAGCCGTTCGATTGATCGTCGTCGGCCACGACGACTCACACAAGAACAGTCTGCATCTGTGAATGATGATCCTTCCGTTCGTTTCCTGCTTGACCGACGAGAGCAACTTAAACGTACAGTTCCTGATGCAACAAAACATCCCAAGTACAAAGCGCTTTCCTCCAAGATCAACCAAGAGAGGCAGCGTAAACGGCACGCCCTTCTTAAGGAGATCAAGGAACGCTGGGAGCTTGAACAGCCTGTGCGTGATGTTGAGCAGCAGCTTGCTGGCTTAGAATTTAAGGACGATCCGGAGCTGGTTCACGACATTATGCTCCCGGCTCAAGGGGAGCTGGCCGATTCGGTCCTGTCGAAACCAGGAAATACTATAAAAGAGGAGATGGATAGGCGTAATAGGGCCATTCGCGCGGTTACCCTGTACTGTCGCGTTGAAGAGGGGAAAATGAAGCCTGTCCAAATAGGAGGGCGGAGCATGAACACCGCCCCACCCGTCAAGAGCCAGCTAGAATATGAGGAAGAAGCATTAGAAGCAGCCAAGGTTTCGGTATTCAAGGAGAAAAGACCGAAAGTATGTTTCCTTTGCCTAGGCAACGAGCAACTGCCGCTAGCACAACGCATACGTCCCTTTGGTACCCCAGGCGATCTCAGTAAGCATCTTGGACGCAAGCACTTAAACTACATCGAGAAGAGGGGGGGTATTAGTTGCAATCTTTGTAAGGTGCCCTTAATAAACAAGATGCACTTGCAACGACATGCTCAAGATATTCATGGAACTGTGTCGCCTAAGTATACCTATGATTACTACTAGCACTAAGAATATCGTGTCAGGATGTAAAGCCAAATCCTAAATTGTTCAAGCTGCCCTCTCTACATGTTGATGACTAAGTATCGTGAAGAGGCAACAAGCAACGACTTTATTTGTTTGGTAATCATGTAGAAGCGGTTCTTCTGGTGCATCCCGCTGCGAAGCACGTTTGCACTTCTCCTCCTTGTCCTTGCATGTACGTTGGTCCGCCAATTGCCATTTAATCCAAGCGTCATTAAATTTATTCACTTCGTTTTCATACCTTTTATAGGCCCTGAAACACATTTGCAAACTTGTGTAGGTTAATGCAGCCACCATGTTCGGACTGTTTTCACAACATCAAGTCCTACGTCCAATGCCAGTCCTAATTCCATTGTTAATGTCAATCCTAGCGTGCCAGGACGCCTGGTATAACGGGACAGGTTCGCACTTCGGAGCCTCGCTACCTCTTGCTCGCAAGTATACAAAGCTATGGTTAGCGTATTGATGTTCTGCAGCCTTCTCTCCACATTTACATCAAGGTCCGATGCCAACCACCACAATCTTGACTTTGCTGTCAATCGTTTCGTCAGCGCTATCAATCAACCCTTCGTCAATACCCCCTGTCTATTCGCGACGAGAAAGGATTTCATAGAGATCAGAGGGTCTGGCAGAAGGCACATTTGAGGAGAATGGTATTTCTCAGCTTAAAAGGCTGCTTTGACATAAGAAGTGTGCAGTCTGGGAGTTTCGCTAGGTAAGAGCTTGAGATCGCAAAAGCGTTCCAGCGTGTCGGAATGCGCTAATGCTTTTACCCTGCAGACAAGCCTGCAGTAGCGTGCTCAGATGTCGTTGTAAGCTACCGTAACAAATTCGGCACTATGCCCATCGCAGATCGGCTGCTCAAATCGCTGTGGCGCATGATGGCAGCCTTATAGCGTCTGGGATGAGATGCTCATTCCAACCATGCAGCTGCTTTTCCCTTTTTCGTATCTAACTGCAGATCGATAACCCAGATTTCCTCCCCCAGCACACTCTCTCGTTCTAAACTAGCACGAACTCGCTTACTGGTCTTCTTGCTTACAGGTGGAATATGATGGACCGCTTTTCTTTGGGTCAGCTGCTGATGGGATGTCGCGAGGTCAAGGTCCTTGCAGATACTTTGCAGGGAGTTTTGTCCTCTAGGAACGATCCTGATGTATTGTATCTTGTATGAAACAGCAAAACACAATACAAGTCCTGCGTGTGAACCAGACTCGAAAAGGACTGCTCCCACTTGTTTGATCTCCCTTGGGGTCCTTTTGTAGCGGTTCATTGTCATCGTTTTCAGATTCCATTGCAAAGGTGGAAAGGCCTGCACTGGCTTCAACGAGGATGGTCGTTCGCGTATCCATACCGACTGAATGAACCTCAGATCTGAGAATCCCATGAAGGTTCGAAAATTATGAAGTGGTATAAGGATTGTAGCAGATATTGCGGTGGTCAGCCTCTGGAAGTCCACAAGATGAAAGCCAGGGAAATCTTCTGCGCATCCCGGATAACTATCCCATTCCGTCGTACACTTCTGGACTGAGCATAACATGGCGGGTCTTTCCAAGGTGTCATCCTGTCCATGCTTTCTCAGATGCAGAGCCAAGACGTGCGTATACTGGTCTTCCAAACGGCAAGCTAATACGCCTAGATATGTCTCGCGATGGCCTTGACTGAGTATGGGTAGTGTCAATTTGACTCCTTGGTGTGTCATCTGCCAAGAGTTCGAGACGATGCTGTTCGCAACCTGGACAACTTTGCCACAAGGTTGGAAGTGTGACGGCGATGGGGCCAGGATCCCTGTGTCAATCCCTCGAAACCATAGGAAAAGAGAGCAATCATCGGAGGTTCTGAGCAGTTTATCTTGTAGACGCATGAAAGCCTTCTCGCCTTCGCCATAGATGAGCGTCATGTTTACATCTAACAATCCTAGAAGACAGTAGGCTCGATCCTCAACACGGGTGGTTTCTCTGCCAGCAGCCCAGGACAGCCTTCTGGCTAGACTGAGCTCGTATAGGTCGCACCGGTGGCTCAAAACTAGTGAGTCGATCCCAGTGATAGCTGATAACGGTCCAACGAGACCACTCTTAGTGCCGATGCGTTTCCATTCGTGATCGAAGATTGTGACATCAACAGGAGCAATCAGCTCCTGCAAAGTCCAACCTCGAGAAAACCAGCGACTGTTCTTGAGTCGAGAGTGAAGGTACCCAACTTCGCCAACCTTGCACACCTCGATAGACACGTCAGATAGATATGCATAACACTTATCGGCACTCTGATACCAGCGGAACATGGAGTTGATAGCTTCTGAAAGCTCCGCACTGCTTGCTTTGTTGATACAGCACGTGTCTGCCCAGACAAAGTGCAAGCCGTCGATCTGAGCCTGCCTACTACAAAATACAAGCTTCTGGTAGCCTTGCCTTCAATTGATCTCACCCTTGACCGGGCTTTCTAGCTCTTCGTATGTGACTTCCTGACCAGGCAGCCACGTATGTGAGAGGATTGCATATTCAGGCAGATTGCCGTCTCCGTATTCCACAAGGTCGAACTCGCCATCGGAACGGATCTTCAGAAAACGCATCGAGATTGTTGTGGGTGTGCGGCGGCGTGGGTCGATAAGCGTTGCAGACGTATGCGGTAGCACCAAAGGCACCCGACACGGCAGCCTTGTCGCGAGGGTGCAGCGTTCAGAAATCTTGCTTTGTTCTGAGTCTTCAAATCGAGAAGTTGACAAAACCCTGCACTGCACATCAGAATGCTGCTTAGAGGTTGCAGACTGCGACAAGCTGAATTCTGGTCCGGTGAGATTGCTTGATCCGGCTTAAGGCGGGGCAAGCCGGCGACGCAAGGCTGCCAACCAGTGGGAGCATTAGAGGCGCGTGTTGCCCCACCACTATAAAGGCGCTTCACTTACTTCTCCGGCGCGCATGCTTGCGCTCGCGGAGAGAAGACGGCGGCGAGCCCAGTCGAAGCAAGATAAAGCCAAAAATTGTAATCAGTACAATCGTGATCTTGGTCTATCTTACGTATCTCTCATACGAGACGTTGAGCTTGTAGCACCTGATCTAAATAACAAGGAGATCGACGCAGTTATGCCAGTATGTTTTTCTCTTGCCCCTCAGATGATTTCTTGATGCTTCGTCGATGCCGGTCTGATACTGAGTTATAGCCTGCAACGGACCTCCCAAATTTGAACTTTGTCAGCAAGTATGTGCTAAATCAGGCCTATCAACTGTGGCGCCGCAAGACAGGCTAATCTACCATTCAGAATGTTCAATAAGCAAGATTACTCGGACGTAACCATCTTCATCCATGGCACTAAGCTTTACGTGCATCGTTTCGTGATTTGTGCTCAAAGCCGCTATTTTGCGAAAGCATTCCAGGATAAGATGTTCGCGGAGGGTTGTGAAGGCGAGATCAGATTCAATGAAGGCAGTGCCATGGCTCACTGGAGAGTCTTTGAGTATCTGTACACTGGCGACTACACAGATGATCTCAAAATGGAGGGCCTGCAAGGTAATCATCTCTTCACAGACCTGCACGTCTGGCATGCTGACGTAAAGCCAGACGACTCAGCCATGCTGAAAGATTCCAGAGTGCATGCTTTGGCTGACATGTTCTTCCTAAGAGATCTCGAGGTACTCGCTCTGACCAAGATGAAGCACCGACTAAAGGTCGGTTGGCAAAGTAAGAGCTTCCCGGATTGCGTCGAAGAAATCTATGCTATTACCAGAAGCTCCTGTTCTATGCGTTTAGCTGTCGCTCGGATCGCAGCTGAACACAGGAAAGACTTACAAAAAGAAGAAGTGTTCCTGAGTCTCTTACATGGAGGTGGAGATTTTGTGGTCGATTTCTATAAAGCGCTCCGGATCTGGTAGTCATTTTGAAAGGGTCGCTATTGTTGCAATGGGCCCGGCGTCGATCAGTCTTCAAGTTGAACCCCTCCATTATCATCCGAATCGCTGACAAACTCTTCCAGAGGTGGCTGCAAAGCTTGCAATACATTGTCTGAGATAACCTCGTCAGAAGCGCCCCTCAGAACAATGTGACCACTCTCTTCCTCAATCGTGTTCAGGATCGGAGATGCTCCCCAAGATCCTGAAGTGCGCGGGCTTTCAGAGCGCTCACAAGACACAGTTCCCTCAGCTGCTAGACTCAGAGGATCATCTGACCCTCCTATTACCTGCTCGACTTGCTCGCTTCGAGCAGACAACGTGATGTTGGTGAGGGAGTCTGGATGCCAAGCCCTAGGCGCAGTCTTTCCACAGAGTTGATGCAAGGCTTCTTTTCGAACCTCTTGATTTATGGCATTCAGAATATCTCGTCGGTGATTTGGACTGATGATGCCCCCTGTTGCGCTGACATCAGGCGGCCGCCAATTCAGGTAGATTTTGTTGTGAGAGGCGGGCTCCACGACGTGTGCTGGATGGTGTCGAAAGTAGAGAAGGCAGCAGAAACACGCGGGCTTGCTGCAGGCAATGAATGGGTCATCGCATGCAAACTGCATCCCATGTGCATGGAAGTGTTCCAGCACTTGAATCTCAGCATGAACACAAGAGCCCTGATCAGGCCTAGCGTAATTATCCATATACCGGCTGAATAGCTGGTAGCGACTGTCCATATGTGTAAGTGCCTCCTGATACAGATCTAGCTCGGGAGAATTGGCTGGCAGCATACGGACGAGTACTTTATCGAGTGTGGTCATTTGGTCTGCCGGAGGTATTGCGGATTTGACCGGGACAGGAACGCTGCAGACTTTGAAATCGTGAAGCAGAGAGAAGAGTCTTGGTGCGCAAGATACTAATGTATCAGCCGCTCGAAAATGGTAGCCCAGCCTCCCGATGTAGTGTCTGATCATGCCGAAAGCAACATGTATTGCGTCTCTGTTGCTTCCGTAAGTGGGCTCTGCACTGAGTCGAGCGAGGGCATGCATAAAACCCGAATTACGGCTTGCATATGCAGAGCGGCACAGGTCCGAAGGACTGCTGGCATGCTCCCAACTCTGCAGCCATTCGAGGAGGCCGGGCTCTGTGAGGAAATTCTTGTATCATCGACCACGATGGTAATGTTTGGATTTGAACTCACCGACCATTTGCTTCGTCCCGGCAAGATAAGCAGTGCATTTTTGAAGTAAGGGTCTGAGATGGCTCCGGTACTTCTTGATCCTTGGGGTCGCAAAAGCAATACACTTCGATGCCAGCTCTGCGGCAAGTTGCGTAGCTTTTGAAGCAGCCGATACATGGACGATTTGCGTCAAGATCCAGCGAATGAAGTCGATGGTCTTCGTTTTCGAACCCACGTTGGACGCGACCCAGAATATGTGCCTTTGCGGTGTGGACTGCAGCCCAATGGCGGTCACAGTCTCACCGCCTTTGTCGTAGTCGCACATATATGCCAAGTCACTCAGAAACATTCTTCTTACGTCAAGAAGCGGAAGATGTGCAATGTCCTTCCGTGAAGGCATCGCGGCGCGCACATGGTCTCCCCTTGTACGCCCAAGCGTATACGGCAGGACGAGAGGCTCGTAGAATCGACTGAGCAGACGTTCTTGCGGATTGATGCGTGGACGATTGGGCGAAGCAGAATCTGTCCTAGTGCTTGCCTTCGATCCTCTTTTCCGTTTCGTCATTTTTCGATGCAAGTCAGGTTGATGAGCAGTATTGACAAGGGATGATCGGAGGAGTGCGAGGGCGCAGATCCTGTGGGCTGAGGATCAGGCAGAAAGCTAACGACGCGGAGAAAGCGAATGGGCTCAGCATTGCCATTCGTCACGCATGCGGGGTACTGAATACCGGACGTGCGTCTGTAGCCTTAGTCATGCCCTTCCATGCGTAGCCAACGCACCAACATTGCGATCATGGCACATTTAGCACAGCTCTTGAAGCGTCCATCCTCGCGTGAACCCCTACACTTCCGAAACAATGCCTCCCAGTCGCTGCATGCGGCCGTCTCCGTCACAGCTGGTAGAATGGTATAGTTGCGACAAGGCAGACAAGGCAGCCTGGCGAGGCAGTGCATGCAATCGGGGCTGAAGGTGCTGCTGGCTACCTCAAGCGCCCAGCGTCCTGCGCCGCCTCGCCTCACCATCTGCGCTGGGGCAGTGTTTGCCTTGTAAACTCAAGTCGTCGTTGTAGCGTCTCGCCTGGCTCGGTGACGAGGGCAGGCACGACCGGGGAAACAGAAAACAGCTGCCTGCATGGCCCCTGAAATAAGAGCCACCTAAGGCCAGGTGGTCAGTGGAAGCGGCAACTCTCAGCCACAGTGCGCGGCACCTGACATCTCAGCACGCTAAGAGGTGCTAGCAGCGCACGTCTGGTTAGACGCGTTTTAACGATCTCGGCTGCTTGCGCGGAGAAACTACTAGGATACACACTCCCTACCTTCAGTTAACTCTTTAAGTGTGTAGTCTTGATCTTTGCTATCTTAGCTTTCTTTCTAGCCTACTAAGCTCTTTATAGGTATAGACTATTTCAAACAAACAAGTGGGTATAAAAGGAGAGTTAATAGATAGTACTTATAAAGTAAGCAACAGCATAGTTAACAACATGTTTTTTAGTCTTAGAGGCTAATATGCTAAGAGAACAAGACTTATAGAATAACTATGGTGTTTACGCTCGCAAAAGGCGCTCGCTCAGTCAGTTCGTACGGCCATTTTACACCAGCTGAACAATGCCTATACTGGAAGCACATCGAATCAAAGGCACGGCTACAGCCGAGGCTGATTGTTCAAGGGCCACCTCAACCACAAAGGCTATATCCGCGAGGTTATCGTCCTGAGATCTCTGCCTGGGCTCCACCTGACTTGAACCAGAAACGTCGAGACGATCTCTTGCCAGATAGCATCCTGAAGATTGTATCGTGGAACCTTCAATGGTCTATGTCTGATCCAGCACGTCGAGTGACTGCAGTGCTTGATCATTTGCAAGACCGTTTTGGAACAGCACTAGGCCCTCTGGTTGTCATGCTCCAGGAGGTCTGTCAGGAATCCCTTCAAGCCCTCCTCGAAAATCCACGGGTGCAAAGAAACGTCAACATGACTGACTCGACACCTCCACGCTCCATACACGATGACGTGCACGGAGATTCCTTTGTTTTCAAGAAGTTGTACTGGGAGGCAAAACCGTATTTCACCCTCATGATGTTACCGAAAACACTCAGGATACTGGATTGTTTCCGCGTATCCTTCGTTAGCAGGATGGCAAGAGACGCGCTCTTTGTTGATATCCCGATATCAGCTGGAGGTCAATCGATAACCGGCAGGTCGATTCGTCTTTGCACTACCCATCTAGAATCTCTGTACGGCAATGAGACTCATCGATCCAGTCAACTAGCCACAATCTCGAAGTTGACTAAAGAGACACGAGCCATGGCTCGCTTGGACAGACGTTAATGGTCTGTGTCGAGTTTGAAGTGTGCAGGGCAAGCGAAGGCAGGCTGAGCACTTTCTTAATACAGTATCCGTGGAGATAGTCACCTGGTACAGCCGCTAGCGAATGCAGCTTCACCCCTGCGCGCTGCTGCAACACCGTTTCCGCCAGCGTGCTGACAGGGGTCAGCTGCCCCACTTGCTACAAGAGGTAAGGCGTCTCGACCTCGTCGATCGCACTTGTTGCCATAATAGACAGCTTCCGACCGTTCTTCGGAAATCAGCTATCGTCTACAATACAGCATCCACTACATCAGCAACGGCTTCTGTCAGCAACCACCTGCGCGTATCATAATGAGCAGAGGCCGAAGTCAATAATCTATATGGGCTGTTCTGTACTGTGATCTAGATCAGCTTAAGTGGCAACAGGGATAGTTGACCGCTAGACGACAAAGTGTGCTTATTGTATCTCTCAGAAAACTAGCCTTCTAGAACTGTACCCAAACGCAACATCACAGCTGCGCACTGCAGTACAGCTCAGTTGACAGTCAGCAGGTATTTATATCATATTTTCTGCGTTTACTGTCAACCACCTCTTCGCGACAAAGATAGTCTTTGAAGGCTACTGGGACAGAGGAGTAGATGGAGACAGGGCCTGTTCTGGAAGTGACAACATCTCTTGATCTGTAAGCAGGTACGACCCGTCCCTAGAGAAGGCCATGTTCGTCACCCAACTTACCCGCTCAAATGAGTGCAGCAGCCATCCTGTCTTCGCGTCCCACACCCGCACCTTCTTTTCCCACGAACCCGATGCCAGTCGATCGCCGTCCCATGAGAAGGCTACACTCGTGACCCAGCCCCTATGGCCCTCGAGCGTCTGCAGCAGGTAGCCCCAGTCCCTGTCAAGCTCGTACCTCACCCGCACTCCCTTCGGTGCTTCGTGCGCAAAATGCTGCCGAACAACGCTTTGTTCAGGCGCGAACACCAGCGCACTGTAGTAGACTTGCAGCGGCGCTTCCTGCATCCCAGACCCGCCCCACACAATAAAGGGTAGCGCATCGTGACCGTCTTTCGACACTGCTGTACTTTCTGCCACCTTGCGCAAGTGTTAGTAGTTACATCGTAGTTGTATAGCTACTCTTTGACCTAACGTGTTTTATAAGCGAGCGCCGCGTACAGGCGAGCGCCGCACCCCACCAACTTTGCGCACCTCTCTTATCTCAACATACAATAGCTCTACGCAACGCTATTCAAATGGCTCCAAATGAAGCAGATGTTCAACTTGCTCTCTCTTCGATCAACACTCAGCAGATTAAGAGTAATCGTCATGCTGCTGCAGTCTTCAACGTGTCTGATAGAACGATCCGCCGCCGACGCGATGGCAAGCCTGCCCGACGCGATTGCCAGCCCAACTCAAAGAAGCTCACTGAGCTAGAAGAGGAGGTGATTATCAGATATATACTCGACCTAGATCAACGTGGATTTGCGCCTACGTACGCGGCTGTACGTGATATGGCTGATAAGCTGCTGGCTGCGCGCGGCGGAGGCCAGGTCGGCGTCCACTGGCCGCGCAACTTTGTTAAGCGTACAGACAATCTTACGACAAGTTTCAATCGAGCGTACGACAGGCAGAGAGCTCTGTGCGAGGATCCTATATTGATCAGAAGCTGGTTTGAGCTCGTAGAGCAGACAAAAGCCAAGTACGGCATCTGTGATGAGGACGTCTACAACTTTGACGAGGCTGGCTTTGCGATGGGCAAGATCACGACTCAGCTTGTGGCGACAGGATCAGAGAGGAGAGGCAGGCCAAAGGCTGTTCAGCCAGGAAATCGTGAGTGGGTGACGTTGATCCAGGCGATCAACGCTGCTGGCCGGACGATCCCACCCTTCCTTATCTTTGCTGGCCAGTATCACCTGTCTGCCTGGTACGAGGAGGAGGATGTCCCACAAGACTGGGCTATCGCAGTCAGTGACAACGGTTGGACAAATAACGAGCTAGGAGTTGAGTGGCTAAAGCACTTTCTTAAGCATACAGAGGGCAAGACGGTTGGAGCACGTCGGCTGCTTATCCTTGATGGCCACGAGAGCCACCAATCTCTTGAGTTTCAAGAGCTCTGCAAGGAGAATGATGTCTATACGCTCTGTATGCCACCTCATTCATCTCACCTACTCCAGCCTCTTGACGTTGGCTGCTTCTCGCCGTTGAAGCGCGCGTACAGCCGTGAGATTGAGGCTCTAATGCGCCACCACATCAACTACATTACCAAGCTTGAGTTTCTGCCAGCCTTCAAGGCAGCCTTTGATCAATCGTTCACGTCAGCCAATATCTGCTCAGCCTTTCGAGGCGCAGGCCTTGTTCCTCTCCAACCAGACGCTGTTCTGTCAAAGCTAGATATACAGCTCCGTACGCCGACTCCAGCTGCTATAGCAGAGGCTCTCTGGGAGGCTCGTACGCCCAGCAACGTACGTGAGCTTGAGGCTCAATCAACTCTAATACGTGATCGCGTTCAAAAGCATAAGAGCTCATCACCAGCTTCGATTATTGAAGCGATTGACCAGCTTAAGAAGGGGGCTGAAGTGATGATGCTCTCAGCTGAGCTGATGCGCGATCGGATCGCCAGCCTTGAGAAAGCCAACGAGGCAGCGTCAAAGAGAAAGCAGCGTAAGAAAAAGCGACTCCAGAAGCGAGGGGTCTTAACAAAGGGAGCTGGAGAGGATCTACTCGCTCAACGTGAGGCTGATCAGCAGCTTGCTTATGAAGAGCGTCAAGGAGGAAAGCGGTCAGGTCTTAGCCGCCAGGCTCTTGCGCGCTGCACAAGGTGTAGAGAGACTGGGCATAATATACGTACGTGTAAGAAAGACAATTTAGATACTGATTAATCAACTCTGTTAATATAAATATATTATATCACAGTGTGGTTGAGGTATGTGTCTGTAGAGGTGCGCAAAGTTGGTGGGGTGCGGCGCTCGCCTGTACGCGGCGCTCGCTTATAAAACACGTTACAGGCAGTGACGACTGCAGCTACTGCCGTCCTGCCCGCGCTCATGACAGCTGACAGGCCCGTTTTCGCTTGAGATAACCTCATATAACGTTCTGCGAAAAATCTGCCCCAACGCTAATACGCCAGGCAGAGCTACAGATTCTAGCTCCTGCGCAGGCACATGTATACAACGCTATCGCATAGGCTGCTCAGCATCTTAATAGGAGTACATTAAGGTGTAGAATCTACTACTTTAAGCAGGTTTACTTATCTCTTCTTTCTAGAGGTGCAGAGGGGGTGTAAAGAAATAGATATAGATTTGATAAGGGCGCTAAGGAGCGGGGAAGCTTAAGAGCAGGGAAGCTTAAAAGCTATGCTGCCTCTATTTCTTTACACCCCTTCTGCACCTCTAGAAAGAAGAGATAAAGTAAATTTATTTATAAAATTAGATTCTACGCCTTAGCTTACCCCTAACATGCTGTTATATAATCTACGCGACAGTGTTGTGTAGGCGCGTTGTGGGTAAGCCCGTAGAGGTGCTTACATCAGGGGCTCTACCTGACCTATCAGCACTGAGGCAGGTATTTCGCAAAACACCCATAGCCTATACCGTGGCCGGAACCCCTATACGACGCGTCGTCATCATGCCGTAATCATGCCGTCCCCAAGCCTCCTTTGTGTTCTACGAAAACTTTAGCACAGCCTCTGGCGGTCCAGCAAGCGCCTAGTTTTTTGTGGACCGTTTCGCTGGAATTTAAACCTAGCAATCACCCCAATTCATTCCGCGCACTGCATCACGCTTCGGTCCCTTTGCACAACGCTGACATCAATTCCTCGATGGAGTCTCTCGAGTCCACCCCGAAACCGACGGCGTTGCCAGCCAAACCAGCTTGCACCCTCTGCAAAGAACGGAAAGTCAGGTGCGATCGCAACAGTCCATGTTCAAACTGCTTTAAGGTTGTCTCCAGCCTGCTATTTGCACTATAAAGCCCCCGTTTCGAGCTGACGCTGACTTCTTGGACTGCGTTTAGCTGGCCCTGCCTTGCATCCCTCGAACCAACTCCAAAACGCGGACCAGACGACGACCCAATGCCGACCTGCAAGCAAGACTCGCACGCTGCGAAGAGCTTTTGCAGCAATTTTCCGAAGCGGAACCAGCCAAATCAGCCGTGACACCGCCGGCAAGCCATGGGGCTCGAAAGCCGGGCGCAGACCAAACACCGGGACCCCAAATGCTAGAGGCCGGACTTGGGAGACTTGTGCTGGAAGACGGATCAGTGCGCTTCACTGACAGCATCCTGTGGGCCACCATATCCGAGGAGGTAAGACTACGAGCTGTCACCCCGCCCCCTGTAATCACGCTTGCTCTTTTTTCTGATCCAACGATCCCGTCCGCAGCTTCGATCGATGAGAGCCATCGTCGAGGCCGACACCAGCACATTTGGCTTGCAAGATTCGCCACTCCAGACGCTTCCTTCTTTGAACAGCGGCAGCCTTCTCATCGGCGGGGATGCCGAAAATCCCAGTGTGCAATCACTTCACCCTGCCCCAAGCCAAGTGGTCCTCTTGTGGCAAATGTTCTTGGATCGGGTGAACCCTTTGACCAAGTTGGTTCACGTACCATCGGTCCAGCCTCACCTGGTTCAGGCAACCGCCACCCCGCCGCAACTCCCTCTCAACTTGAAGGCCCTCTTCTTCTCAATATACGGGGCGGCCGTGAACTCGATGGACGATGAGGAGTGCATCAGGCTTCTAGGATGTCCGCAACGGACTTTGTACCATCGCTTCTCATTGGCCTTGCGGATGACCCTCCGTCGTGCTCGGTTCTTGGAGGCACCCGATCTTATCATCCTCCAAGCACTGACACTTCACTTGGTAGGTCTACTTCCAACCTCTTCCTCCACCTGACTGCCTCGGCTGACCCTCTATTAGCTTTCCCTCAACACACGGAACCACAATGTACACGCGACGTGGGTTTTGAGCGGGGTTTGCATCCGTATCGCCCAGAAGATAGGTTTGCATCGCGACGGAGAGTTTCTGGGTCTCCCCCCGTATGAAACGGAAATGAGGAGGCGTGTCTGGTGGCACATTGTCTTGCTCGACTTCCAATCCGCTCTCGCATCTGGCTTCTCCCCTGTTCCGCTTCCAGTTCCTTGCGACTGCAAGTCACCCACAAACATCAACGACGCCGATTTTGGTCTCGCCACAGTCGACCCTCTCCAAGACCACGACGGTCCAACGGAAATGATCCTTTGTTTGTTGATCTGCAGCCTTATTCAATGTCTCATAGACCGACCGGGCATTGGCGGGATCGTGTCTTCCATCGAAGCGAATAATGTTTCAGCACAGGCTGGAGATCACGAGCGTATCGCCGAACTCAACAACTTCGCTGCATTGGTCGAGCACCGCCTTAATGGCATCATCATGCGATACTGCGATCCAGCTGCCGGGCATTTCCATGCCGCGGCTTTGCAGATCAGGTCTGCTATTACTGTCAAAATACGGGCAATGGCCCGTGCCCCTGACGATAGCCATGGCCCTGAGAAAGGCCAAAACCGGGAAGTCAGTGGGGACAACTTGTTTCGCCTCTCAGTCGAGGCAGCTGAACATTCCGCTGGGCTATTCCAGTCATTGGGAAGCAAAGGCTTCCTCTGGTTCGTGGCAGGACTATTTGAACAACAACTCTTTCTCTATTTGGTGGGACAGCTTTGCCACCGGACAGCAGGCGCCCTAGTTGAAAAGGCTTGGGAGGTGATACCGGTTATCTACCAGTATAACCATTATTTGAACGACTTGTCTCACGAACCTAATGGTACTTTGGCAACCTTTCTTCTGAAGGCTTGGAAAACAAGACAGCAGGCTCTTCTCCTTAGACTCGGATACTGGCCAGAGACTCCAGATTATATCCTCAAGGTCGAGCAGGCCCTAACTTTACGCCGAACAGGAACCAGTTCCCTTCCCCTTCCGGCGCCGACCTCAACAGAGACGTTAGTCTCGGGGTCTCTGGAGCCTGAAAATTCTCAATGGGAGCCGTTATGCTTAGACTTCTTCGAGATGGAACAGAGTTGGGGACTTCCCGAATGGCAGAACCAGACGGATTGGTCTCATTGATGCTAGATGAGAAATGGTCCATATTGTTTCTGGCATTTATCTATTCTGGGTAGTCAAGGCTCGGGGCCTAAGAGTCAAAGGCGGAAAATAATTCGGCTCTAGTCCCACAACCCAAGCAAGAGATAGATTCGAGCAGCCGCGCCGCCTCCTCTGTTTTCGGTTAGTCTTTTTCCTAACCGCGTTGATTTTGGTGTTTTACATCCTGGCTTTGCTTTGATGAGACTTCATCCTACTTGCTCTAGTAAGTTTCCATGCTCCTTTAGGTCTAGTTATGTCCAGGCTGACATCGAATATTCACGTATCAGATGGATTATCCGGGCCTACTACCCACCCAGGAAAGCGGCGAGGACCTTTGTTCATTCATCTGGTGGCCTAACACTAGTAGAGCTTGATCATCTCTACGACTCCGTATCCGATAGTGCGCCCCAGAAAGCGTCCAGAGACAGTAGCATATCCTGCGTAGACAGTGTCGCTAAGCGCCCGGGGCCCATAAATTTCCTGGTCTGCCCTTGCAGATTTAATGTTGAGATGATCTCCGTTATCAAAGTCGAGCCGCCAGCTGAGTGGGTACGTGAGATTGGATCGAGGGGACACCCAAGTGTCCCGAGCTGTAGTTTTCAGGTTGAAAGGCAGGACGTACTGGGATTCCTCTCCTACTCTGACAGTTGCAAATCGGTTAGTATGGGGCGACGAGTTGGGTAGGTCGTATGACCAGACGCTGGCCTTGATCGAGGACCCTGGAAAGTGCAGCTGGAACCAGGTCCAGCTCTGAGGAGCACCCATGCCCTTTTGGTGATCGTACCAAGTCAGTGATCTATTCGAATCGATGATATGCTCTTGGCCTTCCAATGCGAAGGTGCCCGACGTGAGAGCCGCGGGGATTGACCACTCAGTAGAGTTGACAAAGCTCGGCGCGAACGTGAAGGCTCCGTTGCCCCCGTTAAGCAAGACTTTGGACGTGCTGCCCTCCCAAGTGATGTTGTACGAGTATTTCTCGGTCGAGCCAAATGTGTACATGCTGGAAATATTGTCATCAGATATAGCTCCTAATCCGCAGCCACCGACTGAGAGATGAAACCCAGGCTCCTTGGCCGGCGCGATCGTTGAGTTTTGAGTCGTGCCATACTCCAGATTGTTCCAATACTTGAGTGTGTCCACATCCAGAATCGAAGACTTGCAGACATATCCAAGGACATGAGAAAGAATTAGATAGCGGCCGCCTTTGGTCGTCGTAAGCAGCGAACTCGTCCAGTAAGATCCGCTGAGCTGGTCCTGAGATAGGTCATACAACGCTGGGATGCGGCTCTGGAAGCTTAGACTTAGACGTAGTCTCGGTCAACGTTCGAGGGGCAGGGCACTTACGTTGAGATACGTAGAATGTCTATCAGGCTGGAAGGTCGTGCCTGGCTGGAAGGGAACCGCAGCGCAGCCAGCTACAAAGCTGAAAATGAAGAACACCCAGAGCATTGTGTTTGCGTAGGAGAGAGCGCGATATGGGTTCAGAAGTGGACGTTATGGAGTTGTCAGGGGTTGACTGTCAACTTTCGGGTTATTAAGTATTGAAAACAGCACGTCTGCGTCGCTGATGAAGTGGGAACTCTTTTACATCATCAGCATCAGTGACCGGCATGGCCGACGGTAGATGATAGATAGGCTGGCGGGCGGTGTGAGACGGATACCGCTCATTTCGGCTCCTTCTAGGACCCGAAAGTACTCCTAACCGTGGCTTGAAGAACGGCCGGCACGTGTAAGGCCCGAGATGAAGGCGAACGCCTTGCTGAAAGAATCTGCACAGGGGACACTTTCGTGGGTGCTCGTGTTCACCTTAAAGCGCGGAATCAGCTCGGACAGCAATGGGAAGCCAAACGGCGATTCGGCGGCTCGAAACTGCCGACGAGGACGGTGCAGAGGGAGGGGCACATGGTGCTTTCGATGGATGGCGTCTCTGTCGTCCGAGTGGGGTAGGGCAGGGCGGACCTCGGTGAGCTGTCAGGCCGGCTTCATGCTAAGCGACGAGAGCTCCTTGAGACCAATATCCCCTTTAATAGCGGAGGAGTCTTTGGGGGTATCAAATCTAGATCCCCAACGTGTGGAGATAGGGCTTACTTATTGCGGACTGTCTAGCTTCCCAGGTACTTCCACCTCTATTAGGTGTACTGCAAATTTTCGTCTGGTGGCCAGCATGGACCTATTTCTCACATGAAAATTTCACTGTCGGCGTTTTAAAGGAGTACGATTACATGCTAAAATGCTCCTGGAGCAAGCCTACATATTCTATAGCCCAACCAACACTGCGCGTCGTCAAGTGGTCTGCCCAAACTTCTTCTATTACACCTTACAAGTACGAAACAAAGAGAATACACATGAGCAGGGGAAAAGCAGCCATACAGTTAACAACAAATAGATTAGAGGTGAGAAAGGGAAAGCAAAGGGGAAGCCTTAACTGGCGGGACACGACAAGTAAAGGCCTATATGCGATGAAAGCCTGTACCTAGCCCTCTAAGCGCTCGTGGCTACCGGAAAGGCCGCCGATTTCTAGATTATCCTGATTCTTTGGGGCAGAAGGAGAAATAACACGGTCCGGATACCAAAAGTTGAAGGCAACCGAGCACAGAAACATAAGGGTAGTATCCAAGCAGTAGAGGTAAACCTCGTGGCTTTGCAAAGTACCGTGGTGACCCTCGGCAAACTCGGCGACCCTAAATATGGACCGGACCAAGATAAACAAGGAGGTAAAGTAAAGAACCAGAATGTACTGCTTCCACGGCCGATCGGTTTCCAAGCTGGTCGTCGTTGGGTATCGCAGAATCCGGTAATGAAAAACGGTGATTGCGGCGATGAAGCACGCGAAGAAAAGGATCTGGATTCCAAGACCGACGAGGATGATATTCTGGCCACGGTCAAGGCCAGATTTATCGTTCGCGGAAGCAAGAACGCCTCCTCCTGTTCAAGGTTAGGACATTTTGGTTTCTTCGACAAGTCAAAAAATCAACCATGTACTTACCAATACACTGGAATGCAAAGGACAGAATGTCGCCAAACACAAAGATCTTAGTCAACCACCGGGTCGAGATGAAGGATAGATGGCCTGCGTCGGTGGAGTTGATGAGGCGTCCAAGAAGCATGTAAATCGATGCGGCGTAAAGCGCTGGTGCCAGAAGCGGGAGGAGAGTCTGGATGATGAAGGGAACCTGCGACCAGTTCGGTGTTTCGCTTGCATTTATCGCCCGACAGGAATACCCGACAACCTGAACTGATTACTTGTTAGTGTCGAGAATGCTCAAGGGCCAAACTAATAGTCAGGTGGCAGAAGGGTAAATAGCCTACAGATTGACCCAACAAGGAACGCGATGAAGGACCATGTTCTCCCTCGCACCAGCTGGAAAGCATGGGTGACAGCGCTGAGCCCGAACAAGACGGCAAAGATCACTGCCGCGGCCAGCGAAGGGTCGTAGAGGTACTTTGAAGGGGGGCCATTCTTATCCATGTTGGGCGCGTAAGTTTTGGTATGTTGCGTCGGTGAAATTTTTGACTAGTTCCTGTTGGAAAAACCTAGGACGATCCAGGGTTTTATGTCCGTCTGCCCCAATCCACTGACCAACTATCTGTTGCATTCCCATGTTGGGAGATTGGCATCACGACCTCAATTGTGGCTGAGCCTCATGCTTTGTCCCTCGCGCCAATGCTTGTATTAACGGTTGCGTCAAGCTACAACTGCCGAAACTGCCGGTTCGACACCGACACAGGCTCCGTCAGCGACGGTCGGGGGGAATCGAACCAGTGCAGCGGGCACCCTTGATGGCGGCGCCTATTATGAATTTCCCGGTCCCGATCGGTGAATAGCCAGAATTTCCTGCAAGGCCATCCTTCGGTGCTCTCGGCGCTTAATAGGGCCCGAGTCACCCGGATCTTTGCCCCAACAAGAAATACGATGCGCGCGTTTGGGAGAAGCTTCTACGGTAGAAGCATGCGCCACCGTTTGAGCTGTTCTAGCATGTGCACGGACGCGTAACGCCCCATCAACCCATATCATCTTTCTACTTCAAACCTCTGTAACTCAACCACCATGGCTCCAATTGATGATACGATTGAATATTTGAAATCTCTGGGTAAAGGCACATCTTTTAGCTATAACAAAGTCGCAGTCAAGTTTAATGTAGCAGTAGAGAGAAACTATATACAGATATACTATATCAAATTTTTAGACAATTCTATTAGCTAGATCTAGAGTTACTAAAGCCTAGATTATTGATTTTCCCTAGTAAAATCGCTCCAGTCACTCGCCCGTGCTGGTCACTCGCCCGTGAGGTACGTTACAGCTCTGTTGCCAATGTAGTAGACCTAGTATTTGGCGAATTGCTTTAGTGCTTCTACCTTACAACTAGTAGCAGTCTTGCTGCTGAGATCTCTGCTCTTTAGCTGGTTCGAAGAGAGGACCTTAACGTGGGCTATGTTCTCATTTCCTCTCTGTGCGATGGCGCGCGCCACATGGGCTTTGAGGTTGCGTAGGTTCGTCGCCCGCAGGCTCTATACTGTTCAAGGGTCTCTAGTAGTCACGACAAGTTCGCGCTGCGTCTGCACTGACGACTTTCTAGGCGCTTGTGTATTGGATAAGCATCGTTCTACTAGCTGCCATAGCGGTGCCGCCGATCAAGACTCCTGTCTGTGGGTCAGCGTTCTCGGTCCGTTTTGTCATCTCTAGGTTGGCCTTGCTTCTTCTCTAGCGCTTAGGCTCTGTTGTATACTTGTTGCGATTGCGTGGCCGGTTCTAGTGACTCCGTGGCTGAGTTTGTTCGATAGCACCGATTGATCCGCCGGCGTTGTCGGAGTTCGCCGTGGTTTTGGGTTGCAGATTTCTGAGCGTGTCGCACGCCGTGCTGAGGTCAGGGCCGTATTGCACTTTCAGTGCGGACGTTAGCGTGCCATGAATGTATCTTCACGAGATCCGCCGGCACCGGCTGGTTTTGCTTTGGATGCGCTCGATTCAAGTCAGCCTGCCCTGCAAGTAGGTTCTAAGCCATCGCGCTGGCGCACAGATAGGCTATTTTTGGACGTGAAGCCGCGAGATAAACCTGTCTAACGCCGGCACTGCCGAGAGTAGAACTATATCAAGATGACGAAGCCGCACGCGACTCAGTTCTCGGTCGCTAAATCCCCCGCCACCGGCAGCGCCAGACATCGTGGTGTTACGAGGCTGTCGTCACCTCATAGCTTGTATCAGGATCTATATTTGAAGCACTCTTAGGTACTCCGAGCGCACAGATGGTCAGGCCGGCCTGATAGACTAGGCTCTGTTGTGTCTTTGTGATGGACCGTTTCTTCACACCTGTTTTACCGAATGCAGATCTGGCTCGCCTTGCATTACTGTTCACAAGAAGCATGCACACGCCTCAATATCTGCATACAAGCATTAGACGGTTGCAAACGAACCACTGGCAAACATGAGCAGGGCATCTGATTACGCGCTAGATAGAGTGGGGTGGGAAGAAGGCAGTTGCACCTATCAAGGGTGTTTGCAAATGGACATAGGTGATTAGCGCGCATCGCGACTCCACTTAGCCAACACCAGAGGGCCTGTGAACAGATGTCGTCTAGAATTTGGCACAGGCTACTCTTGCCACAAGCAGATACTGGATGTACATACGAGCTCGGTGGCATGGCACTTCGTTGCTTCCAAGATTGGCTGCCCACCCATGGTAAGACTGAATCGGACCATTCTAACTATTGATGCTAGTGGGGCTTGCACATGAGTATCCCAGGCTTGGGATCAGCACTAAAAATCCCCCTTCTTTTGCTTTGAACTATATATCACGGAACTCTGCCTGCAAGATGATTTCTTCACAGTCAAGATCTGACTCCTCCCTCAGCATACGTTGAGCATCTAGCCGCTCTGATCTTGTCCTTCTCGGACTATCGATAATGAACATGTTTTACAACATCGCCTTTGTTTTGTCGATCGTTCACCTACTAGTGCCGGCCAATGCCATTGTGCATCAAGATCTGGCAATGCGTGAAGGCTCGCTTGTACGCAAAGAGTGGTCAGTATCGAAGAAACATTGAATAGGCCTGCTCTGACCGAGTATCTCAGGCGATCACTCTCTCTGGAGGAAAAGAGTGCTTATATAAGTGCCGTTCAGTGTTTGCTCGAGAAACCCCCCGTCACCTCGGACGCCGATCTACCTGGAGCCCAAAATCACTTCGAAGATTTCTTGGGAGATCATATCCTCCAAGCAGATGAAATGCATTTCGTCGTAAGTCTCTGAAGCTTACCACCACAGCCACCAGAGCTAAAAATACTGAAAGGGCTATTTCTATCCGTGGCATCGACTGCTACTATGGGTCTACGAAGCCGAGCTTAGAGCTTGCGGGTTTGAAGGTGGCCAGCCTTATTGGGATTGGTCGCTCGATGCCAACTCTACTGACGATTTTTTCAAGTCTGAGATCTTTGATCCAGAAAGTGGCTTCGGGGGTAACGGTGAATTTGTACCCGGCACGCGAGACGATCCTTCACCGGATATACCTGTCACCCTTGGAGGGATCCCTCTTGATGTGTCAGACAGAAGCGGAGGAGGTTGCATTTCCGACGGACCTTTTGCCAACCTGACTATCCATATGGGCCCAGGATTGAGCACCTTATACAATAAGTGGTGTGTTCGCCGAGATTTCGTTCCTTCGCGATTTATGGCGGCCGCAAGCCAGGAGTCGCTAGCCGCAGTGATGAGTCACCCTGACTTTGGCACCTTTACGCAGCAGGCGGAGCTGACCGTTCATACTGCTGGACATATCGGCGTAGGCGGATTGTATGGCACCTTAACAGATGTATGGGCAAGCCGTAAGTGACCAGGTCCTGTGTTGAGCCTATGTACGGGAGCCAAAACTAATATTGTTCTACTCAGCGGGCGACCCTCTGTTCTTCCTTCACCATGCCAACATGGACCGACTGTGGTGGTCTTGGCAATCGAAGGATCTCGTCAACAGACTCAGCGACATTTCCGGTCCCACCGTGCCCAACGACTGGTCCAATGAAAGCGGGCGCAACGTCACCTTAGACGATCTCGTGCGCGTTGGAACAACTGTCAATGTAACGATGCCGATCGCTCATCTCATGGATATTCGCAATCCCAGACTTGCGTATTCATATGAGACACTTTATTAAGCGGGTCGAGGCTTGAATCATCAGGGTCATATCCTTTCACACAGATTTTGGCCTGCGAAGAACTAAGGCGCCAACGAGGCATGCCTGGAAAGCCATGGTGTCGCAAGTTGCAATGAAGTAATTGCGGACGTGCAGCGATAGGAAAGATGTGTGATGGGTTGTATATGTCTATTCCAGCATACTAAGTTTAGCCTAGATCATAATTGAGCTATTACACAGCTCAAGTAGCGATACAACTTATGTGTCAGCTGTCGCGATACTGTCTCTTCATATATTTTCATAACTAATCAGCTTGTTATGCATTGAAGAACAATGTATTGGAGTAAGACAATAGTCCTATGTAATTTAATCTTTGCTTATCGAGCTGTTATATAGACCTAAGTTCCTTAACCATAGATGCTATTACAGAAAGCAGAAAGATTGCAAGAAGTTCTTAGTATTGGTACTGCAGAGTTGCATCTCGAAGCAAATAGGCCGATAATGACATTGCGCTAATTCGGCAAAATCGAGCCTTCAAGGCCTAGTACGCAGCGTTCATTGAATAAAAGCCCCTCGTATGAATTATGCACATTTGTAACATGAAACAGCTAAAGATTACTTTCCCAAAGTATCAAGGTGACTAATCTGCTATTCTCCAAGTAATCAGCAAGTCAGCAGCAAGTGTATAAGACAATCAACTCAATCTATATAAATTATCTAAGATTCTATCACTAGAAATAACACTAACAGCAAATATAAGGTTTCTAAAGGCATTGCAAGTAGCGCTAGAAATGCACACAGTTCTAACCCTTATTTAGCAATAAGAATAAATTTCATTCACCGCATCACAGCTTCACAGCTCAGACTAAGATATAGCAGCCATCTCCCCAGTTTGACCATGCCTCTACACCCGCCATAACGTTAATAAAGCAATCTTAAGTACCAAGAAGCTTGAAAATCTAGTATATCACATAGCCTAAGACTCCGAACAAACTCCACATTAGTAGCACTTTATCTGTAAGGTCTTTAAGAGCCTGCACTCTCTAGAAGCTCTTTGCACCCACCTTGTAGTAAGGTATTTTAACAGTAGGACAGGCAAAGGACATCTTAGAGGGTGCTAGAATCACAGCCAAAGTTATCCTTATAAAGCACTAGGACGCCACCTGGCTTAAGCAGTCACTTAAAGTTGCTAAGGACTTTAACTAGATCGTCAGCGTGTACAAACGTCTCGATAGTGTATATGCTGTCAAATAATACATCTAAGAAGGCGCTCAGGTCATAGTAATTAGCATAGTCAACTGCAATCTAGCTCTTAAGGCCATACTTCTTGATGTTTTTCCGTGCGTCAGCTAGATAATAATAGGTAATGTCAATAGCTTGCAATTAGAGGCCGTGTCGCGCCATAGTCATAGCAACGTATCCTAAACCAGCCCCTGCATCAAGGACCTTCGCGCCCAGCTTTAAATCAAGTCGCTCATACAGCTTCTTTTCCATTGCGCGTTGTGCCATAGATATAGGAAAGGGGGAAACCTAGCCCTTTACGTATAGACCACAATACCTTGCGTTTCCTAAGACAAGTCAGTAGCCGATGCGCGATTCCCACAATCCATAGTAAGCTTCAACTAAGGGTGCCGGGCCATCGCTACAGTACTAGCAAGGAGGCCTGCACCAAGTTAGTAGGAGCGATAGATATAGAGCAACTCAACTCACCAACCCCAATGGCAGAGAGCAATACCACAAGCGCGCTAATATATCGCTGACGGAACACCTAGCCCTAAGGCTCAGGAGCAGGCAACATGATGGATAGGCTAGCTAAGGGTGTCTAAGGGAATCGAATGCAGGTAAGGTGAACTGCCCAAGGGTTCATGGCATCGTTTTTAAGCCCTAACCACTTAGCCCAGCCACTGCAGCTGACGGGTGTGCGAGCGGCTTAGTCCCGGGCAGTGGTGCGGCTACTTGTGGACAGAGAAGCGGACGCACAAGCTCAGGAAAACGATGGGAGAGCGGTGCTTAAGCGCAATACTCTCCAGTAAACCATCATAGAGCGTGTCAAAGTGGTTTGCAGACTCAGCGTGCCGAAGTCCTTGCTGTGCTGCTGTCGACCTGTGTCATGCATAAGCTATATGACCTTGTCATGACTCGCTTCAGGTGTTAGTGAGTTTTCACCTTTTCGGAACATAGATGGTACAGTAGTGTATCGAACACGATTCAATATTAAACTTTAATCACTCTGCCCTCTTTGGGGGAGTAGTAATCGGCTCGGTATCGTGCTCGTGCCACATAGATAGGGGTGGTTGGCTGTAACAGGATTGCTAACGCGGGCTCGCTCTCGAATTTATCTCGTAAGCGCAACCCGTTCCACGACCTCTTTTCTTCGGGTGCTATTAGCGTCCGCCGCTCCGTTTCAGCAGACTGCTATATCACATACTATTTTGTCCCTTTCTTGTAATAGTGTGGTTCTCTTCAGGAAAAAATCTAATCAAGAGAATATATAATGCTTATAAGTTTAATTATAATTGTTGGAGAACCTTAAGATTTCTCTGAGGTTCTGCCAAGGCCCCAAAGGCCCACCGAGGAACATTACTACAGCGAGCCTAGTAGCTGTCTTGTCTGCCCTACACCTTCGTTTCCTACCAGTATTACTTTAACTTACACCATCAACTCATGATGACACTGGTGGACACGTTTGTTCGAATCGAACCATTCCGCAGCGCTATTTTGTCTTTACTCCGCCCATTCGACCTATCGCGGCTCTTGAAAGCTACTCACTGTACGCTTTCAGAATGGGAGCATAGCACATACATGAATGTTCTAGACGACATATTTGAAGACTCGTCACCAATTTTTCAGATGGCGAAGGTGGGGATGACAGTTAGGATCCTTGGGTCAGACATCGAGACACTCCAGATGCGGTTGAAGGATCCTTTGGCACACTCCAATCAAGACTATCGCCTTTTTGCCACTCAAGACTACCACCTCTTTGCTCTTGTTTCAGATCGTCAAAGAGATTCAAAGAATAGTGCAACACTAGTTCGAGATTATCGCCAGTCTTCAGAGCAGGGCCTTGTTCCAGATGATTTTAGTCTTCCTGAGCTTTATGCTCGCTTTGATTCATCTGTTGCAACACAAATCGCTGCTTTCTCCCGATGGATACTCTGTGCCCCATACCTTGCCGGCACAATGCCCAATCTGTTACCTGGGTGGATACCATTCCTTAGTACACCACCCAACGTTCATGTACACACATACATGTCCACATACAATGACTGCAACCGCAAGACTCTATACATGAGCCATAGTCTCACCCGACATCTGTTTAGTATCAAAACGCATAAGAGCTTACTTAGTGATCCATCAAGTTTGAGTACTTTTTGTCTTAGGATGGATAGGTCTGGTACGGTCGTGCAGAGCCTGAAAGGTAATCTCATTGTGGCCTCCTTCGATCTATTGGAAGAAACTCAACGTCAAGGACAGGCTCAATTTGTGATTGTACACACTCTATATTCTTCACATTGTTCTATAACTGTAAACCTCTGCTAGGCTTAAAACGCTAAGGCGACCAACACGTTCAGATTAGAACTTTTCCTTTAACCTGAAAAAAGGTAGCGGTACGTAGCAAAGATTGCGGTTTCTCAAATTCAATTATAAGATGTGATAATATACTGGAACTGTCCCCCACTCAACTGTTAGACGTCATGCTAACTATTCATGCATGTATTTAAATTATTAGTTATTGGCGGCTTGCTGATGAGCCTTTAAAATCTTTTACTTGGACCTTGTTCTACTCTACACCCTATTGATTTAAGCATACCCAGGGGTTATTACTCAGCAATAGAGGAGAAAGTCTGCGAAACATTATAACTCTTACTGCTGCCCAGCTTGCAGAGAAAAGAAAAAGGAACCGAGACAGTCAGCGAAAGTAGAGCCAGAGAACAAAAGATCAGATTGGCTCTCTTCAACGCCAGGTTAGAAACTGACTATTTATCGGTAGACTATTATATTAACAGCTTCAGAACAGAGAGCTTGAGCAAGACAACGTAACACTACAGGAGCAACTGCTACACGCATTAGCATCTATAGAAGTGTTAGAAAAGGGTGCGATGTCGCAAAATAGTTCTGCCTTCCAGTTGAGCGTGCACGTCTAATCTCTGTTACGTTTCAGTGTTGGAACGAGGCAATAACAGCAGCTCCAGCAGATACCTACATTCGCTCGCCATCCACTTCTAGCGTATTCTACTATGATTCATCTAACTTCATCCAACCATCACTAGCATCGCAGATGGACTATGATTCATTGAGTAGGAATTTCTTGCCACCTTTAACCTCTTTGCACAATTCCTTTGATATAAGTGGCTGTCCGGATATAGGTAGTATCTATCAATGCATTATTGAGTTAGAAAACAATTAGGAGTACAGTTCCCTATATTTATCACCGGACATAACGCTAACCAGGACAGTAGGCGGCGCGTTAGAAGAGTTTGACACATGGGAGACACAAGAGCAAGAAGAATAGTTTCATTAAGTTACATAAGTGCATCTTTATGTCACGTAGTCTCAAGCTATTAGACATAATGTCTAACACGTGATCACCTCTTCTAAAACTATGTACGCAAGATTAATATGTATCTTGTGACCAATAATAACATAGCTACAAAGAAATTACATATTGTGTCACTAGAATCTTAGAGTATACAGTGATTAAGCACAGCTTCAGGGCCATGAGCATCTCTATCTGTAATAGAGTTGACAGGTAAGAATCAGGTGGTCATTCTTATATTCTAACCCTATAATCTTCCACGTTTTCTTTTCCTGGGCCGGTGTGTATCGTTATTAGTGCCGTGGGCACTGGCACTATCCGCCCATCTAACAAGTTTGCCTCCCTTGGGCAAGCTCCTGTAAGGGGGGGTACGTTCGAGTGCTTCTTGGAGACGAGATACTACGCTGTCTATCTTACTTGAGATGTGTTTTTGCTGCTCCGCCAGGTCATTTAGTTCGTCTAAAAGATCTACTGCGTTGGTGCCATTCTCCTCAGGCTGATGCTCTACCTGACTTCTTAGTACTAGTCAATGAGTAGGGAGGAGAGTCCTACTAGCGTTGAGGTGTGAGACTGTCCTTTTTGTCTCGCGCGACGCGCATTCGCTGGGTCGCTCGTCATTATTCTTATAACCAGACTGCTTGCTTGCAGGTGCTGGATGAACGGTATCATCCCTGACTACTGGACACTTTTGATACTCCTTAGATGATCAGTAATAGCCGCCAATCGTACAACATTATATATACCTGATACCATGTATCGTCTGGAATAGTTTCTTGAGAGTTCATCACGCGAGAATGTACCAGTTGCGAGATAGCAGTTAGATAACATTGTCAGAAGCATTGCAAGCTCATTTATATACCAGTGATCCTCACTAGACTAGCTGGGTTGTTTCATGCGTTACGCAATGAAATCTCAAGCCCTCGCAGGGTATGATGGTCCTATGTAGCGTGGCTTAAATTGTCTGCACGCCAGTAGGGACGTGAACACCCAGTCGGTGGAGCGAAGCGAATAGAGGCCGGACTCCTATTGAGACTTGATGCCAAGGGAACTGGAGCTTTCATTCCCTCTCTAGGGCCTTCCTACATTCAGTAATCGTACCGTTCTATAGAGCTTTCATGGAGATATGAATATGGCCCGAAATATAAATTATCTTCCCTCCTCAAGCAGTGGCTCTCGAGTGCGGCCACGGTCAATCCTTTACTCCGCAACAGAACCCTCACAACCCGCATTTTCCTGTGCAATTTTTGAAGATATTTAATCAACTGTACTAGCCCACCAACGCCCTGCATTGTCGCACCGGGAATTTTATGTTGCCCTGGTCTGTATCTAACGATGCGCTCCTTGATCATGTTTATCTCTTAGGCCTGGAAAACCCCTGCAAGAGGAGATATGCAGGGTACCTTGACTTTGAGTAATAAATACTCTGTGCAAATACCAGTGTTCAAAAAGACATATAGTCACTAGCGAATGTAGGTTTACCTTCAGCATGCAGTTGCAACGTTATCTCTGCGCCACCACAGGCTTGCAGCAAGTCTGAGCAATCCCCTAGTTACAAGCGGCGGAACTGTCCCCAGACATGTTAGTAGTTGCTCAATAGCTCCGCAACACTTCTTAGCGTAACGCTGCCTAGGATGGCCTGTGCGTCGCTGATCTGTGCCCTTGGCATGTCGCGCACGCCCTTGCCATTCGTCGCTCTTCTAAGCGATGCGTCGCTCGATTGCCGCAACACCATAACATTACAACTTCTGTTCTTGAAACGCCCGCCCCCTTTTGTGATGGCCCCAATTTGTCCTCCCCCTCCTCCACAGTGAGCTTAGCTTTATATCTACCACATTTCCCTTTGTGCTGACGATTGCTCGACCAGAGACGCCCTCCCGCCTGAAAAGACCGTTATGCCCATTGTTCTCGATAACCGACCTCACCACTGTCGTGGATATGACAAGGGCCAAAAACATTGCTGTACACAAGATCGACAAATCGATATGGCACCTGCAAGACTCTGACCGCATACTCAAGCGAGGGCCCAACGTGAAGGTCTCAGAGGCAGAAGCACTGCGATTTGTTGCCTCATCAACCCAGGTGCCTATTCCGGAGGTGTTCGGGGCTTACGAAAAGGATGGCTTTGGAAACATCTTCATGTCTAGAGCAACCGGAACCCCGCTCCATAACGTCTTGTACACCTTGGATGAGGCACAGATAGAAAGGGTGACCACACAGCTATCTGGATTTGTCAGGAGCTGGATGGGTCTACGTGGCGATTATTTCGGATCTATGGGCTTCAAAGCATGTCGCGACGTTTTTTTTCAACACTTGCCTGCCGCAAACATGCTAAACCGGGCATACGGCCCTTTCAGAACACGTACAGAATACTGCAGCGGGCTTGTTGACGCACTTCAAAACTCCAGACCTGGTGGACGATTCGATGCCAACGATGCGCACCTGATAGAAAGAATCCAGCGCCTCGGTGACGGATGCGCCAGACAACATACTCGTTGACGATCAATTGAACGTGGTTGCAATCGTGGATATGGGAGTTTCGGGGTTCAGTATACCTGAACGGGAATATTTCGAAGCAAAATCCCGGGCTCGGAATCCTGTGTGGTCTTCCATGATCGATTGTATAATTCCGAAGATATCAGATGACACTTACGCCTTACTATTAGAGCTTGAGCGAGAGCTTGCACGATACAGTGGGCTATGATGTTTATGGAAATTTGCATCTCCTTGATCGCCTCAATCTCTATCTTCTCGCTGCGATCCATCTCCCACCTACCGCCGCTGCAACGTCCTTAGAAGGCTTCCCAACAATTCCTTCAACCCAACCCGAGGTACCGGCAGGGAGTAGCTCCTCAGCTTCGAGTGCAATTACGCACTCAAGAGTCCAGTCTTGACACCGGTCCTGCAGCAATTAGAAATATGTTCAGTCATTAGCAACAGTGTGCTTACTTTGTTATTTCGTGGTGCTGGTCTTCACAACCTCATTGTACTTGGTCGACTCGATGTAACCCAAAAGTACCCTCCCTTCACAAGTCTGGCTTTCCAATGGGTGACCACTTCGAGTTTCGAACTAATAAATCAATCCCTGAAAAGAGATCAACTGTACGTGCAGGAGGTTCCCAACCTCGTTTCTTGGGTTGAAAAACAAGAATCCCCAATGTGAACGGTGATTTGGGTCTTCTCCATCCCCATAGACTCCGATCGACAATGTATAGTACGACATTAGCTCGCGCAGCATGGGTGTTCGAGGCTCGGTATCGAGAAGTGTTTAAGAAAGTTGGACGGAAGGCAGGACTGACACGACACAATGATCGAGCAGAGGCGACTTAAATAGATGTATTGTTTTGTTATGCAGCTAGAGTGTTTCTAATAACATCACACTGCTCCAAGATACATCGGCGCTCCAGCTCCAGCCCTTGAACTCTGGTTCTCTTCGCTCCTGAAAACGCTCTGCTCCTGAAAACGCTCTGCTCCTGTAAACGCTCTGCTCCTGTAAACGCCCTGCTCCTGTAAACTCCTCGCTCCTGAAAACGCCCTGCTCTTGAGAACGCCCTGCTCTTGAAAACGCCCTGCTTCTGAAAACGCTCTGTTCCTGAAAACGCCCTGCTCCTGTAAACGCTCTGCTCCTGTAAACGCTCTACTACATAAACGGTTAGTTTACACAAACGGTTGGTTTGCATAAACAATAGGTAAACATGAAAAGGGATGATTAACCACTAAGCGTGTAAACCAAGCGTTGTTGATGGTAAACGAGAGCTTAATGCGTGCTCCCTCAATGTCGCCCGGCTAACTCATTTAGGATAGGTTTCACGAGGTCTGACCTCCTTAAACACTGCAGAAATGCACTAGCTAGAATTACATAGGAAATAGCGGAACAAAACGGCTTGGGAATTGTAATGGCTGCCAATCGTCTACTAGCTGAAGGTCATACCTCTCATCCTCTTGTCCATATTCGTCGATTTCTTCGCCCGCATTCGCTACCATTGAATACGAATTTGGCACGAACCCCTTAAGTATCGATAAAACCAGAGCATCTGCGAGGTGACTGACCTGAACGCCTTTAGGGTATCCATGTAACAGATATGTCACAAGCATTCCCAACTTCTTATCCGACAACTTGCTGGTTTTATTACTGGACACTTCGTTAGCAATTCAATTGGCATGAGCCTGGTGCTGTATCTTACACGTGAGTTGCTAGTTCAGGGCCACAGGTTAGAACGATACCAAGTCCAAGATGAGAGACGACAAAAGACCATCTCTTTCCAATTCTTTTGTGATACATAAATCTACTCAAGCGCTTTTCTTTCGCCTTTGCGCTGATGTTCTGATCATGGCGATTGTATATTGTAAGCAAGGGGTGGCATTAGGATTGGGTCTCATGTATGAGTGTATTGTTGTCTGTATGTACAAGTGTGATCTGAGCTCGAAAGTAGTCGGACCCATTAGTCATGCCTGCAGAGCAGTCATGTGATGTGGTCCTAGGCTTACACACCCCCTTCAGGTTCGAACGCATGTTGGAAGCTGATGTGATCGTAGACCACCCCCTGCCGTGTGACTGGCAGAGCTGCATTAGGTGTGGGCTAGTACCGCTGACGGTGCAGTTCCAGGTGGGCGATCGTCTGCCGTCGCAGTGTTGGTGGACTTCTGCTCTATGTGTCGGGCGTCCCCAGAGCTTGTAAGTTTTCGAGGTCCTTTTTGCTTCGCGTTCTTTTTGGTCGGGTAGTGCTTGGCCTTTGGGCTGAGCTAGATGCCTTTTGTTGAGCTTACTGCTCTAGTTTAGGGAAGGGTTTGAAGTGAAGAAGTGAAACCCAATGTTCGTGCTTTTGTCGAGGTAAAAGTTTTGTAAGACCGTCTGCTGGTTGACAGTTAGTTTGGGTGTATGAAATGTTGATATTATTTGACTGTGATTCTTGACGCAGCCAGTGATGATGAATGTCGACGTGCCGAAGGCTCGTCTTGAGGCGAGGTGTGGCAGCCTTGAGAAGGCGTATTGTTTGTTGGTTATCGCAGTACAGTAGTTGCTCATTGTTTGGATCGAAGCCGATATCACGGAACACTCTCCACCACCATATGAGCTCAGTGCCTGCGGACGAAGCGGCGATAAGCTCTGCTTCTGTGGTTGATTTAGTGACACATCGCTGTAGAGTAGCTTTCCAGTCAATAGGACCACCGAAAAGGAAGAAGATGTAGCCCTGCGAGCTTTTCCGAGTAGCCTTGTGATCAGCGTACGATGCGTCCGTGGCTCCGTAGAAGTCTGTTTCGCACTGGTCTGAGATGTGGGCAACATCGGTGGAGACGGAGGCGTTGTAATACAGTGATAGATTTCGTGTGTTCTGCAGGTATGCTATCGTTTGATACGCCGCGTCGATATGGCGTTGTGAAGGATTGATGAGAAACTCTGCTAGTTTCGAATGGGCTTTTGCGACGTCTGGCCGTGTTGCTCCGGCTACGTATCCGATCGAACCTACTAGTTGGGCGTATCTGTGCGTGTTCGCATCGTTCTTCGGCTCGCTGGACGGAAGTAGCTCTTCTAGTGGAAGTGGAGTCGAAGGAGGTCGGCTGAAAGCCTTTGGAGAGGAGTACTTGTGAGCGATCTTATCGATGTACGATGCTTGTGATAGCCATATCGCTCCGTTGACGCGATCGCGATGGATCTTTGTACCGCAGAACACTTCGAGCTCTCCGAGCGATCGAATCTCGTATTTGCGTAGGAGTCTTCGCTCAAAGTCATCGAGTGCTGCCGTGTGAGCTGGCAGGCACAGAACAACGATGTCGTCAACGTAGAAGAACACGAGAAGCTTGTCGTTCTTCCACAGACATGGTGCATCCTTGACTTCGTGAAGTCCGAGCTCAGTAAGGGTTTTGGTGAGCTCCTTGTACCAAAGTAGTGGAGATGTCTTGAGACCGTACAGCGCTCGATTGAGCTTCCACAAGTGGTCTGTGTCAGTGAAGCCTTCTGGTAGGTGACAGTAAACAGGCGTTGTGAGCTGTGCATTAGTGAACGCATTAACAGCGTCGTACTGGCGGATCTCCATGTTGAAGTAGGCAGCAATTGCCATAAGTACTCGGAAGATGCGCATAGCTAGTGTTGCCGCGTAGGTGTCTTCAGCCGTGGTTTGAAGATCGCCGCGCACGCAGATACGAGCTTTGTACTTGGTAAGGTATCCTTCACTGTCGAGCTTGTACTTGAACACCCAGAGAAGAGGAAGGACTTCGTTATTCTGAGCGTCGAAGTGGCTCCAAGTAATCTTTTCAAAGGTGTCTTTTCGCTTGACGATTTCCATCTCTTGTTGCATGGCTCTGATAAATCCCTCTTTGTGTGGACAAGGGAGCTTCATAACATCCTTGTAGAACCGTGGTTCAGGTGGAAGAGCGGTATGATGAAACTGCGTCTTCGGTGCTTTTGTAGATGCAGCTACGAATGATGACCAGTATGCACTAACAAAGAAGCTGCTACTCTTTCTTGTTGGTTTTCTGGGTCTTTTCGAACCTTCTGAGAGTATGTGGGATGAGCGCAAGTTGCCGTCGATTAGCTCCCTATTCTGAGCTAGGTTTGAATCGACTGAAGTATCTCGTCTACGTTTTCTAGAAGGACTCGCTTGATTTGTTATTGACTCTCCCTGCTGTGCGACTTCTGGGGCGCCAGGGAAACTTTGAGTAAGCGATTGGATGCTTTGTGACCTTTGGATGGCAGTGTGGCTTCGTGATGTTGGAGCTGGTGTTGGGAACATAGTTGGCTCAGTGTCTTTGTCTAGACTTGCTTGACCGAGTTGGGGTCGGAGTTGTTCAGTGGACGCAGGTTGAGCTGCGAGTTGTTCGCTGTCCACTGTTTCATCCTCTGATGTGTCTTCCGGATTATGAAGAGTTGGCATGCGCCATGTTTGGATGAAATCTTCGAGGTCAGAGCCTTGTAGGATTGATTCCTCATCGTTTTGCTTTGGTTGGTAGAACATGGTTTCCTTGAATGTCACGTCACGCAGTCGAACGACTTTGCCTTGATGCGCTCTACTCTTGGCTCCTGGTAGCCATATTCGGTAGACGTTTGATGCGTCGTAGCCAACTAGGTATCCAACATGCGAACGTGGGCTAAGCTTGTCTCCTCTTGGTATTTGCTGGCGCAGTGCGTACGCTCGACAACCATAGAAATTTAGGTGAGCTAAAGAGGGCTTTTTGCCATACGCCATTTCGAACGGAGTTTTCCAACCAAGTGCTTTCGTGGGAGTTCGGTTGAGCAGATATCCAGCACACATATACACCTCGGGACTGAGGGCTAGAGGCAGGTTTGATCCGACTCGCATGGATCGGCTACGGTCAATAAGGCTTTTGCCTGATCGCTCAGCAGAGCCGTTCTGCTCTTTGACGTGTGGTGCTCGAATCTGGAACTTGATGCCTTCTTGGTGGCAGTAGGCTCGAGCTGAGTTGTCAGTGATGCCATACCCTCTCTCGTCGTCCGCGATGAGGAATGTGACTGTGGCGTTGAACTCGCGTTTGATGCTTCGATCCAGACGTCTGAGTACACCAAGAAGCGTTAATTTGTCACGTTTGGGAATTGTGAATACAAAGTGAAACTTCGTGTAGAGGTCGATACCATGAAAGACGTATTGATGGCCGTTATAAGCAGTTGCGTCAAGTCCGATGAGATCAATAGCCACTGTCTCGAACGGCCGAGATGCTCCCAACTCGTGACCGATTCGGCGCGACACAATCTGATGACCTTTGTTTTGGGAGCATTCTTCGCAGTTGATCGTCTTTGGTGAGCCTCCTGTAGGTGGCGTGATGCCAATGACGTTACTGGACAGGCGATCGATAGCATCACTCCCAGCGTGCCCAAGAAGGACATGTAAATGTGGCTTTGAAAGCGTGCGAGATCGCGCTGGAAGAGCGGAATATTGCGGTCTTCTGTTGTTGGTTGTATAGAATGAATGCAGCGGTGTGCGTGGGGTTGCAGATTGGAGAGGCTCAGTTCGATGCACGAGCAGCCAATGACCTCCCAATCGGGTAAGATCTGCAATGTGTTCCCGTGGGGTTCCGGCACGATATAGAATGCTCGTGCCCGAATCGAAATGCACACTCGACGATGACAGGCGAGCGAGCGAGACGAGGCTTGTGAAGAAGGAGGGGATTAGTGCCACTCGCTTGAGCGTTGTGGTCTTGGTGCCGTTGGCTGTAGTGAGGGGTATGTTGACTTCACCCCACGCTTCGACGCGTATTTCCGATCCTCCTGCAAGTACAAGGTCGTCTGGGGCAGCCGGCGCTTTCCACACAAACTCGGCGGCATTGTTGCATATATGCACGTCGGTAGCTGGGTCCAGCGTCCACGAGTGGAGCAGCGGATATTGCTGATAGGGTGGTTGGTGGTTGAATGCTGACAAGTAGACAGCATACGCTTGGTGTGAAGTATATTCGGTAGGATCGTCACCTGCATCGATATCTATCGAATCAGTTTCTGCCTTCTGATCAGGGTTGCCGGTCTTGTGTCTCTTGTATCGCCGGTTTTTCTCCCGAATCTTGTTGAGCAGGCCCTTCTTATCTTTGGCCTCGTAATCAGAGATCTTCTTGGCTTTTTCGGGGTCTTCGACGAATCCCCTTGGTCTTTGGGAGGTATCGATGTAGGGACATTGTCCCCAGAAGTGGGTGTCGCCGCAGAGGCACGGCTTCGTAGGCTTGCCGTCATTTCTGCCTCTTTTCTTAGAATACGGAGACTCTTCGTTGTTGAACTTTGCTCCAAACGCTGCAGCTTGTATGTTGGCTTTCTTTGAATGTGTGGTGCGATGATATCGTAGGAAGTCTCCAACCAGGGTTGGAAGTTGACTCTCGTGTGACACAGGTTGATCGCGATGGCGGCTCCAAGTCTCTTCTGCTTTGAAGACATCGATGGCAATAGTAGCAGAGTAGCCTGGGTCGATCTGCTTAATAGCTCGAATGAAGTCTTTGTGAGGCCGAAAGCCGTGTACTTCTGGTAAGTCGAGTTGCTTTGCACGACTGTATGCAGCGAGAAAGTCGTTACACCAGTCTTCGATGTTTGACTGACGAGCATGTAGCACTTTCGCTGACTCGTATGCTTTCTGGACTCGGTATTCCTGATCAGCGGTAGTAGGTGAGTACAGTTCTTGGAGAGTTTTGAGCTGCTGGTAGACTGAGTCTTTATCTTTGATGTGGTAGAGCAGGTCCTGGCTGATGGTTTTAGTGATATGGGCTTCAACTTGACCTAACTTATCTTTCAAGCGTCTGTATTCCTTGATCTCCTTGTAGTAGGTGTTGACATCCGCGTTGTATTGAGCGAAGGCCTCTTGGCCGGGCTCGGTGACAGGCGAACCATCGTCGTTGCTGTTAGCTGATGGACGAAGAGGTTTTTCTGGTTTCTGGAGAGGTTGGACAATTCGATCAGGATCGATGTACTCCCATACGTCTCCTGCTTCAGCTATTCTTTTGATGACGAAAATCCAGAGCTCCCAGTTGTTGCGTCCCTGGAGGATGATGTCTGAACGAACGGTATGGGCCGACATAAAGGTGATCTTTGTCGTTTTTGATTGCAGCAATGTAAGGGTGAATTGACAAAAGTATTGATACCGATTAGGCCGGGCTCATAACTGTAAGCAAGGGGTGGCATTAGGATTGGGTCTCATGTATGAGTGTATTGTTGTCTGTATGTACAAGTGTGATCTGAGCTCGAAAGTAGTCGGACCCATTAGTCATGCCTGCAGAGCAGTCATGTGATGTGGTCCTAGGCTTACAGCTATTCTGACTGCAATTCAAATTGTGGACGAATTGTTGTCGCTCGAAATGTCCGAGGCCTACAAGGTGAACTTCGAGAAGTTTGCAGACATGCGGGCCGCGTTTTACGCCAAGGGCCGAGAAGGAAAAGCAACGGGTAATCAAGGGGAAGCTGAAGTCAATAAAGAGCGGCCAAGTGACCTCATAGACAATACGCAAGCTCGTATAGAATCATTGTGGAAGAAAAACCCACGTGGGGCTTTCCCTGACCCCGGGTACGTACGGGAAGCGCTCCTATCTCTGTACTCAATGAAAGACGATGCGAGGCCGCGGCAAGTTGAGATCGAAAGCAACGCACGTAAGTTCCGTGCCGCTGTTGGTGCTAATATAGACTCAAGGGTGTTGTTCACGACGGATGATGGATATCTAGGCCTTGGATCGCAAAGTACCCGGGTTGGCGACGAGGTGTGGGTAATTTCTGGAGTTAAGGTACCCATTGTGCTGAGAAAGAGGGAGAGTACGGTTGATTGGCTGTATACTGTGGTCGGGCAGTGCTTTGTTCCGCATGAAATGCTGGGAGAAGTTGTGGATAACGAACAAGGACCTCCCTCCCTCAAGATTAGAATGCTGTAGCTTGGAAACCTCTTCTCATGTAGTCTCCAAAAAATCAGAACGGGGCGCGGAAGGAGGGAGTATTCTCTCGCGCACCAAAAGAAGTGAGGAATATGTAAGCAGGGTGATTCTGATAGAAGGAAGTATATTCTCCCGTGTGTAGGTGTACGAAAGTGAAGCTAAAATACATGTTGGGAGTGGACTGATTAGTCAGTGGTGAACCACGTGACTGTAGCTGTCCAGGGCTTACAGAATGTCTTGTGACTAGCGACGATCTAGCATCCTAATTCGCCTTCTACTCCCAATCTTCTTCTTGTGGGTTCGTACTCCAAGTTACTTTTCGACAGCGGACAAGATATGTTGTCCTTCGAGTGTGTCAACCAATGTGTCAAGCCCTCCGAGAGCAAGCAGTTCTTTTGACATCCAGGTGTCTTGACCAACCACAGTTCGTTGAATCCTTCGACTGCTCCAGAAACTCAGCTTCCTCAAGGTTCAGAAGCTCGCGCAAGTCTGGTAGCAACTGCATCCAAGAACTCGACAGGAGGAAATAGTTACGCAACGTAAGACGTCTGAGTGTCGCACGGTGGGAACTGAGGAAGATTACGAGCTCCTGTGCCGTACTATCGAAGCCATCTAGATACATACTCTTAAGATTCAGCCAAGGTTTTTGTATTTCCAGTACAGGCTCAAGAGGAGCATGGGTGCGTGGCGTTCGCCGCACGTGCCGATAGTTACCTCTGGGATATCCAAGAAACGCAGTGACCGACCTCGCAAGAACTGATGCCTTTGTTTCGTTCTTAACAACCTTCCACGACAGATCGTATCCCCAAGCGAGGATACTGATATCCTCAGAGTTACTGAGCACGGCTTCCTGGAGCCGTACGAAGGCCTTATCGCCCTCTCCATATAATAGCGGCATGTTGACGCCCAGCAGACCTAGCAAGCAATATGCCATATCTTCCACACGTGTAGTGACTCTTGTAGCCGCCCATGAGAATTTGCAAGCTGCAGAGACCGAAGACAGCGAAATCTCCCGATCTAACACTCGACCGGATATACTTGTGATTCCTGATAGTAGTCCAACATATCTGTTCCGCTCGGCAACCCAAGGCCGGGTAGCAGTCGCCATGTTTTCGCCGGACATGACACTTGAGGTCATCTTTCCTCCGCTGATATTTTGATCTATATCTGAGTGGAAGACAGGCTTCCAGTCGGAAGCAAAGAAAACAATGCGTCTTGGAGCGAGTAGCTCCTGCAGAGTCCATCCACGAGTGAACCACCGACTCATTTGGAAGGCGGACCTGCTTTCGAACGGATCTTGTCCCGATGGCACATCCTCCAGATAGACATAACAAACCCGAGATGCCTCGTACCACCGATACATGGAGTTGATTGCCTCTGAAAGCTCGGCGCTGCTCGATTTCTCGATGCAGCATGTATCGACCCATAACCAGGCTAATCCTTCGCTCGCTGCCCGCTGACAGCATCCTTCGATCTTGACATACCCTCGCTTCTGACGATGACCTTCTTTGGTCAGATCATTGAAGGTAACCTCCTCTTTGCCCCAAGTGTGCGAAAGAATTGCGTAAGGCGGAATTGCGTCGCCGTGGAATTCCTCCAACTCTCGCGAGTCGACATTTAGAAGCCTCATGGTCTACGTCAGGCTGAGCTCCGCAGAACAGCTTTGCCCGGCATGTCGTAGCCAAGGATGGTTCGAGATCAGCGAAGATATGGGTGTCGCATGGATGGCCAGGCAAAAGCAAAAACAGTCTGTTGTGAAAGTGAAAAGCAACAAAGAGCGATTGAGGTAGTATGCGGAGGTTGGGCCCGGGCAATTGCTCCTGCGGTGCGACTGAACTGAAGCCCCGCCAAGCGCCACATCACATTGTACCGTGTCCTTGCACTCAACGATCGCCACAACTCAACGATTGCAAACACCAAACAACAACAATACTTCGACGCGTCATAACTCCACCAATATGAGCGCGATTGACAAAGCGATTAAAGCAATAAACTCCTTACAACCTCACGAATCTTTTCACTATTCAGAAATTGCTGCCAAGTTTGGTGTTAATCCTACAACGTTGTCCCGAAGATATCGAGGTGTCCAAGCGTCGCGTGCAAGTGAGCCACTAGATCGTCAAAAGCTCAACCCAGAACAGGAGTTAAAGCTTATACGTTATATACAACAGCTAACAGAGCGAGGTCTACCTCCTACAAGGCCTCTTGTACAGAAATACACGTCCCTAATTGCTCGAGAACCAGTTTCACAAAGCTGGGTTACTAGCTTCCTACACCGTCACCCCGAGCAACTAGTATCCAAGTGGACAACTGGCATGGATCGCAATCGTCACCAAGCTGACTCAGGGGCAAAGTATACCTGTTATTTTGATCTCCTACATACCAAATTTACCGAGTACGACGTTGAGCCACAACACACATACAATATGGATGAGAAAGGCTTCTTGATTGGTATCACGAGTCGTTCAAAACGGGTATTCAGTCGACAGATGTGGGATAAAAAGAGGGTTAGAGAAGCCATGCAGGATGGTTCTCGCGAGTGGATTACTGTTGTAGCATGTGTGTGTGCTGACGGATCAGCGTTGCCGCCAAGTCTCATATGTGCGTCGGCCTCCAGCGATATACAATCAAGCTGGGTTGACCAAATCAACCCAGGGGAACACTCGGTTGTAATCAGCTCATCTCCCTCCGGCTGGACGGACGATGATATTGGCTTATCCTGCCTCAAAAACGTGTTCGATCGATACACCAGGGGGAAAGCAGCACGTCAATACCGAGTACTTATACTTGACGGGCATGGGTCACATACTACACCTGCTTTTATTGACTATTGTCATGAAAACAAGATACTCCTGGCTGTATTTCCTCCCCATTCAACCCACACGCTGCAGCCGCTTGATGTGTGCTTGTTTAAGCCACTCTTATAGGCCTACTCCAACAAGCTCATAGCTTTCCTTGAGAGAAGCCAGGGACAATCAACACTCAAGAAGGGTGACTTCTTTCCCCTGTTCTGGAAGGCATGGCAGGCCTCATTTTAGGAATCCATAATACTCACCTCCTTTAGAGCCACCAGTATATAGCCCCCTAACCCCCCCCCCCCCAGTCCGACAGGCTAAAAGGCAATACTGGAGACATGTTATTGACAATGCTAAGGAGGGCAAGGATCTGTTTAAGGTTATCGCCTGGCACAAGCTTACACCAGACCACCAGGACACTCCTCTCATAGTAAACAGCAAAACAATATCGGACCCACTAGAGAAGGCAGAGGCACTTAGAGAGGAAGTCTTAAACCGCTATACAGCAGAAGACGACCTCAACTGCCAACCAGAGCAGGAGACTGCGGCCCTCCTCCCGTGGAGCACACACATCTCGCTGGAGGAGTCTGAGCGAAACACAATAGGGGTCTCCAGCACCTCCCCAGGCACTGATCGCTCTACAGTGCGACTGCTCCGCGCCTGCTGGGCCCAGGTTGGAGAACTTATACGACGGATCTTCCAGCGGTGCCTTGAACTCAACCACTTTCCTACACAATGGAAGCTGGCAGAAGTAGCCATGATACCTAAGGTAGGAAAGAAAGACCGGACGTCACCCGCTCTTGGAGGCCTATAGCACTCCTCTCCTGCATTGGAAAGGGGCTTGAAAGAACAGTGGCTAGAAGAATCGCGTGGACTGCTATAACCCACAAGATCCTTAGCCCCCAACATGGAGGCGCCCTCCCAAAGCGCTCTGCTGTAGATCTTACTGCAGCGTTCACTCACGACACAGAAGCCGCGTGGGCAAAAGGCCAGCATGTTACCATGGTCACCTTAGATGTGCAAGGCGCCTTCGACGCTCTCCTCAAGAACCGCCTGCTGCACCGGATGGCCCAACAGGGATGGCCACAAAGGACCATCCTCTTTGTCAACTCTTTCCTCACTGATCGAAGGGTCCAAGTCCGCCTGGGCCAAGTCACTACCCCTAGCTACCATTGTGCATGTTACATCTTTATTGCAGACTCTGAGCGCTCGACAGCTATTGACTTGTGCTTGATATCCTTGATCCTCGAGCCCGCGGACCCTTTCTCAAAGGCCTTCCTGATTGCGCGTCAGTCGTTGCGACAGATGCGGCCAGACTCGAATGCCATCACCCGTAGTCCATAGCCGCATAGCCAGGATCCAGCGCGCATAAAAGCATGGCGGCTGCGTAGCCGAATATAGCAGATAAATTGAGCGTAATGTCACTACTGTTCGATTTTGTGCTTAGCAGGAGCTGCTTCAAATTTGCGAATTTTCTATAGACCATGTCGCAGGCATGATGACACGAACCAGCTTGCTGATCAACATGTAACGGCATATAGCAAGAGCGATGGGTGTTGCGGATAGGGTTTGGTAGGATTCCGACAGTGTTGCATTGGCGGGTGATCTTGTGGAGTCAACCAACATCGGCAAGGATAGTGGTGACCGCCTGCTGATGAACATCCTCTGTAGTTTTTCTGCATTTGCTCCCTACACGAGTTCGCTCACGTCAATTCGCTCAATTTCGATTTCTTAGTTGGCGAGGAGCTGCGAGAGGCGGCATCGTCGTCGCGGGCGCGTCTCTTCGGTGCGAGGCTGCGTTCGAGGGCGCCGTTGGGTGTCGAGACTCCGGCTCTGTGTTGTGCACGTAGTGGCACGACTGCGGCGGCGCGGGCGAGACGGTGTAGGAAGATGTGTCGATGTCAGGGACAAGCGAGGGTACATCGGGCGTGGCGGCTTACTGTGTGTGCGGGAAGGACAGCAGAGGCTCGCCGTTGTCATCGAGTGGTGCGCGCGACATGGCCGGTGAGGGTGCGTGTCGTCGTGATCGTTGCGCACCGAGTTGTGGCTGGTGTTGGTGTTGGCGGCTGCGGCCGCAAGGCTGGAACTGAGACAACGGCGGCTCGACCCACTTGTCGTTATCGCGGAGATGATTTCCCTGCGCGCTGAGCTCGCTGCAGAACTCTTGCAGTACGGTAGTCCTTCACGCGCTAGCGTCACTACCCCATGAACACCAAACTTTGATACCATCGAGTACACATACTGTGGTGCTGAGAGTTGCACGAATGGTAGAGCCCGGCGAGGCGAAAAACCTGTTCAAGTTTCAGACGGATCAAACGCAGATCCAAAAATGAGGCGTAGCTGGAAGAAAATCCAGGTGTACGTAGTTCCGAACTATACGCAGAGAGTCTGCAGATTTCGTCCCTAGCAAAACTCCACACTTAAACCAGGTCAACGTTGATCCGATTAAAGTATAAATCTTAGACGGTAGCGTTGCAGCCGAGGCAGACACAAGACGTCATTAATTCTCTCAATATTCGCGAGTTGGAGGATCAATAGTCGCTCGCTTAGGGTTTCTCAGAAGATCCATAGCTATAGCCATTAATCACTTCTCCCACTTAAGATAGGGCTTTCCAATAGGTCCGTAATCCTTACTGCCTTGCAAAAACTCTGCGTGTCTAGTTTCCTTACAATTCTGACGTTTTGTTCGGGTAAATTCCTTTCTATCGTATCTGTTATACTAACGTATTGATCCTTCTGTGCGAACCCTCTTCTGGACATTTCCCGTACTTTGATCCTCTGCAAGTGGACGCTTGCGCGCACCGAGATACACTCGAAACCCTAAAAAGTTATGCCATGCCCGACTGACTGATCGATACTCCATGCTCCGCATCTTGACATGCCCAGGAGCTTCCTGTAGTCCCCGGGTGTACACTGTGCCTGCTATCCAGCTTCCGTGAGATGCCTGCTCGTCAGCTAACTTTTTTTTTTTATCAACTCCGTAGTCTCGTTTGAAGCCCCCCACATGGGAGATGCTGACGTGATATTGCGATGGGGAGATGCCGATAAGACAATATGTTGAGCTTGGTATCCAAGTGAAACGCTGCTTCTCTCGCAATCACTTTGCTAAGACGGTTGGTGTCCCAACTCCCACTTCCTTTTGGCCATAGGAATGTTGATGGCGGGTCCTTGCGCTTGTTTACGGTCTCCTCATAAGCATTGCCAGAGCAGCCAAGACGTGCCGCCCCGCGACGACCACTAAACTTAGAGTGGCGATATCGACAGCCAATTATATCGACCATCTAGCACCCAACTCCCCTGGATTGGCTCCCTGGGCCTATTGCCTATGGGAGAAGCGCGAAGCGATGGCTCAATACATCCACTTTGAGCCTGCGAGCACGTACAGCAGCCAGTGCTCCAGCAAGGCTCGTCCGCTGACTACTGCGCCGCACGTCTGGACGCCGCTCTGATCGCGGCAAAAGTTCTCCAGCCTTATCGTCCCGGGCATTTACCCTCGTCGCTGCGAGTGGCTCTGCTCCAAAATAGCAATACGCCCACACACCGCATCGCCGCTGGAGCATATACCACGCAATTCAACCTCCTGGTCGTCAGGTCGCAGGCGTCTTCGCTTATCAACCACCAAAGAAGTCAGCAATCTACCAATCTTAGCAATGGCCTTGCCGTGCCGTTGGTTCACCATTTCAGCGCCATCGACACCGGTAACTTGAGAGCTCTCTCTTGCGTCGTGGGATTGCAGAACACCATCTTGTTGCATCACCATCCATCGGAACACCTCCATCCTTGCCAAACGTCTTTGGGCCAGAGCTTGATGAACAGCCCTTGGTCGTTTACGTGAGGTTTCTTCTCTTCCTATCCTGACTCGGAGACCGGTGCTCTGTCTGCCGTGCTGGGCATGCCGGCAAACGACCATAATTTACACCTGCTGAGAGACACACTCGAAATGCACTCTGCGCTTGCCTTTACTGTTATCAATGGAGGATCACCACTCTCGTCACACGACTCGACTGGATCAGAGTGCGTGAAGGCTTGGGAGCGTCCTCGAATACTTTGGAAACGTCGATAAAGCCGCCCTACGCTTCGCCGAAACAACACGACACACTGACAGCTCAATCTCAACAAGACATAGACCTGTCTGTCATCGATTTGCCTGAGAAGTTCGACTATCTCTTTTCCATTCCGAAGTCACTGTCGTCCCATCTCGAGCAAGTGTCTAGGGACTTGCATAAGCTTGTTAGCTGCCCCTTTGGTCAACCGTCCAACCTGCATGCAGAGGGTACACCCAAGGCGGGCTTCGGCACCCATCTGGACTGGACTTCATTCATCACACTGCCGTTCGAGAAAGCTACGACCGGAGCCGCGACCAGTCGGTCAGTCATTGAGATGATGCTTCCCGGCGTGCGATCGGACAGTTCATCGGCTCGTCGCAAGCGCATGGTTAGGAGTCACTTCTGAATCTATATCACTTTCGTTGAAAGAAGGTATTTCCTGAAAGGGAACGAATGTTGTTACGCCTTTACGCACGATGACCTATGATTGATCAGTAACGAGCCTGAGATACCGGGCTAAGTTTTAGACGTTTGAACTTTTAACTCTCACGCTCAAACTAATCTTGCTCCGAGTCCACATCAATAACACTGTTGTTCCTTGATGATTAGTCGAATCGCAGGTTTCGCTGTATCGCAGAGTGCTCTATCTGGGTTGAACGGGAACGAATCATGCGCAGCCCACGCAGCCAAGATGTTCCTCTGGGTGCACGCGCTTACTCTTGCGGGGCTTTACAAAGAGGTAAGGCAGAGGATCAGTCCCCTGTTCAACGAGAGCAGAGTATGAGCAGAGACACTTGAATTTTGCTCTGTTACTGCTTGCAGATTGTTTTCGTATGCCGCTGTAGAACTACAAGATCACACAAAGGAACGTCCAGCTCTCTGTCCAAATATTGTGTACATTTGCTAACTTATATAGATGGGTTTCGTGAGCTCGTAACATAGAGTGAGGGATATCTGGAAGTACTAGGAACGGAGGGAAGTAAAACTTGGGTAGCAGGTTTACCACACAGTCATCACGCTTGACTGCATAATCACATCGACATTGTCAGCAGAGCCCAGTGCTCCACTGACGATGTCGCATGATTAACGCGGCTAGTAGACTGAACGAGCTACATGCACGGATAATTGGGTAAGCTCAGTCGAGAATGCGTCCTCTGTGCAGCTCTTGTTGCGACTCGGCCTCTTCCGCTTCCCTCTCGTACTCGGGGAATGCGAGGGTAGCTGAACACATGCCTTGGCCCGCTCGAGGTCGGTCCACATCAGGCGCCCGGTGCGATTGTCCCACAAGATGTTGCGCACAGCCGGGTCCCTGTGCAGCAAGCTTAGCCGATGCAATCCCTCCAGCATCTGTCTTGCCTCTTGTAAAAGAGCAAGCTTATTCTCTTGGTTGATGTGTATGGACAACGGGCGGCCAGCCCAGCTCAGAAATAACATGTGTGTGTACAGTCCACCGTCGTAGAAGTAGTGGACTTTCAGATCTGCCAGACCAAGACATACTGGGACAATCTCTCCCTGAGCAGACAAGACGTGCTGGTACATGTCACGTTCGTGCTGCAGATGGTGAAGATTGTGCTGCTCCACAGCCTTAGCCACAAGCGTGTAGCCGTGCGAAGAAAGCCGTACTTTGAACAGCGCTCCTCTTGACCCTTGTAAATATAGCGGCCTACAGTCAGCATCAGTGCCGAGATTCACAGCCAGCTGCTGTCGGACACGACGGAGAAAGATCTTTGGTTCTATGTGTCTCCTTCCATGTGAAGAAAAGTTTGGGCAGAGCTGATCGAGCGCGTCGCCGCGCATCAGGCCAAGCAAACAGTCATGCGTGCAGTACGGTCGGCTGTTTAGTCTTGGCTCGGCCCTCGCTCTCACAGCTGTCACTTTTGCTTGCTTTGTGCTCGTGTCGGTGGCGGCCGCTCTGCCCTTTCCCTGACGAGACGACTTGCCGTTACTCTGGGAACGGGTGGTTCGTTGCGGAGTAGGCGTTGATGGCACGCCGTTGTTCCCGCCGTTGCTATCTCCACTGTCGCTGTCGCTATCGCACCGCTCACCTGCCCTGTCGTCTGTAGAAACGCATTGTGACCGAGTCTGGATCCTTGACCGGAGGAATGGTGCCCAACGCGAGGGCTGATACAAGGATGTCTCACGCATGGCCTTGCGATCAGTTTCTGGGATCTGCTTCAAGATGTCCATGTACTCTACCGCCCACGTGTTGAGTGTGGACGTGGCCTGATGCCATGCCTGTGGTGGTGGCTCTGCTACTAGGGCGCGTAGAACGAAGGTAGACACCTGAGCCACTGCGGTTCGGTGGAGTCGGTTTTCGTCGTCGTCCTGCACATCGACAGTAGGAACACTCACGTAATAGTAGATCGCGGTAGGATCGTCCGCAATGTGCAAAAACACAAGTGCGTCACCGGTAAAGATATAACCGTACTGAATCCCTCGGTAGACCATGTACGAGAAGCACTGTGTGACGACAGCCGCAAGGAGCCACTTCGCGTAGGACTCGGGGCTGTTGTACTCTTTATCGATGATATCCCGGTCTAGCACAATCTCGCCGCTCAAGCCAAGTGCAATGTCTGCACGCGTCAGCTTGTGCGGTGCCTTGTACTCGATCGCCACCGCTGGAACGCTTTGTCCGTCAGAGTGTCGGTAAATGCAAAATTGATCCGCTCGCCCGCCGCCTTTTCCCGTCCGTGGTCTCGACAATGTTGACCGAGCAGGAGCCGCCCTTTTTTTGCCAAGCCTTCTGCTCTCTTTGTTGTCATCGTTTGCTTGCTTGGAGGCATCGCTAATGGACATTTGTTGCATCGCTTCTTGTGTTGCCGTCGTGCCATCTGACTGACCGAGGTTCGCATGGCTCTCGAACGATACCCTGCCTTGTAGCCCGAGCCTCATCCGCAGGTTGTCGTCCTTGGAAATTTCGCCAACAAGCGTCTGTACCTGTTTCTCTACTGCCTCGCGTGCAAAATGACGCAGTTTGTCCTCACTATCGACGGGGGCCATGTGCGTCCTGACGTAGTCTAACTGGATTGCCGAAGGGAAGACGCGGTTTGCTTCGAAGGCTGGGCTGGCGGAGAGAGCGGCCCACATCGTCTCTTGATCGCTCGAGAAGTCGCTCCACGGGATGATGCGTCGAGGGTACAACCGGCCGGCAGGCTTGGTGACGTCGCCTTGGGTGGTGAGGGATCGATCCGTGACGATGTTAATAGAACGGGACATCTCGTGGCAGCCCTGAAGAAATTCCGCGAGGGTCGATGACACTGTGGCGGCTTCTGCCTTTTCCCTCCGTCGCTGCTCTTCTTCCCTCCGTCGCTGCTCTTCTTCCCTCCGTCGCTGTTCATCCTTTCGGCGTCGCTGTTCCTCAGCTACTTGTGCCTCTGCCTCCTTGCGCTGTAGCTTCTCGGCACTTGCCCGCGCCTCTGCTTCTCGAAGTTGTTGCCGGAGCTGTTCGAGCTCTTCCGCCATGTGTGTGGAACAATGCTGTGTATTGCTAACATACTCCTACCGGTTTGTTTACATGAATGATCGGCAGCAGGTGGCTACGCACGGACCTGCTTGGCATCCGCAACGGACAGTTGCTGGAGTAACGACGGCTGGCCGCAACAGCTTCTGCGACCAATTGCGCATTCCTTCCGTGTTGATTAGTGATAATAAGTCAGAGTCAACGTCACAAAGGTGTCACCAAAGGTGTCGACGGAAGATGGTTTCGTCAAACACAGCGACAACCATTTACAGTGTCCGCGCACAGGCTGCGCGGGGTCACGGCGTGCGCGGCCTAGTACGAAGTAAAGTCTTGGAACTGCTGTGTCCGTGCACGTACCCGGGCACAGACACGTGACGATCGGATTGGTGACTTGTGACGATCGGTGACGTGTGACGATGGCGCAAAGCCAAACCAACGTCTTGTGAAGTGGTGTTGGTTACGGCGGATGAACTGTGAAATCCACATTTGGGAGAGGCTGCTTCGCAATGGCCTCGCCGAAATTCTGCGCGATCGTCAGTAATCTAGAACTGTCTGATCGCAATTAATTGATTCGTGCACTTGTTTTACCTGGGCTTTTCTGATTTGTTGGCTGAACACCTGTTACAATAATTCGCATAACCTCCAAATCAGAGTCGGAGATCCTCCTCGCACACTAGATCTTTGCGGCTGAGCGCCTCCACATACCCTAAGCATCCCCCTCAAATGTTAGCATGCAGCCTGCTTACGATGATAGATGCCAAGCTAAGTTAATACCGGTAGGGCGAACAGTGCAGATGTATGAACATGATTGGTCGAGTTGTACGACTCGCCACCTAGCTTCACCGGTTTTCGTAATCAGAACTTAGCCTCGTGGCCATTCTCATCCTCTCACAACGGTTCTAAATTCTGGTTTTTTCACTCGCTTGATCAAGAAAATGAATAGCCCACGAAATGCTTTTTCATACCAACCGCTTTCCGAGTCTTTCCGTGGAGAATTTGAAACGCGACTGATATACCTACATCCGGGTGGCTTCAATGATTGTATATTTTGCACGATTTACCATGCCAATATCCTTGAAAGGCGGCCCCAAACAGAGTATGCTGCAGTCATACGTGTGGGGCGATGCAGCACAAACAGAATCTATCCAACTTGGTTACCATCAACTCCTGACGAGTGAAACTGCTCGTACATGGCCATCTGCTCCCTCCCCAGGGGCGGATTGCTACGGGCGGATTGCTACGGGCGGATTGCTACGGGCGGATTGCTACAAATCATTCCAAGCGACGAAAAATCTGGAGAGAGCATTGCGACATCTACGAGACCGCGCTTCAGAGCGCATACTTTGGGTCGATGACATTTGTTTCAACCAGTCCGATTGGGAAGAACGTCTTTCACAAGTGCAACGGATGAGCAATGTGTACGAAAAGGCCGTGGAGGTACGCGACCAACGCAGCGACTAGCATCGCCGTGGAGGGCGCTGGTGGCTGGAATGTATTGAATGACGTTGTTGAGCTTGCTGTACCGTGTACGTTACTTTTTACTAGGATTATGCACATTGCTTACAAGAGAAGATACAGATACAGTGATGCGCCATGTGTTGTATGAATGTGTGTTTCTTCTAGACGCTATTTGTAAGCTCAATTGAGTGTGAAGTGACAGACCCAGGCCGCGCGACGACTGGCGGGGCGCGAGTGCTCGGCTGGAGCTCTACCGGTACTGTAGTTGGCGGTCGTGCCAGGAGCTTTGCACAAGTTGTCAGCACAGCAAGTGCTTGTAGTCAGCATCAATGCCAGGAATAGATCTTAGCTTATCAACGATAGAATACTGACAGTCAGCAGCGCCAGAACCTCAGAAGCCTGGCTGACTCGTCCTCGGCAAGAGAGAACCGGCGGCCAGCTTCACCACCGCCATAATAAATTGAGGACACAGTCTTCATATGTAGAAGTCAGCAGTCGCTGGGTACAAAATGATATTCTCTGACAGTCGCTACTGACGATCCTCTCTTCCTCGATCGCCAAGCAAGTGATGACGATCACGGCTTCTATCTCATAGGCACAGGGGTATCACAGCCACGAGTATCGTGGGCTCATCTCGAAGCTACACAATAGCACGGCTTATAAATGAACCTAGCCTTCTCCAGCTTGCTGCAAACAGGATGCCAAGGCTAGAATTCCTGTCTCACACTTCGCAGCGATCTCCATCTTTCGAATCATCGCCGTGCATCAGGCAGTGCGACCGTGAAAATAGCGCCGCATTGGAATTTGGAAAGCAAATAGACACCAGATTGAGCTGGCTTCAGGTTTCCATCGCTATGTCCAGAGCAACGGGACGTAGCAGACATAGGAGTATTGAGCGGCAGAGTCCAAAATCAGTCCCGATACCTCTATCCATCAGTTCTCGACGCAATCGCCAAAGTCTGCCTTCTGAACCTCATTTTCACACCCTTCCTCTTACCTACTAAGTCCCTACGTTGCGTCTGCAGCAGCTCAATCTGCTGGTCGATGTCGTTGATTTGATTTGTGAGGTCCCGATCCATAATGAGTACTTGTGAGACTATCTCGGCGAGGTCTTCGAATTCTGCATCCTCGGCGGTGCGTTTTGTGCCTCTCAATTCTGGGTCGTCGACAGCATTGGAGGTTTTATCCAGTTGCTCTGCGTGAGTAGTTGGCGGGCGTGAAGGAGCGCTTCTAATGTTAGATTGGATGCGCGATGACAAGATATTGGGTGTAACCTCGGCGAGAGAGAATTGGATACGATTTTCATCGATGGCTGGGCTTGCCTCTTCGGATGTACTCTCAGGTTCAGTTTGCTGTTCATACCCAATGACGGGTGTTCTGACCGAAGCAGCCCCCATTCGTTTAGCAATGTATCCAAGCGCGTTTCGCAAGCGCTCAGGATACGCCTTCGTTTCTCTAAGCACACAGTCCTTCGCTATCCCGGCTGCAATGAAGTACCACTTTACCATGAGTGTGAGTCGGGCTTTCTCATCTTGGCCGATGCTGTGAGTACCTTTTGGATAGGTCTTGTCAAATGGATGTAGGATACGCTGTTTAGCAACGTCTTCAGTGCAGATGGCTGTCTTCGAAGGTGCACGCGTATCTTCGAGATAGAATTTGATGTTGTGAAATTTGCGTGACTTTCGCATATACGCATAGATGTCATTGCCTCGTTCTTTGTGGTGGCCCATAAGGAGCTTTCGTGGCTGGGCATCGAGAAAGAAGTCCTGGTTCACGAATTGAATCTTGTCTGGGCCGGGTAGGTTTTTCAGCAAGTAAAGCGCGCCATAAGATTCCAAGTAAGTGTGCAGCTTGTCCAGATCAGAGCGCTCATCGTCGCTCATGTTGACTAAAGGGCTTTCAACTGGGCTTTTCACTAGAGTGATGGGCCGTCTGGTTATCCCTGCCTCTATACTAGGATGGCCGAGGTGACTTGAATGTTGATCTTGCGCATCCCTAGGTTCTTCAGGTTCTGGCATTTCAGCTTTTTTCTCAGCACATTTCTCCGCAACAATTTTCTTCAGTGCGTTGTAGAGTCGCGGACAATATTTGACATAGTCATAATCCACTTCGTGCTCAATCTTGCCTATGAAGTACCATTGAATGACGATACCAAAGTTGCCCTTTCCCGGCTCAGAAGTGTCGGCGCTGTACTTTAAGGGCGCATTGAGTGGCAATCCCAACACCTCGTCCAGCGTGAGAGATTGTGCTGTGGATGCATTGAGTCGACGTTTGGCCGGCTTGAAGCAATATTGCACCCTGGGTGGGCTGCCCGCCGAAGCTTTTCATGTAGGCAAGAATGTCGCGTCCTTCGTAGGCACCAATCACAAGCGCTGTCGGTGGTGTCGCTGCAGGATGAGGTACCCAACTCATCAAGTTGTGGGCCGGGAGCGCGGCGATCAGATCGCCTGCGCCATACCGTAGCTTATCACCCCTCCGGCAGGATCACCTTCCCGGCAGCGAACACCAAACCCACCGACATTGGAGATGAGGCTGCAGCAGCTACCACAATTGCTATTATTACAAGACCTCTTGGTAAAGGTATCGCATAAGCATGATAATCAATCCCATCTATCTAAATCTCATTGGTGGATTGATAGCGCGGCCTGAATTGGAGGTAGGCGGCAGAGGTGGTAGGGAAGGCGTAGAAGGAGCCCCTACCTTAGCACCACCACGTGCAACCACCACCAGCTTCTTTTTGCTCTGTGAGGTGAGCTCTTTCTTATTACCCTTTTTAGTAAATATCCTCTGCTTTTGGAGTCGTTCTTTGGCTTCCTTTGCGCGCTTCTTCTCCTCGCGCTTTGCCGCCTGATCTGCCTCCTTCTGCACCCTCCGCGCCTCCCTTTCAACCTTAGTATTAGCGACCCTTTGGCGCCTCTCTTCAAGCATTCTTTGCCTGCTTTCCCTCCTAACTACCCTCTCTGCCTTCCGGGCAGCTTTCTGTTGTTGTACTTGTAGTTCCTCCTGCTCCACCAGCGCTGTAAGTTCTCTGTATCTAGCGATCGCCTTAGGTGAAAGGAGTAAGGCTCCACCTTGGGTGTAACCCTCTTGTTCAAGCCTGTCAATTGCACTACGCTTCTTAGGCTTCTTCTTGCGCCGTAGTGAACGTTTGGCGCCTTCAAGCTCGCCATCGCGGAGGTTGTGCTTGATAATCTGAGTGTGGACCTGAGCCTCAAGCTCCTTGGCTGCTAGAGTGGTAATATCTTCAACCGCCGCTCTTATAAGGCGCCTCATGCCTCTCCAGTCGCCCGCGCTTAGTGTTGAGGTGGTAGAGCCTTCGCGATCTTGCTGAGGAGGAGGGGTGGTAAACTTCTTGAGGATCCTATCTGGGTTGGTAGGAAAGATCCCAGTGACCTCGAAAGAGCTCTGAATGAGCTCTTCTGTAAAGGAGGCGTTCCAAGCGTTCCAGAACAGGACAAAGAAGTCTCTCTTAGCTAGAGGTGTAAGCCCTTGGCTCTCAAAGGTATAGCAAGAGAGCTCATTGTGGTACGAAGAGGAGAGAGGCTTAAAGAGCGATACATCAAGTGGGTGCAGGGTATGGGTCGCATGAGCTGGAAACCGAAGGAGGAGGATCTTGTTCTGGTCGCAATAGTTGACGAAAGGCATGGTAAGGTGAGATCCATGGCCATCAACAATGAGGAGGCGCCATGACTGACGCGCCTTTGCCTTAGTTCGGCGATCAAAAACGTTCTTGAGCCATCCAAGCGCTATCTCGTCGTTAGACCAGCCAGAGGGAGAGGCGGTGATAAAGGCAGAGTGATGCTCAGGGTTGACGTCGGCTACCCAGCTCTCTTGCACCAAGGAGGCGTCTGACTGGTAGATGAGGGTAGGATCCAGAGCCGTCCCATCAGCGCATATACATGCCATAACGGTTATCCACTCGCGTGAGCCGTCCTGGATAGGAGCCCTACACCTGCCTTGCTCCCATGCTTGTCTGCTGAAGATCCTCTTTGATCGACCAATCTGGCCGATAAGGAAGCCTTTCTCGTCAAGATTGTAGCTATGACAAGGCTCTATGCTGTACTCAGCTATCTTGGCTTGGATGAGGTCAAAGTAGTGCTTATATCTTGCAGCTGAATCAGCTAGATGGCGCTCACGGTCCATGGCAGTCGTCCACTTCGGGATAAGTTCATCGTGGTAACGCCTGAGGAAGCGCGACACCCAGGCCTTTCCAACCTCAGTTCTAGCTATTGTAGAGGCAAAGGAGCGCACCATGGCTCTAGTAGGAGGTAGGCCTTTGTCAGTAAGATCTATGATATACTGCACCAGCTCCTTTTCCTCGATCTCGTCGAGTTTCCGCTGGTCGCGCGCCGCGGCCTCCCGGGACTGAGCTAACCCTCTCCACCTATCCTGCAGTGTAGATCTGGCAACACCGTGCTTTCTGGCCATTTCTGATATCGAAATAGGATCAATGAACCTCCAAGATTCCATTTCTTCAAGCGCAGCCTCGATTGGAGTCATGTTGGTGGGGATATAGGGGGTGGTAGGGTGGGTGAACGTTCTTTGGTTTTGGTTTTCCCCGCCGGCTAGTTGGTCCTGCCGGAGGGGTGATAAGCTACGGTACCGGTACCGTGCACGGACTCGTGATGCGCATGGACGCGTGATGCGCACCCCACCAACTTTTGACGCGTCGTTTGCACCCCCATACCTCAACATCACGATGCCGTTAGAGGAAGCCCTTGAAGAGCTAGATAGTTTGAAGCCTGGAGAACATTTTTCATATACAGCTCTTTCTAAAAAACACAGTTGTTGTCGCTCAACGTTGACGCGTCAACACCGTGGTGAAGTCGTCAGCCATGCAACCAAGGCATCTTCCCAACGACTGCTACACCCACGCGATGAGGTAGAGGTTGTACAGTACATCAGAGGACTCACAGAGAGACACTTAATGCCTACAAGGCAGATGATTTTAAATATAGTCACTCCCTTGTGTGCTTGGGCGCCAAGCGATCGATGGGTGACGCGCTTCCTTCATCGCAACCACGACACGCTTATTACGGCCTGGACAACACCTATGGAAACCAGCCGCCACGAGGCTGATTCTAGTGAGAAGTACCGCCTGTACTTCACTCTTTTGCACGGTAAAATCGACGAGCATGAGGTAGAGGCGGAGAACACGTACAACATGGATGAGAAGGGCTTCATGATTGGAGTGATTGGAAAGAGCGTCAGAATCTTTGATAAGGAGCTCTATGGGCTTAAGCAGTATAAGCAGTCATCGCACGACGGCAACAGAAAATGGGTGACGGTGCTGGCATCAATATGTGGCGATGGGTCAACCTTACCTCCAGCAGTCATATTTCCTTCACCATCACTCACGGTACAGCAAAGCTGGGTACGCGAAATCGATGCCGATAAGCACTCTATCCACTTCGGCGTCTCACATAATGGATGGACGAACGACGATTTGGGTTTGGCGTGGTTGCAACAGGTGTTTGATCGCTATACTAAGGTCAAGGCTCGGGGGAAGTACAGGTTACTTATCCTTGACGGGCACGGCAGCCACGTGACGAAGGCCTTCATCGATTACGCTCATAACCACAGGATTCTGCTGCTTATCTTCCCTCCGCACGCTACCCACACGCTTCAGCCGCTCGATGTGGTGTGCTTCAAATCGCTGGCGTCAAACTACTCCAAAGAGCTCCTTCGTCGCAACCACACCACACTAGGCTGGTGCCCAGTCAATCAGAGCGACTTCTTCTCTATTTTCTGGGCGGCCTGGAAGAGTACCTTCACTGAGGCGTTGGCCAAGCGAGCCTTTGAGTGCACTGGAATCTACCCACCCAACGCTGACGTTATACTCGATCGGTTCAAAACACCACCACCTCAGTCACCTAGCACGACTCCAGAGCCATCAAAGCTTCAGCCAGCACCTAGTTCACCTAGTTATTTGAAGACGCAGAGGCTGTTAAGGCGTGAGCGGGCAAGTGATCAACCTGGTACCGCTGCAGCAGTTGACCAGGCCTTCCACCGACTCCATGTGCAATTAGAGCTATATAAGCACAAGGTAGAGGGCCTTGAAGAGGCCTTATCAGTTAATAAGAAGAAGAGGAAGAAGAAGAAAGTACTGCCTTTGCAACCTACTGACCCTAACGTGCAAGGTGGAGCTGTTTTGTACAGTCCAAGTGCGAAAGAGCGAGCTGAACAAGAGCTTAAGGCAATTGAGCAGCGGAAATTAGAAGAAGACGCTGCTAAGACTACCAGGCGTGAAATTCAACACCAAAATAAGCTGCTTAAGGTCAAAGAGCAAGAGCAGAAGCGTGCAGAGAGAGAGAGGGTAGCAGAAGAGCGCGCTCAGAAGCGTGCTGAAGAGCGCGCTCAAATCGACGCTCGCAAGGCAGCCAGAGCAGCTGCAAAAGCGCTTCGCGACGCTGGAAAAAGTATCCAATTGCCTAAACAGGCTATAGGCAAGGCCTCACAGCAATTGCAGTCAAAAGTAACGAAGCGTCGTGGTCGTGGTGGTGTGCGCAGTCGGCAGGTTGCTCATAAGCCGTCCCCACCACCACCACCTGTCAAGACCAAGAGCGGTCGCTACACCAAGCCTACGTACAAAATGAGATCGTCAAAATGTGCGCAATAGTCAATAGATTAATCCACCAGCTTTTCTCGTGATGATCGCGTTTGTGTGTGGCTCAATAGCCTCACTTTTATCTGGGGGTCAAAAGTGGTTGGGTGCGCATCACGCGTCCATGCGCATCACGAGTCCGTGCACGGTATTCGCTGATTGATTCTAGTCCTTCGTAGAGCCGGCGTTCTCGCACGCCGCCCTTCTCCGCCTCCCCGCCGAGCTCCTTCTCCTGATCTTCTACCACGCAAACCCGCCGGATAAAATCTACCTCGCGCTCTCGTGTCGACGCCTCCTGCAAGTTTCTGCACTTGCATCCATAAAGGTCCCCTTCCTGCCTCGACATTCAACTACACGTTCTGCCCGAAGCGTAGAGATGTTGATTAGGCGCATTAAATCAGTAAACGCGCGTGGAAAACCCGACAAGCGCTGGGCACTCTGTGTTGACTGTATGCGGTACCGTCCCACCAGGAAGAGTTATTGGAATAGAAGAATAGGGGATTGGGGCCATAAGGACGCTTGGGACCGTACTGTAAGGTGCTGGAATGCGAGATGTTCTCTACAATGCCCACAGTGTTGGCAAGAGGAGTGGGAACACATTGATATCCGGACTCGCCGTAGACAAGCATCAACCAGCTGTCCTTAGCCTCCAGGAATAGCGACCCTTACTCCGGCACAACTTGCAGAAGTTGTCCCACAAGCAGCGAGAACGTCGGAACTAAATCCTACGCACAATGGTTCAGTCCCCTTATTGTATGCCTCGTGCGCGCCGTTGCCATTCCAGCTCCTCCCCTGCTCTGAGGTTTATAGTCCCCATTCTCTAACCATACTTTTGTAATTGCAGCTGACTATAATGCCCAGTTCAAAAGGATTGCACCGAAGTGGATTATCATAGACCGTAAGGACCTACCGAACGACCCTGAATATGTATATGATCCTCAACCACCAAACGAATGCTCCCAATTGGGATACTATGTCCTCAATGCTCAGTCACATCATAATTGCTGCTTACGCTCATCACCCACATCTACATCTTCAGCACAAAAGCAAGGCCGAGTACCCGCCTAGCCACACGGCGACGGAGGACTTGTGGAAGACCCATAGGTGCTTAATCTGAAGTCTGTTAGAGGCATGCTAAGCAGGAAAGGGACGATGTAACACTTTGGAATCCTGCGTCCAAATCCTCAAGAACCCGAAGATAAGGACAAATCTGAGTACGAAAGTGAACCTGAGGAGCAGAGGAACAGAGGCCTATGTGACGGATAGACAAGGCCAGCTTTATACTCGACGATCTGGACAGCGAACCAAGCCACTAGTATAACATGTAAGTGCTGCGACCAGGCCATTGTAAAGACGGAAAGGGTTGGAAAGGTTTTGCTGTACTTAAAGAGCTGCAGCGAAGTTTCCAAGTTGACCGTGGAGGAAAATGAAGACCAATGACAAAGAAAGAAGTGCTGTTTGTTTGTGGCAGCGTGGCCGTCGGAATATGTACCTCGAACTATTCTGGCTAGAACATATGGCAACCGATAAGCAAATCCAATGAATGTAAGATTTCATGCAATGGGCGAGTGCTCAGTATCGACATGTACTAGACTTGCCTCACTGAGTCTGCTCGGTAGGTCGCATCGCATTCGATCGTCCGAATGGTGTAAGCATTATCCCCGTGAATCACCCCACAGGACACGTCCCAACCATACTCGAAGTCGTCGCTTCTCGGGTTCGAAAGCTTAGCACCCGGCATACACTTAGCGTCGACTGTGAAATAACTCGTTTCCATGATCGGTGCCGAGTCCCATTTACATACGTCGCTCAAACGCCTTTGCAGAGGCTGCTCATTTGTGTCAAAGTTTTTCCTTGACTGCAACGGTGTTTGAAGACCTCTGAGCTATCAAGCGTTACTGGGGTTTGGCTTGCCTTTGACGGTCTTAATGTAGATGTCTCGTTATTCTGTCCGAAGCCGATGCGAACCTTAGCACAATTCAGGTAGGACTCGTGCTCCCGATTAAGCCAAACCCACACAAATAAGGCGATTTCCTCTGGAACCCCAAGCGGAACCCAAAAGTCGAAGGTCTGGGATTCTGGGGACCCGTCGCCTCCACGACGCGGGCAGTTGCCGAAGAACGAGGCTGCAGCTTTCCATGTTAACCCTCGATCTACCGAAAATCCTACTTGGCAGCTGCCACCATCATGGGTGGAGCCCTGTGCATTCGAGGAGTAGGTGTAGTCCGATAACTGGAAGTAAGCCTCCTGACCAGCTGTCCAAACCACCTGTGGCTCTTCCCGATCGAAGAGATCGATATGGCCGCGGCAGAGACCTGGATCCAGTAGCGTGGGACCGCAGTCTTTATCGCAACATCCCAGGGGAAAGTTTAGTTGTGGATCTGGCCGAGTAGAAAATGCATTTGCTTCCTTGACGCCACCCAAAGGCCCGGGATACTAGAGCGAACTGGGAGTGACTTTGTTAGTCCATACAATCTTCGCATTGCTGTTGCAACTATCATGGAAGATGGGTAGCTACCATCAAAGTGCTCTATGGACGAGTACTTACATGTGCGCATTAGCCATAGCTGTCAAAGCAAGAAAGCCTACTGCTTCCACAACGCATGCCCGATATCGATTCTTGGTCAACGTTGACGACAGTAGTATCGTCCAGACCTGATGGCCTCTACCTGTGTTTATCTCTATTGATGAGAAGGAGGTTCACTTGCGTTTCTGAGCAGGCAGTTTGGCGCCCTGTCGTGACTCTAGCTTTGAACTGGACGGAGCTTCCGCAACTAGAAACCTGCAATTGAACATGCACAAGGATGCGACGGCCTAAAATACTTTGCAACAGCTCGTGAATGAGCTAGAGAGCTGATCAGGCATGGGGAAGAGATCATAACAACGTCTCCAAGCTTTGAGCCAAATTTTCAGAACATCTAGCTTGCATGTCATGATTGCTCATCAGTCACCTTTGCTTATCTAGCAGGAACAAGTACGTTTCCACGCTCATTAAGTGACCCCGCAATTCTCAGAGGCCCGCTTGTATCAGCTGTGTTTATGCATTTGCTTGGCGTGTACCCAGAGATTGGGTAACCCAACACGACTGCGTTCAAATTCCCAACGACAAGAATCGGCGTGTGATACCCCTAGCAGCATAAGGGAAGCGCTTTTAAATGAACGATTTTTACTGTTTTAAGTTGAATGAATGGCTCAGAAGTGTGCTGCATCAAGTACGAGGAAGGACCCCTGAGATACCCAAAGAAGCCTTGACGCTTTCATCCACCCTTGGACTTTTGTGGAGCAAAATCGCCAACGACTTCTCGTATAACGTATTCCATCATCGAGTGCGCCAAACCATCGAGCGAGCCAAAATCTCTTGGCACCACCAACTTATGTTACAAATTAACGTGTTTCCCAAGCGAGCTGGCCGCCCCAAGCAAGCTGGCCACCCTACTAATTTACGCACCTTGCATGCAAATAACTAAACACCATAACAAGCTATTGTATAGTGCATAATACTAAAATATTATTTTGACTTATCGCTCTCTCTTGCAACCTTAATTTCTACCTTGCAGGTGCGCATGTTGTGTCCAATCTCGCCGCAACGTCCGCAGCGCCTCTCCCTACAAGCCCTCTTTGTAAGCTTCTCACCCTCCTTCTGCCCACTAGCATTCTCAGGAGTAAGGAGTAATCAAATCAAGTACGTCGCCAACAGTTAGTGTATCCTCTGTTCGAATATACTTTCTCTTGCGACTTCTACGCTCTGTTGCTGCTTCAGCTACCCTTCGAAGCCCAGCCATTTCCTTGCGCATTAACACCATTTCATGCGCTATCTTTTCAGCACCCTTTCTAAACTGGTTGACAGCTTCAATAATAGAAGCAGGCGAGGAGCTCTTGTGCTGTCCAATCCGATTGCGAATAAGGGTTGATTGAGCCTCTATTTCGCGGGCGTTGCTTGGTGTTTTGGATTCCCACAGGGTGTCCTCTGGTACTGGAGGTGTGGGCGTGCAAAGCAATACGTCAAGCTTCGATAATACAGCCTCTGGGTTGTGTGGGACTAAGCCAGCAGCTCTAAAGCTTGCGCAGATATTCTCTCTTAAAAACGCCTTATCAAAAGCTACCTTAAAGGCTGGTAGAAAGACCACCTTCTTAACATGCTTTGTGCTGTACCGTGCCAAGACATTTATCTCATCTCCGTACGCCCGCTTCAATAGTGAGAAGCACACCACATCAAGCGGCTGCAGCAGGTGTGACGAATGAGGAGGCATGCATAGAACAATAATCTTCTCCTCCTTGCAGATTTTGTGGAATTCGTACGTGTTGTGGCTCTCGTGGCCGTCAACAATCAGCAGCCGGTGCATGCCTATAGTACGCGACTTTGTATGTGCGTGAAAGTGCTTTAACCACGCAATAGCAAGCTCGTTCGACGTCCAGCCGTTAGGGCTAGTCTTAAGAATCCAGTCGCGAGGTAGATCGTGGAACCAGGAGGAGATAAGCACCCTGCCGAAGACAACGAATGGTGGGATTGCCCACCCAGCTGCATTGATGCCCTGGATCACTGTAACCCATTCGCGATTGCCTGGCTGAATCCTCTTTGGTTTGCCACGCTTCTCAGAGCCTGTAAAGACCATCTGACCTTTAATCTGACCCATCATGAAGCCTGTCTCGTCAAAGTTGTACGTGTCTTCGTCTAGGATGCCGTACTTCTCCTTGACAGACTGAACAAGCGTGAACCAGGGACTTATAACGCGTGGGTCTTCGTTAAGAGCTCGCTGGTGATCGTACGGACGACTCCGTCGAAGCTTGATCTCAGGCGTACGCTTGGTGAAGTTATCAACCCAGTGCTTGCCAACAGGCTGTTCACCACGCTCTGCTAGCAGATCACTAGCCATATCTTGAACCATAGCCCTTGTAGCCCCAATCCCTCGTGAATCTAGGTCAAGTGTGTATCTAACTATTGACTCCTCTTCTAGCTTGGTCAGCCTCTTTGAATTGGGCTCGCGATCGCGTCGTGATAGAGCTCCAGCGCGTCGGGCTTGGATAGTGCTTCGGGGAACATCGTAGGCTGCTGCAGCGCGTCTTTCGCTCTCAATCTCGTCTTGTTTAATTGCTAAGATAGCAAGCTGTAGTGATCCTTCAGTATAGGTCTTTTGCACGTTGCGTTGTGGAGGCATCACGGTTGAAAGCTGATGGGTGCAAAATCTTGGTGGGGTGGCCGGCTCGCTTGGGGTGGCCAGCTCGCTTGGGAAACACGTTAAGAGATTTCTCGAAAAAAGATTATGTCCACTCTATTGAGACTTGCGTCACATGCGCCACAGTATTAGAGTTCTCATACGAGTCATACCAACATTTTTCTGCTTCTACGTCGTCAACCCAAGAGCTTTGAAGTGGCCCCTTTCCTTGGTAGATAAGCGCCGGCGCCAACGCAGTTCCATCCGCACAAATACAAGCGAGGAGGGTAATCCACTTCCTAGAACCATCTTGAAGAGCTTCTGAAACCTCCTTGCGCTCATATAGTTGCCTAGAAAAGACGCGTTTCGAGCGAGAGGTAATACCAACAAGGAAGCCCTTCTCATCCATATTGTAAATGTGGCGGGCGTCTATATTATATTGCTGGATTTTGGAATGTAGAAGATGAAAGTACAGGCTGTATTTCTCTTCAGAATCAGCCTGGTGACGATTGCGGTCCATTCCGGTGGTCCATTCCGGTGGTCCATTTAGATGTACCTAGCGACTCTCCTTCGCTAACTTGCACTCGCGATATTATCTTCCACGCAACGTATCTGTTCTGTCCTCACCGCAATGGTGTTCAAACCCAAGTGGGGACCTTCTGTCTCCGCGTCTATCCCATTACACGACGTTGAAGCTGAAATAGTCGTCGTGACGCAGGGTAGATGGAGATGCGCCTCTTCCTCGTGTAGCTTGCTCTGGCGTAATGAGTTCGGCCGATGCAGGCTCTCAATCTTGTTCTGTCCTCGCACTCTCTGTATCGGCTGCTCGGGCCTCATCTCTGACCTCGGCACTGTCCCAGCACTCAGCTCTCGGTCGCACATATGGACGCTCGAATACCGGGGTCTCTGTAGCTCGAACGACGGCCTTAGGGGCGGCGGCATACTACCTCCGGCCGTGCCGTCGAACGGGAGATCGTTGTTGCCCGCGGGCCCGAAGCCAGGAGAGGGAAACGGGTGGTTAGTGCGAGGGGGGATACAGACATCGTTTGGGCCGTGGCGTCGGTCTGGGGAGGAGATCCAGTGGAGGATGAGGACGGAGAAGAGGACTGTATGGGTGGTTACTCGGCTGGGCTACTGAGCTGGATGCTAAGGGAAGATAAAGGTGATGGAGTGGGAAAGGTGGACCAGGGCAATGAGGGTGAAGGGAACTCACTATCTGCGTTGCAGCACATGAGACAGATCCAGCCAGGCTCGCCCTTGAGGACCATAAGGATAGTGAGGTTGACAATGCTGGAAGTGAGGGTTGCGCAGCTGCCAAAGAAGGTGCGTCGTGCTAGAATATGGATCCAGGTCCTGTTCTGGTAGGCGTAAAGCCCTACGGCTGTGTGAGTAAGTTGATGGTGGTACGGGAGGGAGGAGGGCTTACGGGTAAGGGGGACGAGGAACAGGAGAGTTAGGTAGATGTTTAGGACAATGTCAAAAATTATGAAAGGAAGCATGGCGATCCTCTTCATGCCCACGATGCAGACGCCGTGCTCGTTAATATAAGCAATGCGGCTGTGCGTCACACGATAATCAGCTAACTAAGAGATAGATTAGGGTAGAACCACTTACAATATAAAGTTTATGGCAATTACGACGATGTAAGGGACTACAATGTAGACATTCAGCACACTAGAAATAGATCTGAAGTACTTGTACGTACTTATCATTATAAAACCGTTAAAGAGATAAAACACATCTTTTATTCGTGGCGAGGGACTTCCACGAATAATATACTGGTTAAAGTTAATACATAGCGACGTTTAAGAGGTGTATGCACTTACGGCCCTTTCCACTAGAAAGTAGTAGATTAGGACTTTAGTACTCATATAACAGATTAAACCTGTGGTATATATTAATTAGGAGTTGCGCATAATTAGAAACCAAGCGTAACTAACAGAGCAAGATCGCCGATTCACAAATCTGGGTTGAGCCGTTTATACCAATACCTCTAGATATAACGGCAGAAAGGAAGGCGAACACGGTGGAGTCGATGTAAATAGCTAGGATAACTGGAATATGTTAGTGCCATTCCCTTGAACTCATCTAATGGTGCAGGTTTACGCCATCTGGCAAGTGGAAGATTCTTCCAAGCCCTCCAGGATCCTACGCATTGCAGTCGTCGGGCTATGCAGATTATTAGCGAAAGGAGCTGCAGTATAGCATGGCATTCCTACTTAGGCACACCGCGAGGACAAAAATAGTGATCATCGATAGTCCTTCTGAGATCGCATTTCCAGTGACGGGTATGTGGCCTGGGGCCGGGCTGCGTCTTGAGTCTATATCGGCCATGCTATTTTCTTTTATTAAGCTTTGGGATACCTAGAAGCTTTAGTGCGAAGTCCCAGTAAGGGGCCAGCTAAGAAAGCCATCAAACTATGTTGAAACCTAGGGAGTATGAAAGAGTTGCTTAGACGAGCCGATAGACATTCATTTTAGATATCCCAGCCTAAGCGAAATGAACACAATCGGTTCCTTGTTAACACTGCAAACGAAGCTTTCGCCTATCAGACTCTGTCCACCATTAGTGATTGGCTACTTTAAGAAAGGTGGCGTTTTGAAGTGGCATGGTTGTGATGCAAACATAGTCTTGCTTGAAGCATGTTTCTATTGCAAACGTGCTCATACTTGAAACATGTTTCTACCTCATCCTAGTGCAGCGTTCCAAATGGCCTTCCATAGAAAGAAAGAGCTATATCCCAGTGAAAACTTTCTTACGCAAGCCAAATTGCTGAATAAACTAAACCGAAGGATATGTGGTTACTAAAAGAACAAATCGTAGTGATATAAAGGATACCCCCTTTAGGTCTTCGTCACAATCCAAGTCGACTCAACGCCTCTTACCTTCTCATGCTGCGAATAACATATTGTGGATGCGATCGCCGTCTCACGCAAGTGTTCTGGGTCACCCCTTCAGTAATTGGTGGGTGTGAACGTAAGGGGTTACCGTGCGCGTCGCCGCAACGATCGAATCGGCGCAACGATCGCCGAACACGAAAACAGACCCCATCAAAGATGAGGCTGCAGAGCCACCCACAAAGGCTATTATCACGAGGTTTCATGGTGGGATAGGGTAAGATGCCATGCAATCAATCTGTACTATCTGAATTTCTTTGGGATGGTGATGCTGCGGCCCCTGGTGGTGATCTTGGGCGGTGGTGGAGGTGGAGGTTCCTCACCACTTGCACTACTTGCACCACCACTGCACCTCTTTACACGCTTGTCTTTTCGGGCAAGCTGCTTTGAAGCTGCTCTCTTACCCTTTTGGGGTTGTTTCACAGAATTTGAGAGGTTTGCAGCCTGTTTTTCCTGCTCTCTCTGTTGTTTCTTTTTGGCTGCTTCTTCAGCCTTCCTTTTCTTCTCCTTCTCCCTCTCCTTTTTGAGTCTCTCTCTCTCCCCACGCTTCTCTTCTGCAAGTTTCTTGTTGAGCAAGGCATTAGAAGCCCTAAGCTCTTTTATATCTGCTTTTTGGAGTTTTTCCTGCTCCTCTGCCTTCTCTCTCACCACTTGTCTTTCCGCGGCCTCTCTAAGCTTTCTGGGGGACCACATAACAGCACCACCATGGTATTCACCCTCCTGTTGTAGATCAAGAGTCCTGCCCTTCTTATTGTGCTTCTTTTTTGTAGCCAAAGATTCTCTTAAGCCTGAGTTTTCATGGAGTAATAACTCATTCTGAACTTGGAGATGGTGAATAGTGTGAGTAACCTTTTTGGCCTCTTTTTCAGCCCCATCCTTCACTGCTGATTGAATAACCTCTCTTACCTTTCTCTAATCAGCCTCTGAAAGCGTATCTGAAGTGGAATTGTTGTCCTCATCATCAGGAGTCTCCTGGTGGAACCTCTTAAGTACAACTTCACGCTCTTTGGGCCAGATCGCAGTAGCTCGAAAAGAACTTAAGATAATCTTCTTCTTAAATGAGGAGATCCAGGCAGACCAAAACAATGGAAAGAAATCTCCTTTCTTAGTAGGAAGAATGCCCATTGACTTTTGGAGGTAGATAACAAGCTTAGCAGAGTATGAGGATGAAAGAGGTTTGAACATCACCACATCAAGTGGCTGAAGGGTGTGAGTTGAATGAGGAGGATAGATCATCAAGAGGATCCTGTTGTTAGTACAGAACTTGATGAAATCCATGGTGAGGTGAGATCCATGGCCATCTAGGATAAGTAACCTCCAAGCTCTCCCTGCTTTGGCCTTGGTGTAGCGATCAAACACCTGGGTAAGCCATGCAAACCCAAGATCATCATTACTCCATCCAGAAGGTGATGAGCCAACAAAGACTTGGTGCTCCTCCTTGATATCCTCCACCCAGGTTGATCTGATGTTGCCATTTGCAGCCTTAAAGATGATACCAGGTGGAAGAGCAGTTCCATCAGCCCCAATACAAGCCAGGACTGATATCCATTCACGTGAACCATCTTGAAGTGAATCTTTGACTTGCTTTCTCTCCCAAATTTGCCTGCTGAAGACTCTCTTGGTTCTCTCAATGCTGCCCACCATGAAGCCTTTTTCATCCATGTTGTAGGTATTCTCAGGCAGTATATCATACTGCTCCATCTTGGCATGAAGTAGATCAAAGTATTGGTTGTATTTCCACTCTGAATCAGCCTCGTGGCGATTGCGGTCCATCCCAGAGGTCCATTTGGTAATAAGATTGTCTTGATTCCTGTTGATGAATCTGGTGACCCAACCTTCTCCTACCTCTCCTTTGTGGATACAAGAGGCAAAAACTCCTGATCATCTCTCTTGTGGGTGGAAGGCCTTGCTCTGTGAGTCTGGTGATGTACTTCACAAGCTCCAACTCCTGTCGTGGGCTGAGCAATTGCTGCTTGATTGCCTGGTCTGTTCTTGAAGCTTGAATCTGTTTATGCCTTCTAGACAGTGTAACTCTGTGCACGCCATAGATGTTAGCAATTCTGGTATATGTAAAATGTTCTCCCTCATTCAGGCTTTCAATTGCCGCGAGCGCTTCCTCAATCCGACTCATATTGATGGAGTTGTGACGCGTTGAAGTTTGGCGTTGGTTTGGTGTTTTTGAAGTTCCGGCGATCGTTGCGCCGATCCGCATGGTAGCGCGGGGGACAAATCTCAAAGGGGGGACAAATCTCAAAAAACGGGGGGACAAATCACGCCAGCCTTTTTGCAAACAACTAACTACTAGAAAATTACAATACTATCTGTATACAGTTGTTATAGGCGGCTCTACAACCGTATTTTTTGTGGAGTGGATAGTGAGGAAAACGCGCATTGACTGAATCCTCGTCTCGGGTGCACGGACACGGTAATAGCAAGGATAACTTTACCTTCATAAGAAAGCAGCTCAAGACAAGGTTGTTGAGACATTAAGGTAGATAGTCGAACGTGGTGTAGTCTTGGCAAAGTGATCGACTCGCTTGATCGACTCGCTTGTGGCTCACGCTACACTTGAATGCACTGCTTTTGCGAGCCAAGGGAAATTGCCAAGCCGTAATGAGATTACTCTTCCTCCGCCACTCTTGTTCCTTGCTCAATATCATGTCGATACCGATTCTGTTCTTTGTATTTCGAACTGTGTTCAAATTGTTGCCATCGCACCTCAGCCGGCCCTGACTCTTCCGTCTTGTGGTCATAGTTGAATAACTTGCGCTGCCCATATACTTCATGAGCTGGTGGATGACTTTCTGATCTGCAGGCGGAACGCCGGATCTCTGCTCTTCGCCGTTGAATCCAATACATCTGCTCATGCTCGCGCAGGTAGCGGTGACCGTGGAAGCTGCGTAGAACGACCTCCCGAAGCCTCAAGCCTAGCAGTTTTCGGTCTTCATGCTTTTCGTACATGCGCTCTGTAATCCTAGCCACATCTTCTGCAGCAAAGGTATATGGCAAAGGTGCGGGTTCTGCTGTTTTGGTGTACTCTGCCCATGGACCCATCATTGCGAGGATGCTAAGCTGCGCCCTTGCAAGTGACTCCGGGTCATTCGGTGGTACGACCTCGCCGTAGCGTTTCTTCATATCGTCTGGGTCAGTGAGTACCAAAGCGGTTGCTCCGACCTCTGTTGCCACGATTGGGACTCCCGACAATGCCGCTTCGCCGATAGCAAGAGGAAGGCCCTCTGAAAGTGAGGAGTTGAGAAAGAGCCATGCGTCCTTCAAGACCTCCTTGGGGCTGCCGAATCCGGCCAGGGTCACGTTGCTGGCGAGGCCACGCGTATTAATGAGTTGGACTGTTTCGAGTACGTAGCTCGGCTGGCGGTCCTGGGCACCATAAATGACAAGCCGATAGTCCCTGAAGCCGTACTTGTTGACAATGGTATCTGCAGCGAGCACTGCGGTCTTCACATCCTTGATGAACTGTACGTTAGACAACATGATGGTTGTAGGGAATTTGCTCCGGAGCTCGGTAATAGGCTTGAAGAGATCCATATTACTGATGCCATTGACAATAGGGTCGATCTTACGTGCGAAGATCTTCTTACTACCCCATAAGCCTTGATCGGTCCCAAGATCCTGCTCCCAGTCTGGATTGAAAACAGATGTGCAGGGCAGGATTATGTCCACGTGAGTGTATGCCAGGTGGCATGAGAGCTTGATCCCTGCAATCAGCATTAGCTGTACCGGTAATGGCAGCAAACATTGTGCAGGGCTTATGTTGAGGCAGGTCTCTCGCCAGAGGATAGCATGATCCCAAAGACCCCAAGTAACCCCTCGTCGATACTTTAGCAGCATTCCATATAAGCTGCCAATACCGTGGTTCGTAGTTTGGAAGACGGTTGGGCATTGCGACGGCAGCTTTACAGAGTAAATGAAGAAGTAGGCGATGTATATGTTGAGCACGTCAAGGAAATCGCTCAAGGATGGGTGTACGATCGCTGGGTGTTCCCGAAAATTCCACACGTTGGGGTCATCGTACTCGACAAGCCATGCTTGAACCCAAGCTTTGCGCACTTGCTCGCTGTGCCATGTCTTGTTGAAGTCGCATGTTTCGAAATATTTGTTCATTCTGAGGAAAACGTTGCTGCAAACAGCCAGATCGTTTCGATTGTAGCGCTTCGAACGGGCGCCTCGAACAAAATCCCGCAAAAGTGGAATAAAGGTTTGCTCAATGTCCCCTCTAACTTCGGTCTGGGAAATTTTTTCATCCACTTGGGTCTGTAAAAGGTTGTCGAAGACTCCATGATGCGCGGTTTTGCCATCTAGGCCCCAAAGCGGTAGGACTTTCATGCTTGTGATATTCCGTTCGATCTGGTACCGTGGAACGCCGTAATCATTCGCCGACTCTGCTAAGCAATGACCCCTGATAGTCTTGTGTCCATTAACCAAGTCTCTGCGGCAATTTGAAACACCACCAGGACTGTCTGGCCAGCAACCGTTGTCGGAGAAGATCACAGACGTGGCCGACTCGGAGTCGCTGTATGCGTAATCTAGACGAGCCGTCATTTGATTTGCATCTTTGCCTAAGCTCATGAGGAGAAGATCAGCAGGCTTGATGAGGAGCGGGCACTTTGAGGAGGATTCGTACGCAGGTTCGATCGCCGAGACGATTTGTTCCAAGTCCTGGTCCAGCATTTCGGCGGCACGTCGCAGGAAACCCGAATCACGAAGCCGCCAATATTCGCGCAAGAGAGGCTCCTTTCGCAGTATGAGCTCGTCGAGGAAAGATGCTGTGAGTGCGTCAAGGTAGGGAGCCCTTTGCCAAGAGTCCCAAAGCGCGGTTCGTAGAGCAGAAGAGGACAGTTTGTGATAGGAGACTACCTCTCCCAGGCGCATGTAGCGCAACGGCCAACTTGACATCAACCCATGACTGGAAGGCACCAGCCGTTTTAGCGACGTTGATGAATGGTAGATTAGAAGATCTTCATCATCAAAACAGAATTGCTTAGGCTTTTCAAGCAAACCAAATTTTTCCTCCATGATCTCTGGCGGCGGAAAACAGGGTCTGCGCACTCCATCGTGGTAAACGCTTGCTTCGACGTCAGCGCCATGCGCATGCTTGTAGATCCACCGGACCTCATACGTCTGTCCAGAGAAGAACACAGCTTGGACGACCTGTACCTTATTCGATGGGGTCCATTGTTCTATCCTGTCCGACTTTGCGTTCGGGCGGACGCACCAATAAACTGTAAGTAAAGCAGAAAATGTATCGTCTGAGCTCTTGTATGTCGCACAGACGAGGTCGGAGTCTCCTACGCCTCGGTGTTTGTAGCGAAACTCATAGTCAAAGACTATTCCATTGCGCAGTTGCTGACCACTAACTGGGCGGCCGAATGTGTCGTATCGGGTTTCCAGTTTCCTTTCTGAGTGTGTCGTAGTCTTAGAAATCGGCCATCTGCTCGAGCTTTTATCGTCGTAGTGGTAGGTCATTTCCAGATTCCTCTGAAATTCCTGGCGACGGTACAAGCGATTCTCCGCGTCGTAGAACGCAACCGCTACCGGGCGTTGACTTTTAGGAATTTCGTTGTATAGACCTTGGTGGACCAACACACCCAATAGGTTGCCATGACTTCTTGCAATGAACCCAGTCAACGTACCTCTGGGACTGTCTACCATGATGAGATTACCACGGAGGGTTCTGCGTGCCCCGTGGATCGCCAAGTCGAGAAGCGAAGCTGCGGGCGCCTTGCCGGCTATCAGAAGAGCACAAGTATGGAAATTCCTAGACCACCAGCACAACTTCCAGAATCTGAGTAGAATCCAAAGGGCAAGTTCATTGAACCTGCCGCCATTTAGGGCGTACCAGAGTTCCCTTGGGGCATCCTGAGCAGCTCCGGAAATAATTGAGATCCACTTGACGACAACGTCAATACCTTGCGTTATTATCTTCGTGAGAGGGCGTCTCCGTGAAGCGGTTTCCCGAGCACAGTCTGAAGTGAGCTCAAACTCCGTACCGTTCTCGGGTCGTGAGGGGAAAGCATTCAAAAAGCCAGTCGGATGTGTAAGCTCCGTAATGTGATGTTGATGCTGGCCATCCTGGGGGGTACAGTCTTGCCATGATGCTCTGCCCTTCTTTGCCGATAGCCATACATGGACCGCGGGTGTTATCACGGCAGACTTCCCGGAAACGCGGTGCACAAGGAAACGGCGAACATCTTCGTGCAGCGTGTGCCAAGCCGTATCAACATGTACTCCAAAACATGCATCCTCGAGGAACCGGCGATGGTTGTTGTGAATGTGCGCACATGGTGCTCCATGCTCGATGGTATGTGGTGATGACGCGCAAACCCGACCCGTGGCCACATCGGGACGGGCTAGACTGCTATGTCCCGTCTCCAGCATATTTGAACTATGCGCCTGGGCAGAAGGGTTGTAGACGCGTCTGGTCAACACACCGGTCCCGATCACTGCGCTGATTGCCGCAGCGTTTTGGCCGATGACAAAATCATAACGGAAAGCGGCTGTGGAGGGTATGGCTCGAAGTATACATCCAATGGTGAACCCCAGGCTACAACAGATTAGAACCGTTATCACGTGAAGTCGATGACTCCTCGTGAAGCATCGATGGAACTTAACAGTCAGTCAACGCCATCGAGAAGCGGAGTAATCGTACTAGACGAAGCAATACATACTTGACAGAGCAGGACAGCCGTGTAACTTGAGGTGTACGAGAAATAGAGGATGGATGTCCGATACTCGCTCACAAGCAGGCAGTGAAATATCGTGAAGACTCCAAATATCATCAGTAAAAAGCTCATAAGTTGTGTGAGTGCATATCTATAACGTTCACGGTGCTGCCTGTAAGACGTCAGTACTAATGTCTGGCAATGGCGAATGTTATACTGACTTATCGTTACTCTCGGTTGCCTGACTGACGTCGTCCAAGTCCCTGAGTCTCTGCTTGAAGGAGCTTGAGGCGAAACCCCACTGTTTCTGCAGTACCACATCCACGGCCATAGCTCCGCAGAGAAAGTATAGTAATGCGAAGCCTATGGCATATCTCGCCGAATTGGTTGTAAATTCGTCTACTGCAGGTCGGCGGGCCGACATAACTGTGGCGACGAGGCGATCGAGCAGCGCAAGAAGGAAGAGGCCGACGTTTTGACCAAGCTGTGGGAGTTATGGCTCCGTATTACTATGCAGACATCGATGATTTACTCACGTCGTAGCGTGAATATCGATAATGTATGAAGGCGCTGTGCTCTTTGAGCCCCCGCATCAATTGTCTCTTGTTGTTCAGAGCAAGCTCACACTGGACAAACCAAGTCGAACTGAACAGCTCTGGTACATCTGAAGCACCAGAATGAGTGGCAAGGAGGAATTCTATCAAACGCAGATTGTGCGCGACGGGCCCTGCAACCTCGTCAACTTGACTACTACGGTTCCATAGGTTCCAGAACCGCTCCTGATCGTCGATTTTGCAGACTTCGGCCTTGAGAGCAACACGAGCCGCTGTTACCAGTGCCGCGTCGTCCATGTCAAGTTGATCAGGAAACCGTTTCCGGAACCACTGGATCATGTCCTTTTCCGTGATGGTTGGTATCCTCAAGTGCCAATCTGTCCACTCGTGACATAGACGACGGAATGCGGTGAGAATGGCGAAGGTGAAAGCGTAAAGGACTGAAAGATAGATCGGAAGGTCCCAGTAAGGCACGAATATCGTCAGGATAGGTGAAACGAAAAGAACCGGCACGAATTTCCACATTTCGATGCGTCCAGAAGACAAACCAGAGTCATGTCGGTGCATTGTCGCAAAGATTCCTGATTGCAACACTGTCAATGAATTGCAAGTGTCTCCGCAGTGGGGACTCGACGGGCTGCTGAGATGTATAACAGCGAGAGAAAGGCTGCTCACCTAAGATCGTCAAAAAGATTGAGAGCGGAAACAAATACAGAGCGAACACCAACCCTCCGAACCAGGAGTGGTTGGTACCGAACGCAACCAGGCCGCAAAGTGCAACAAGACTCGTCAGCATCATACTCGCAGAAAAGCGTTGGACCATAAAATGCGCTAAGTTGTCAAAGGCAGACTGCGACAAGTGAGCTTGATACCAAAATATCTGCCACTCATTTGGAGCACCTACATTGAACAGATAGAAGCTGCCAGTACTACCAACCAATCCTGTCACGCCCCCAGTCATAATGAGAGCGGTCATGATGGCGTAATCCGCCATCAACTTGAACTCGTCATTCATGAAAGCTGTTAAATAGAGCCCACGGCCAAGGAAGGTGAGGAGTACGACATCGATTATAGCTGGGAGGCAGAATATCGATAGAGCCCCAGCGGTGGTCGCCCCACGCTGATACTGGGAGAGACGTTCTCGTTTACTTGCTTTCTGAGCGCTGACTTGGCTGGATATCCCCTTGGGTCGAAGGTTCGATATTGTTGCCGGTAATTCATTTGATATTTGAGGAACAGAGTAGGCGGTGAACACCTCTTTGCCATTCCAAGCGTCTTCTGGAGGTGGGCTGTGACTGAGGAACAGCTGGTACCTATTGTATGCAATTTCTCCCAAAGTACGAGGAGACACCCCGAAATAAATCTCGCATTGCGATCCGAGGACGCAGAGCTCGGCGAAAACACCGGCTTGGTCTGGCTGTAACAAGAAGAGGGGACACCGGTCAGTTGTCTCCAGGTACACGTCCTCGAATGCCAGTCTCCGTAGCGCGCAGAAGAATATCAACCCATAGAGGTCAACTGAAGGTAGGAGAGCGTGCTCAGTACCGGCGTGGCCATACGACACGAGTAAAGGGTCGGTCAGCATACCCAGCGTTGCTCTGTCGCACGTCCGCAACGCTGTTTCCAGTCTCTGTTGTAGCATTCTATGCAAGCTTACGAGATTTTCCAGACTTGGCAACCTCGTAGCTCCTAAATTTGTGAAATGCGCGATTCTCTGTTCCAGTATTGATTGAACGCTGACTGAGCCATCGAGACACGCTCTGGAGTGAAAGGCGTTCCATGCACGAACCGTGGCATCCTGGATCAGGTAGTGTTCAGCCGCCTCCGAAATTGCACGGTTGAAGGGGTGCTCGCGCTCGGAAATCCTGATCTGCTCAACCAGATAGAGGAGTTCTGACTCGGAACACCCTTTCAGTTCTTTAACGATGCTGAGTGGGAGTTGCTTATCCCTCTTGATTTTTTGCGTGCGGCTGAGTAAGAGTTCCTCTTCATACCTCTGAAGACGTGGCACGCCGCTATGGGCTAGGAAAGTATGCCAAATTGTTGCCACGTCGTTGGGCACCTTGAGGGAGATATGAATGTCGAGCATAGACCCGAACTCGTCCTGCGTGGTGTCTGACACTGCCCACAAGTGTCCGCCCTCGTCAGGGAGGGTAAAACCGCTGTCCAAGCCTGCAAAGATCCGGATTCTCTGATCCGCTAGACCTTTGAGTAGAGATTGCATGAGACTGGGGTATGAGGAACGGCGGGACAGCACCGCCAAGGAGTTGCGAACACGCAGGTTTTCTGCCTCGCCATACATGCGAAGCAGCTGATTGTGCTTCAGGCTTTTTTGCATTGTAAGAACTGCATCGTACTGGCTTTGCACTATCTCGTCCCGCAAGCTGAAACAACCTGTGCGACAGAGTTCGGTCCCACAGCTCGCGAAGTGCCATATGTCTACTCGAGACGGCGCGTCCGGGACAGGAGGAGGTGCCCAGCGCGGCGAGTGAGAAGACTCTTCTAATGTGTCCGGACCAAAATTCACAGGTTGTAATGAGAGCATGCTATCAGCGGCAGGTAACGCATCCAGCATGCACGATAGGTCCATCTGAAAGGGTGTGCAATCCCGCTCCTTAGTGAACGAAAACTTGGTGTGGCTTGACCAAGCCTTTTGCAACCACACCACGTCGGACTCCTTCAGCCAGTCAAACCCGCTGAGAGGCATTTCCTTCAGAGCTGCTCCGTCGTCATTTGAATTTTTTAATGGCATGGCCAGGACGTTCGCTCCGAAGAAATCTGCCAGCTTGTATGCTCGTCTCAAAGCAGCCGCTGAAGGGTTGATTCTCCACAATTCGATAAATCCAAAAAAGAAGCCCGGTCGATTGTTCCGTTGATGCTTGCATTGAGCGGCACACTCCCTGACGCGTGATGCTCGGAAAAAGTCCCGCCTTTCGCCGCTAGGAAGCACGCAGGCGTTTTCGAGCAAAATCCCGTCCACGAAGTTAAAGTTGAGACTGTCCCAGATGTGTGAGTCAGCATCTGCGCGTAGGACCAGTGGACCGTTGTATTGGCGCAGTTCTAGCAGAAGCTCATCCACATTGGCGGAATTGTCATGTTGACCGCAGCAAATGATGAACCCGTCGTATCCTCCCGCAAGACGCCACGCGTTCAACGACGAAGCAACTACCCGGAGCCCGCCTTGTAGCCGGAATTCATGTTTGAGAGACCTCATGTCAAACGATCCAAGGGTAGGGACTTGAGAAGCGCTCTCTGACAGGGTTGCAGGCATAGAGGTTGTGAAACCCAGTTTGCTCTGCCTCCTGGCTTGCCTACTAAGCACATACGTCCGGAGGTCCTTGTCGCAACTGGACCTTATGTGCATTCCACATTCAAGGGAATCACACCGGCCTGACGTGGTGATGCAGAACGATCGGACGTTGGAAAGGATAGATAGGGTGTTTCCATGGTTTGCTGCACCACTTCGCTGTGTTGGATCTGTTTTGAGGGGCCGCTGTACTTCTCCTCGTCGGCGGCAAGCGCGAACCACTTTTTGTACGATTTGGAACCACCGTAGAGGTAGATAGACGATTTCTCTGGCCCAACTCTGCCTCCCACGAAGCCCCAAATAGATCTGCAACAGGCCTCCCGCGAGAACAGCACCGGCTCCAAGAATCAGGACAAGTACGTGCCACCAATCTTGTACCAATGTATGAACAAGGATTGAGGGATTGTGGAAATGAACGAATCTGGAGGCAGGGTCAATATTGGGGCCTGCAAGTGGGGATTGAAAGAATGAGGCCATTGCCGAGACTGAGGGTGTCGAGAGGAGCCTTGGAAGATCAATTGGTGACCAGGTGAAGAAAAGCTGGGACCTTTGTGATATGGTATACTCATAGCATGGCAAGCGTGTCTGCACATGCGCACGGTTGATACACTGATGCCGTAACGAGCTTCCAGTATTTGCAAATCGCAGGATGCTCACGCGACAAAGATTCTTGTCGGGCTAGGTACACACCTTGCTCGAAAAAGTGTTCAGCCTTGAACCAAATGACAAGCCAGGCGCAGCTACCTTGTCACGCTAGGGGATGCTGACCTGTAGAGAGTTTTTGTCCGTAAGCATCCTAAGTAGTCTGAGCGCTTGCCTTGTTCTCTTTTTCCAGCTTCTCCGGGCCAATAAAGACCCTAGTCAGAGTCACCTTTTACCAAGATAACTGAAGGGTGTGACCGAACTTGAGGCTGGGCCTAGAGTAGGCTTCCCCGCGCTAAGCTCGCTTGCCTCTTTCTTCCCCGGCTTTGGCCGCTTGGACCCAACTTGCGCAATGGCTGCGCACGCAATGGCACTACCCGTCTTCGGAGTTTCTTTTTGGCGGTGCCAACGTCACATCCTCCCCTCATCCTACGGCAGCCACGAAACATTCGGGAAAACAAATGAAACTCATGTATTAATAAACTGCGTACTCAGACGAACCAGCCGGCAGAAAGCCATACAATACTCTACTGCTCGCTTACAGTAAAACGGTTCGGCAATCGCTCAGCAGGCTGGCTTATGTCGCCCAATTTATCTAACGACCAAGCCCTCCAGGCAGCGCCACGTGTCTTCCGCGCACTCAAGCAACGATTTCTGCGTTTGCCATTTTAGCTCTCTTTCTGCCCTGGTCGTGGTAGCCACGCAGTAACCCACATCTCCAGGTCGGCGCCCCACATACTCAACTGGTATGGAGCGACCAGACGCTCGCTGCATGCTGCTGATCACCTCTGCCACGGTCGAGCCCTTGCCAGTGCCTAGATTGTACGCTCGGAAGGCATGCTGCCTGTCCGCAGCAGTTGCTAGAGCAGCAACATGACCGCGGGCCAAATCGACAACGTGGATGAAGTCTCGCACCGCAGTGCCATCATGGCTGCCCTCCCAGTCTGAGCCAAATACCTGTAGTACAGCCCTCGAACCATTCAGCACCTCAGAGATGACTGGAAAGAGGTTCGTTGGTTTATGCCGAGGCTTCTCTCCAAGTAGTCCCGTTGATTCGCAGCCCACAGGATTGAAGTAGCGCAACGCAGTAATCCGCCAGGACGGGTTCGCGTAGGCTAAATCCGCAAGAATTGCCTCGGAAAAGAACTTTGTACGCCCATAGGGCGAAGTCAGACCTTTGACGCCGGAAACGAGCCGCGTTCTGCGTCCCTGTGCATCGAATTCCTCTTCGTCGTGATGGACAAGGTGGTCTTCGCGTAGTTGCTGGCCTTTATCCGCCTCAGAGCCGTATACCGTTGCAGAAGAGGAGAAGACGAAATTGTGGATTCCAAACACTTCGAGCAAAACGAGGAGGTCGACGAGGCCACATACATTGTTCTGGTAGTAATCCAAGGGGTTGAAAATGGATTCCTCGACGGATTTGTGTGCCGCAAAATGTATCACACTCGTGATATGCGACAGGCGATTGCTGTAAGGGTCATGCACTGCATACCTGCCGAGGACCGTACGCATGTGTGAACTGCGATAATCAAGTTTATGAAACTTGAGAGAAGGCATTTTCGTGCCAATCCTCGTGTGGTGCTCATTTGCAAGCTTGCGAACTTTCAGCAGCGCAGATTCGTAAGCATTGCTAAGGTTGTCAATAATGAGTACGTTGTAGTTGGCCTTAAGGAGTTCGAGAGCCGTGTGCGAGCCAATGTACCCAAGCCCACCAACAATCATAACATAATCGAGCGAGCTATTATTGCTGTCTTCCAGAAGCCTAGGTCGACCAGTCTCGATTTCCTCAAGACTTGACTGGCTTGTCGGAGAGCCAAGAGCAAGAGAATTCAAAGAAGAGCTCGAGCTGATTGTTCGATGCATGTTGTTTTTGACCGAGGATCGGCGAATTCAAATGTGTTGGAATGGAGGGGCCACAACAGCTACCATTGGGAATCCAAGACATTCTTATCCACGATTCCAAAGAGCCTTCCTTGGTTCACAGCCGGTACAAGATAGGGGACTTGTTTTCTTGCTCGTGAGACACTAAGGTGTACGTAGCTTTGCGGGCCATTGTGGATCAGCCATGCCTTGCGGTGGAAGTGGAAAAGCAAAAATTGTTCACAAGTAACGCTCGTGAAAACCACGATCTGTCACGACGCCGGTGCTATGGCGATTGGCTGGACCTCAACAGAATGGTGCTATAGTTGGACCCAAAGACCACTCTCAACGATACATGGGCCCCAATTCCAGCGGCACACGACTCGCCACAGGGAAGCGAATGATGTAGGGTAGAAGCTGACCTCCTCGGGCTATGATGGTGTTCTATGGAGCCAATGGTCGAACCAGAATTGCTCAGACCACTATATACGCTTTTTGAAGTGAACTTTATACTTTGTTCGCTACCACTGAACAGGTGCATGAGCGGTCTCGAGCAAGAACGTTCGATCGGTTGTGCCGCTTGCATATATTGGAAAAGTCTTTGTGTTTCAGAATAGGCCACCGCAGGTTCACGCGATTACGAGATTAGACGAGCTAGTTCAGGCTGCTCAGCTTCCGGTCCTTCCACAGTGTGGTAAGCCAGGTGGACAGAAATAGTGAAGCCCGGCCACGTCGTTTGAACGACTGAACTCGACTTTGAATCACTTGTTGTTCGTCCTGCACTTTTGCTACCCCCAGAAAGCACTCTACAGTCACCGACGAATCAATCCCATAATGAAGTTGCATGGATTTATCATCTTGGCAGCAATCACGTTGGCGTTCGCCCAACAGCCACGACGTGGTAAACACGAGCATGTGCCCAACCTGAGGAAGCCGTGCGACTGTCCGAAGCCGAACTGCCCGGTATTCCTAAATGCAAAGAATGTAAGGCCTTTGCAGCAGGCGTCGAATGCGTATCATACTGATGGAGAGTCGTTAGCAATGCGAATGCCGGAATGCAGCGGCGTTGGCGTGTTACACTAAAGCCAACGGTGGTTGTCCCAAACCGAAGTCAACGGTTAGTGGTGGATATTGTACATTTGCGCGAATACCTGCTGAACATCGCGATGCACAGAAATGCTGAACAAACATGCCGAAGCGCACAAAATGACGAGTAAGGTATAGCTTAGGGCAGCAATTTTATCCTGATAATTTAGAATCAAGTATGAGCCCAGCGTTTCCGAAGTGTACGCGTGAAAGCATTGGTCATTAAACGCACATGTATCTCTTGGCTGTCGGTGGCTCGAAGTATCGGACATTTGCGAGGAGTCCTCCGCTGCGCACCGGACTCCTCCATAATGCATGCTTGTAACAACAGTCTGCAGTTTTTCGCTTCACGCCAGACTCGGTACCTATCTTGTGGACGCAGGGCTCACGTGTCAGCAAGTTCGCTTAGACGCTCAACTCGGCTCAGTGCAGGCTTGGCGCCGTTGAGCTGTCTCTATAACTAGCGAGGTGAAGGAAACTATCATAATAAACTCTAGGATGTAGGATACGGTGCTTATTTGGGACCTGGAGAGGCGTTAGTGGGAGTCCGGACGTCAATATTGGCGTTCGCCAGGGGTCCTGAAGTGCGGAGAAACCCGTGGGGGAAGGCCTCGTCCCTTGCAGCCGAATCCGAAAACCGGATGATTCCATAGCGTACTCGACGCAACTCGGGTAGGACATACGCCACGTCAGAGTTGTCGCCGCTCCAGACCCACATGGCCTTCTACTTCTCGAAGTGGGCGGAATACTCCGATATCAGTGGGTGGCTGTATCGATTTCCAATGCGTCGCATATTCACGCCTTGGTAGTCACTCTTCGTCTCCAAGCATGGGTACCACTACCGAATTTAAGCGTTGACTGAGTTTAATTGCCTGCGTTCGGTGAACACTCGACGGATAATTGCCGCCACTCCGTGTCTAGAAGGATATATATCACGCACTTACTGAGCTCTGCTCCTTCTCATCCACACTACTGTGTCTGAGTGTCCTCATTGACCCTCTAATCACAGAATTATGGCTGCTGTCAACTCTCTCCGTTTTCGAGTACGCTGCTCTGCGCTCCTATTGATAGCATGGATGGTGATGGTGGCGAATGCGCTCAGCATGTCCAGCACTATACTGGTCTTCGCTAGAGACACGGCATCAAGCTATTCGGCAACATCTGGGTTCAATGGCTATGGTATACCTTACGAACTCGTCCTTGTCCCTCAATCTGGCGTCACTCTGCCTGTTCTCAACTCCTCTTCGACCCAAGGCAATTATGGGGGCTTTGTGGTGCTCAGCGAGGTCTCTTATGATTATAGTGGCAGCTGGAGGAGCGCCTTGACGCCTGCACAATGGCAGCAACTCTACGACTATCAGAGCACCTTTGGTGCGCGCATGGTTCGACTCGATGTATACCCAGGACCACATTTTGGTAAGAGCCCAGTGGCTTTGATGCTCGAGACGTATCTAGAATTGAGCGTCGATCGACTAACACATGGGTCAGGCACAGTCACAGCAATAGATGGGGCGGGCTGTTGTGACGCTGGTGTCGAGCAGCTTGTGAGCATCAGCGATGGTTCAAACTTCCCTACAGCTAATCTAAAGGTGTAAGTTTGAGATGGCCAAGCCCTGTTCTCATTGGTCGAAACTAACGCAATAACGACAGTGGGGCGACCATTAGCACACAGGGCTTATGGCATTACCCGGCACAGATCATGAATTCCAGCATGGCTACTGAAGTTGCTCAATTTGCTCCAGGAGGACTATTCACGACAAAAACAACTGCGGCAGTCATCAACAGGTTCGGTCGGCGACAGCAGATGGTGTGGTTCATTGGCTGGGCTACTGACTGGGCGCCAACATCAAACTTCCTTCAACATTCTTACATCCATTGGCTTACTCGTGGTCTTTGTAAGTCGAAGCACAGAAAACATTGATTTCATGTCAATTATGGCTAACCAGCTGCCTCAGTCGTCGGTCACCGTCGTCTCTATCTGAGCACTCAAGTTGACGATGTGCACCTTGAAACAGATCTCTATCAGCCGGCCGACACGACTTTTAGGGTTCGTCCTGGCGATCTTCAAGCTCATCTGTCATGGATGCGAGACATTAATTTGCGGATGCCGACTGGATCGAACTATTTCATCGAACTCGCCCACAATGGGAATGGTGACGTCGAGGCTGCCATTAACGCCAACGACGATACCGGCACCAAACTCTGTACCCCTGACACTGCTGTTGAGTATGCAGAGCAAATTGATACCCCACTAGAGTTCCAGAAACCACGCGGAACTGGCACGAATATCTGGCCCAATAGTCCGACGACATACAAGTGGAGTTTGACATGTGCAAAGCTCGATCCTCTTGCGTCATGGATCATAACTCCGAGCAATAGAGATGCGTTTGCCCATGTTTCCCACACATTCACCCATGCGGGTTTGAATAATGCCACGTACTCTGATGCCTTCAAAGAGATTTCTTTCAATGTTGCTTGGGCGCAGCAGGTTCGCATATCGGCTGCACGACGCTTCTCCGGAAAGGGTCTCATCCCTCCGGCAATCACTGGAATGCACAACGGTGATGCGATCTAAGCGTGGATGGACAACGGCATTACAAGTGTCGTTGGCGATAACGTGAGTTGACTAAAAGTATAATACCAAGCAAACATTTTAGTAACATATCCAGACGCGCCCGGTTTTGATGAACCAACAGAACGAATTTTGGCCCCTGATCAGCAATGTCGCTTCGAACGGGTATGCAGGGTTGCAGATAATACCACGCTGGGCTACCACAATCTACTACAACTGCGATCTGCCAAATTGTACAACACAAGAGTGGATCAACACGTCAGGGGGAAGTGGAGACTTCAACGCTCTCCTTACTAACGCACGTATAACAAACACACGCCACCTGCTCGGGTTGCATCCAGACCCCTTTATGTTCCATCAGGCAAACTTGCGCCAATTGGATGTTCCGAGCTTTACTGTGGGACCCAGATCCGGGAACCTGTCATTACTGATGATATGGGTGGAGTCGGTCGTTCAGGAGATGACGCGCCTCACGAGCTGGCCTATCCTCACACTTAAGCATGATGACATTGCGTAAGTCCATACGAACGAGAAATCACTGTCTAAACTGCTCTGACGAAGACCTAAGGGTGCTATTCGTGAATCGTATGGCTCGGGATCGGTGCCGACCAAATTTGTCGTACACCCTCTCGAGTGATGCTAGCTCTATCGTCAAAGTCACGGTAGGTTCAAACAGCAACACCTGCAGTGTACTTGTGCCAGTAACCTTTCCCGGCTCGGCCACAACCTCCGCAAGTGGTACGACTCGTGATAAAGTTGGTAGTGATCCATTAACCATTTGGACGACGTTAAGCGGATCTTCTGTTTCATTTCAACTTGGAACGCCAGTCGCTATCTAAAACACAATTTTCTGTTTCTTTCGTTCGGATACATTTGTAGTGTCATGTAGCTAGCGCTGTGTTGAACGTATCCTCGATTTGGTAGCCCTTTGGTTTCTAGCCTGCTACATAGGAAAAGCTGTGAAGCTTCTGCGTCCGTACTATCAATGACGATCAGAAGACCTGCCCACGTTCCATTGCCTGAACTTGATTATCTAATCCGTGAACCAAGTACTGTCAGAGCGTGGGATAACTGGGTTCATACAGCACATCTACTCGTTTTCGATTGCTAAAGCTGCTACAAACTCCAGCCACATTGAAGAGAAATTTGTGTAATCAGAGTCAGCTGTAATTAAGGCCAAACGATAGCCTGCATGCCGCAAGGTCTCTACGTCCAGATGAAGTTGTTTTATCGACCCGATATAATCATGAATTAGAATGGAGGTCTTTGACCGTAAGGGGACCGGTATAGAGAAGATAGACTTCTGACGCATATAGTGATCATGGTTGTCCTCGCAAGCGTTGATTATATCCGCCTCGGCATAGAATGCGCTGTCAACAGGGACACCTGGATTTGTCCAGAGTATGATGTTCCCGTAGAATATTGTCTTAGCGTGATGCTTCAAGGCCCTGACATGCTCTAGGAACACGACACTGCTTGGTGCCTCGTCCAAGAAAATCCCGTCCACGTGAATGTCGTAATTAGGATAGTAGGTCCAAGCTGCCCAGGTGGAGATGTCCGCGGTAACATGATCATACTCCCGCTCACCCCAGCTCATATGAACATAGCCAAAGAGCGTAGTATTGGCCGCTTTCCTCAGGCGAGCAACTTCGGCAATATAATGTGCATCTGGTACAGGACTGCCTGGACCATTGTTCGGATTCAGAATTGTAGGTCAGGGTTCCTTGCAATCGCGACATGGAGTGGTTCCCAAGACCCTGGAGAAGGATAGATGTACAAAGGGACGGTGACTGTAGGCGTAGTGCCAGATGGCAGTCCAACTTCGTGTGTTTCCAGTGACAACATCTGCTTTACGTTGCTGTCGGACCGTTCCTGCAGACCTGAGATTCGTGGCAAGCGGGGAAAGCTTGTGATTGGAAATGGTGTCAATAGAAGGTTGTGGCCTATCGAAAGGGAAACTCAGGCTATAGATGTGAGGAGTTGCTTTCATCGAGCTCGCCAATGCTACCAATGGTCAAGTGTGTGATATTCGTACTTCCTAAAATACCACTGTGTGTCATCTGATGCTACCACTTCCTCGCGAAATTACTGGAGTTCAGAAACGTTCCCCATCAGAAGCGTTCAAGCTGGGTCGTCTCATGGCAGCGTCCTTGCAGACCCGCATTCCTACCTTCTGATCCAGAGCCCAGGAGCTGAAAGCAGATTGGTGATGAGAAATGGCTACAGTAGCCCATTTCAGCTGCATGTAAGTGCAGACATCAATGGCTCCCTATTGCAGTAGCGTATTCCCTTTTTTTCCAAATACAGAGGGGTAAATTTTCAGCTTTGCGCAGTGCGATGATCATTCTACTCAATTATCTGCAAATCTTCCTTAGGTAGCGAGGCTAGCTTTCTACAGCCTAGACAAAGCCAAGGCGTAAGCAAGCAATTAGTTTGCAGGGCTTGTGTGCTTTGCTCTACCCATATATAAAGGATTATAGATAGTTGGTTGTTCTTTCTGCTCGCTTACCTCCACCTGGTTCAGCTCGCTTACCTTACCTTGTATCTGGTTCGGTTCGCTTACCTTACCTGTTTCTGCTCGCTTACTCAGTTCAGCTCGTTAGTTCAGCCCGACTGCGATGCCCGACTGCGATGCCAGACCTGTCAAGCGCACAGCCACAGTGGTAGTGGAGCTCCTCCGGCGTCGAAGCGCTCACATGAACGCAGGTCTTCGAGGTCTTCGTCGACTTTTCGTCTTCCCGCTAAGCTTGAGCGGACGGCACCGTCAAGTCAATTTATTTGGAGTCCTATCCCGCATCCCAAGGTCGGATCAAACTGTCGTTATTGACAACAAACTATGAAGAGATCTGCATCATCTGGGGAGGAAGCCGCATCGTTGCTACGGAAACGTGCTTCACATAGAAAGGTCTTGATACGAGTAGCCATCCCAATCGTGGTGCTAGGACTAGCGCTGGGCCTCGGCTTAGGCTTCACTATTGGACGACGCAGTCGCAATCTCGATGTTTCAGAGCAACCAGAGCCATCATACATATCGCCATCTCCGCGAATGCCAACCCTCCTTTGGACACCAAAAGTGAACGACACATGGCAGATCACCCTCTTGCAGCCACCGCTCTTGGCTGCTGACCTCGACTCAACCACACCAGATGTGGCTATTTTCGACGTGGACTTATTCGACATACCTGCAGATACGATCGAGGCACTACACAATCTCGGCAAGAAGGTCATCTGCTATTTCAGTGCAGGCAGCTTCGAAAACTGGCGGCCAGATGCAAGAAGCTTCCGAGCAGCCGACAAAGGGAAAGAGTTGGACGGCTGGTGTGGTGAGACATGGTTGAATATCAGCAGCGAGAGTGTGCAGAATATCATGAAAAGCAGAGTGGAGTTAGCCAGTGACAAGAGATGCGATGGTGTGGATCCTGATAACGTCGATGGTTATGTAAGCCTTTCAGAATTGATTGCCAACTTCCCACTGAGATGCGTGCAGGATAATGACAACGGACTGGACTTAACTTCAGATGATTCGATAGCTCTTCTGAAGTTCCTTTCTTCGATTGCACGCCCTCTCAACCTGAGTCTAGGGCTTAAGAACGCGGATCGAATTATCCCAGCTGTTCTGCCACTCGTAGACTTCTCCGTCAATGAGGAATGCGTGCAGAACGATGAGTGCGAGAAATTCCAGGGATTTATCGAGACTGGCAAACCAGTTCTTCATATCGAATATCCCAACAAAGATGCTGATTCCGACAGTGGCGTGGAGACAAAGCTTGTCAATGAGTTATGTGGAAAGGACGGAGAAACGAACATCAGCGAATTTAGTACAGTACTGAAAAGAAAGAACCTTGACGGTTGGGTAGAATATTGCAATTTGAAGGTTGCCACGACGCCGTTGAACGAAATTGCTGCTCTAAAGGGTGGCACACTTTAGCTCAATAGGACACAACTTATAAAGTGAGCAACATTAGTACTATATCAGAGATTAAGATACAATTATATGTGGTGCACACCAGCTGTGGCTTAGGAGATGCGTGCCATTGGCTTCGAGACAAGCAGCAGGTAGGCATTTCAGGATTACTATCTCACACGATTATAAGTACGATCATGCGTGCATACATTTTTGTACTAATTCTATAGCATAGACATGGAAATACTTAAAGGCATTACTAGTATTCAGCTCAGCAAGCTCTGCTAAACAGGTGTGTGCAGCCATATCACAGTCCCGTTGGCCCGCCTTAGGCATTTACACTGCGTAGAAGTGCATCCAGCTAGGACACGGGCTTGCGAGGACGCGGGCTCGCTAGGACGCGGGCTCGCTAGTCGCAGAACCAAGGTGCTTGAAGATTCTGCCGTTGATTATGCCGCTCTTGACAGGATGGAAGTGCTGCCATAGGCACTAGAAGGCGAAGCTGTAAGGCGATAGCTTGCGAGCGGATGCACTATTGGCGAAATAAAAGAGCACAGGCGATCTTTTCATCCTAGTCCTCTCTAGAACAGTAGAGTGTAACAATACTTAGATATTATTGTATTTGTAGCAATTATTTGTAGGAATCTAGTTGAGGATTCTCTCAGACTACGGCACCTAAGTTTGCAATCTCTAAGGCAACTCAACCTGGCCATTTCCGGGCCTAGTTCATCTAGGCTTCTCTGTAAGGCAAGCGCCAGCTATAACGGCCTCGCGCTAGAATGACGTAATGCACAAGCTTGTACGTCTTGCGTGCGCTATTGTAGGAAGTAGCCTAGGCCCGGGCTGCTGACAAGATCAAACTTCGGGTACTTGGATCGAGCGCGATCGTGTCGCCGAAACCATGAAGTAAGACTGTGAAGCTGAATTCTCGTCGAGGGGAGTAGCGCCAACAAGAGGCAGCCAATAGCGAGCGTGTCAACGGTGACACCACACAGTTGCACGCCCCAACAGCTTAGTCCCTACCACAAAGTCATTTTGTCAACACAATCACCATTAGTTACTAAATCGCCCTGTACCGCGGTACTGGTATCCTTTGTACAAGCAATAAAGAGTGCAGCATGCCGAAACGCTCCAAAGCTCTTTGCTGCTGAACAATCATGGCAGGAATGCTCATCGATTGTTTTAATTACGCAAGCGTGACTGAGTGGTGCTGTATCGACTATCGCCAAGAACATACATTGGTGTCATGGTTTCCATCACACAGATTAACCCTGTCTCGTGTTCCTATGCACTTGCGTAACGCATCTCGACTGTTGTAGCACAGCAAAAGCGCTTCTGCAAGCTGCAGTGTTAAGGTAGGTTTGTGCCGCGGCATTGTGGTCGTGCTTTGATGACTTCCTGGCACGTATCGCCTAAGTTGCCAATACGCTAGTTTCATCAAGTCCTCGCGTTGTTTTCTGAGATACATATTTGGCATTCTCATCGGCCTCTAATGCGCCTGAAGATAAGTTTCTTCAATCGCCTATCTAACTCTTTCCAGCCCAGTAACCATGATAGTAAATAGCTGGATTATAGTGACCCCAGTGAGTGATTCCTACCGACGCCAGCGCTTCCAACGAGCAGCACTGCTAACAGTATATCGTGCTAACTACTGATCATGTGATCGATCAATCAGCAGTGTGGCCCCCAATGATAAGTAAGCAATAAGTAGTGACTAAGGGCAACCGTAGTACGGTTCTACTAAAGTAGTTTTAGATTTTGTAGTATTAAGGCCTTATATTTGTTCTATTTTCAACATTTAGAAGGGTACTCCCGCCACTAGTTGCATGTAAGCTACGTAATTGGCTGAAAACAATCACTAAGCTAATTAAAGTATAGGCTAGTTAGTAAGCGAGCCATCGAGTGCACGCTAACAAACTCAACACCATCGCGAGTGTTGACTAGGGACGTATACAGCCTCATAAACTATAGCAATAAAGCTACAGCCAATCGCTGATTTGTTAGATAAGCCTCGCTTGTAGCTTATAGCCTTGGCAACTAATACGGCGACGCCGACGTTACCGGCTTGATCCCACCTACACCACAACACGATTACGGCCACAGCCACGGTCGAAGCCTTATTGACGCCCTCTACGCCTCTGCATACATGCCTGCTACAGTACTGTTGACACCTACGAAGGAGAGTAAGTCTAGAGCTTTTAAAAGCGATCTACACCCCAGTATGACGCATGCTCTGCTGCGCGGTATATAGCTATATTATCCTTACCTCTGTGTAAGCGTGAAGGTTATCTGTGTAGCTCTCCTGTATATGTAAGCATCTCTGGTGAGAAGGACCTTAGTGCTCCTCGCGTGGCTCTACACTGTAGCATCTTGGCAACGTGCGAGGTGGCTGGGTATGCATGTGGCTGGGAGGAAATTTGTATGGGAACTAAGGTATATTATCCTCTCCACGTTATCTGCTTTAACCCTTGCTTGCATACTTCTACGATGCGCCGGTTCCTGGCTAACAACAACAGCCCACAGGGTACCCCACCAGTTACCCCTTCACCCATACACCATGGCCCCAGCTCCCGTAGGCTTGGCAAAGCCAGAGCCCCCGACAACTCTCAAGCCTCGTCGTCACACAGTTCTCAGTCCTGCCTATCCCAAACAGGCTCTGAAGCCTCATCAGCTATCTATCTCAACTCTCCGCCACAGCTATCGTTATCGTCATCCGAGTCGCCACTACAATACAGTACGCCAAGCCACACGTACTCCGTTAATAGCAAGGATTGGGTACGTGGTGTGAAGTTTGACGTTGATTTCTACCACGTGTACCGTAAGGGTCAACGGCTTGTGCCTTCCCGATTAGGCTACGCCGTCAGGTACAAGGGTAATCTATCGGGTGGTCGTGAGGCGTCTGAAATATGGCGATACGGGGTTCAACTACAGTACACAGAGGAAAATGGCAACAACCAGCCAATTAAGATATGGCTCTGTAAGATTTGTCACCAGAGGCGTGACAGGAACGACGCCATGACCGTATCTGGTACAGCCCACATTGTCAACCATCTCAAAAAGGCACACTCTATCGATCCATCTACCGGCTGCCTGATGCCTAAGGTGCCTGTACTCCGACCCGACTCTCCATTTACCACAGCTGCCCACGTACCCGGGTCGTCGGCTATTACGTCTCATATACCTTGGGAAGAGGACAGCTTCCAAGCAGCAGTTGTGGATTGGACGATCTCCCGTGACCTCAGCTTCGTCGACGTCACAAACGCGTCGACGCGAGGGCTGTTAACATGGAATCGAATTGATCTACGCCACGCCTTACCTGATTCGCCAACGACGCTGTCGTCGTATATTAATAAGCAAGCACAGGTACGGAAGACTGAGGTATCACGACTACTACAAGCAGCAGCTGGAAAGATCAGTGTCAGCGTCGACGTGTGGACGTCAAGCAACCATATCAGCTTCCTGGCCATAGTTGCCCACTTTGTCGGTAAGTCTTACCCGGGCTAACAACGTCACCTGTACTAATCTACCGTCAGATGCCAACTACAACCAACGAGACCTCCTTATTGCCTTCCGTAATCTTCTTGGCGACCACACAGGCAGTACACAGGCTTCTGTTATACTCCAAGTTATTCGAGAGTACGATTTTGAGCTCAATTTTAACTGTTTTGTTGGTGACAATGCCACAAGTAACGACAGCAAGCTCATTGCTGGCCTTAACCAGTCTCCGGTACTTAACCTTGGTACCGAACACCGTATACGCTGTGCAGGCCACATCATCAACCTCGTTGTCAAGGCAACGTTATATGGCGAGGGCGTCAGCCGGTTTGAAGAAGAGATCGCCCAGGCAGCCCCGATAGATCAATTTAGACTGTACAGGAGCCACGGAGTCGTCGGCAAGCTCCACAACTTTGTGAGAGCAGTCTGTGCGTCACACAAACGACGTGAGCTGTTTCTATCGGTGTTCAACGACCTCGGCGACGACGACCCCACGTGGCGGTTTGTCAAACTGCAACTACTACAAGACGGTGGCGTACGCTGGCACTCGGTATACCTCATGCTTCTACGTTGCCGTGAGGTACGTGAGCCAATCGCAGCTTTCCAACGCAAGTATCGACAGGTCATGAGAGCCGACAAGGATTTTGACCTCAACGACGACAGCTCAGGCAAGTACTACAACCCAGTACTAGACGGTCTCACAGAGGACGAATGGATTGAAGTTGATGACCTAATCGACTTTCTGAAGGTCCCCTACGACCTCACCAAGGCACTAGAAGGCAGCAACAGCGTGTCAGGCTTTGGCTCATTGTGGCAAACAATAATCAATCTACAGACTCTGTGGCAGCACTACAATATAGCCAACGAGAGGCTTGACAACTACGACGACACCTCATACGTCAAGTTAGGGGTCAGCTATGGACTACAGAAGCTTAACACGTACTGGGAGAAGCTTATAATTGACCCAAGTCCAAGTTTCTACTGCATTGCCACGGCTCTTCATCCAAGACTACGCCTTAGTTGGTTCAAATCTCACTGGAGAAGCTTCCCAGCTTGGCAGTTAAAAGCTGACAGGTCTATACGTACTACCTTCGCACAGTATCTGAACAACGAGGCTATACCAGATGAGCCCTACCCTACAGATCGACGTCGAAAACTACCAGCTAGTTACTCCACTAACCCTCTTGCAGCCACCATGGAGGTAGATAGCGAGTACCTTACTGGTAGTCGTAACCACAAGCGTCAAAAACGAACTACACAGCTACAGGAGTACTTTGACGACCTTGACGAAGATCTATCAAGAGATGAGGACTACCAGGAGTTAATGACTGATCCATGGCAATGGTGGCTACAGATCGGGCGCAGCAAGTACCCTGTTGTCTTCAAGATGGCTGTCGACTTTCTATCCATCCCATCTACCAGCTGCGAGTGTGAGCGCTGTTTTAGTACAGCTAACCGCACAATTACTACAGACCGAAACAGTCTATCTCCAAAAACAATTGAGGCACTTCAACTACAGAAGAACTGGCTTAAGAACAACGTTGTCAAGAGCCCCCTAACTGCACTTACTGGTTTTATATCCCAGAAACAGAAGGGGTGGCTATAGTAGAATAATATAGACATTAACTCTGACTTATACGCTAGTCTAAAATGGGAAATTATACTACAGTACTACGGCTTACGGTCAGTACAGTTGCCTAATTTGGATGATCAATAAGTAGCAACACCAAAACTTGATCGATAAGTAGTTGAAAATCCTGGTTCAGTACGGTATTACTGCCGTTGGAAGCGCTGACCGACGCCAACGTTGTGCGAGAGTGCACGGCTTCAGACCCGGCCATCGGAAAAGTAACGGCGTCTCTGGCCACTCGCTTCCAATACCGAATGTGCCGCTCTGTGTGCTGGCTCATAGCGGCGTGATTACCATCAATAAAGGCTCTAAGCCGGTTGGATCCCTGCCACCTCGCTTCTGTAAAGGCAACTTCCGAATTATAGATCCATGTCGATGCATACAGGTTGACGAGAGCTAAAATTTGAAGGTGTTTCTAGAGCACTAAAACTTGACCTAGCGACCTTATGCTACTTCAGTATGCCAAGTACTTGTTTTCTGAGGGACAGAGTGTCAGCGTGGCTCAACTGGCGAGACAGTGATGAACATCCGCGTAGAAACTGCGTTGGACACTGTAGGGACAAGACTGTCACAACTGAACTTCAACCCTACTCTGGATTTATAAAAGATGTCGCTGGGTCTTGGAATGGACGTATTGGGATCAGCGTTGTCAAACTAGCATCTGAGATGAATCCGAGCAACTCACAGAGCTGTTCTCCAGCGCCTTCGAATTTTGGTCAAAGACTATTACAATAGCCTCTCCAAGGCTTTTCAACTCGACTTCTATAACGGACCCTACACACCCGAGTAGACGCTGGCATGTTTCGAGCAGCTACACATAGCGAGATTACTCCTCCTCAAGCTGATCAGAGGCAGAATTACTCTGCTGTTAACCAATATCGACCTGTTGTAGGGTTCTGGGATGGTGTTCAGTTCACTGACGAGGCTCATATGGCCCTGGATGACTTCCCTGTTGAGTGGATATTGCGTATTATTGGCGAAAGGACAGCACCAAACAACGTCGTCCAACACACTGATAAGAGTGCAAACGTAGTCCACTTTGCAGGTTGGATCAACTACTACGAGCGAGCCGATGAGCTCACCTTCTACAACGACGAGTATGACGATTATGTGGCTCCGAAGCCTCCTCCAAAGCCTCGAAGGCGCCCAGCCACAGAGTCTACAGCAGAATTTGACGCTAGAATGAGAGTCTGGGAGGCCGAACTTGCACGGACACCACAGATACAGAAGCCTGGCAACTCTATGAGGGCTATATACTATGTGGAGAAGATCTTGCCGTTGTACTGCACTGCATACACGTCGTTGGTGGCTCGCTCAGACTCATTGCGAGCCTCTGTTCCTATACAACAACGATATAACTGGTTTCTCATGGAGGATAACGACCCTAACCATGGTACTCGGAATCCCAACTCGTTACCAGCTGTCTATAAGCATGATCGTGGTATAAGAACGCTCTCATCCAGCCAATTCACCCGACCTCAACCCTATTGAAAGCATGTGGAACATCATTAAATCACGCGTTAAGCAGAGACTCAACACCATCAATAGTATCACGGAGCTCAAGGCAGCATTACAACACGAGTGGAAGCAAATTCAACAAGAAATGGTGCAGGAGCGGATAGATGAGATGCCCCATCGTTGTAGGCAGGTGTTTCAATACCCAAGCGTTCGGGTGAAGACTACGCTCTGGTAATACTACAACACCACAAAAATTAATCATGATAGTATTCTCTAGTATCCTAGCTTCCTTATTAATCAAAAACTACTTTAAAATGTCTTGTGGTGGTTAAAAACAATGCGTTTTAGTATAGTGGGTGCTAACAAAGTAACATTTGGTGGGGTTGCTCACGTCATCAATAAGTGTCCAGCTTTTTTTGACTACCTAGGGGGTGAGAGCAAGAGCAAGAGCAGCGTCGATTGCTAGTTATGAGAGTGAAGGCAGGCGGGACTAACAATAAGGAATTATTACAGCGAAAGCTGCACACCCTTCGGTGCTGTTTATGAACCGACAGATTATTTTAATATACACTAGGTAGTTCTGAAGTTTGGCAGGGGCTTAGTACAGTCCGGTCACAAGCCTATCGAGTACGTTAACCTGATTTGCTGATACCTAGGCAGACTATAGGTATACATTATTATGTCTCCACGGTCCTAGAACTGCTTGTTTTGGCAAGTTCCTCAGGCATTTCCTTCGTGAGTTAAACTTGGAGGCAATTGTTAGTGATGAAATTTTTTATATGTTGACTCCACTTACTATTCGCTTTCTGTATCACAAACTGGGCAGCCGTTGCCGCATCGGCGCCGTAAGTCAGGTGGTCGACTGTAATAAAGCCGCCGTCACAAACACTGTCATTTTCGTGGCAGATAACCAAGGTCTTGCCGGACGCGCCGGTAATGGCCGCTTGGTCTCGCGGGTCCCCAAAGGTTATGACTGAGCTGACTTTAGACATCGTGCTCGCAGGTAGGGTGTCAGCAGTGCTGCGGACAACTAGTGCTCCTTGAGAATAGCCTGACATGACCACGTTGGTATTAGGGCAGCTACTGATAGCCTTGTTGAGGAAAGCAGTCCTGAAAATAATGGAGTCAGTATTTTTATTCATTTTATGTCTTTCGTGCTCCATTCCTGTTAAAGGATCTGAAACGGGATAACTACTTACATGCTTGGTACTCCTTGGGTGCCGTTTAGATTAAAGCCAGCGAAAGTAGCGGGGTATTCTACACCTTGAACGGCGAGGGTTTTGCTCCCAAGTTGTTCACTCAGAGCATCGAAAAACGGCGGTCCCGTCACCAGCCCTACGTTGCCCGGCTCGGTGGTCCCTCGGGCAAAAACGACAGTCACATCGGCACAGGGCGCGTTTCGTGCCAGGTCGTCTCTCTGTGTATCAATGCCGACGGAATCAGCTAAGCGCTGTTGCAACGGAGTCAAGATCCTGCCCACAGCATCGAGGGCCATTGCACCCTCCGGTAAGCTACTTATAAGCCTTAAGAATTGGTTTAAGAGCCCGGAAGGGAATTGAGCTAAAGGATCCGGAAGGGTTTGCCGCGGTCCAAGATCAAGGGAACTGGCAACCACGTCTCTCTGCTCAGCAATGAGCCGATCGCTCGTGACAGCGGGAAACCCATAAACGAGAGCCACGAAGTGGATCGCTAGAGCACCTAATAGCACGGCTGCATAGCGCACACTGCGGCTGCGTTGGTTTTGGAACATTGCGTGGGTGAATGACTGTGAAATTGGTTCGTGTAGGTATGGGTAACGGAACAGAATGTGTTGTTGATGGCTTTGAAACGTTATCAGCACCAGAGGATATATACTTCATGAATCGTTGAAGTCAGGCATATGATTTATTGTCAAAGATCGGCAGTTGAAATATGCTCCTTAACGCTCGTCCTCAAGCCCTGTCCTGAAGATACCCCTGACAAGTACCCCTATGCGTCGTATCAATTTGCGATACCCACAGGCATGGCTCTGTGCATCATAAGCTCAGCTTACTTTTGGAGCGAAAGTATCCTAGTCAAGTCAACTCAACATGGAGAGGTTGTGCTAGCAAGAATGCCTGTACTGTCGCATCGCTGCGTAATACCCAAAGTTTGTATGTGCTCCCCTGTCCTTGGCATTGAAAATCGAAAATAAATCCAAGTGCGCGGCTCTAGTGGCTCGTTTCCCCGCAATAAGTTATTTAGCTGTAACGAATGTGGTGGTCATCACACACTATCAAGCGAGAAGATCCCTGTGTCTAGGTACGGGGGTTAGATCAGGATGCATGTCTTCACATGCTGCCGAGGCGCGGATATCGTACCTTTCGACATCAAGATGCCACCCATCTTTTCCAAAAGTACTGCTCAGAGATTAGTTCAAGAGGACAGGCTAAGCCTGGCGAGTCGACGTCCTAGACGTCTTGACAATACGATCTATGGGGGATCTACAAAGACTGTGCAGTGCCGGATTCGAGCCTGCCTTGGTAAATTCTTCTGCATTATTTGAAGCCTTAGTGCCACTCGGGTTGAGCAGGATTATACCTGTTCGGTATTCGCTGTCCAGTGGCGTTCATGCAAACTAGACCTGCCTGCCTAAAAGTCAAATTCGGCATTAACGACTTGAAAAAGGTTCGAGCAATAAATTGATTCAATTTGCTTCCCCTTCAAACGTGAACCACAAGTGGAATGCGCACACAAGCGAAATGCGCACCTCACCAAGCTTCGTGACTTTGCACAAGAATGACTCAACACCATAACTAGCTATTATAGCATGCAGTAGCGTAAATTAATCTTCTGCTCCTACAGTACGTTCCTTACACGTGCGCTTGTTATGCCCTGCCTCCCCACAAATTTTACAGTGCCTTGTACCTCCTCCACCTACACCTGTGCGGGCCCTCTCCTCACGCCTCTCTACCTCAAGTTGAGCCTCAACCTCCCTTTGAGCGACTAAATCGTCTGCCTCTTCCTTTGATAAGGCTCCTCCCTTCTGGATCTGCTTCCTTTTGTGTTTCTTACGCTCAGATGCAGCCTTGTATGCCTGCTCAAGGTCGGCTATTCGAGCTTCAAGCAACGTGTGAGTGCAACTTCAAAGTCGAACCCTTTTTTAACCTGCAGAACCATCTCGATGATAGAATCAGGTGAGGAGCTCTTGTGACCGCGAATCCGCTTCAAGATCAGCATTGTTTGGCCTCTATGTCCCAGGCGTTGCTGGGTGTTTTGGGTTGCCAGTGCCGTAGGCCCTGGTAGAGGTGGAGTTGGCGTGCGAGGCTTTACTTCAAGCTTTGATAGCACCACCTCTGGACTGTGTGGCACTAAGCCAGTGGCTCGGAAGCTTGATAGGATGTTCTCCTTTGAAAATGAGCCCTCAAACACCCGCTTAAAGGAAGTCAGGAACGCCTTCTTGTCAATGTGGTTAATGTGGCTGGTTGCCAAGCCCCTGATCTCTCTCCCGTATGCCCGCTTTAACAGCGAAAAACATACCACGTCAAGCGGCTGCAGGATGTGCGACTCATGTGGAGGCATGCAGAGGGTAATGATCTTGTTCTCCTCACAGAGATTCTGGAAGGCAAGCGACTTGTGGCTCTCGTGGCCATCAATGATAAACAGCACATGGCTACCCACCCGACGGCCTTCTGTATGCTGGGTAAAGTACTGCAGCCATGCTAAACCAAGCTCGTTAGTAGTCCAGCCGTTGTCGCTAACACTGATGCGCCAAACCTTCGAGATATCGTGGTACCAGGTCTGGTCGTGGTTCTTTGCTTTGAAGGTGAAGAAGGGTGGGACTGTCCAGCCCATCGCGTTAATGCCAGCGATCAACGTTACCCACTCACGGTCACCAGGTTGGATCCCTAGTGGTCGAGTACGTCTATCTGAAGCAGTCACCACCTTAACAGTCCCTGCGGCGCCCATCGTGAAGCCAGTCTCGTCGAAGTTGTAGGTGTCTTCGTCTAGGATGCCGTTCTTCGCCTTGACGTTGCGTACAAGGTCAGACCAGGGGCTGATAACAGCTGGATCGCTGCACAGGACTCTCTGGTGATCGCGCTGTCTAGTCAACTGAGACTTGACCTCAGGCTTCCGGCGGACGAATTTTGTGACACAGTTTTCGCCAACCTGGTCACCACCGCGTACAGCGGACAGTTAGTTGGCCATTTCTCGCACATAACTTAAGGTAGGGGCAAATCCTCGCGCATCTAGCTTCCTTATATATTGTACAACTGCGTCCTCTTCGTGCCTGTGAAGCCTTGATAATTCGGGCCGGGAATCGCGTTGTGAGGGCTTTCCAGCGTGTCGCAGCAGAAGGGTGCTTTCATGAACATTGTAGATTGCAGCAGCGCGTCGCCGGCTTGAACTCGCGTCTTTTTTTATTGCTAGAATAGCTAGGATGATCCTATCTTCACGAGGGAGTAATTCGATATTAGGTTGTTGAGACATTGGGCTTGAAGGTAGAGAGAGGTGTAGTCTTGGCAAAGGTGCGCATTTCGCTTGTGTGGCGCATTCCACTTGTGGTTCACGTTGTTGGCAGGTCTAGAAAGTACGGTGATATCTGGATCGGAGAGGCCGAAATTCTATACTTGCGGTGAGACCGAGACGATCGGGTTGACCGTCGGCCAGGCCGAAGAGCTGAAGTTGAGGCCGTGATATAAAGGAATAGGTTGCGCTCTGGAGAACGGGACAGAGATTTCTCGAATAAAGATAATTTCAACTCTATTAAGACTTGCGTCACATGCGCCACAGTATTAGAGTTCTCATACGAGTCATACCAACAGGGGAGACTCAGGCCACAAAAGAGGCAATTTGGCTCTGACGGCTACTCAGAGAGCTCTTGGATCAAAAGGAGCATCTGGCAACCACGATTATCTTTGGGGACAACCAAGGGGCAATTCAGCTGGCTCGAAACCCACAGTTTCATGCCAGAACGAAGCATATCGACATCCAGCACCACTTTGTAAGGGAGGCGCAAATGAGCGGGGAGGTTGACATGCAATACACCCCGACAGAGCGTCAGATAGCAGATGGGCTGACGAAGGCACTACCTAAGGATGCCTTCGTGAAGTTTCGAAAGGCGTTAGGACTGGAACATTGGCGAAATTGATTTAATGGGAGCTTGATTGAGGTGCCGAGGGGGAGTGTTGGAAGCCGGTCATGTGATGAGGCGACTGGGGACTATATAAGTCAGTCCGGCTCCCTGAGTCGGACCTCAATCAATCAATCACTTACTCCCTACTGCTGCTAACACTAAGCACGGTGTTCTTCGCTCTACACTATCGCGAAGGCACCAAGCTATTACAGCGATGCGTGCAGCCACTACAGTCAATCGATAAACGCTCAACCCACAGCAAGAGCAGGAGCTTATATGATATATTGAAGGACTCACAGAGAGACACTTACCTCCTACAAGAGAGATGGTACGAAGTTTCGCCTTAGTAATAGCCACGAAGCCGGTCAGCGAGAGCAGCGCTGCCGCTCCAGCTATAGGGTTGTTGTAGGCAGGTTTTTAATACGGACGATAAGAAAAGGTAGCACAATTTTACTATTTATCGTTTGCTATCTATTGCCAGACATTAAGGTTAATTAGCGTTAACTAGAAGTTAATTTCTCCTGCTAGTAATAGACTTTAAGAATTAGATAGGGCTCTAAAAAAATAGTTAATAGAAAGAAGACTAAGCTATATATAGCGGCGCCTAGAATAGGCACTGTTGTAGGACACCTAACTTAGTTTAGTAAGGTGCCGCTTATAGCGCAGGGCAAAATCTTAACAGCTCTACTGCTCTATAACATCTCCAAACAGATTGTCGTGCTATCTAATAGCCACTCTAGCTGCTTACGCTAGGTATAACCCCTCTTATAGCTAGCTATTCTACTTAGCTCGTTGCACCCTACTAACTTGTACGTAGAACTATGTTCGAATACGCCTCTAGTCAGCTCCGGGACGTGGCATCCTCTCCAAGCCTTAAAACACTACTAGTTACTCCTCCTGCCTATCTATCCCTACCTGTTACTTGCAATGCAAGCATCCTTACACGCCGATCAGCTGCTCTATTTTCTGTGCCCTTGCCTAGAGCTAGTGCAGAGCCATCTCCCACGCTTTCTTAAGAATCTACTTAGGTGTATACAAGAATAGTCTTATTCCGCTTGTAGTGCATAGGATGTTGCTATAGTTTAACATAGTTAGGCTAGTTTTTATAAGCGTTAGTCGGTATAAGGGTTAGCAGCAACAGGCGTTATTTAGTAAATTGTTGATTGCAGACGGCATGCAACACCCCTAAATTCTAGAAGTAATTGTCTTTCTTGCAAGGTTTACCACTTAGCTAAAACGATATTGCCTATCTGTATAACAAGTTAAGATTCGGATTGTGGTCTGGCTGTAACTAGTCTAGTTTCCGTGGACTTACCCATATCACCTGGCAGTAGCATGTATGCATGCACAATCCGATTTCTTTCTTCATCCAAGTCCAGAAAAATATATCGCCTCTCGCAGCGATAGTTTGCCACTGTAGTAGATGTCGTAAGGATGTGTTGTTAACTGGTTGTTCTTTCGCTGTCAACTCCGCTGCTGCTAATGCCGTCTCTGATGGTGTCTTCATGGCTGTCGTTGCTGGTAACGGAGCTCAGGATGCCAGCATCTTATCGCCAGCCTCTGAGCCTACCGTATTCATTGTTGGCACCACTGATAGCTCTGACCGCCTGGCCTCCTTCTCTAACCTTGGTACTCTCGTTGATATCCTTGCTCCTGTTGTTTCTATCCTGTCTACCTGGTTGAAGGGTGACAATGTAGGCCATTTACCACTACCCCTCACCCATGTGTATCGAGCAGCGAACTAATATTTATACGTAGGCAACCATATCTGGTACCTCGATGGCTGCTCCTCGCTGGTCTTGCTGCCTACCTCCTTGCTCTCGAGGGCAAGAAGACCCCTGCGGCTCTCTCCGCCCGCATTGATGCCCTTACCTTCAAGAATAAGATCACCGGCCTGCCCTCCGGTACCAAGACCGAGCTTGCTTTCAATGGCAACCCTAGCGGTTAAGCGAACTACCTTAAACGTTCATTTAAACTACGCGTGAGATTGGGCTCTGGAGATTGTAAAGGTGGGAGATCTGCTTACCTTTTCCTTTATGAAGTCAAGATTGTTGTTGCAAGGTGGCACTACTACTGGGTGCCATGTATATGAGAGCATTAATGTGTATGTAGGTGGTACACGTGTGTGGTTTATTTATTTATTTAACGTAGATCCCCAATGAGTCGTGTTGACTATCGTGGTGGCTGAAACACGTACCAGAGTTGGGGTGAGCATATATAAGAACCATAATCTTAACTATTAACTTAACTATATCTAGACATATAAAGTATTATTTCCTTTAATTTCTTAGAGATTTAGAGGTGGCGGCTCGCTTGTGAACCACGTTTACGGGAAGATTTACAGGTATGAAGAGGCAGCCAACTAGAATAATGGCTGTGTATAACTGTATCCATTCTCCCTTTCAAAGAGACAACTAGTACCGAGGAACCTCGAGCATTCGTTCTTCAACTTCGCTGCAGTACAGTAGGGTCGCCAATCGCTTCGGTAGGGCTCAACTACGCCAAATTAGCCGACATGATCTTCGAGACGCCATTCTAGGATGCTTTGCATCGGCCACTCGGCTGCAGCCGTCCCACGCTATGGCGCGCGGTCGGCAAAGCCCGCAGCTCATGAGGAGTGCCCAACAATCATCGAAGAGCATTAGGCTGAAACTGCATCGTGCCTTTATACAGCTGAGACGACACTTCCCAGCACTGATCGGATTTGGAGGGGCGGGCTGTCTACAGATTGTGATTGTACGGATTTTCTTTGCACGGATAGTTATCCATGGCAGAGCTAGAACAAGTTCCAGGGATTTGCACAAATATACGTCGTTAGAGTGAGCGATGAATGAATTATGCTACATAGCTGCGGAGGTAGGCTGTCTGAATCCATCCAACACTTCGCTGGATCTACACTCGCTGATAGTGCTAATTGTCGAAGGCGAAAACTCATCGATACCGACCTCGTCGGCCCCACGAAATATTGTGCAGTGTCCTAGACCAGTACTCCAACAGAGGTCGTCTGCTATTAGTGCGGTGCCAGGGAACGAGGTCGAGAAGGGGCTGGGAAACAGTGGCTGCGGATTTGCCGTATTTCCCTCGAAACGATGCAGTTGATTGGGATTGATGGTCAAGCCTGAGGAGTCAAAGAACTTTTCCAATTCAAACTCGTCGGATCTGCATCCGCTACTGGGTGCAGTTTGTACCCCACTCAAGTCAAACCCTACATGAGCGTCGAGTTTCGGCAGCCCATGATGATGCCTCTGGCTACCGACGGAAGTTGACATATCTCCATAACCGAACGCACTTGTTCCTTCGTGTTTTGTTGCCTTCCACTAGGTTCCTATGTGGCAATGGTGTGTGGTGTGACCTGCCGCCGGACACAGCCGCAGCAGCATCTTTTCGTAACGCAGCTCCGCGAGTGCGATGCTCCGCGAGTGCGATGCTCCGCGAGTGCGATGCTCCGCTCGTGCGTGTCGTCGAGCCTACTGAGCATGAGAGCTCTTGCGCGAATCTCTTCAGACCTTGTCGGGTTGTGTCGATGGGGCACCACTCCTTCGACACAGGGTGGAGCGACAGTGAGCGAGGCTGTCTGATGATCCGTAAGTATGTTGTGGCACCGATGGTAGCATGCCGGGGTGTCTGTGAAGAGATTCGCGTGAGAGATGATGCTGTTCAGCCCGAGGGCTCGTCGATGCGGGACGTTGCAAAAATTGTCGGATGGTGATGGGCTGACCAGAAAGCCCATGAGTGACTGTTGTGTATGTGTTGTAACTGTTGTGCTCAAGAGGTGTCTGGGCTCCGTCGTCGTGTCTTAAGTTGCTGTGTTGCGGCTAGATGGCTGCTGCTGCGTTCGATAGACTGTCGTGTTATGTAGCTTGCTCGCAGAGTTTGTTGGTCCGTCCCTGCCAGGGCCGCAGCGGCGGCTCTACAGGTACCAAACCTACGCGGAGGGACGCGTGATGGCCTGTAGAGACCGTTGCGGCCTCTGGCAGATGTGTTTTGATGCTTTTGTGATGGTGATTCCAAAAATTGAGTTCTCGCAGTGTGTGGTGTTTTTCGGGGGGTACATGAATGGATGAGTAGTCTGCCCGCGCGCACAGACAAAATTTGTATGGAAAATGGTCGATTTGTGTGGAAGATCCATTCATGCACCCCCCTTGCATGATGTTCGGTGGGTCGGATCACCGCGCGGGTCGTTTCGGCGATCTGCACGGTAGGGTGCCTGACTTAACACATTACCCATTTGCAATGCTGTATTTTGAGCGAAAGTTATTCTGCTGAGGAAGCTCCTGCATTGGAAGTCCTTGGTGTACTCCTCACTTATATTCATTTGAGAGAATTACTTTGTAGTGCCGGTAATCTACTGTAGCTGCTTAGTGGTTTGGCGCAGCACGTCTGCTGTCCAATGAAACTCCTCACTCGCCACCAGTTCTCGCGAACGCACCCGAGACCATGTTTGGAAGACCTCTGACGTCCCGTCCAACCAATGAAGGGGTTTTAGCCCAAGCCTGCACAAGGACCCGTTGACCGCGATGGCTGCCGTGCGTTTCGGAGCAAAAGGCTTGATCCTGACTAAATGCCGACGCGACGCCTCTCGCCGTGAGCCTCGGCACCGAGTACTTTCCCAAGATATGTATGCGTACACTTTGTATTTCCTGTAGCGGTAGTTTTGCAAGGTCAGTCGAGTTATCTTCTTACCATAAAGTAACCTGAAAACTGCAACGAGAGCACGAACATTCTCCCTTTAGATGCAAGCGACAGGCCTCTCACAGCCGTGGTTCCTCTTCATGGAACCGACGGACGCCACACGGATATCTTCAGCTGAACTGGTGAAATTGGTATCGGAATGGGCCAATCATACGCTCTATGTCTACAGTACCGGGGTAAGCAAGCAACCCGGGCCGAATCGACGCTAGCGCAATAAGCAACACAAGACTGGGAAACACTCATGAACCGCTTCTCGTTCAACTCTCTCACGTAGGCGTCATTTCTGCCTCCGCCTCCCTTAATATATCGCATAATCGAAATCGAAATCGAAATCGAGCCGCCCAGGCATCGTTCCCCTTTTCGTAGAGGAGTGGGGAAGTATATTCGTTCTATGACTTTAAGGCAATCCCGGAGCGCCTCTGACGAGGATACTAATCACCTTGGAACTCGGGGCCTGAGACATTTTCGGGAGCACCATTTTCCGTTAGCACAAGCCTCTAACGCCTGTGATCAGATTGCTGCACAACGGTTTACGACAGGCTAGTGTGGTACTCCAGAATCATCCTTGAAACTGCTATTTTCATGTATTTTATGCTCCCCGTTGACGTAGTGACGTTATTTCCCTGCTAACATTCCCTTAGATTATTCCTAGCCGACCCTAACAACGCGTTCCAAACAAACGAATATCGTCGGTCCGGGGACTGTTATCGAGAAATAACGGTTCCGTTTTCATAATCTCGCCAGTAACCTGGAAACACTGCGCCTGTATCGAATTTGCGAACACTATGGAGCCGTTGCCGAGTGAATACAAAACGGGGGAATTGGTTCCCTATCATTTCACCCCATGGATAATTCTTCTCTCGTACTTCGTCAGCTTAATTGGAGCTGAAACCACCGTTGAACTCCTACACCGTCGCCGTACTGGACGGGGTTTAATCAGCCAGTATGTCCTCCTGCAATGATGCGACCAACCGATATCGCATGAGAATGGCGCTGACAAGTACGATAGGTTCCACTTGGGCCTTTGCGCAATCTCCTTTGGACTTGTTGCAATATGGTGCATGCATTTCGTGGGGAATAAGGCTATTGTAATGGGAGACGGCAGAACCGAGATCCAGCTCTCCTACAGTGCCGGGCATACTGCTCTGTCCGCCGTATTACCGGTAATTGTTTTATACCTTGGATTTTCCGTAGTCGACCGCCATGGGAAGACGCAACGATCCCTCTACTTGTCCTTAATTATCACCGGGCTTGCCGCAGGTCTCTCGATCACGGGCATGCACTACGTTGGTAATCTAGGCACGAGCAATTACACTCTCCAAAACAACTACAAGAATGTTATTGGGGCCGCTGCAATAGCTGTGTTTGACTGTTGGTTCTCGTTCACGATCTTCTTCCATCAGAGAGAACACTGGATCAACTACTGGTGGCGCAGATTTCTATGTGCTGCACTTCTCGCCACAGCAGTCTCTGGAATGCACTGGACCGCCGCGGTGGGGACTAGCTATCGCCTGCGAACTTTGAATGAGGGTAATAGCCAAGGTCAGAATGTCAACGTCATTCTTGCTTCCGTCCTGGTAGGGAATCCATTTTAGATTTAAAGGATTTATCTAACTTGTGGGAATAGTGCATGATTGCTCTTGTTGGTTGTATGACGCTATTTTATTGGACGAATATTCATCACCGCCGACTGGCGAAACGAGCACACCAGGTAGTTCTCGCTGCGGTCATACGAGATGAGCATGGGAAGGTATTGGTGACGCAAGAAGGTCTGCCGCCATGTCGGACAATCACGACAGAATTATACGAACATGTGGGTTTCTTCCATTTTCTCTTATAGAATCTTTATGAAGGTGCTAAATAGAATCAATAGTCTTTAGGCGACCACCTCGATACCAGCCACCCTGAGTTCCACTGGATGTATCGTATATCCTACAACTGGGGAGCAATAGCCGATCTCATTCCGACTATGAGAGAGTACCTCATCAACGTAAGCTTTCTTGGGGACGATTCAATTTCGGCGACGCTGGCCCACACACAGTCTGGCCCCGACGCAAGCAAACCTGGAAAGGATTGGCCTATATTCCGTGCTCAATTCTGTGTCGCCGCTCTGGAGCTTGCAAACGACCTTGATGTGCGGCTTCAAGACCTTGGGGTTCTTCACACGGAACTCATGATTACCGGTATCGATAGCTCCGATTCCCAGGCGAGGTCTATAACTGGCAATCCCAAGATCAAGGACATGGAAAGCATAAAACCCGCGCAATCCTTAGGCACAGGCCAGATTGTAATCATTTCACGGAATGTTGACCTGCGCGAGGCAGAAAATCTTGTCGCACGTGGATTCAGGTTCGCTACTCTGGCTAATATATCCGGAAAATCAACTCGTGTTCTGGATATCATGGCGACCAAATTGCAGGTTCGAAAATTGGACTTTTTGTCAACGCTCAAGATCATGAGGCCCATCTCTTTAACGGCCATACCTGCAGAGTTGGACCCCAACCTTAAGTCCAATACCCATTACATCTCATTATTCGCGCTTCGTCCACGCCCCAAACCTTCCAACTACGGATGGGACGTCATGGTGTACAAGGAGGAATTGAGTATGATCCCCTGCGGAATCGGCAAGGGCCTAGAATCCAGTGTCCAGCCTATGCTATGGAGCCTGGAGGGAAAAACTCTCGACGAAATGTACAGCAGTCTCAACGAGGCGAAAGAGAAGTGCGGCTTAGAGAGAGACCATGATGTGTCTTTGGTCGATTGGATGATTGATTCAATCCTCTCCTTTCGCAAATATATCCCCCGACTAGTACTTCAGAACGCCTTGTTCTGTCCGACACCGGTGAGGGTCCCAGTAAATGGCCCCACCTACGGAGGTCAGGCATACGCCACGATATGGTCCTTCACCGTAATCTTGGATGTGCACAACTCATGCAACGCCGACCAAAATGACGAGCTTTGGTCATGGATTCCATTCAACTTCTTCCAGTGTCTTCAATTGACTGAGCACGGCTCGCCGCGCCATGCTATTCTGGCACATAAGAGTCATATTGAACTCAGCGCCCTTTTCTCGGAAGCTTCAAGACAGTCTACTATTAAATACTCCCGCAAACCAACGGTTTTAGATAAGGTATACAGAACGCTTACAAAAGTCCACCGCAGGACGAAGATGACCTCCTCCCAAAGGCGCACTCCAGCCACCTTAACGCCCCGCGATAATTCATCCGAGAAGGAACTGGTGTGCGCGGCAACGAAGGATTGTGACAGCCAAATCTCAGCAATACGTTCTCCCCTCTCATTTGGCGGTATAATGGTTAGCCAGGACATTGATGTCCAATCGGATGCAAATATTGATCAGAATATTGAGCTCCAGGACATTGGGCTTAAATCCACGGCAGGGGTCGCAACAGATAAAGAGCCGACATGGGTTGATGATCTCTATATTGCTCTAGTGCGCAAGTGGGTAAATAGGGGTTATCGTGAAAATAAGTGGGAGAAGTGGGTTTCCTAAGGTGTCGGACGAACTTAAAGTCGCATTGTCTACTTTTAGATCGCTTAGCACGTATTTGTAGCCGGCGTTGTCTAGCACTTTACATCTTCGATTCTGCTCTGTCTGGGAAGTAGAGGTGGTTGATTTCTGTTCTGGAGAACTCCTAGTATCAACGATCTCGTTTGCAATATTAATTCCTCAACTTACATTCACCCTGTTATAATCGGCGCCAGGACGGAGTCTTATCAGAGACTTAAGTTTCTGGGAGACGCAGTCTTGGATGTGCTCATCTCCACTCATCTCTCGCATTGCCTGCATGAGCTGTCCCAAGGACAAATCACTCGGATCAAAGCAGCTCTTGCAAACAAGAATCTTCTTGGCTATCTTTGCCTCCGCTTCAGCATGGACAGGAACCTAGTCCGAGTTGAAGCGGGATCCACTCGCCGCTTACAAGAGGTGAGATACTGCGAGAGAGTGCCATTATGGCAGTTCATGCGCCACCATTCTTTGGATGTAGTGCAGGCTCACAAACCCGTTGCTCGGAGTTTTGATCAATACGGTGCTGAGGTACACAAAAGCCTCAGCGAGGGCGCGACGTATCCGTGGAAACTGTTGGCTCGCTTGGACCTCGACAAATTCTACTCAGATATAGTTGAGAGCATCTTTGGTGCGATATTCATCGACTCGCAAGGAGAATTGTCAGAATGCGAGAGGTTCTTCGAGCGTAATGGTGTGAGATCCTACGCTACCCGTATGGCGGAAGGCACTTTGCACGTTGTGCATCCAAGAGATGAGCTACAACGCCTGGTTGGGTCCTCTAAACTCGATATCCACGTCGAAGCGGTGCGTTCCGGCGTCGAGCTTGCTACTTTCAGGTGCACCGTCAAAGTCGAAGGGGACATAATTGCTGAGAGCCAAGGATGTGTCACCGAAGATGGAGCTTGCGTGGGAGGTGCACAAGCAGCTGTCATATTTCTTCGTTCTCAAAAGGATATTAGGAAAAGCTATGCGTGACAAGTTATTGTCAGTTTATCGGTTTTTCAATTGATTGATTCTTGTTGTTCTGTTCCTACGCCCAAATTGCAGGTACATGTTTGTGTGGTTACACGCGAGCTTTGTGCTACCATATCGTGCCGTTTCCTAGCCTTCAGCCTTAGGGACTGTATATCTGACAAGAACTCTCGACGTGACCAAGCACGACCCTATTGCAGCGACTCACATCAAGGAACGAACCCATGCAGGCTCTGTCGAAGCAACAATCCGTCCGCGTCCACCACTGCCGTGCCGTATCCGCGCTGTCAGAGCAGGCCTAGGAACCGCCCCGCTGACAGCGGCTGTCTGAAGCCTGTGCTAGAGCAGAGTCGAGCCAAAGCGGAGTCGCCGAGGGCGTGCGTGTCAAAGGCCTTGTGAATTTCGCAAGGATGGTGCACTCAGTCAAACGAGCGGCGCGCGCAGATGGCAGGTGGCAGCGGCTTCAGAAGACGATGGCCGTGTCACGGGTTGTGATCTCATAGGATGCCATGAGCGTATATGGTGTAGGTACATTGTGTGGATGCGGGGTGAGAGTTGCGGGGTGCGGACGAGAGATGGTGCTGGTGACGGTGATGGTGATTGATGGTGATTGGATGGTGATTGATTAAAGGAAGCTGAGACAAGGAGCGGGTGGGTGGATCGAAGCGCACAGACATCCCGCATCGGCACGTGTACGCTAACCCGACCGGGTTCTCAAGCCCTTCTCATCGACGTCACCCCGTTATCCTACTGCGCCGGGCGGTCGTCTCATCTCTCCAAGTTGAGCGATTATACTCTTGCGTCAATGCCTTTGTTTGCCGTTTTTCAAGAACACCCTCTGAGTCTCAGCTTGCCTGTCTCGTACCTTCAGCCGTTCCACCCCAAGTCTTCTCTTCTCATTTTCGGAGACTCCCATGTATTCACACCTGTGCTCCGGCGACTGCTGCCACACAGGACAGGCACTCACAACAGCGCGGTGCACGCAGGCGTGGGCCGCTACAACGAGCAACGGTCTACCGACCCATCAGCCTCATTCGTTGAGATGTTTGGCATTGTCAATTGGTTTCACGTGTTCAGTGCTCTAGGCTTGCCCTTCTACATATGTTTCAGGAGCGTGACTCTTGATAGACACCGATGCATATTGCTGCACCGAGATTATGCAGCGTGTCGGTGTCGCAGTAGGCTTAGCGCTACTGTGAACATGCACTACTGAACTATAGCTGCGACATGGCTCTACCGGTCTTTTTTAGTGTTGACGAGCAGTCGCTCATTCTTGGAGGTGAAGGAAGGCTCTTATGCTGGAGGTCACAAGTCAGCTGCTGCACAGTAGGCAAGGTGCGTAGGGGCCAATGTGAGAACTTGTGAAACCAGATGCCAGAGGCCAGAGTTGAGCGCCGAGATGACATCTTGTAGTGCATCTTGTAGCGTCGGGCGAGGGAGCAGCAAGACGTCGCTCCGATCTCACGAAACGCGCATCTCCTGCATCCATCGACCCGGCGCATTAGACCGTCTTCGAAGCGCAGTGCTGTACAGCACAGCATGGTGCTACTATACTGAAAGCAGTACTGTACACTACTACCCGACACCAAAGTCCTTGTGGTCGTCGCTCGACTTACGGCGTGATCTCTAGCCCCACAACAAGGGATGCTTTGATAAACCTACCACCATGCTCAAACGCCTCCAAGTCCAGCTTGACGTCTAGCCTTTACTTGTGAGCAACGACCCCGGCCAGCGTGATCTGACGACGCCGCACCTGAGCCGTCTTCGCGAACGGCGAAAGGCTTTCAGCTTGGCATGCAAGACCCGCAAGGCATCATCGCCTGTGCTACGTACTGTACCTCAAACAGCGGCGGTATCTGCTCGATGGTTCTTCATCCCGCTTTGCTGGCTGCCCGCCGTCATGAGCAAACGCAAGTGCCAACAACATGCTACCACACCACCAAAGGCTGAGCGCATCACGGATGAGATCTCAGGCGACATCGTACACATCTAGGTGGGCGAAGAGAGCGCCTGCTTTGAGGTTTCCAAGTGCGTACTCGAGCAGATGCCGTGGTTCCGGACGTTCCTCTCCCAGGACTGGCCTGCGACGGTGTATAGCTTGCCGGAAGACGACCCCGGACTGATGCGAATCGTGCTTAACGTGCTCCATCACAAGCTCTCGCGTCTTCCTCCAACGATGACCCGCTCGCAGCTGTTCGAGCTGGCCACGCTCTGCGAGAAGTACGGCCTCGCGCAGCTGCTTGTTCCCCACGTAGAGACACGCAGTTGGATCGATCAGCTCTGGCAAGCGGACGGGCCTGTGTGCTCGGACTGGTGGATGTGGGTGTGGATCCTTGAAGCTTTCTACGGCAGCGAGGACGTGTGCCCCAGGCTTGTTCGCACGCTCGACGTGATCGCTGGCAGCATGAGCGAAGTGGACGGCGAATGGGTGTTCCAGAGCTCAGACAAGGAGTGCGTCGTGTCGGCCATAGAACATCAGAGCAGGTCGGTCGGCACGCTTGCCGGTAAGCTTTTCGCAGGTGCATGCTGAGCGTTGGACTGACACAATCGCAGCGCACCTGCAAGCGCGGCGCCACAAGCTCTGGGAAACCTTTCGACTCGGCTGTAAAGAGCTGCAACAGATCTGGCTCAAGCAGCAAGACCCCAGCTTTCGTAACATCGGACTCATGGCGAAGTTGCTCCAGGTCGATGCCCCGCCCTCCGACGCATCTCTAGCTGCGCAGCTGCTCACGCCATACCGAGTCTTCGGCGAGCACCCGGTGAAGGGGCTGGTGTCCGAGCATCTACGTCGCGTGAAGCCACAGAAGCAATGATACTGGTACGAGATCTGGGCTGTGACAGTCACTTAGATTCGGAGTGTAGGCTGCTGATGTTGCCAAGAACTGCTTCATCGACTGACTGTCTCGATACCTAGCACTGAACTGTGGGCGTCATTAGCACTGTATAGTTGATTGACGTTAGCTGTTCATAGCCATCCCTCTTGTCAGGGTATCTCAATGTATCGTTGTGCATGTTCGTCTGCCGCTAAGACCCGATCTATCAGATAACGGGACGGGGCACCACGACAAGCAGTATGGCCAGGTTTCGGTCTCCAGATCAAATGGGGTACCTATATGGACCTACAACTTGTGCTTGTGCTTTTGGCCTACTAAGGTATGCGTATACGTATCGCACCTAGGCCACGATGAGCTGCTGCAGGACTTGTTTAGGTCCCATGCTCTGTACCCATATAAGCGGTGGTTTTCCATCTATAGCGAAGCAATGCTTTACAGAGAGATGGCAGAGGCCGAGAGACTTGTGCGGATATGATTCAGCCTCCATGCATGATGTTCACTCTCACCGTTGCACAGGCAAAACCTCTCCCACTGCCGATCAAGACGGGAAACTTACGTTGTCGGGAAAAGATCGTGACGCATCTCCTGAATACGCTTGCCGATGGAGACCTCTCAGTACAGGCCTGCTTTCACGCAGTCCACCTCCTAGACCGTGTACTCGGAGAGCGGCTAGTGAGGCACGAGAGCGTTCCAGTGTTGTCGGCCGTCCTCGTCACGACGGCAGGCGCCTACGAAGATAACGACCTCTGGGGCTGTGAATTGCACGCGTCTGGTCGGGGGACAAAGACTTCTTCCGGCGTAAGGAGGTACAGTACAGTAGAGATATGGGTGGTTCTGTTTTGTAGCCGGCTTCCACGAGCCCTGCGGCATCAACACCCCGCACGTGCACCCACGCGCAACCGAGTTCCTGACGCTTGTCGAGGGGTCGAACCTCCGGTTCGGCTACATCCTCGAGAACGACCTCGTCGGGCCTCAGAAGAGCTGAACTGGCTGGTTCTTCAGCAAAGGTTAAAAGAGCTTGGGGTTTATCGCCCTCCTACGCAGACGACTGTGAGAAACCTAGCGTGGGTCTTATGGGCTCAGGGTCAAGATACCTTCGCAAGGTTCTTGGAGCAGCAAGCGCTTAAAGATGATAGGGAACTGCAAGTGCATAATCGAAATTGCCCAAATACCTGGAGTCAAAACGTCGCCGACAAGGAGGGCTAAAAGAGTACATGAACGCGAAAGTAGGCAGATTCTACTAAAAGATTCGCAACTGAATTCGTAATTGTATATCGGCAGACTGCCATCATGTTGTGAATTTAGTATCATGAGGCACCGTATTTGTCTAATAGGACTAGGCAAAAGTTTAGTCAGATTGAATGTCTGTAGCACAGTTCTCCAAACGGTGCGGCCTCTTTCAAGCGCTGCCTAGTTCACAAGGCTTTCCACGACCACCCCATGGAAAAAGATCCGAGAAATTTTGTATGCCGTTGAAACTAGTGGTCATAAATTCTCTGTGTGGGATGTAAGTAAGGATATATTGTGGGAGATGTCTTAGGATTACATCGAATCTCCCCTTACGACTCTGATGCAGTGCAAGCGTGTGAACGTGAGATTGGTGTGCTTATTGATATCGAGAAACATGAACATCTTCCTGTTTGAGCTCTGTTCGACCTCATCTATGCCAGCAGGCGTGTATAGATGATCTTTATCCCAATCGAATCGTCGCCCAAACCTTGGTTCCATGTAGGCGTTTGCGAGCGTGATTGGACGAGCGCCCGGCTCGCCTGGAATGTCCAGGGCTTTGAATCGGAAGCATACACGGGTTGGTGGTTCCTGCGGTGATGCCTGTTGAGTTTGTACATTCATGTCGATGCCGTGATGCTGTGATTGAAGGTCGCAGTCGTGAGAATCCCCGCCGCAAACGCGATTTGACTTTGTGCGAATTACCTGCCTCACTCCGATAGGTCAGGCAGAGCCCCCTGATTTTCGTGCTCGACTAGTACATTCATAGGCACACCCACACAACGCTGTCGCGCAGGCCTGTTTTTGAATTACCAGAGGTAATTCTATACGTAGAGTCTATTTTTGTAAGTAGATATAGTCGAGCTCCAATGTGTAAAGGTGCAGAGGGGGTGTAGAAACAGAGAGTGAAGTGCTGTAGCGCGAAAGAGCTAAGACGCTAAGGAGCGGGGAAGTTTGAAGTGACGCAACAATAAAAAATAGTTCTAACTACACCCCTCTACACCTTTATATTTTTGAGATAGAGTAATTCAACTTACAAAAATAATATTACTTCTGGTGGTCCTTACTAAGACCTCTGCGGCGGCGTAGTATGGGTGTGGGTGAAGGTGCGGGTAAAAGGCGTGGCCCCTGCTGCACGCTGGTTGGCTGAGGCAGGTATTTCGCACAAGACCCATAGTTACGCGAGGCTTCTTAGTCAGCTGCCTTGGCACATCGTACGAGTATCATAAACCGACATTCACATCCTTCCACTGCCCAACCCATCCAGCATATCACGAAACCTTTACTGAGTTTCCTTTGGTCGATTCAGTACTAAAATGTGTGACGACCAATTCTATACATTCGAAGCTTGCGGCTGTGACCGTGCGGTGGAAATCACTTGGTGCGCTCCCGCTAGAGCTCGGGGTCAGTGCTGCCCTCCACAGCAACGCGGCAGGGCACAACAAGCTGGCGAGACGAAGCCAGGAAGATGCCCAGTCTGCGCAGGTGGATCACCTGCATCATCTAATTAAAGGTATGGATCTACTCTCCACGATCCCATCGTGACGTGTAGCTGAATTGATTTTCGCCCAGAGCCACGACATTCGGACTGCGTTCGCACTCCCTACCAGTCCCGCGGACGCATACGCAAACGAACACGTTCCATCGCCAGCTAGCACCATTTTTAGGACACCAAGGGGAACAACGGACGCAGGAACGGTCCTTGCCAGCAGAATTTACAAAGATGGGGTTTTGTTTGAGGGATTACATAGACACGTTAATACAGGACTGCGGTGTCTAGGCCATTGTTGTAACTACTTTGATGGGAGTCTGCAGGCCGTGTTGGTCATAGTTCTCGGTGTAGTCGTAGTAGGTGCCGAGGAGAAGCCGTTGCAGTACCAGTGTACCTTTGACTGGCGAGATTTGTCCCCCCGTTTTTGAGATTTGTCCCAACTTCATACGTGATCCAGCTACTCTTCCGTCTTTCCTTCTCTGATCTATTCCTGTTCAGATGTGAAATGGATGAGACAGTCAGGAACCTGCATCGCGACCTTGTGCGCAAGTATGAACTCCGTGGTCTCCGGGTCGAATGGGTCTCGGCCAGGAACAACGGGAAGAAACCCTCAGGGTCGCTTCTCGCGACCGCGTTATCCTGGAGCATCCAACTGATACAGAATTGGGCAACGCCTGCAAATTCATTCTAGAATGGAACCTACGTGACATCGCTTCGCCCTCAACTGAATCGCTTCTCGACATTCTCAAGCACCGGGCAATGACCCCACTGCAAAACCAGTATAGCAGTGGCGTAAATGGAGGTCATGGAGATTACGAGCACAAAGACTCTAAGTTAGCGATGCTGCAGATCAGCGCTTCGGATACTAGCCAGAAGAAGTGAGATGCCCAGGCCCCAAAGACTCAATTCGCATAGTATCAGTCATGGTTTCAACAACTTTATCTATATTCTGCCGTTGATATTAGGCAGGTTGTAGTTGTCACGATAGGATCTCGTTTTAATTATTAAAAGCAGAGGAGCAGACTACGTAGCGGGGGTAGCCTTCAGTCGTCTGATCACCGCGCCTTGATGCGCGTCTTATCGTGCGTGCCGAGGGAGCAGCCGGAGTAGGTAAAGCCGGTCGTCTTGAAGGGCTCAGACATCTTCCGAGCAGCGGCGCCTCGATCTAGGCGAAGCCCCACTCTAGCCCATGACTCAATATCTGGACCAGAACGTTGACTTAGCTTCGTTCTGAGTATTCTCACAAAGATGGATCACTACGTTACGCAGGATTCACAAGAGGAGGACTAGGGCGGTGTTGAAGTCGTACTAAGCAAAGCTCGTGTACTAGTTCTAGTTGGTTCTCAGGGATGAATACGTTTACAAGTAGCTCGTCGGGGATGGGTATAGTTGCCTAGTGAAACACCGTGACAGCTATGGGTAACAGTGAGTAGTATAGATATGATCTATCTAGCTCGAGAGTAAGGTTGAGATTCCAATAACAAAATGGATTGATCAGGCTGAACACGAACCATAAGGGTTGTGTTCCTAGTTACTATATACCAAGGAAATAGGGATGCTCGTGGACGAGCGACTAGAGTTAATCCAATGAGATACATGAGAGTGCTCGTGGACGAGCATATCACACCATGCTCGTGGACGAGCATCTTGAGCACGTGTGTCATGCTCGTTGACGAGCAGTCACGTGACGAGACCGTGTGGTCGTCCCTCCTCCACTTGCAGTGATCCTCTGCGGGAGTCAGGGGCTCTGGTTGGCGGATACTTATTGCTGTGCCGTTCCCTCGTCTGGGATCGTAACAGGCGGCGGCAATAGTCTAAAAAGAGGGAGCTGCATTCAAGTTACGTGTTGCATCACCACCCCTTGCTAGAAGTGAGCCTTGCGTGTAGTAGTGTATAGCTACAGACTAATAATTAGAGCAGGTTATACTGGGACCTTTTTAGCCACTAGCCTGTAGAGTGCTTATGCTAATAGAGTGTCATCTATAAAGCAAATACCAATATTCTACACTACAGTACTGGCTTATGTCCTAGTACTTACTATTCACCGTGTTGAGAAATTAGCTTTCCCCAGCAATCACATCCGCGCCAGGCAAAAGTATAATAAACAGCTTAGGTATTACCATAAGCAGAATATAAACATAGGAGCGCTAGCTGCGAGCGTAGCAATGATTCAAAACTGGTGCTGACAATTTTACTGTAGCTGACATGGAAGCGTATGCAAATCACAGATAGCACAAACACAATAGTCGACTGTAATCATGGAGGTAAGCAGTCAGTGTCGAAGAGCTCTGCGATTGGGGGGTCCGGATGTACAGTAATCTGCAACACCGCCCTCCCCCTCAGCTGCAATGCCCTTTGGTCAGAGTCACTGTCAGTTTGGGGTGCTCCTTGCAAGCAGCGACCAATCATCAACTACCGATGGCCGCTAGCTTCAAGCGAGCGAGTAACATTCTTTACGGATAGCTTATCTAAGAGCTAGACTCGGTACCAAGTAGTCGGGTGTGACAAGCAAGGAGTATCCTAGACTGACACGAGTCCTTTTGAATCATTGTTTGCGCAAAGGGTAAGGGCGGTTTTGCAAAGTACTGTATCCCTGCAGGAGTTCTTGCAACTAGGAAAAGACGGTGCTGATTGCTTCTATCTGAGCGATTTTGATTTTTTCTGTTGTGGCGTCAGTCTCGCACGTGACCTTGTTTGATTTTGCTGACTTACTGACATAACTCACTATTGGAAGGCCTAAGTCTGGCAGCTCTTTACCTTCTTGCCTGATAGCGACTGTCTTCGTTTGTGCAAACCCATCAGGCAGCCTCAAAACCCAAGCTATACACATCTAGAGCATGAGATCTCGGCAAATACCTTATTTGGTCAGCATGGAACGGCCAGAGTTGATGGCGTGCATCGAAGAGCCCGTGGCAGAGCCCGCCTCCAGGCAGGAGCAGCAAGCCGAGCTCGTCGAGGCGGCGACGTGGGCGGCGATGGAGGAATTGGCTCGGTTCAGTCAAGCGTCCGTCGTGCGCCGCATCGGCGTGTTTGTCTGGTTGGAAGCGATCTCATTGCAGCCGTACATGGACGAGAAGTCAATCTTCAAGCACGTGCCGCCATGGCAGCAGATGGTGATGTTTTTCGCACGCACTTAGCGCGAGCACAGATGGAAGAGCACAGCGTAGCGTTTCACACGCCGGTAGCGAGAGGCGTGGGAGGCATTGGTCGAGCAGGCAGAGAGAGGTATCGAAGAGGAGGAGAGCGAGGAAAAAGAGATGGTAGCAGAGGAGGGAGAGGAGATGGAAGTAGAAGAAAGAGAGGACGCGGCGATGACAGACGATATCGACGAAGCAATCGAAGAGATGGAAACGCACACAGAACAACCCATCGCCAACGCCATCAGCGAGCCCGAGACATTGCCGAGCATGTAGAAGGCGTGCTTGGAGTTTTGCGTTGCGTCGATGAGCCAGTCGATCACGTGCAAGGAGTACGACAGCCCGTTGGTGTGCGCGTTGGCCATGTTGGGCGTGAAAGAAGACGGTTGGAAAGGCCCAATCAGAGATCCAACTGCAGACGACGTAAGAGTCTCCGCAGCCACCATTGTTGGGCTTGAGTGTGCGTGACCTTGGCCCCATGGGGTCGATGAAAAACAATGGTTCCGGGTATGCGACCCTCTTGTAGCCCATCTCGGACATACTCGAACCGATAGAGAGAGCCTGTTTGGGCCACGCTTCTATAACCAAGGCCTATCATCGCGTCGTGAAAATCGGCCCAGCGAAGACTTGAGCTGTTCTTTGCGGAAGGATCTGTCAGTGCACGCCAGAAGTCGAGATGTTGTGTCGGTTTGACTTTGATAGGCATCGGGATGACCAAGCTGGCGGATGACGCAGTGCGTAGCTGATTTATCGGCGAAGGAAGCTGTTGTCGCCGTGTCCTGGAGCGCCTCATCTTTGTGTTAGTGATCATTGGCGTTATAGCGAGACCGTTTTCATTCTCGTATGACAAGATTGGTACGGAAGAGGCCGAATCGATTGGTGCCCTTTGTTGTATGATCCCCAGTATCTCATTACCAGCAAATTTGCTGGCCATACAACTGTCAATGATGTTCCAAAAGCCGCACATACGGTCACTCGACTTTACTTCCGTCTGGCGCATATATATTTCTATCTTGCGACGCTGGGCCTCATCCACCGCCTCACAACCACCCTCGGCGAGAGATAGCCAAGGGCGCGGTTGCTGCTTCCACCACATCTCTGTTTTGTTGACTTCACGGATCGAGGAAAGTAATCCAGCATCGAAGTTACATTGCTTCCATGTCTCTCGAACGCAAACCGCCAGAACCGATACGTCGTTCAATGCCTGTACGACTGCGAGTGGTATCTCTGCATCCGCGAGAATCCGGAGCTCTCGGTCGACCACGAGCATAGCAGACGAAAGTCCCATTATCCATACGATTGGGTCACATTTTTTGACCATATTGAACAATTGACCGAATACGCTATCGTCTGATCCGGCAGGGGACCATGATAGTGCCCTTAGATTGCAAAGCGAGTCATCCAAGCTGGACTGCAACGCCGTATGTAAGGACATTAAATCAGGCACGTCAGAGGTCGTGAGACCCTCAGAAGCCTCGGTCGTAATGCGAACACGCTGCTTGATAGCATCGAGGAGATGCACAAGAGCTTCGAATATGTCGATCCGCTGGAAAACGGGTCGAAGAAAGTTCGTAATCCGTCCGGGCACTTGTTGGGAAGTGTTACGCCAATGCTCAATTAACGAATCAGGATCCGATCTGAGCTGCTCGAGGTCGTCTACCGCTCGATCCTTTGAAGAGACTGAAGAGCATAACCAAGTAGTCCAAATCAACGAGCTGTGGATCACCGCCAAAGTCCAGCAGTGAGGCTCTTGCTAGGAGAGAAAGAGGCTGGTCACTTGTGGAGGGCGGCCGTGCATTGTCGTTGTCAGACGCCACCGAGAGCCCGCCGAGGCACGCGACAAGAAAGTCGTAGGTTCGACACTGGGCCTCGAGCTGAAGGATACCTGTGCTGGCGCTCGTAGTATAGGGTGAGCATGCTTGAATTGGATCGCAGTCCTTCGCATATTTAATGTCGTATGAAGCTCCTTCGTGACACAATCGTCCCGGGGCGAATGTCATGTGGCCGGACATAACCAGTTTCAGAGACTTGCAATACTGCCCAAGATGTACAGAGCGGCCGTCTGCAGCACGAAACAAAGCAGGATGCCAAGTAGCTCTTAGATTGAGGAGGCTAGGGAGACTTCCAGCCATGCACAGATCTTCGATATTAAGCAAGGGAGTCATGAAAAGACTCTGTTCGACGTTGGAAAGTCCAGATTTAGAAGACTGAATCCACGCATATATCTCAGCCTGCGCGGTTTTGTGGATCCGAGGAAAGCTTTCGCAGAGATGTTTTCGCCTTTCGTCCGGCGTTAATCGATTCCACATTGCACAGAAGGACTCCATTATTCCATTGGCTTTCGCCGCTTTGAGATCGTTCCAGCAGGCTGTTATCTTTGTTGTCCTCTTTAACATAGCATCGCGAACGATGTCTTCTGACTCTACATGGGTCTCAGGGACGTCAGGGCTTTGAATGCCATTCATACCGGGGCATGTGCTCCAGTTTGGGCCGAGCCAACGTCGCAAAGCCTGTCCATAAGGACTTGAGGCTATCGTTTGGTTCAATTTTTCGGTGTTGTCGCCTGTACTCCTGTATGCATCCGACGCAGTCAAGCCCATCGCTTCAAACGCCCGGACCGTGTCTCTGTATTGGTTCCGAAAATTTTCCACCGCCTTGTCAACCCAAGCGGGAAGATTGTTCCAATCGACGGGAGAGGTTCTCTTTTCCCATATGCCCACACAATCTTTAACAGCCGCAAAAGCCGGGAGCTGCAGCTCCTGCAGATTTAGCCACATCGACTCGCTTGATGTACCGAAGGCATCGTGGAACAATTTCAGGTTGTTCTCCAAATCCTTACGCAGTTTTGCAATCTGCAATTCTATGCGTGGGTCCATCGTTCGGACGACTGGCAGAAGCTCTACAAATGATATAACGGGGAAGTATGGACGTCCTTGACTCGAGCTTTTTGGAGGGAGGCGGACGCGAGTTCGTCACACAACTGAGCACGTTTGCAGCGTTGTAGGGTCGCAATCAACGAGTGCAGTACGCCTCGCTTGTAAAAGGATCATTCCCGGAAATCTCTCATGAAGAGGAAGAAAAAAAGAAGTACTTCGGCACGATGGGTAGAACAAGATGCCACAATTCCAGGATGTTGGCGATTCACTAAGGAAAGCTTGTTCTCGCGATCTATTGGCCTCCACTGAAGTACTTGAGTCATCTCATACAATGTGAGCGCGGTGACGCTGGCGGAAACCGCTTTTGATGAGCCGCGCGGTTAAAGCGGGGGCCGCAAATTGGGCGCTAATAACACACATATCATTGGCTCAGGGCACTCATCCTGGGGAACACAAGCGTTGTCTAACATAGCAGGATCCCGTGTGCCAAAACGTCATTATATGCAGCGCCTCGAATTTGTCGTTGCGGCATGTCTCCTTCGCATCATCTTACGCTTGCTAGCGTTCTTGTGGCCGCTCTACTCGATGGCGCGCTCCTGGGCCTCGATCCCACCTCCTTGCTATTCTACCAATCTGCTTGGGGCACGATTTACATGAGGGAACTGTGCTTTGGGTCCTTAGTTTGACCTGTTGTAGCTTCCGCTTTTCGCGCGCCGTACGTCTCCCATCCCACACTTGCGTTCTGCCTCGCTTAGAATAAGCCACGTCACATTATGGACACGATGTAGGTCATGTGATATGCCATTATACAGCTAACTCAATTAGGAGACATTACGCGAAGCACAAGTCACAATTGCGAATGGGGAAGAACACCGCGTCTCCCACATCTACTCACCATTCGTATGGCTAAACTCAACACCATAATCATAGAAATTCTCCTCCTCATTTTAGAGAACCTGTCCACCCGGAATCTGCTACACATCGAGAGGACATGCACGAAAATCCGTGATGCCGTTAGACGTGCATACAATGCCTCCTATGGCACAAAAGTATGCCACCGCGATGCCGGTCATACCCCAGATTTCCGTTGTCTTGCTATCGAACAGCTCAAACATGATATGGATCCATTTTGCTAGCGATGGACACCAGAAGAAGCAATGGAAGATTTCCTTAAGCACTCTTATCTGGACATCAAATCTCAGCTGCGAGACCTTGCTACGGACGTGCTGCTTTCTGCAGGCACCAGTCGCGACAGTCTAGAATGGAACGAAGCAGTCGCTACGGCAATGATGGCTCAAGCTCGTTTCAAAGAAGCCGAGGCGCAATACAGGAAGCTTATGAAAAGTACTGCCCTACCCGAGCGAACTTTTTTGACTGCAGCACGCTTCGGCTGGCCGTTTGGCTTTCGGTATCCATATCCGACTTCTCGCAACCTATTAGAACAAGCTTTTCTCGGTGCCTCTGCAGCCGGGAACAAGGATATGCTCGAAAACCTGCATAAGGATGGCGTCCGTTGGGATATCTGTCTTCAATCACAAAATCCTGCATCCATTGCAGCAAGCACAGGTCAAGTAGATATCCTCATGTATCTTCGTGAACAGGGCCTTGATATCCTAGCTTCACCCGACTTACAAGAAGCAACATTGTTTCATGCAATCAAATACGGAGAGGTCGAAGCTGCCGACTACCTAATACAAGCCGGTGCTCGTTTGATCGACGATTACCTCTGGCTTGTAGCCAAGGGTAGAAACACCAACATGATAAAGTATGTAATATCACAATGGCCCGATTTTGTAAAAGTTTTTTCGTCCCGCGGATCTCTCGTGGTGGAACATTTCTTTGACACCAATGTTTCCTCGGAAGTATGCGAGAATCTCTTGCGATTATTCCTTGGGGTAGAATCATTCAACATCAACAACAAAGACCGTGACGGGCGATCAGCGATCCATCTGGCCGCTAAAGCAGGGCGTGCTGACCTGTGTCAGCTCGTGGTATCGCTCGGCGCCGATATAAAAGCTCTCGACAACGGCGGCATGTCTGTCATCGACATCGCATCCGTTAGGCGTCACAAAGAACTCCATCGGTGGCTAGTGGAGCAAACAGCTGTTGAACTCGATCATTTCATAGGCCAAAAATCGATGCATGCAGGACGCATCATCAAGGGTCAGCGAAGACACAATCTAGAAACCATGATAGCCGGCGATTACGCGGATCATTTCATCGGCGACACTTTTGAGGGAAAGATGGAGTCAGCTAAGATTCGTTGGGATGCCGCAGAAATGGATGAGAAGCTAACAAAATGCTGGACAAGCGCACATTCTGCGGTAGCGCTTGAGCAATACGCCAGCAGCATTCTTGGCTCCCGAACAGAAATGCTTTTGCACCATATCGCTTCGGTTATCCATTTGGCTTTCCAACGGGGAACGATTACACCTGAACTTGGCGATGTCCAACGAGCACATATTCCCCAGGCATGCATGGTCGTAAGCGCCATGAACCCGACCTTATTGAGCGGTCCAAGTGCATTGCAAGGGAAAGCTGCTAAGCACGTTGCACACCGATTCACTATCAACGAGGTCAAAGAGATCTCCGACTATCTCCAGTCATCTTTGGGTATCATGATGCAAGTGGGTTCCAAAAGAAAGTATGAGGAACAGCGGAACATAATCTCACGTTTTCGGGGTTTGTAAGCTTACAAAGTGGTCACTTTCTCTTGCATCCTCCTCTTTTCCATGGAGCAGAATATTGATCGCCTTATGACATGCGTCCACATGCCGTATGAATAATGGGTTAGGTGATTTGCAGCAACTGTGACTAAGGACCGTCCCTTAGGCCAGGAAAAACCCCCGCACAGGAAAACACGCGAGGTACTTCGACTTTGAGCGCAAAATACTCCGCACACACGCATTTGTTTGAGAAGACTTGGATGGAGTGTGTTGAATAGCCTCTTGTTAGTACAACTCGATATTCTTCAGCTATAAGTTACAGTCACACGATCGGTATTACGCTTGCGAAGCGGTTAGCTGCGAAGGGAGCCACTCACCATCAACTTCGATATAACAACACAACAAGAGCTTCATCGCCTCAAGGGCGGTCTAAGATGATCATTTTAGCCTCAAGTGCCTTGTTTCTGAGCACGAGATCCGGCGAGGTCGCGACCCCCGGTCAGTACTCTGGATAAAGCTACATCCACTTTCGGAAACAACTCAACAGATCTCTGGTGCTGACGTAATCATACGCAGAAATCTAAACATGTCGTCTCAGGTTCGCTTACGGATGTGCTGCGCCACCTTCAGCAACAATGGGATCCTATCATAAACTGCTGATTTCCCTAACGCCAAGACAGCAACACCACAGATGTAATTCAAGTCAATCTCTAAGACACTACACTAACCAAATAGACGTGACGACCATGTCATTTTGCGTCGCTTATGCACTACCACTATTTACCATCCGTAGAAGCCTAGCTTACATCACGCTGTACAGATATACTCGATCTGAACCCGTCAAACCCTGCACCCCCCATGAGTCAGTTATGCATGCCGTGAGCAAGGGCACAGGTGCGACTGTCCGTATCGGTGTTGCCGTTCGCGCTGTCTGCTTTCTTCAGATCCATCGAAGGGCCACTGAAGGGGACAAATGAACCATCGCCGAGAGGAGAGCTCTCTGATTCGATACACATCAATGTTCGAAACTTCTAATTTGACGGGACGATCCTTTTTTGTCAAGAAACCGAGGTCTTTCCAGTACCGTTCAGCAAAGATATCTCTTTCGCGCAGCCAATCTTCAAAACCGCCGTGCAGAAATACCATGGCAATCATCTAGGAGCCTGGTTGTAGGTACACTTTTCCCAAGTGCCTAGAGATCAAATTCAGCCATTGTGATCTTCGGCGAACAAGGCTGCGGGTTAGGCGGCGCGCCACAGCATTACCACTAACTTACCTTCACTGTAAAATCGAGCCGTATACTTTTGCTGTAAGATCGATGCTTTCAAAATCGGCAAAACATCCACAGAATCCATAGGATTGGTTCGGTGTATGTCGATTTCAAGTGGCAGTGGCGTTGTCTGAGTCTGAGGGTACGGGAAGATTTCGTCGATCAGCGATTCCACCTGAGACACTCGAACTCTGATGCTCCGCTGCATGAACAGAGCACGGATTTCAAGCCTGATTACTGCGCAGACTTGAGCCAGACTCAAGAACGCTTGAGCCTGCCAATGTTGAGGTGATCTTGGTACTCCTCGAGATTGGGGTCCTCTTTTGGCCAGCTTGCGGGGTGAACCAGTAAGACAGCAGTCATAGACCATCAAGCGAATATCTTTCGTTGATGGTTAGCAACAGACAAAGATGTGTGCTTTAATCAAATCATCAAATACCTTTTAGTAGGTCAAGGAATGGAAATGTCTGGTGTGGTGGGGTTTCGAGGGTATCTGCTGTTCTACGCTTGCTTCGCCAAGGTCCGCTGCTGGCTGCGTCGTCGCGCACAGTTGTTAGACATTTACGTTTGGGCATTGGGCATCAGGAGACAGAGTGAAGCTGGAACATGGACAAAGTGCAGCGGCACAGATTGAGCTGACCTGTCATATTAGTTAAGCGCCTAGGTACCCCAGTCTCGGTAATTGACCCATCGGCGCTTGCGGATTAGGCAGCAATCGTCTGAAACGTCTCGGTGGCAGCCACCGCCCCAGAGGCGATGGACCGAAGCTGCACATGTATGCCCTCGCTGAGGAAAGACCGTGAGCATCAAAGGAATGAGAACGTAGCTAACAGTAGCAAAAGCAAGAAATGCTATAGGTGCAGTGCGTTTGAGCACGCACGTTCGTGCAGGGTGGAGCTAGACCGGAACAGATCACCAAAAGGGGTCGACTCCAGACTAAAGGTTGAAAGGGGGCGAATCACGACCGAAATCGCGCGCTACTCCGAATTGAGCACGAACGAGGCCCGTATCGTGGCGGTCGCGTGGAGGTAGGCCTACTACCTACCCTTTAAACTAGACTACCCTAGTTGTTTAGACTGCCTTAGTTGTTTAGACTATCTTAATAATAAAAAAACTATACTAACGTACCTCACGGGCGAGCCGGTCACCCGAGCGAGCCGGTCACTTTTGCCAAGACCACACCAACACTGCAACTACTTTGCAACACTACAGTGTACAACTAGAATATACTGTAGGCTAAAGTGTATTAAACTAATCTACAGTACTTTGCGCATCATTATTGCATGTTCGCGCGTTGTGCCCTGCCTCACCACACGTGCCACAGCGTCTTAAAGGCTGAGTGCCAGGTTCAACACGCGCTCTCTTCTTTGCCTTCTTTCCATCGCTGCGAGCGTTAAACTCCTTTAGAGTAGTTAGCCGCAATCCTTCACTAAACGTTAGTGTCCCTTCACGCTGGATTCGCTTTCTTTTGTGTGATTTACGGCGTGTAGCGGCCTCATTAGCTGCTTCAAGGTCTGCAACTTGGTTGCGCACCAAAACTAGTGAATGCGCTATCATCTCTGCGCCTTTGGTGAGCTGATTAAGGGCATTAACCATTGAAGTTGGCGAGCTGTCAGCGTGTCTCTGAATCCTTTCTCGAATCAGCTTCGATTGTGACCCAAATTCTAGGGTGTTGCTTGGTGTTCTAGACTCCCACGTACTCTCATCCACAGTAGGTAGTGGTGGAGTACACAACCGCACTTCGAGCTTTGATATCACAGCCTCTGGGTCAAGTGGGACCAGGCCAGCACCTCTGAATCCTCCCTGTATGTTGCTCTTAGTGATTGAGGCGTCAAAAGCTGCTTTAAAGCACGGCAAGAACTCAAGTTTAGTGATGCGAGTAATCTTGCTCCGCATTAGCTGCTCAGCTATGCGGCCATATGCCTTCTTCAGAGAGGCAAAACATCCCACATCAAGCGGCTGCAGCAGGTGCGACGAGTGTCGAGGCATACACAGAGTGATAATCTTGTGTTCCTCACAGTACTGGTGGAAATCAACCGAGTTGTGGCTCTCATGGCCGTCCAGAACAAGCAGCCGATAGCTGCCAACAGTGCGCGCCTTTGTGTGCTCATCAAAGTGCTTTAACCACTTAACTCCAAGCTCATTGTTTGTCCAGCCGTTGTTAGAGACATTAAGAACCCAGTTGTTAGGTATACTAGGCTCTTTGTACCAGGCAGAGAGATGGTGCTTGCCAGAGAAGATGATAAAGGGTGGGATGGCCCACCCCTTTGCATTGATGCCCTGGATGATACTAGTCCACTCTCGGTCGCCCTGATGCACTGTCTTTGGCCTTCCTCGACGCTCAGAGCCTGTGACAACAGCTCCTGTGGATATAACGCCCATCATAAACCCAGACTCATCGAAGTTGTAGGTGTCGTCATCCAGAATACCATACTTAGCTTTGGTATTCTCTACAAGGCGGAACCAGCCCTGAATCACCCCGGGATCCTCACAGAGGGCTCGCTTGTAGTCGTACTTCCGATTGAACTTGACTTTCAGCTCTGGCCGACGCTTAACAAAGGTGCTAGCCCAGTTCTTGCCAACAGGGGGCTGGTGGCGCTCAGCAAGGAGAGAATTAGCCATATCCTCCACATCAGCAAGCCGGGGCGAGTATCCTCGCGCGTCCAGCTTTAATACATGCTGGACAATCACCTCCTCTTCAGTGCTTGTCAGCTTCATTGAGTTGGGCTTGCAATCGCGTCGTGGGGAGGTTCCAGCAAGTCGATCACTAAGCGTGCTTTGAGAGATTTTGTAGATAGCTGCAGCGCGTCGCTGAGACAGTGTCGCATCTTGTTTAATAGCCTAGAGGACAAGCTGTATATCTGCTTCGTTTAAGGGCCTTGTTGCGTTACTGCGTTGAGACATTGCAGGTAGAGTGAAGTTTGGTGTGGTCTTGGCAAAAGTGACCGGCTCGCTAGGGTGACCGGCTCGCCCGTGAGGTACGTTAGTAATAGTATCTTCTTCTTCTATAGAACTTAGAATAGTGAAGTTTTTATTTGTATAGTTTATAGGGATGATCTTATTACTACCTTTTTTTTTCTAAAACGATAACTAACTCCTTTCTTATAACTTAGCTACCTGTTAGCTACCTTTATCTAGTAAGTTAATGTTTAGAGTAGTGATATAACGACTATCTTTATCAAATAGCAGGTTATATCCTCTAGAAGTAATCAAGTATAAACGTAATTGATCAAGTAGGACGTCGGACGTGAATTTGCAGACATAGCTTCGGTCCCGGCTGAAAGACGTAGGCCTGTTGCGCATGCTACCGACAAGTAAGCCATAAGCCGACGGGCTCCATGACGTCTGCCCACCATGATCATGGGAATATTTACCCTCATACTAGAGTGTTGGCAGGCCACATGTAGGGCGTGGATGTGGTGCCAATGGACCGGAGTTCCAAAGCAAGGGCGGATGTCCCGATTGTGCCACACCGTGATGCTGCTGCCTGGAAAGGACATGACCGCGGCCGAGACCTACTTAAGACGTAAGCTGGGGCAGTTGCTAGTCATGACAAAGCAAATGCTCGTCTAAAGCAGGAATGTTAACTACAGCTGACACACAACACCAGGCAAGACCGGGGGCGTGGAGATCGAGCGAGGCTTTACTCGCTCTCAAAATAGCAGGGCTCCTTCCGTAAGTACGCTGATGAGAGATTGTCTGCGAGTAGCTAGCGATGACAGTCACACTGCTAGCTAGATCAGTGATGAGACTAACAAGACACAAAGCAAGCAAGATGGAGTAAGCAAGACACGAGCACCAGAGGCGAATAGATCCAAATTTCATTAGTTTGGTTGACACCTCTTTGCAGAGCCCGCAGATACTTCTTGCAGGAGCGATAGATGTTAGCAGATGGATTTTACGGGACATAGCTGATACGCGACAGATTCTCGCCTCCCTTCCCTCTCAGCCCTGAACTGATAAGGTAAGTGTATGTTGGGGGTAGCTCTCACGGCGCTTTCATGTACGCAGAATCTCCAGCCTTGAGCTATGCCCTGATCTGTGAGATATAGTTGCCTAGCTCCTACGCATAAACGACGACAGAAGGCTTAGGCAATTATACGATGCTATTAGTTGATACCACTCACCGCGTCAATTATTCTGTGATAACATTGGTCAGCAGCGCTAACCCATGCGAAATCTGTCCAGGCTCACACATCGTGGCATTAGCAGTCAATGTACTTTGCCATTACCTACAACTGCGTTGCAGAGTCCAGCATCTAATGCACACATTTTCGGTATAAAGAGTCTAAAATCTCCTGCGACCGAATGTATCAGTCGCTATGGGGGACTTAGTGAACAGGTACTTCGACATTCCCTTGAATGCGTGATAACAACCGGTTGGATCAAAAAGAACTACTACGTAGCTTGTAAAATGCCGCGGAAAGTCGTACAGAGGCAGACGACAGTGGTAAGAGCTGAACTTAAGCCCTAGCGACGACACCGACGAGAAGGCTTCTGGTGATTAGATACAAACGTCTCCGGAACTGGCTATGATGACACCGGTGCTGACTGCTACGGCCAATCAAGCCAGCACGGGCGAAATTGCAACGGATCCCGCAAAGGGCAGATCTCATAAGCACAAGTGGCACCCAAAGCTATGCTAGGACCCGGATTGGTGACTACATGGTCAGAAATGAACAGGATCCCTATCCGCTAAGTGACCTCAGTTTTTAACCAATGTGGAGTGTGCCGCGGGGAATGCCAAGGGAAGGGGATGCTTCATTGACTTACTTTTGAGTTAAGAAATCGAGACACAGAATTCTAGACACCATCGCTAAGTCAAACTCTAGTGCATGTCTTTCTTACTTCCTTCCGCTAGTACGATCCAAAAAATCCAGATTACTGCTCACGACAAGCTCCTGTGCGCTCTCCTGTTCCATACCATGGTTCGCGCCCGCGACCACACGCCCATGAGAGATTGATTTCGTACCCTGCGCCGCTCTCAGGAGTCTTGCCAATAGTAGTTCCTTATCAACCCATTCCGGTATGGCCTCATCCTCTCCGGCCGTCAAGATGCACACATTTTTTCCCGCTTGCCTGCAGCTCTCGAACAACCTATCAAGTTGTTCGTCGTTCAAAGTGCTCGAGAAGTTCTCCGCTGACCCACCGGGACGCAGGATCTCGTACCACACACTGGCGCGCATACCTTTGCAGACCTGCAATATCCGATTTCGGTGTTGAAGATCCGCGGGGAAGGGAAACGCGCCGTTCCCGGATGAGATTTGTGAAGATGCGATAGCGAAGCTTTCTGCTAATTTGTCTTCCGTGAAAAGCTGTAAAAGGCTTTCACGGTCGTAGTTTGCGGAGAGAAGGATAGCTGAGTCTGCAGTGGTGCGTTCTTTGTAAATATCGAAAAACCAGAGGGCATCGTTGCAACCTATTATCGATGTCAGTATTTCTCAACATAAAATCCACGTCACAAGACACACCTTTACTAGCACCCATGAAAACAATACGTCCGGTCTTCCTTCCCAGACTACGAAAGTAGGTTTCAATATCGAGCATATCTTCAATGGTATCGTCTACACTGGCCGTAAGGAGGCCCTCATGGCTGGATCGAGAAGCAGCTTGTACCAAGTTCCAGTCTAGCGGCAGTGCGGCTGAAAGTTTAGGAAGTAAAAGCATGGAGTACAGGCCCGCTCCCAGCCCACTGTAAAAAAATATTAGATTTTCGGCCAAGGGGTTGCCAGATCCGAAGCAAATCAGATTTTTCGATTTGCTGTAGATCTGCAAACGTCCGTCCATAGGCACTGCCATTTTTTCGATGCAAGCCTACGATTAAGAAGAGTTCTTGCCAGGTATGAGCTCGGAATAACAGAGGCTGTTAACTTATCATCAGAGTCGATGATGGACGGAAGTGCCACGGGTAATAGTTCTGTTGGGTCAGCTCTTTAGTTGTCTCTGAATCAATAACGTTGTTTTCTCGAGGTTTTTCTTGAATGCACGTCATAATAAAAATTGCTGTTTCACGGGTGACGCATGATGATTCCAACTAGTTGAGTGGCAAATAATTCAGCATGACTCAGAATGATACCTCGTGATTGGTCAATGCGTCTAACGGTCTACTTGTGTGGCATACAAGTCGCTTATTTTGTTTAGATGGTCAAGTTCCTGACAAAGAATTCATAAGTTATTCTAGACAATATATACAATGACGGCGTATAGTCCACCATCCACTGCTCAACTCTTTTCGCTACACATATCGGATTCCGCTTACTCGACTTTCCACCTATTGCTCGAAGCCTCACGCCTTGGACCCCTGACATACGACGATGATTTCGACGACGGGCGATACGGCATCCCGTACCGATGGTCATCGCAAGCTAAGGATCACTGGCAACACAATTTTGACTGGCGGGCGCAGGAACGCCATGTCAACTCCTTTCTTAATTACAAGATGCGCATCGAAGACGAAAAGGGTCCCGTTGACATGCATTTTGTAGGACTTTGGTCGCAAAGGTCAGACATAAAACCGCATGTCCTTTTGCACGGTTGGCCCGGTAGCTTTCTCGAGTTTCTTCCTGCACTTGAGCTTCTGAGCGCACGTTATTGCAAAGATCTAACGTTTCATGTGATCGTTCCAAGTCTGCCTGGCTACACGTTAAGCTCGGGACCCCCGATTGGTGTCGAATGGAAGGCAAAAGATGCGGCACGTATCGTGCATTCAATGATTACGAGTTTAGGATTTTCTCAGTACATTGTGCAGGGCGGCGACGTGGGAAGCTGGATTGCAGCGTTACTGGCCACGACTTATGATGAGGTCATTAGAATCCACCGTAAGTTGTGGCGAGCAGCGGCAACGAGCAAAAGTTGTGGCTAATTGAGCCTAGTCAATCTACTCGTTACTCTGGATCCTGTGGACCCGAAAGACCCGGAGCTCAGCGCGTTGGAGAAGAAGGTCGTCAAGTGTGGTGGCGCGCGCTTTGTCGCGCCCACCACTGGAGCTGCCATTATGAATAGCACCCGTCCGGCCACCATCGGCGTGATGCTACACTCCAACCCCTTGTCACTTCTCGCTTGGTGAGTTTCACCACTTCTCTCGCAGTCGCGTCGCATGTCTTAACCTCGCTTTGTAGGATGGCCGAAAAGTTTCGCGAGTGGCCTGAAGAGCCCTTCAGCATCGATGATATATTGACTTCTACAACTCTTGGGTGGTTCACTGAGACCGCTGCACGGAGCGTATACACCTATCGCTCAACTTTTGCCTGTAGCGATTGCAAGATGGAGTATGCATACTTTGAGAAACCATTTGGGTATTCATGGCTCATGCACGAGCTGGTACCCGCACCTGAAAATTATGTGCAGTATAAGGGACATCTGGTCCTCTACCGTCAACATGAGAAAGTAAGTACATTTAGCAAAGCCAAAAGCAGAAGATCGGAAGGCTGATTGTAAGCAAAGGTGGGCACTTTGCCGCCAAGGGATAGCCTGCTCAATTCGTCCAAGATATAGAGAAATTCGTCGAAGTTGTTCTTAGTAGGCTTGAATACAAAACAAGGTATTGAGTAGTGTATATAGATCTAGTAGATCCTTAAGAACTCTCCTAAGTATAGATTAATAATCTACCTCTTGGTAAATATTAGGAGTTAAAGGTAGGTAAGTGTCTTTAATTTACCTCTATAGAGATTACCCTAATTATAGATTTTTTTTGTAAAGCTTTGTATACACTCTATAAGGCTAACGTGTTTTACAAGCGAGCGGCCATGATCTCGGAGATTTCTTCTACAAGAATATACGAAACCCTTTTACATCGGATCGAAAATATACGGATTATGAATTCTCACAACCGAGCAAGTAGCGACCCTGCAAATTCGCTGACACGCGAGAAGGCGTCGCAGCTTTTGAGACCAGTATCTCTCAATCCATTCATCCAAAACGAGGAGGAAGAGCACCCATGGTCAGTAAGAGGGCGACAAGAGCATGATATTCCCTTCCTGCGCCTCTGGGACCATTGTTCTGGCAGTCGGCCGTTCAAAGATTCAAGGATGAGGTCCCGAGCGCCGGATATGCGCCTGGACACGATAGAAGCACGTAATGAAACGCTTGCTGCTTATCTCGAGCACAGAAATTGGACAAAACCAACACCTTACATATCCTTTACCAGGTCGCCTGGGGCGGTATCTATCTTCACTGGCAAATACGGGAATCCAACGCGGAAGAGGATCACAGACTCTTACCGTCGTCGACCCAAGTAGCCGACTAAGAAATGGTCTACCGATCCTGGAGGTCATCTCTGAAATGACTACTACCGGATTAAGGATCCTTACGGAAAGAAAAACGAATACTATACAGATTACTATGTTTGTTTATAGGAGGTGACTGCAGAAGAGGTTGTAGGCAAATGGAACTGGGATGAGCTAGCTTCAGAAGAGAATTGGTACGATGGTATAATCGTGCCAGCATTTCACAGCTTTAAAGAAGAGAGGGTTTCGCAGATTTCCCTTTCTTTTGCTCTAATACCTGCTATAGTAACATCATTTGACATGTAGACGTTGAGAGACGTATTACTCGTGAGTTCTTAACTATGGCAATCTGAATGTTCACTAATGGATACAGTCTTTGGGGAGGACGACTCCCAGGACGAGATCTAAACCTATAACTCTGTATAGCCGCTCTCACGCCGAGTTGCTCTTACGCTGAGCGTATCAGTAGAGATTGTCGCTGGATTGCGAACATTAATTACATCGTAGATCACGAACACACGTTTTGAATACCAATTTCTTCGTCCGAATGTGGCAATTACGCGATGAAATATCCTGACTCAGTCTTACAATACTTAAGGAACGATGCAGAGAGTAGGGTATCTGCTTGTATCTGCCACACAGACGTGGCAAGATGGACAAGTTGTGACCCAAAGTCTGCTAAGACGTCGTGGACATGATCTTCTGATACAGGAGACTGGGACGATTAAAGCTTCGACAGACCCAAACATTGCGCTCCCTCACTGCTTGCGCCTCTCCGAGATAGACGATTTTGCTTCTTCACTGTGTGAGTGTACATTCGTTGCAACCATGTAGAAAGAGGAGCGAATTGTATGTTCCTTCTTTGGCTTGCAGAGGCGAACATTCGAGAATGTCGAAAGCTTTTTGATCATTGTGATGGTATCCCATACCTCTACTTTGTGCGTCGGTACGATCAGTGAGCCTTTGTCGCAGAGATGTTGAAGTGCAAGAATGATTTGACTTGTGGTTAAGCGGAGCCACTCTCGGAAATCTCGGTAACCCGCACGAGGTTGTGCACGTTGCACGGATGCGCCGCAGAATGCGAGATCGAACGATTCGTTCTGGTATGATTCGTCAGAAAATAAATTGTCACGATCTGGATGAGATGGATATGGATGCTTTTGGTCGTCCTATAACATCTGTCAGCATTGTGACGTTAAAGTTGACGAAAATTCTGCGATCGGCTCCCCAACGTGGTAGCATGACTGCTAATCCCCGGGTAGTACGTGGCAAAACAGGAAAAAAAAAAAAAGAGTATTTTTATTTAAAAGTAGATATAAAGACAATTTTTTTTTTAAGAAATAAATATATAACTAAAACCTATTAGCTTACAAGTTTAAGTATTAAGATGTTTTTTTTCGATTCCTTACAATTGTTACAACTTTTGTAGCGATAATAGCAAAAATTTCTATCTTTATTTTCTTATTAGAAGTAGTTCATTATACAAGTAAATCAGGTCAAGCCTTGTATCGTGGCGGCAGGGTGCTTTCCCAGCACTGTCGCCGAAATCCGCTGGGTGCCATTCTGATATCCAGTACTTTCGGCGCCTGTTTCTCCCTGTGCGCTGCAAGTGTGATGACAGCTGTCTTAGTGTCTAACTCTCTACTGATTTCGCACGTTATCTTGAAGGCTTTCGCGAGCTTCTGTTAGCGTTGTCTGGTCGGTTGCGGCGGGTTGTGTAAAACTGGTTGCTATCGGGGTTCTGCCATCACTGTGACACATGAGCGGCGGCGTAAGACTATTGTAGCGTGCTTCAGCATACCCTCTGACGAACTGCGGTGAGCTGCTCGAAGACCTGGCTATGCTTTAAGAGGTGCTGTGTGATGATCGCTGTTACTGAGCCTGGATCAGCCATCGCATGGTTCGGTCATGTTTCCCCGAGGACTTGCAAAACTGAGTGGCTACCTATTTCCGAAGCGCTTGTTGGTAAATTGTTTGTGAGGTAGATAACATGAGTTACTAAGAGTTCCTTCTTCGGCGATGATTTTAAGGAAATCGTTGGTCTTTCTTACGAACGTCAAATTACATTCTAGTCTCAATGAGGTTGTGGCTTTGAATGCAGGGACTTTGTGCGACCGTGCTACTCTCCTTGTCACGTTTTCTTGAAGGTGATGTTGGCACGGGCAAAGAACCGGGGCCTGCGTTGGATCTAGAGCGGCAGGAAACGCTTTGCGAAGCAGCCGGGCGACACACACTGCTCCTCCTGTGCTATCCCGCGGACGAACGTCTGGATGCAACTTATGCTTGATGCGAAGGTGCGTGATGAGCACTTACTGACGGACGTACGCAGTACTGACACTCACGACAGCTCAGTACCTGGTAGAGCTGACGGAATTCAAAAGGATCCATTGTTTGAAAGTATGAATGTTGATCAATAGCTATACAACAACGCAGCACGCATACTAGTCGCGACAGAGATAGGGACGCGTCGGGGCGTGATGTTCCGGGTTCACTTCGGCACATGGCCCCAAGCCACTTGTGATTGGTCACTCGAACGAATCGACTGGAGCCGATTTCGAGCATAGGATGGATGGAGGATGCGTATTTATATAACTATTTTTGTTCTGCTGCAATCTAACGTTCAGCTCCGAGAGCTGAATATCTGCACCCCATCCTTCCTGTTGCTGCTCTTTTCTGCCGTCATTAACACCCGGATCCTGGTTACAGTAAACAGCGATTCTATTGGCGCGTGCTGCTGCTTAAGGGGTCAATCGGCCCGTACGGCTTCTTATCTAAACAGGTGATTTGTTGTGAGATCGCGGACTAGGCTTAGTGCTGTCCTCGAAATCCAGATGGGGCTTAATCTTGTCGTCGAAATCCAAACCGGCGTAGCGCCTTCCTTGCAGCTCGAACTGCCCCAACTTCTGAGCACTACAACGTAACAACGAAACACGATTGGGATAATCTACTTGCAGTAACTAGAAACGAAGTGTTAGAAGTATATATCCTGCGAGTCGAAACTCTTCAATTTGACGTTGCGTGTTCGTGTTGCGCACGTTTTTGTAAACAAAATATGCTCGGGTGGTAATCGGGTGGTACATCGGGTGGTACGGGGTGGTACACTGTAAGCAAGGGGTGGCACTAGTATTGGATTGTTCTCTGTCTGTACAAGTGTGATCGGAGCTCGAAAGTAGTCGGACGCATTAGTCATGCCTGCAGAGCAGTCATGTGATGTGGTCCTAGGTTTTGGTGAACGAAGGAGCTCGTTTATATTGAGTTGCTGGTTTTTGAGGCCCGTGCGCACCCCAACACAACATGCCCACACCGATCTTCTCACACCTCCACACCCCTCAAAACAACTCTTAATATGCCTATCCAACGCCGGAAAAAGTTCAAATACAAAGAAAACAAGATTGTTAAACCTCCTAAGACTTCCCGCACTGAAATGTCTCCTGTAATGCGCGCGTTTGTGGTTGGGGCGATCACTGGCATGCGGGGTGACTATGCCTCTCAAACGGAACTTGCCAATACAGTCAACCGCACACAACAAGGCATATCAAAGCTTCTACAACGCGTGGAGCAGAAGGCACAGACCCTCTCTGTTAATATATGGGACGAAATACTCTATGAGAACGATTTGGGACGCGGTCGGAGCTCGTTGTTGACTCAGGGGCAGAAGGATCGTATTATTGAAGTTGTGACCTCCTCACAACAAAACCGCGAAAAGGAGAGCTGGCAGGCTATTTCACATGGTGATTTTGATGAAATAGTACCCAAAATGAGCATCACAACGTTCGAAAACGTGATGTATGAGGCTGGATATGCCCGGAGGAGACCTGGATGGAAGCCGAAGTTGACCCCTGAACAAGAGGAGGAGCGTTATGAATGGGCACTTGCTCACAACCCTGATAAATATGAGGAGTACGATAACCAAGGATTCAATTTCAGACTAGTTGTATTTACTGATGAAACACCAGCTAGGATTGGAGAAGAACGAGGCATGTTAAGGACCTGGTGCAAGCTAGAAGAGATATGGGATGAAAGCGTGAAGCATGAGCGTAACGGCGAGGATTGTTGCCTACAGTTCTATGGAGCCTTTCGATACAACCACAAGGGACCTTGCCATGTGTATTATCCTGAAACAGAAGAGGAGAAACAGCTTGCTGATGTCCAGTTGAAGCGTGAGAACGCAGATCAAAAAGTCAGGGATAACAAACTACAACACTACGCCAGAGAAGCACTCACACAGTGCAGCGATAGTGACGTTAACCATCGATATAATACTCGGAAGAAGCAGTATGTGCCTTCAAAAATGGACTACAAACGTGGGGATAGAGGACGCAGTGGAGTAGGTGGATACCGACACCGTGAAGGAGCACTCAAGAAGGTTGTACTATGGATAAAAACACTAGAAAAGGAAGGAGAAGAGTGTATACTACTTCAGGATGGTGCTCCGGCTCACAAATCACGTATTGCTCGTGATTATATTCAGGTAGAGAGGATTAACACCTTGTGGTGGCCAGGACACTCACCTGAGATTAATGCATCAGAGCATGCATGGCCATGGATTCGACGGCACGTGACGAAGGACTTCACCCCCAGCTGTACTGCCAAGCAGTGTGAGGAGCAATGGGTGAAGGAGTGGAATAGTATGCCTATAGAGGTGATCAATCAATGGGTGGATGGGATTCCAGAGCAGGTGCGGAGGATTATTAATCATCACGGCAAAAACGACTTCCATGGGTAACTGCAACACCAAAAAATGAGTCTGTATATATATTGCCTTATTACCAAAAGCTTCACCAGGCCAAAATCGCTCTATTGTGTTGGTTATTCGTTGTTTTGGTGGTGATTTGTATGGGGGATGTGAACGGGCGGCATTGAATTGGTGGGGTGCGCACAGGCCACAACTCAATAAAAACGAGCTCCTTCGGAGAGCGCTAAAAGCGGGGAAGCTTGGCAGTGACGTGATCTCAAAATTACCGACACCCGCTTTGTAGCTCTGTTCAGTAGTGATAAGTAAATATGCTTAGATCGGTAGTCTCTACGCCTGAAGTTACCCTTTCCTAGCTGTAGGATGGTATGCCGATTACCTCGGTGATTTGTGTGTCAACTTCACGATCCTCGCTACTAGGCCTCACCGAACTGGACCTCACCGTGTCAGTGTCGACGGATATCAGTTGTACCTGCGATCAAAGACGGTCAAGGGCATTGCAGCGACCATGATGGGGAGCGAAGTTGCTTAGCAAACGCCAGTGACCATGTGTTGTGCAGCATGCTGAATGTTCAGGCGCTGACTGCCACAGGACTCTCCTCTCCTCAATCCATGATGGTAGGTAAAAGCGACTGTCCGCACACTCTAGTTGATGAGCTGTGCCAAGTCCCTGGTCAGCACTCTCTCGCTTACAAGCTGTGCCAAGCTCCTGACATGAATGCTGACCGTCAGCACTCCCTCCGTGCGGAAGGTCAGCTAAGCCGCTTCTGCTGTGCTGACACTGGTGCTGGCCGTCAGCATGATGCCCTTGCTAAGCTACGCCACGTTTGACTGCTTATTCTGACCGTCACCCAGCATCCTTGCTCCAAGCTCGGCCGCCATTCATTACTCCTGCGATGGCCTTGCCACAGTCAATGCTTGCTTCATCTCCGGTTAGAGCGCTCGAAGGAAGGCCCGAAGGAAGAGGCACAGTAGACTTTAAGAGGCCGGCCGGAGATGAACCGGACGTTTTTAGAGGCTATGTCGGCAGGGTTATAGCGAGCGTGCGGCGCAGCATGTTGAGCGACGCGAGGCGAGTCGGGTTGCATTTTCCGCAACTCTCGACCAATGACCCCCTGGTGATCCAGGCTGTAGATGACATGTAGGACTGGCTCCACAATTTGGCATCTGAGCGGCAGTCAGGCGCGCACAACACACGTTCCCGCATTCTTCTCAAAGCGCGGCTCGGGCGCTGACAATGCGCAGCACGGCTGTCAACAAGGCGGCAGGGAAACAATTTGATTACGACGAGAACCGCTGTCGACCAGGCTGTCGGGACTAACGAACCACCCACCCGGGACAGTGGTTCGCTAGCACGCACCATCGCCAGGGCGCGTCTTGACTGCGCAGCTTACGTTTTGGCCTTGCACCTCGAGGTGCGCAAAAGACGGGGGAGCGGGTGAGCAAGAAGACCTAACTCAGGCCGCAAAGGGCACAGAGTGCAATGGCTTTGCGCACTCGTGAGTACAGCCGGAGCGGTGCTCAAACTGCAGCGGATGCTCATGCCTTGACAGAGTCGACGAATCTGTCTCCACATGGAAAGCACCGCTCGATGGAGTGGGAGACGCCTATCGAGCACGCAGCCCTCGTGCCGCCCTCGAAGCTTGAACCGCCATTTGCCCCCTGCATGCATGCGGCGACTCTGCCAACATCGTCAGGACCCAAGAGCCCAACGTTGGCTTGATGAGTGCGGCGGGGGAGAGTAGCACGCGACTCAGGAAGAGTGTGGTCCCACCAACCGTTGTTCGCACGCTTGACCACAAAGGAATGCTGACGGGCAGACGCGAGGTCGCGGCTGCGCTCAGACTCTTGCAAGTCTAATTGCGCTAGCCGCTTTTGCTCGCTCACGCGGCAGTTGGCGCGGTCGGCGTTGTTAACGTCTGCGGATCACTATGGGCTGCTCGAAGACGAACCATGCTCGGGACTGCTCTTGGCTTCTTGCTTTCTGATCCACCGCATTGTCAGGCCTGCTTGTCACGGCAGTGGACTAGCCACACTGCCCGCGGCTGCATGTCTTGTGTGACGGCGCAGACAGGATGGTTTCCAACAGCAAGCATTTCCGATAGCTGAGATTCCACAATCGCTTCCAGTCGTCAACATGATTGGTCTCATCGCATTTGTTCGTACTGTCGCCATCAGGAAGTCATATGGCATGGCACAGGCTCAATCACAATCTCCCCAGGGAAGAAAGAGTCGGCATTTGAGATTGGGAACTGAGCTTTGGCACATGCGGTGCCAATATGACACAGCAGTCCAGGGACGTTTGCGTGACTGTAGCTCAACAGCATGGGCCCCCATAGTCTGTTCCAACAGGCTTTGTCTCGGGGCAAAACACAGGACTGCCTCGTTCCCAGTCTCGGTCTCCGATCTACTAGTCCAGTGCAATATCTCTCTGCACAATTGAGACTCGATGCACTTTCCACCGATCAAGAGGCGATTCGCCACAAAGGCGCCCTGCTCGATGTTCCTAACTCCTTTCTCTTCCATGGATTAACGCCATGGACGCCAATCGCCACGCTGCTGGTTCCTATGAAACGTATAAGCTATACTTTGACCTGTTGCAGCACAAAATCACCCAATACAACGTTGGCGCTGAGCACACGTACAATATAGATGAGAAGGGCTTCATAACTGGGGTTGTTGGCAGATCAAAACAGGTGTTCAGTAAAAGAAAATGGGACAAGGGGGAGGTTAGAGCATCACTTCAAGATGGCAATCGAATGTAGTTTACACTCCTAGCGTGTGTGTGTGCTAATAGATCAGCGTTGCCGCCAGGCCTCGTATATCCAGCCTCTGGAAAAGCTGTACAATCAAGCTGGATTAAGAGTATAGATCCAAAGAAGCACTCAGTACACTTCACCACATCCCCCTATGGCTGGACAAACAATGACGTTAGCCTGGCCTGGCTTGAGCAGGTGTTTAACCGTTATACCCAGCGCAAGGCCAGGTTAAGGTGCCACATCTTGATCGTAGATGGCCATAGGAGTCACCTGATGCAGGATTTCATTGAATATTGCTACTAGAAACAGATTATACTGCCTGTTCCGCCTCCCTACAGTATCCAGGCTCTGCAGCCCCTAGATGTAGTTTACTTCAAGTCTCTCTCTTTAAACTACAGCAGTGAACTCGACGACCACCTCCAGCAAGCTCAAGGTCCATCCCTACTGTCAAAATGTAACTTCTTCAATCTGTTCTGGCCTGCCTAGGTCAACACGTTCAAGAAAGACCTTATACTAAAGGCCTTCTCAGCCACCAGCATATCCCCAGTAAACCCCGATGTTATACTGGATAGGTTCCGCCACACAACCCCTGAGGATCTACTATTAGATTCCTCTGCTTCTACCGCTTACTCTGCAGACGATTTGCTTGAAGCTTACAGTACACTGCGTGCAGAGGTAAAGGATCCACGCAGTGTAGGAACACAGCCTGTAGTGATCTATCGAAGAGACTGGCACACGTTCTCTTGAACCGCCATTCTCTCAGCTCAGGTCTCAGGAACCTCTTGCTTGCTGTCGTCTGGGCCGGAGGTCCATTCCTCTGGCTCACCTTCGGCGTCGACATCTCCAATGTCTAGTAACTCCGAAACCTCCTCTTCCTCAGCCTCTGTGCTGCTTGCACTCCGCCCAACTAGGTTTTCATCCTCACTGACCTCTTTGACGTCTCTGTCCTGAGCCCACTGAATACTTTCCGACTCCCACTGCGCTCCTTTGCGATGGCATATTCCGTGCAGAGAAAGTGGTACTGTGGATCTAATGTGCATATGGACTTCGAAGGTGTCCTTGTCGGCTAGGACCGACTCGACGGTGAGCTCTCTAAAGTTAATGGTATTCGGGTTTCCTTTGACGTCGAGCAGTATGACGTCCGCCTGGATCGTTCGTGCTGCGGGATTGATGATGAGCTTCACGAGCTTGTGCGCGCCAGCTTGATTCTCAGGCCGCGGAACGCTGAGCTCGGCGACCTTGAACATCTTCTCAGGCTTCTGGTGCGCGACGTGGTATCCGTGCTTTACGCTGACTCGGACATCCTCAGTCGTACCGTAGATGGGAATGCCGGTATCTGTATCCTTCCACTTGAGGTAAAACAGCACCAATTCTCCCGGCCTCACCTGGGCAACGGGAAGTTTAGGGTTGAGGAGCGGATCTCCTTTCTTCATCACCACAAGATATCCTTTCAAGTCGCCCCCAAAGTCTTGCTCTAACAGCACTGTGACTGGGGCTTGCTTCATCTTTCTGCGCAGCACATACAGCTCATGGTAGTTCTGCAGGCCAACTAGAACACTACTGCTCCTATCAGAACGGGTCAGTGAAGCTAATCGAATCTAGAAGCATAAGTAGTAGCTTACGTGGTACTCGAAGACCCTTTGTTCCTGACCGTTTTGCCGCTATACTTACCACAGATGACGTCTGCTCTATCTTGATCCATCGCGCCGCCCCCAATCAATATGACCTCGGTGCTGCGAGGCTTTTGGGCGTTCAACTCTTCCAATTCTTCGCTAGTTGATGTGCTGAAGCTTTCGAGATTCGCCAGGAGATTCCTCCGGCACGACCTGTATGAGGCTTCCACACTCTTGTCACACACCGTTTCACTGGCGGTGCTAGCATCTTCATCGGCCTTGAGTACATAGTCAAGAACGGCGGAATAGCTCGCTGGATCTAGACCTTCCTGTTCCATGAGCCGGTGAACAACTTGATGGCTACCGCCCAATAAGCTTCTAGAGGCTTCGTACAAGATGCATGGCTCGGACGGAAGGATCGAGAAGGTGGAAGCGCACTGTAGCGTTGTTAACCATGATATCCACCTGACCGACGCGTCAACATACAGTTGTGAAGCCACCTATGTCGATTACCTGATATCTGTGTTCGGTCTTTTTTGGTAACTCAGCTCCCAGCTGACCCCACAACGCACATTCTGGTTCTGGGAGATCGACCACGGTAACGCTCCTTGTTCTAGGTGCCCAGGCAGATGGTTTATAACTTTCAAAGTCTTGTAATGCGCTCAACACGGCCGTCTTTTGAAGGTCTGTCATTCCGGATGGGCTGGCCATGCAGAGATAGAGGTTGGCATCGAACACGGCTTCAAAGTCGACCCTTCGCTGGCTGTGTATCGTTCTGAAAATAAATCTTAGTAATCCCAGCACGATATCGGTGACTGTAGAGTCGCCGCAAGTTTTGAGCTGTTTCAAGGCTTCTGGGTCATCTAACATCACTCGCTTGATAGGGTTGATCAGGAGTGCATTTCGATGTCCGGCTACAATAGACGCATAGTTTCCGAAATGCCATGTTCCGTTGTACCAACAGGACGATGATATGCCTACACCGAGAGTAAGGGGCGCATCCTCTCCACTCATCCTGGTCGAAACTTTGACGTGACTCGAGCCTAGGTCGATGCAGATCGCGATGTTCTTGGCTTCCGAGTCGGGCTTGAGCAGGGCAGAACACCGAAGCGACTGGTTACATTCTCCGCACTGGAGAGCTTTTCCATCGCAATCGAGAAGGTCTCCTTCGACACACTGAAAAGGCACCGTGGGTGACAGACAGCCATCGTGAAATGAGACATGACAGCTACTGCAAACTGTAAAGTCATCGCGAATGGGACCGCGGCATTTTCCGCACTGTGTGTTGTCAACTCCAGTGTGCGGCCAAGCTCTGTCCAGTGCATCTGATCCTTGAGACGGTCTTCTGGTACGGACGAAGTAGTATGAAGACTGGTCAAGCGAGCGCTCTTCCCATGAGGCAACAATGACCTTGACGCCTAGCTCGGCTTGTTCAAGCAGGCACTCTGTATCCACGAGGGTGAGCTCCAGTTTCCCCACCCAAGCTTCTTCCTTGACCAAAGTATGCGTCCACTCCAGAAACTTTCCACGCAACGGCTCCAGCGACGTAATGCGGACTATACCGTGGTCCAGGTGCTGTTCGTCAGACTTGCTGAGCTTGTGGGAGCTTCGATGAGTGTTCCTTTTGCGAGTTCCGCATACCCTTAGCGCATTAGTGCGTTTCCGCTTTTGGCCAGAGGTCTGTTCTTGATCGAAGTAAACCCAGTAGTAGTCGTTCAGCTTGACAGGTGACCCACAACCACCCCGCAGACATACTGTCATCGTCTGTCAAGGTGAAGATATACAGACTATGCTCTGAAGCAGCAAGGGCTGACCAAAAGGAGGGGGACCGGTGGACGAGCTGAGATTGTTGATTGTGATTATCAAGTACGCTATGCGACGACTACCCTGCAGGCTTTATACATTGGATGTCTATTAGCGAGCCTCAAAATTACGTCTTGTTGGCGCTATAACGTTTGTCTACCTCTCTGTGTGGGGCACAGCAAGTGTCAGCATGATTTTGTCAGCAGCTTTGTTCGCGACATGATAACGGGTTTTCCTTACAGCGAAGACATGACAGTGTCCACACTGTTCCAAATGATGTCAGCAACAGACAGTCGAAGCAGCAGTTCCCCGAATTCAGCTTATCGTCGCGTCCTCAAGTAGCTGCAGCGCTTGAGGCAGTGGTGTGTAATGTCCAGCTGTTTGTCGGCATAGCCACGATCCTCGCTTCATCCGCTTGAAGTGTCGCTGCGATCACAAGCCGCCAAAGTTATCCGAGGCGGAATCACGAGTACAAATGAGAATGCGAGAACGCGAGAACAGCCTATAAACGGCCGTAGGGTGCTGCCGTGCCGCTTACTCTCGCTGACTTGTCACTCTTGTCCACAGACATTTCGCGCAAGATATTAGCATAGAGAAAGCTCACAGCCCGACGAGGTCATCGTTGAAGCTAGGAATAAGCATCCCCAGACCGCGTTTCTTTCGCTGACTCTTGTGCCGGTGCTGATGCTCCTGTTCAAGCCAGAGCTCCCAGGTCCAGAGAGGGTAGAAGCAGAGGCCCTGCAGTCATGACAGATGGACACAGTTCCAATGCACGGTGTGACCTTACATCGGCACATAGTCCACGCGTTACAGAAGGGATTCCTGGGGTTGGACTAGCGCGTCGCAGAGATGTTCTCGTAATGGCTCGTTGACTTTGTCTATCAACATATCGCCTGTCAAGCAGGACGGGCGGTTGCAACGATTGTAACATAATTTACAGGAGCTCGCAGCGATGGCTAGATGTCGCTGTCGCTGATTACGCGAGCTGCCGCACAGGGCCTGCACCGCACTCCCATACCCAGTGAGCCTTAGTTGCACTGGCCTTGCGATGAGACTAGAAGGGCGGGTAGCCGTAGAGGCCATTTTCAGGGCATATTCCGGTCACGATGATCCGGAAAAATACAGAGGTTGTTGCGATCTATCAAGAGGGAAGCTCTGCTCAGGATTTGGAAGTCGAACCAGATTCGAAGCTTCTGGAAGGCAAGCCTTGCAGCTGTCGACTGGCAATCCGCTCGCCTGCGGTTCATCCCTTGCCTGTTCTCGGCGTAATGGCCTAGATGGGCCTAGGGACTGCGCTAGAGCTTCTAGCGGTCGCGCGGCGTGGTGTAAAAGGCTGAGCGGCACATCCCCTATCTGATGTTGGTTCTTGGTCTTTACCGCGATGTCGACGACGCGCGCGAAGCGCGTATCTTCATTCACCACGACACGCACTGTCGCACGCCAGCAAGAGACGACGCTAGACCGCCCTACACGATGTACTCCTGCTAGCTCGGGTGATCCCTGATCTCGTTCGAGCCGAGGCCCCAGTCCGTCTCTATACAACAACCACCGTCGGTGCCACTCACTGTCAGGCAGCGGAGTGGAAGAGCGTCAAGTCAGAAGGTGTCCAAGACCAGGAAACAGGTCGTCCTCATCGTCGTAATATCCAGACACAAGGGTTGGAGCGTGATAAGCTCAGAGCACACTCAAATCGGCTGGACATTCAAGTGGAGGTTTCTGTTATCAGCAAGGTTAGGCCTAAGTGGGTTTTCGATTGGCTTCATGGAGTCAGATTCCACACAATCCACCCTGCCTCTCCACTTCAACAACAGAAACGGGCTAGAAAGGACAGGTCGATCATTAGCTAGTCAATGATTGTCAAGCCCATCCTACAGCACTTGCACGAAACCTTTGGGAATCTCCACAGCTCGCCAACTGTCGTCCAACTCATGCGTCTCCCTTTCTCTTCACTGTGTATATTCGGCTACGACAGCGTGCACTGCATTGTTGAGTCATGGAGAGGAGGGTCGCTCGTCTTTCAGCATGCAGCTGGCACGAGGGCTGAGAGCGTGACTTACGGCGACGCCTTCAGGGTACGCGTTGACAATGTACGTCAGAAGGGCCGCTATCTTTGTCTCTGTAAACTTTGTATCGTTGCTTTGCGCTCTGTGAGCCTTGGTTGGGTACGATGTAGCACGCGCCAACCTACATGTGGGGCTCAATGTCGCGGTGGCAGACCAACAAGATACCCAATCCGAGATGGCTTGCCAGCATACACCACCGCTTTCCGACCTTCTTGTGATTCTGTACGCGACCGCGGTATCGTTTCAAAGTGTCCTGATCAGACTGCTCTGGTGTGCAAAGTGATAAATAGCTTTGACGATCATATCGGTTGCAACACTTGCTCTGTTCCGACCACAGGACAGCTGGCCTCGCAAGTGTTTGTTACTTGGCAAGTCAATGCAGAGTTGTTTGTAGTGGTGGTAAAGGATAATTCTTGCCATCCGCAGCCTCACAGGAGCTATCGCAGAGTCACGTTCTAGGATGTCCGCACAGCGAACAGTATTGAAGAGCTTCTCGATCACTGTCTGGCAATGTGTTGGGTTACTCAATGGCTGACGATTCCAGAGCCCACCTGGCCATGCGTGGCGGAAGGACTCAAGAAAGCTCATGATATCCACCCGCAGAAAGCAATCGCCGAGTCTGATGATCCCCTCTATGCTGTCCCGCGTGAGACGGTGCTGAGTCTTATTACCGAACATGGCTGCTAAGGTGACATGCACTCTACAGTATCCCAACTGATGCGGCACAAACGCTGATGGTCCATTGTTTAGCGGCAGATCGTGAGCGAACTGCGCAAAATCAGATGGGGCTTGCGACGCTGTATCGGCTACGCTGTTGTGCGACACGCTCGCTGCACGCGTATCTCGGGGATCAACAGCTTGTAGCTTCGCACCAGTGAGATCTGAAGGAGCCGCTCCCACTCGACCTGTCATCTCCTCGTCACCGTCAGTATCCGTGGTGTCCAAGACATCAGCCGCTTCGACTGCGTTGTGGAGATCTGGATCTGGATCCTCTAGGGTGGTCAATGCGGCGAACATATCATCCTCACTAGCAAAACCCGCCACCATTGGTTCGGTGTTCAAGCTCCGGCGTGGCGATGGGCCATCATTGGTATCAAGTACCGCGCAGGGTTGCCCCTCTTCAGCTTGGCATGGTTGGTGAAGTTGTCGGTCCTGGAATGCTTGCAAACCTGCAAGAGGAGGTGCGGACAAGTCTGTGGGCTGAACGAAGCTCAGCTTATGAGGCAGAACTTGGTGCAGATTGTGTCCAGGAGTTCGGAAACAGCCACTGTGAGTGCTGACAAGAAGACCTTGCATTCCAAAACACACTATGGAAACTTAGCACAGACCATAAAGTGGTGCTTGTAGCCGTACCTCGTCCTCTCGTAGTTTGGTGCGGAGGTAACCATTAAGAGAGTTGTCATCGCTAGTCTCCTGTACGATGTGAGAAGTAGTCCGGAAGAATGGGCAACCACATACAAGAAACGCAGAGAAGACCCACATGGTTGTGTCGGTAGGTTGAGGACTTGTGTGAGGTTGGTAACAATTGGAGAGAGACTCAACAGCCATCTGTCCTTCTCTCCGTCGGAGACCGCTTGAACATAACATAGACCCAGGCGTGCAAGAGCGGACATCCAGTACCACCTCTTTGTTCAACTCCTAGCTCTTGCCTGTTGCAGCTAATGCGTAACAAACAAAGCCAGAACGACAAGGCATGGGATTTACCTCTTCATCCCCTTGTCAAGGAAGGCCAACATAATTGCTGCAGCACAAACCCTTACGCGACACAATTCGAGGGCCGTGGCAGTGAGTTACTTGGAAAGCCGCTCAGGGGACCGAACGCTGGACCCGAGTGTTGCCGTTGTTATTGCATCAGAAGTGTCCCTCGACGCATGCCGGCGCTGTGTCAGCCAGGTGAAAATGAAAGCTGATCCAGGTCGATACCACTATGCCAGATGCTGTTCAGTCTTCGTGGTCCAGTCCTGACGTAAGAAGTGTGCATAGATGCTGGCATAAGCTGTAGCCGCAACCGTTGTAACTAACCAAATGTCGGTGCTGGGGTCAGCGTTGCGGCGGCCCCCGGCGCGTACAATGACATCGAATCGCTTTCACAGCCTCAGCACACCTTGCAATGGTCCTCTCTCTGTTGCGACAGCTCCAGAAGGACTTGCAAGACCGACACTGCACTTGTGCTCCCGCAGAGCCTGTCGGTGTTACCCATCGTCAGAGACGGAAACTGAACCTAGCGCGCGTCAGCTAACACCAATTGCACGTTCGCAAGATCACGCAACGTTTCGCACAGGCATGTCCTCTCACACGACTGCTTGCTTCGCTGTACACCTTGCGCTCCACGGACAAACGAACGTGGCAGCGAGGCGCAGATAAGCTCGTTCTTGCAGGCTTGTCTGGGGGAGCGTAAGGAGTGAGCGTGAATCGCAGCGGACCATGGGGGATTAGAGTCACAACGTGACTGCTCTGCAGGCTTCAGCAACACGTTGGACTGGTTACGGGCGAGCTTAGACGACACACATGAGCATACACATATCAATTAACTTACGTACATCAATGAAAATACACACATCGATACATGTGCACATTCGATCTGAAACTCGTGCCGTCTCTTGCTTACGCAATTGCTTACGTGAAATGTCACAAGGGTCGAGAAAGGAGAAATCGAGAAGACTGCAGACGACGAGCTGCACACAGACAACGTTCATGCATGTCGCGGGAAAGCAGCGCAATTACCCGCTGCCGCTGGCACTGAAGGTAGTCTGACTCGCGCAGAGCGGTACTTTCTTGCGAAGGGCCTGAGCGTTGGAAACCGGCAGTCCGGGTCAATTTATCGACCGCCGTTTCGGGCGCAGCCACGATAAGATTCGACTGGGGTCCTGGGACGCCCGCATGCAGTAATGCTTGCGAACAGACAAACAGCGTTAGCGCGCACGGGGAAGCGGCGCAAAAACCCGCAGCTTTGCAAGGGCTCAGGATGTCAGCGGAGGGAAACGGTCGCGCCAAAAGATCGAGGCCGCTCGCTGGCGACAGGGGCCCACTTTTGCCAAGTGTCTTCCTGTGGTAATTTCAACGTCCTCCTTCGAGAGTGTGTGCCCCGGCTTGACGCTGCGTCCCGGCTCGCTCTTGCGCACATCTTCGCAGCGCTGTAGCCACGAGGACCAAGAGCAGAACAGAGCAGAGCAGGTGATTAGCACTCACTGCTCTGCACGTGATGCAAAAACACAGATCAAACCTCAGACGCGGCCCTAGCTCAGCACACCAAACAACACGACAACACAGCAAGAACTCAATTCTTTGAACTTCCATCACAAAGGCGTGCAAACACATCTGACAGAAGCTACAACAGTCTCTACAGGCCATCGCACGTTCCTTCGTATTGGTCTGCTACCTGTAGAGCCGCCATTGCGGCCCTGGCAGGCACAGACAGACAAAACCTGCGAACAAGCTACATAACATGACACGGCCACTAAATGCAGCGGCAGCCATCTAGCCACGACGCAGCAACGCGGGACGCGACGACGGAGCCCAGACACCACTTGAGCACAACAGTCACAACACACAACAGCCACTGATAGGCTCGCTGGTCAGCCCGTCACGTACCGACAATGTTTGCAACGTCCCGCATCGACGAGCCCTCGGGCTGAACAGCACCGTCTCTCACGCGAATGCCTTCACAGACACCCCGGCATGCTACCATCAGGGCACGCGGGGAACATCGCTCTCACGGGCCTACGTCACGGCAAAATGCTGCCGCCGCTGCGCCCGGTGGCAGGTCACACCACGCACCGTGACTATGTAGGAACTTAGTGGTAGGCAACAAACACAGAGGAACAAGAACAACGGAACCTAACTCAAGCCCTGAGGGCACGAGGACAGGTACGATCAGACAAAGCCAAACACTAGGGGGAGACTGTAGGTACACCGGACGCGACACACGAGGCAACACGCCTCTATGAGCCTTGAAACATCGTTACACGTACAAGACTTCGAGTACGGCATACACACGGGAACATCGATTCAAGGAACACAAACACCGGCAAACACGCCACCTCTAGAGACAAAATGTACATAGTCGTAGATAGAAGCCAAAACACGCAAAGGCGAGGGGACAGCTGGCCATACCACTGGTGTGGTGAAGTAAGGCGATGTCGACATGTTTTCGGCAAAGCGTCGGCTGACCGGCAACCTTTTGCATATCTGCGCAGAACGTGGCTGGAATCCAGTGAGAATCAGACGAACAAACGGCAAACAAACAGACTCTCTCAGCACGCCACCCATCCTCCGACGTATGACGAGGATGTCGTGACTCGTTAGTGTGGGAACACCTACCCACGGCTGTATGCCTCAGAGGATCCGATCATGGGCGTGTTCCGCAGATTGACGGCCAGTCTAGGGAGTCGTGCGCATGATGGGCCATCAGGTTCAGAGGCGCGTGCGTTTGAACTGTCTGGCTGATGTAGATTTGGCATCGATTTAGCACTCCTCTGGACTGCATGTCGGGGCAGTCGGCTGAGTGCCGTTGCCAAGCGAGGAGTCACTCAACGCACTTTTAGTAATTGTCTTGCGAACAGGGAAATTAGCACGATTGGCTGGGCTACGAGGTGGAGTAGTGCCTGTTTCCTGTCCGGCCGTACGAGCTGCGCCAAACAAAATGAAGAAGGTAATGGGGGGCGATGACAGGTGCTGCACAGGTCTGCGCAAGAAGGAGGACACTGGGGAAGTGAGTCGGCGACAAAGAAGGGCAAAGAAAGGTTTCTGACGAAGAAAGGGGGCCAGGACTTTGTTACTCCGTGTTGGCCACCTCGTGGGCGTACAGAGGGTTGCTTTGAACTCCAGTCGTCGGATCTCTATGCCACTTTACAGAGCTGTTGTGGACAGATGACAAACCGCCTTTCCTCCAACACGGCTACACAACCACAACCCTAACACTGCTGCCGTCGTCTTCCAACCAGGATCGGCAAGATGTGCGAGGCAGCAGTTCACCACACACTAGATGGAGCACAGAGCCACGACTAGATCAACAGCGGCTGGAGGTGGAAGCGAACTGACTGTAAGGTTGTGGCGTGTCGTGCTCGATGCTCTCCGCCGGAGTGTCAGTCCCATTGTCGTGACGGTGCACCACAGGCTCCGCGGGGCGCAGGAGGATGTACCGTAAGGCGAGGGTGGCATGAAGGGGTTGCAGCAGCCTCGCCATCCCTGGACTGTTGCGTCTCTTAGCGGCAGTGCCTGTCCATTGCCCCCAGCAATGATATTACACCTGCGCCGTTCCTTCTTGCAAGCAATAGGTGGGCACAAACAAGCCCTTGTCAACGTGCCACCAATAGGTCTCGCGCAGGATCGCGCATCCACAGACCGCTCTCGTTCCAGGCGACTGCGTCGGAGATGGGCGATGACATGTCATGTCATGAGATGACATAAGTTACGATGTGACCGACCGAGGCTAGCGTTCTCCCGCTGCAATGTCAGTCGATCGCTGGGGTGGGGGAATTACAACTTCATCTTACTCAAGCCATCTGCTAGTAGCTATGGGCAGCAGCGCGCAAGAGGAAGCCGGTGCATAGAATAGGTCAGGTTGTGCGTGTGAAGGGGGCACATTATTCATCTATGGCTGCGAGCAATGACCGCCACGAACAGCCTGGGGATCGCAGCACGCCAGCAACAGTCCATGACTGCGAAGGTACTCTGGCTCACGCAGTGAGATCTGAGCATGCAAGAAGCCTCACTTGCCCGCAGAAGGACCGCAAGGTGGCGCGTCTACCAGTTGGGGTGGTGTCTACCAGTTGGGGTGGTGTCTAGCAGCCTGCCGTGGCAGTGGAGAGTCGCCATCTCAAGTAAGCGGCCGCCGCTCGACGTATGCCCGCCAACTTCCCAGCCTAGTGGGCAGAAAGTCTCTCCGGAAGAGCAACGCAGTGGCCTGGACAATCTTCTGGAGAACCCGGACGGGCAATCCGCCGTCGTAGAAGAACGCGCCCACGTGGACCATGACAGCACGTCAGCAGAGGGAAGTCTTTCCCTTGTCTAACGTTCGAGTGGGAAAGTCCACCAACGGTCGCACTGGCGACGCTGCAGCTGGGAAGAACCCCCTACATCGCATCCAACGCAGCTCGTTATCAAAGCCTCTCCGCCTGAACTACGCCATGGACTGGCCTAGCGTTCGGGTACAGCAACGACCCCCTTCGCATAGGCTATGATAGTGTTGATTGCAGACGATCGTGGAAGATCGTGGAAGATCGCAGACATCAACTAAGGATATGTCGTAGGGATGTAGGGCCAGGGCGCAGCACAAGCGATGCCGAGGTTTTGGCAAGCCTCATGGCTGCATTCATTGACTGTCACATGCGGGCTACGTTTGGCTGACTGTTCTGTCATGCTAACAAAGGATTCTACCAATCGAAGTCATGTTTGCGATTTAGATGGCATTACATACGACACATCGTATAAGCTGTTTCTCCTCCCCCCTCCCCCTCCTATTGAAGTGATTGGAGCAGATGGACCTTCCGTACTGTTTCAAGGCGACGACGCAGAGATCAGCACTCGTTTCATCGATCCAAGCACAGCTCGCGGAGGGAGGGATGGAATGGCTTGAACGGCAGAACACTAAGATTAGCGAGTAAACTAAAATACATAGAAGAGAAAAAGCGATGGGGTGTCGAAGGCCACTGGTTCCATGCCGGGCATGGTCTGGCACGTGTCAGAACATTTCTGTAATTGAAGGGGCTCGGTCCTTGGTGACATGTTCGGACACTGGGCAGTATTACTAACCAATGTTCGGAGTGGGAACAAAGCGCTGCCAAGGGAGCTTCTATTAATATTAACGAATCTGGGTGCAGCCACGTGGCTTGCCCGAAAAGGTCGAAGTCATTCGATTGCCAGTGCTATCCACACACATCCTTGGGTGTTAGTATTGGGTAGAGACGCGTCGAGGGGTCGGCTTAAACCAGCCTTGAATTGACATTGGCTTAGCTGAGAAGAGGGGATCATGTAGGACTATACTGTATTCTTCTTTGTTAGGGTGGTGCTATATGGTGTGCACTGCGCACAACGGAACGTGGCACACTACGCCTACTATCACGGCAACTTACACGCAGTAGATATGAATGGCAGCCTCCAAGAACAACACCAAAAGCCAGGCAGATGCAGCGCCCAGCCTCGTTGCTCTTGTTACGCCGCACAGCTCCCAAACACATTACTACTAGAAGCTCTAGCTAAGCTCACAGCCCTCGCCTGGGTCGTCTCGCTCAAATAGACACGACGCATATTACAGGCGGCTGGGTGGATTAATCACGGCTGCACAGCCGCACGGCTTGTTACTGAACCATTCTACCTAGAGATTTTCAACGCTCTCCCTTATCTCCGCAACAGACGTCCTCTCTTGCGGTTCGATGACGTTAGCGAAAACAGTCATCAAGTGGATAACGTTATCAAGTAGACTGTCACATTCTCGTGCTATAGCCATGGAATGGCAGGGCAATACAGTATCTTTTGCTGCTGTCGAAAGCATTCTAGAAGGCTGCCCTTGCGTAAAGACCGCAACACAACACAAGTGTGGGGAGCTGTAGGAAGTCTGTATCACATTATGCAACAACAGCAATTGAGCATGACAAGACTCAAGCATGACAAATACTGCGGAGCATATTCCTGCAGTCCCATGAAATGCTGTCACACATCTGCTAACAAGCGTGACGGCAGAATTAGACTGTAGGTGACCTAATCATGGCCCCAGGCTTCTCAAGAGCAGAGGACCTGTGCAGATGCTGTCATTCTCACGCAGTGGTGCTAAATAGGTTCCATCTGCTCAGATCAACCCGAGCTTCTGTCCATCCCGGCACAGACGTCATGGCCGAGTGCGACTTGCTGTTCGTGAGCCCACCCTCGGGCACATGGAGTTTGTCGGCAAGCGCGACGATGCGGGTGGTAGTTCTTCGAGTGCTCAACAACCGCGCCCTACAGATGGCTCTTCACGTGATCTCGAATCCTCCAGCTCCCTTGTTAAACCCCCCGTCTATCCTTGCCCCTCCGCGTTGAGGCGCGGGAACTTGGGCGCGTCGAAGATCGGCAAGCCTTTGGGCAGAGCAAGGCTCGACCGCACCTACCTTGTAAAGGAGCGCTCCTCTGGCTTCACCCGCATACTGAAGGTTCGCCACAAACCCGAACTGACGGATGACAAGACCTGACTGACGGATGACAAGACCTGACTGACGGATGACAAGACCTGACTGACGGATGACCAGACCCAGGAGCAAGTCAAACGTGAGGTGAAGATCCGTTCTCGCCTCGCGCATACGAGTGCACTACAGCTGTTCCGGTGGTCCGACGATGAGTGTCATAATTCTTTAATTCTAGAACGCGTCGGAGGCGGAGAGCTGTACAAGTGTTTGAGGACGGAGCGACGACTTCATGAACGGAGAGCTGCTCAGCTTTTGGCCCAGACGACTGCAACTTCAGGGCACCCTTACAAAATGCGTATCACGCACGGCGAAACCAACCCAGAAAACATTCTCCTTGGTGTGCACAGTGAAGTTGACATGTTAGACTATGCGTGCTTGGTCCACGCACCGAGTCATCATCATACAACGACGTAGGGAACGGAAGACTACTTATTCCCAGAAATGCTAGTGAGCAGTGCTGGAGACTCCTTCTGCAACTAGAAGATGGATGTTTGGAATCTGAGCATGTTGATGCATAAGCTTTCTGTGGACAATGCCCTGTTCGGAGATGTGTCGGCTACGACAAAGCGCAGAGTCGCAATGAGCGATCATCAGATGCCAGACGTCGTCAGCACGGAAAGAGAGGTCTTACTACGCGGATGACTTATTGATTGAGCGATGGGCAGCCTTGAGCACAGGAACTGATAGCATGAAGTTTGCTCGTCATTGACCCTGAACAGCGCATTAGTTTCGAGGATGTAGACTGATATCCATAGAGTCCAAACTACGCCGTTGTATCGCAAAGCAATGTAGGTTTAGACTTCGTTGAATGCGGAAATTGGAGGGTTGACGTATCGCCAGCTGTGTATGTTATTTTCTGAGATTGATCGCTTTCTAGACTACTCTCCGACTCACACCTGTCATCATTCGTCGTTGTTGTCTTCTAACGTATCTGCTATTACTGATGGTCTCAGAACGCTCTGCAGGCGAATACACAGCTAACGGGAGCCCCTTACATGTTAGCGGGCACAAATGCTCTGGGTAGCGTTGATCCTGGCGTTGATCCCAAAATACCCAACTGTACATGCAGACAAAGAACGCCAAGAAAGATATTACAGGATAGCGCATCTTTATCTATAAACAACGGTGGATTTCTGGTTTTAGGAAACATAAAGTTTGGGAGGCTGGTCTATCAAAGCCTAGCCCCACAGCAGGAAGGCAAGTCAAGCTGGTGTCGTGAGCACAGCAGGCGGGCGGGGAAGCGGGAACGTAGCGTGCCTTAGGCTAATCTTAGAAAACATAATCCACGCAAGATGCCTGTCCATAGTCATCCTCTGAAGGGCAAGATGTTCGCCTGCTTGTGGGTATCTGCTATGGCGACGTAAGCATTGTTGTCGTTGGTGACAGAGTCGAAGACCCATGATTTCAAGAACAAACGGAGCGCTCACTTCTTATTGGTCTCTCTATGGCGGGCGCTCTCAGAGCTTCGCCAATGGGAAAGATACAGTAAGCGTGGAAGAGTTTGCGTGTATCAGGCCTTCACTCAGACACTGACAGCCTCTCACGGCAGCTGTAGGTCACCCCTGACGTTACAACCCGCATTATGCACACTAATACATCTAGGACATGTGCATACCACTGGGCGTGCGCCTACTTTTTCTGTCCGGATTAGGTAGTTCTTCATGAGCACGTAGATACAGTCATTGTCTCCTAGGACAAGGAGGAGCTGTACATATCGTCAAGGCACTGATAAACTCCTAAACTATCCGCCGCTATCGGCTGTGGTAATTACAGCATTGTAGAACGTGACTTTGGTAAGGCGTGGTTCCTACGTAAAGCACCCTCTTGCAGACAGAGGCTTGTTAGACACATTTGTCAGCTGAAGCGATTGTAGGCCCTCCCCCTTGACTTCTTCAACCCTTGTGGTTTAACACCACCAGAGGCCATTTTGGACCTCCTGGTCGGCTTACGCTACTTCCTGTGTCCATGCTGCACAACGAGTACTAGCATCCGCTTTTGGTTTCGTGTTCTAATTTTATGCTTACTTTTTTGCTCATCCAAATACTTCAACGTTCTGACTCTGTTGTGTGGTCTTCCTCAATGTGTACGCTGAGAGGCTCGTTATCGCAGACGTACCCCTGCAGCACGTCGACTCACACCCACCAGGTACTTTCTCCGTTACGTCAGCAATGCTTCAAGAATGAAGAATAGGGAACCACTTGCGAACAGTTGAATGCCACAACGGTCGGAGCTTTCCCTAGGGCGTAGTGGGATAGCCGACGGCTCCGGGCAACGCCTTGTGCAAGAGCTATGGCTCGTCCGTTGTGGCTGCACAGCCCACTGTCAGGCTGAAGGGTATTTCTGTATCAGGATCCTATGTTTACCTTTGCCAGTCGAAGTGAGACGTTCATCCGAACAATTCGTACAGTAGCAACTTAGCAGTCATCCTACAAGCCAAAGTTTATAGCAGCGTCGTCCCTCCGCTCAGAAACTGGGCCAGAGCTTGAATCCACAGACACTCACTTTCTCGGAACCAACACGCATATGTTATCCGCGAGGTGCGCTCACTTCGACAAAATGTAGCCGTCATGTGCGGCTTAGAATTAGCTGGTGTGAAACGTGCGGGTACTGGCGTTGCAAATTGCGGCAAGTAGTCCTACGGTGATGACCAAGACCTGAGCACAAAACATGCAACAGCGGGCTATTCGCTCAGCAGGTAATCCAGTTACGTGATTACGTGGTTACATGATTACGTGGATATGTGACAGACTTGAAGTCCTGAGCTTGGGCAAGACTAGCATTCAGAGCGGGCATCTCTGTGCGATGAACAGCATCAGCTGGCTATCCCGTCATGTATTGTTGTCGTAGTCTTTCGTCAGCCATCTCTAGAGATGACGAAATAGTTCGTTACAATCTGCATGGGGCCTTTATGTTGCGACTGCAGCACATTCGTCATCGTGCGGCGCTGTGTTCGCCTCGTGGCAACGTTCCGACGGCTATGGTAGTCTTACGAGGATTTTCAGAGCCACTGCAAGTTGTTCTTTGCCAATTGTAGATTTATAATTCTAGTTATACCTGCGGCTAGCGGCCAGATAGCGAGCATCAATTCTACGGCGAAGGGGTGACAGTGTGTCAACCTCATGCTGCAGCCTACCAAGCCTGAGGGTGCTCTCCACATGCTCAGTTACACGAAAGATCATGGATGGTGGAACACTGTGTTTGGCTGAGACGTCAGCGATCTTACAGCCGATGGGACGTACGTCTCATCGACAGATTAGTCAGCTGTAGATCTGGTCGCACATAATGACGATAGCAAAGCCTGCAGGATCGATTCGTGTTGAGAGTATGTTGACGATAGCATTGTCGATGTTGTGCCGAGACGCTTGGCTGAAGTTCCCTTCTGTGCCGCTGGCCTTGTTTTATGCAGCTCATCTGTGCGTGTTGGAGCGTTGCTGTCTACACCAGCAAGACTAGCCTGCCGAAGCGAGTCCAGCTTGTAAGAGACGCAATCGGTGGTAGAGGGTAACAAGTTCCTCTATCGCTGTGGTTTTGACGCGCGTGCTACCCTAAACAGAAACGTCTGTCGCATGAGGGTCTGCCGTGAAGCACTGTGCCGTAGACTAGGGGTATCGTGAACGTGTCTGAAATGAGCATTCGTGCTGTCTGGTCATGGCAGATCAGCGGCGTTCAGATACTCGAGCCAGAGCCGATAAGCACACATTCGATACAAAGCATTCACCCAGCTCCATGTCGCAAAGACCCATCCAAGCACGCGCACACCCGACAGTGCAACATGACTCCAATGACTTTGTTCCTGCCTGTGTATTGAGCTGCACCGACGCGCCGGCTGCTTCTTGCCCCCTCTGTACTCGCTTTGCTAGCTCCGTGAGCAGAAGATCAGCCCGCCATCTTGCTGAAGAAATGGGTTGGAAAGGACGAATTGATACCGCCACAGGGTTAGAAAACGGGCTTCTTGCGCTGACGGCAGCACCTAAGAACCAACAGATCCAATTCACGTTGCTGAGCAGTGTGTCCCAATAGTGTTACCGGTGGATCGAGTCGTGCGTGTACTTGAGCGCATAGAAGAGCTTACAACACCACGGCGAGGGCGCCCAGTCCATGCGGTCAGAAGCGTCCTGGCAGCACACATAGAGAGTCGTCTTGTCACGGCGCAATCCATCGAGCGCGTTCACCTCAGTGTTTCCTGAACCCAGCCTCCACTGGCGCTCGTTCTGCTGTATCCAGTGTACAGTCGCGCGCTTGCGACTCGGACCAACGCTCTCAATAATTTCGACGACATAGTTGCTAGCGGTGCATGCATGGGGACTGCTGCTTGGAAGTGTCGATAGCCTCGGGAGGCGCTTTTCCGCGGTCCAACTGGCGGCTTGTTGGGCGACTCGAAGGGCGTTCATGCTTAGGGGCCGAGTAGCTCGAGCAGCTGTCTATGTAGGGCCGCTGTTGTGTGCAATCTAGCTGCGTTTTGTTGGTCTTTGGACGTGTTTTGCGATGCTATAATTTGGGTACGTACACGACGAGTGGCAGGTTCTGATGCCTGCAGGACGCGGAGCGTTCATAAGGCAGGATTAGGGGTAGCCAGCCGCAGTCTGGATGGCGGCTTCCAGATGTAAGAAGCTGGCCTCTGAAGCCATATCTAGAGCAAAGGTGGAGCTATGACGAAGGTTCTATAGACTTAGCGCACTGAAACAGTTCTGGGTGCCTTGTGTTGCCACGACAGGCACAAGGATCGCCAAGAAATGGCGGCAGGGCAGATAGGTTGGTGACGAGCAGTGCGCAGGGCAATGGTAAGATCGGAATCAGACAACCCGGAACCCTCAAGACCTAGTCAATTAAAACTTCTACAGCGGCCAAATTCCAATACATGACGGAGCGCTCAACTCGCTGGCTCGAATGGCCAGTGAAGTTGGTACATGAGCCTGATTGACTAGTCAATCATTTGACGATCTTTCGTCAGGCTGCAAACCGCTAAGGAGACGCAACGTGTAAGTATAATATAACGGGCCATAGAGGATAAAAGCCTTTGGTGAATTCAGACAGTGGTCTTAGTTGTCGAGTCGTCTACGCAGACTGGGCGTTCTTCCACAGCGCATGCATATATGCCGATCCAATACCTCCTGATTTCTATCAAAAGTACGTTGGAAGAACATTACAGGAGGACCAAATCTGTGAATACTTAAACCAGGGAGCCGTCCCTGACCAGAATCATGGTTGCATACATGCTCGAGGTGAGCACCAGATCGAGTTTGAACAAATAGAAGCGACAATGAATCTCGTGCCAAACGTATCTGCTGCCCCATTTCGCTTATGCCACGATATTGGTGATCTGTCGCAATTAATGATGTTCTGTAGACGGTGTTGAGCGGTCGTAGCATTGCTGCCAGCCTGAGTTGCTCTAGCTGAGTTACACTTTTGTATTGCTCGACCAGCGCAGCAGTGCAGCTTAACCCTTAGCCGAGCAGGTATCATAGCCACTGCTTTGTGTCGCTGTTTACAATCGCAAGTACATTTTCCCTCAATGCTGTGTGTTTGAACTCTGGCATCTGGGTTCAAACCACTACCCGAAGCGCTTCCTCACCCAAATCCACCACGTCCCGTTCAATCAACCCCGCCCCTGCACTAGTCATCTAGCGTTTCTTGCCAAAAAATCGCTCTCGCATGTTCTCCTTTCCTTTACTTTCAGCTCACCTCACTCGAAACACAGAGCCTAGAGCACTGAGTTACACTTCCAACCATGACAGCATCAGCAACAATGCGGAAGCCGCACAGGCCTTTGCAGAAGATAACGCCGCCCATTATGCGGGCGTTGCGCCGCGCAGCCAGTCGCTCCCACTCTCGGACACCGGTGAGGTTTTCCAGCCTCGCACGCTTCATGTCATCCCGGTCAGCGTCTTCGACCACGCTCAGCTTCTTCTCACCCGCTTCGACGCCGTCGCCTGACCAGCCGCTGGCAAGCACGGAGAGCGCTCAATGCCTGGAAGCCGTACCCGGTCCTTCGCGTAGGGCTCAGGACTCGGCGACACCCATTACCGTGTCTCTATCGCCTACTCCGCCAGCCAGGTACAGAAAGTATCGGCTCAAACACAGACCTGCAGCCAGATGGGCGCGCAAGGTCGTGGCATGGTGTAAGTACTCTCGTCTACTTCGACTTGCGAACGGCTGAGCAGTTGTAGTCTGACTCTGTGCCCCAGTGACGAAGAACGCTGATCGCAGGGTCACGCTGAAGACAGTTCGCTACCTTGCGGGCTACCTTTCCTCGCTCGCCGATCGCGAGATCTTGACCTCGAAGCGCTGGCTGCGAGTCGCTGTTCGATACGCAGACGAGCTGCACCAGTTTGTGCCCAGCAAGGATCCTGCCGTCGTCCGAGGCACGACGTTCCGCGACTACTTCAACCTCAAGCCTGGCAAAGAGAGCATAGCCTCGGCCCAAGCGCCCGCGCTCATCCTTCAGTGCGCTTTTGGAGCGCGTCAGCCGGAGCGCGCATGCACACGCTGCGTGAAAAAGCTCGGCGGCAAAGGCAGGTTCACCGAGTGTCGGCAGGTGAAGGTGAAGGAAGAGGCGTGGCTGCGCCGGGGCGCTTGTCTCAACTGCTGGAGACTGGGCAAGCATGCACAATGCTCTCTGGCCCGAAAGACCTGGGCGCCTGCCCAAGTGTTTGGACCTTCGAAGACACGTTCAGGGAAGGAGTGGCGGAAGTGAGCTGACTTGGAGCGCTCCGGCCAGAGGCCGTTACTGCGTGCATGTACATGTAGACAGATCGGGCGCCGGTCTCAAGATACAGTTCTCAAGATACAGTTGCAAGGAGATTCACACAGACTGCCTTTTGCTTATATACCTTCACTCGTATATCACCTTCTTTCCAGTCCTTTACTCTCATCCTTCCTTCCGCATTGATGAGAGAGAACGAAACTTGCGGCGCTGCGAATGTGGAGAGGCAACAAACATGGCGTGGCAGCGTGTCACGTTTATTGTAGCGCAGGCACTTTTCAGTAAGAAGTACGGCTAGTTAATGTGCTCCGCGGTCACAACTAGAATCTGGGCAGTCTACATTTACAGATGTGCTTGGGGCAGCACATCCGTCGCAAGACTAGATGCCGAGGGTCTTGAAAGGAAGGATAGCTGGTAACGTCGTCAAAACCATCCACCCGACTATCGGTCCCAGGTTCAGTATCCAAGGTCAATATCAAGACCATGACCTGGATCGAGTTGCGGCAGCTAGAGTGGCTCTACCGCGATAAGCATGTCCGTGATGGACTGTTGACCATAACCATTGCTTTGCGTCACTGTCGCCAGGGTTGCACCAAACTCGTTATCGATCATTTTGTCAAGGACTCATGTCAGAGCTCAGCAAGACGACGTGCTGCGCGCTGTGGGACCATAGCGGGTAGATCCAACTCGGGTGATGCGGATATCACGTTATAGGGTAAAGCAAGTGCTGGAAACGCATAGTAGTGTGGCTGCAGCTGCTCGTCAGCCTTGCGCCCTGTTTCGTGGCCTGCCACAAGTTACAGGTTCTAGCGCGCTCCGAGGGAAGTGCAGTCGACTGCCCGACTCTTGACCGTCGCCACATCCGTGCCGTCTTCTGTTCTGCATCTCCACAGCTTACCAGACCTCCTGTGTGTGTCTCCGCCTACACCTTGTTCTATTCATCCCTACCTGCGATATCTCCGAAGACTTCCAGAGCACCATCACGACGATCATCGCGTTCCGAACGCAGCATACGCTACGCACATGTTATGCGCTCGCAGCATCCAGTACGCACATCGGTGCTGTCCTCCAGCCTCTTGGTCCGTTGAGTGCGTGAGAACGAGCTTGTTGTGCAGGCTCGGCGCTGCTGTGATCAGAGAGCCACCCAAGACCAGTAGCATGCACAACGACAAGATACACACGGCCGACTAAGAGGATGGACAAGAGCAGAGTAAATGCACACGTTCCAGCTCTACACAGCTGCGGCAGCGTTGCGCGGGAACAGTGCCTTCGTTGTCAGCCATAGCACGTGGAGCAGTAGTCTTGTCGCAGGCCATTGAGGCCTTGAGGTCTAGGAGGAAGGCGTCAAGAGACAGGTCTTACACACGGTCTAGCTGAAGCCCAGCCAGCGTCAATATTGATGCCAGCCAGGGTATCGCAACGCCACCCTATCGATTAGGTCCCTCCGCTGATGCGATACAGATCCCGCAGGCCTCTTCACTCACTCGACCCCTAAGCACTTTCCATTGCACGTCGTAGCGGAGAGCTCTGGCCGCTATCAATTACGCCGTCTGCTCACCCACCGCACCGCAGCCCGAAAGAAGACGCTTGCAGTCGTTCAACACTATGGAGGCAACAAGTACTTTAGAAACGCAATTGTAGCCGTCCAGATATATAACAGCCCGTCAATGTATGAATAGAACATTGCCAGGCCCTGGAGACACTGGCAATATAGCCAGACCCAACAGCTTGCCATAGTTCACAAATGCTCGGGGCAGCAGAGTTATGGGGCTATAGCAATGCTATGGGCGATTTTGTAGGATAGAAAGTCAGCAAGCGATCAGACAAGAAGGCTTCACCGATTTGTGTAACCTTGTAGGCACATGAAAGGGTGGCAGCGATATTTAAGATGTATCCTAGGGCATGTCTTGTCATTTCCGTAATCTATCTTCGGCAAAGGCTTTGTGTAAAACTTCGCGAGCTCTTGGTCTAAGTCTTATTTTGACTAGACACGGGTATGTAACGTTTATCGGGCGCTGGAGGCACACAACGACCTGCTTGCTTCACACAAGTGACGGCTGGGTTCGTGGCAAGCGGCAAGCATTAAGGCAGCCGATGATGGAATTAGCCAGGCTAGATAAACGGTAAGTAAGGGGTGGCACTAGTATTGGATCTCATGTATTAGTGTATTGTTGTGTGTATGTACAAGAGTGATCTGAGCTCGAAAGTAGTCGGACGCATTAGTCATGGCTGCAGAGCAGTCAAGTGATGTGGTCCTAGGCTTACATTACGCGACGGCGATCGGCACGCGCACTGACACGTTATTCGATAAAGAATTGCAGCGTGGGCCTTGCCATGAGAACAAAGCTGATACCAGAACCGGGAAACCAGTTATGACCGCCACTGTACCTCCTTACTGTCAACGTCAGCCAATATTCTGACCCTTGTGCTGTGCTGACAACGGCGCTTACAGTCAGCATCTATCTAATGGCAAGCAGTGCCCTGATGACACTGACCAGCAGCACCCAGATGTTGCTAAGCTACGCGACCCCAAGATACTTGTACTGACTACCACACGTCACCCTTGCCCTAGCCGTGTCAACTCTAACATCGCTCCCGTGACCGCTCTGTACGCATGCTTTTGCGATTATTATGAAAGTGGTCATCACGCTTTGTTTGTTCAATACCCCAGGGATGTGTTGGCGGCGATACAGGCTTCGAATTGACAAGAAGGCACGCGTGAAAGCCTGTTTGCAGAGACCGTTACAGTCAACCAACCAATGATGTGCTTTGGTGCATGTGTGATAATGGTCAGGCTCGCTGTTTGCAGGGATCTCGGACATGATTTGTGAACATTATTAGTTACTCGCACAGAAGGAAATGATTATGATGGCAATAACACATCGCGTGGATGAAGGCGCCCTCGACGCATTTACGCGTTGATGCGAGCGTACGATCAATCTAACGCTACCAAGGAGCGCTTGTACTGTTTCCAGTAGAACCCATGGGGGCACTGTGTCGATGAGGCCAGCAGACCCTTGCATTGCCTATCTGAAAAGCACATCAGGATGCAGAGCAGCACCTTGAAAAATATGGAGAGCTGCGTAGCTTTTCAGGTGCCCGCTTGAACTGATGAAATCTTTCAGAGTGCCAGGAATCGCGACGTTTTCTCAAGGAGAGTATAGGCACTGCAGACTGCCTGGCTATCAGCTAGTATCGAGGGTATGTTTCCAGCAATCATCTCGTCTTCGCTTCGACTCTCTTGAAACTTGTGTTGCACCATGTCCCAGTGCATGAGGGCGCCTCGACAGTGGTGATCGTGTTGGTGCCTGGGTATGCTCGATCAACAACAGACCTCGTTGTTGTAAGCTCTTACGAAAGATAGGATTTCAATATTGTATTAGAATGAATCCCAGTGTAGGTCGTGTGAACTAGGTCTTGTGAACTAGGATTTCCAAGCAGTGCGAAGTCAATATTCAAATCGTCCACTTTTTGCGTTGCCGTTCCGGTATTATAAGTATGCTTCGTGTTAGACGCGTGTCGCTTCCACTGCACAACTGCCGGATCGAATTCGTGATCATCAGGCCTACCAAGCACAGCCTCGTACGACCCAAAAACCTCCGACACTCTTCCAGGTGTTGCACTTTGACCTCGAGGGAAGAAGAAAGGCTGGATATCTCGCGTTTTATTAGTTCAAACATATCCCGTGATGTCGAGTTCTGAATTGTAATTGCGTTGTCTTTTTCCTTGAACGGGTCATCGCCTGTGTGACATGCACATGCCAACAGACGAGGCGCTGTCCTGCGACAGTAAGAGTAACATATCTCTCAGCTTCCTTCATCATTCCGGTCACAGACAAGATCAGATTCAATGTCATTTAATTGCCGACATTGGTCCTGCGGGTCCACAAAGATCTCAGCACGGCACTGCATTACCTCAGACACCTGTAGGCCGCGATCTGGATGAGAGTGGTCCTGGGAGAATATATGTCTAGTCGGAGGCATAAGTTCACAAGGACCATTGCTGCCGTCATGCGCAGTGTGTAGCCCTACCGAGTCCTGGACTGGAGCTGAGTTGAGGCCGCTGGAAGACCCGTGCGCGCTCCAGATAGTACTTGTAAAACGACTAGGGAGGGTGCGGTATGGGCAGTAGTCCCGTCGACGTCATTCTCGCATTCGAGACCGTTCTGCTAGACTTCACGTACTTAACACCTCGCTTCCTCTTTAGGATGGAAGGAGTAACGGAAGCTACTCGGGGTACAGCAGTGTTGAGTTTAATATTGTCTAAGCGCTAATCTGGGGATTGCGACAGTGCGGATAAAGGTTTGGGATGAGATAAGAAGAAATCTTGGTGGTCTCTGTCCAAGTACACTGTCGCTGGCCAGCTTGTGACACAGATCAAAGTCTTGAAACAGTAGTGTCTGTGCACGTCAACTGCGATTCTTCAATGTCGATCGCACGTGCCGATAGTTTGCGTCGTTTCGTTGATCTTCGACGCTGGGGATGTTTCCCATAACGCTGTGATTGAGTTGCTTCTTCTAACACGTCTACTAACTCTTGTGCGACCAAGTCTACGACCTCCTCTTCTGAGTCGTAGAGTCTCATACCAGCAAACGCTTTAGCGATAGTCACTCCCTCTGATCTGGATCTTCCAGACACTCATTTTCCGGACACGCAGTCCGAAGAACATCCTTTGCCTGTCTTGGATTCCGTAGTTTATCTTGCAGTCGTGCGGCCAGCCAATAACAAACAGTCTTTATAATCCTACAACTAGTTGAGCCTTGTCTTCGGTAGAGCAACTGGGTAACTCACAAGTCTTGATAATCAACACAGAAAATTCACGTGGCCGAAATGGTGATGGGACTGCGTATTCCTATACTAACAATACCTGGACGTTACGTGATTGAGGAAGCATAGCTAGAGATATACGATGAATGAGAACCATTGTAGAGACGGACGAACCCGCACGGTTCATTTGCCTAGTGTCCGACCGCCGCCGCAGCAGCAGCAGAGAATCGGTCACCCAGCGGTGTCGCAGCATCAACAATTCTCCTCATCTCATCCGCCTCTTCGCGCGTCAAATCAACATCCCTTGACGCCCAATTTTCTTCTGATCGCCTTGGCTTGGTTGTGCCAGGAATTCCAATCATTCCTTGAGAAGCAACCCATGCGAGTGCAATCTTGGACGTGGTGCAGCCTTTCCGTGCCGCAAGTTTCTTGATCTCCTCGACGACAGCTTTGTTCTTGTGGAAGTTCTCGCCTTGGAATTTCGGAACTATTGCGATATTAGATAAGTTTGGAGACTCAGCACAAAGCAATAACGTGTACGTACCTGTACATCGGAAGCATTCCTTTGCCAAGCCATCTGGCGAATTGTAGCCGAAGTTGTCTACAAGCCATCCATGACCTAGCGGACTGAAAGCTACGTATGCAACGCCAAGTTCTTTCGCTATGTCAATTAAGCCGTTTGTCCCGTGTCCCGTTTCGAAAGCAGAGTATTCCGCCTGCATAGCATCAATTTTCGCAACTGTCACTTGATCAGTGAACAGAACCTCCCAAATAATTATTTACAACTCACTTGAGTTGGCCTTGCGCAGAGTCTTGGCTGAGAATTCTGAAAGACCAATGTACTTCGTTTTCCCAGCTTTGCGAAGGTCATTCAGAGCTGGGATGGAATCCTCAAGAGGAGTTTTCGGGTCAATCCGGTCCAAGTAGTAGAAGTCAGGAGTAAAGCCCAGTCTCTCAATGGTACCTTCAATGTACTCCTTAATGTGACCGGGGGAATTATCGACACCAGCCTCGCCGTTAGGCAAGGACGTGGCAATAAATCGTCGAAGGTATGAAGCTTGCATCGAGAGTTAGGTAGGAAAAGCATGATTTATCTGCTCGTTGTAAGGACATCTCGTCTAGTGTAGATAATTTGCACTAGTCATCAGCCTGCATTAGCGTCCTGATGGTCGTCACCATGACCGGACTGTCACCTAAACTCGTAACTCAATGGCTTTAGCACACTAGGTTTAAAGGCCGAATTTTAGCCGATAACAGCTGGGTTGGAACGCATCCTGACGCGGATGGAAAACAATGGCCTGCCTACTTCCCTTGTCTCCTGTGCCCGTCCATGAGATTATTTCTAGCGCTCAGAAGGTCTCTTGGGATCCCTAGCTCATCAGAACTTCAGAAGGCCACACGGGAGTCATTCAATGGTGTGCTGGGCAGAGCCATAGCCATACAGCTTCTCTCAATAGTCTTACTCGAGCGTTGTAGGAGCCAGGATAGCTCGTCGCTGCGTCTGTAATCACCAGCTACTTCGGTAAATGCGTACACTCAATGTGAGCCCTATCTTCTCCAGATCATGCTACGCGAAGGATCCTCAACGGAAGGACATTCACGGGTAAATACTTGTCTTGACCATCAATGTTGACAAGAGGATAGCATTCAACAAGACTTTACCGATTTTCGTCCACCAAGGCGAGCACAGCGATGGAACATAGATGCCATGTAGCTTACAGACAAGGTGTAGATGACGGTCACCCACCTGCTCAATTCAGCAATCTCGACGATGCATTATCTGCAAACGCCATCCCGGCATCGCGGTTGTAGTTGCTGAGGACCACTTCTTCAATTGTACCGACGTTGAAGATCTGAGATGACGTCGTGTCGTAATCTGAAGGGGGCTCCCATCAATGGTCACTCCAGGAGTTCGAAAGTCAAGCACTGGGATATTAGTTCTTACATCTGACCATCGTAAGGTCTATTGGGAACTCTTGAAGAAATTTCCCAGATTGAGGGGTTTCCCAGGATTTAAGTTTTTCCAGGCCAGGGTACCGTTGGTAATGACTTGATCGATTCTGATTTTGTCAGCACAGGTGTGATTGCGGTTGTCGAAGACTCAAGACATCCTTCCTACATATGGAAATGAGATTGCCGAACACACCAGCCTCATTCTCAGTAAAATTGGTACGGTGAACGCCCGTCACAGCGAGACGATGAGCGTGATAGGCCCACACAGTGACATTGCCGGTCGTGATACAAGGCAAAAATAGCCCAGAGGTACTGAGCGGCAAGGTGAGAGGGAAACAACTCAGAGGGACTCCATTTTCGGCGATGAGACTTGATGCAGAACGAGTACCATGAATTTGCCGTGTTGGCAAGCTGAGTAACAAGGTAAGGTGCACTCTTGGTAGAACTCAAATAGTTTCCGATGCTTCCGCGCGTAGTCATTCGCAACGTCCCTTGATTAATCAGGCAATTAATCTAGAATCCACTACTTCAAATCGAGATCCGAGCAATTAGACAAGCTGTATGTATCTTGCAAAGCGCAAATGCAGATCTCGCCGTTATCAGCACTTTGAGATAATATGTTGGTAGATCAGCTGAAACCCTTGCTAAATCTTCATGACATCTCAAGTGCAATTGCTGCAGCCTCCAGCTACCTGCATCAGTACAATAGCTTGTTCGAATATCTAACACTTCAAACAATTGTAGCCATCCATCTCAAATATATCTTCTCCGCGTGAAGATCAGACGAGCGCCCACAAGAGATTTCTCAAATACTAATTATACTTTGAGGATGTCGTCGCCTTTAGTGACATCCTAGTGCTAAATTTGAGCCTGCTACGAGAACCCGTATTAGAGAAGTCAGAATGCAAGCGTCGTCTACGACTCAATGCACGACCCCCCATCATTGTCCCAGCACGCCACCCAATCTAGAAATTCTACATCAGGAGAGAACATCAAACCGATAACGAAACATCATGTGATAGATTCTAAATCTGGCTGCATTTACGTTCAGGAGGATCTGTAGCGGCCGAATTGGAGCCCACCTGGATTAACTACAGAAGTGATGGTATCTCCGTTGCACCAAACCTGTATGTTCCACAAGGTAATTTTTCAACGAACACAATTAGTAAACATCGCCTAGCAGTTGTTGTTGGTTAACCCTAGGCCGGTAACACCGCCTCATACAATACGCATCTTACCTCATACCGCTGGTGACGTAGCGCCACGACTACTTGTCTTCTATCAAGAAAGCCAGCTAGTATCAAGCACCGCGGGGCCATGTCCAAATTGCGCCAGATTAGCATCTCTGGTATCAACTAGAGACGATCGCCCCCTACCGTAGCTATGCGAACATGAACCTGATCTCGCCACGACCTCTTTTGATATTACTGGGGCTCTGACGCTGATGCATTGTATATGGGTCGGAGAGCCGTCGAGATCGCCCATGAGCTTCAGGAGCTTATCATTGTTCCAAGAAACATGACACAACCCTGTCTGTAAGATTACACCAATGTAAGTCGATTCGGGTTGGTAGAGGCCTTTACCAGATGTTTTTGAATTGTGTTTGAAGGCACCATGTGAAAGTAGCACTTAGAGAGACAAACAGATGTGAGTTGACTCGGTGCACCTTTTTCGTTCTCGAAATTCTCGACTACATATACAAGCGAACACCCATCTTTAATGTTGTAGTTCGCGTTTCCACAGGGATTCTTGCTGCTAGAAGATAATTCTGGAAGAAGTTTTCAAGGCGTTTTGTGCCGCCTAAATGCTCCAGAGAATAGTATTGCCACCATTGCTGTTCGTCAGCTCGCGCTGTGGGGTAGGGGGCGAACAATAAGGACTACAAACGAAGTGAAGAGCTAGAGAGGTGGAGAGGTGATGGTCAGAGGACAGACAGGCTAAGGCACAAGGCTGAAGGACCATTGCTGACGGCTGACGGCTGACGGCCCACGACCCGCCTAGCGCCTGCGCGTGCTTGCATGTGGCAAGGCTGAGCCACCTTGACCTGGCCAGCGCTCGCTCGAACATATCAGCGCTTCCACAGCCAACGACGCAAGCAGACTCCTTTGCAACAGCAATTCTTGAAAAACGAGCCTATTGAGGGTCGACGATGGGTACGTGCTGGATTAGAGGTACACACGAAGATGTAAGAGTCTTTGGCATTATCAACGGCTTCTCTGGTGATGCTCAGATGGCTTATTGAAGTTAGACTGTAAGGGAAAGCGCATCTCCATCACATCAAGCGTCTGAGGTGTGTACTAATGGCTTGATTAACATGAATTGCATTGTCGAAACTAACTAGGTGCTTGCACAAGGATTTGTAGTAGGTGGGTCTACCCGATTTGTACATAGGTTCCAGGCAATCAGGAGCTGCAACTTCTACGGCTCAACATGAAGCATGACAAGAGAGCTGTGCACAAGTTACTAGACGTTAGGATTACACCCTATATACTCTTTCCCGTTGCTGTCTACATTTGCGCTTTGACGCAGCCCGTCACATTCACTAGCTTCAAAGTCGATTGGAGGTGTAAGCATGGGATAGTGGTATCAAGAGTGTAGGTTGTGTTTATTGAAGAAGAGTGACGATGCAGCTTAGATGTAGTGGAGGAGTGAAGCAATCACTGCAGTAGCGCCGGCTTACAAGAGGCATGGCAACCTTCCAAAGGATGTGCAATGGCCAGACAGCAAGAACGTTGGGAAGGACTTCTTGTACTTTGGCATAGAGAAGTGGCAGCAATCGGGATTCCCCGTCACTAAGGACCCGAACCAACGTCAGCAGGCAAACGATGCACTCCTAGGAGCTGGATTCGTCTGTATGCAGCTGAGAGGACGGACGAGCGACGACGTCAACCAGGCAGCAAGCGACATCGAAGACTTTCTTGGCCTAATAGAGGTGTCAGTCCACAGAACAGGAGACGTGACCAGAAGGAGGCAAGTTATCAACGATGGCCTAGGCACGACCAAACAAAAGCGAGTCGTTGTCACTGGCATAGGGTTCATGGGCAAGAGCAAGGTGTGTCTCCAAGGTCGCAGGCCTGATGCGGGAAGAGCCCGTAGGCTCCGCATGATGTCGCTGTCGCTGTCGCTGTCCAGAGAGACGAGCGTTTGGCTGACGAGCAACAGCTTCTGGAGCGTGTTTTGGGTGGACGTGGGCAGCGAGCCGACTGCTCAGGAGCAACTTCTTAGCCATCGCGAAGGCGCTCGGATCGGCTTTGGACACCGTGGACGACGCGCTCCGAGCGCTTGCGAACACCAGAAAAAGCTGGCTGCTGGTTCTAGACAACGCCGACGATGTCGAAGTCAACTACGCACGATACATACCGTCTGGCGCCACTAAGAGCTCCAGACGCTGTCAAAACTCGTGGCTGTACCATTGCTAGGCCCTCCTAAGCGTAGTGTAGGAAAGGGAAGAATTCGGCCTTATCAGTGAGTATTGCAGAGTATTCGAGGGTTTCAACTTAGAACTTACCAAGGTAGAGCTAACTTCTAATGAACGATCAGAGGGGCGCAGAGGAGCGCAGATAGGCAGATAGGCAGATAGAGTCCAGTAATGCTCAGTATAGAGGAATTTAGTGAATTCTCCAAGGCCTTGACCGTGATTTTATACAGTACTAAGCTATCCTTCTTGATTCAGGATAATGCTCAGTGGCAAGAATAGGGCCTCGGAAGAGGAGCAACCTGAGACCGCTGAAAACAGCTCCTAGGCTGAAAACGGACTCCAAACGCTAAAAACGGACTCTATACGCTAACTATACCTAGTAGAAGCTAAGCAAGAGCGACGACTGTATATCAGGGTGGAGTAGGCATTTGTCCAACCACACGACTATGAGGCGTCAGCTCCCCACATTTGGCAACCTCATTTTTGCACTTCAGCCCCAGCTGATCTAAGTCTAAAGACCTTCAATTCTTACCTTTAACAAAAGGCTTTGATACACTGTCTGATGCTGAATACTTAGCTAACACTTAACTCTCAGCACTTCGTCCGCGTAAGTCCCCCACGAACATGGTGGACATTCCTTCATCACATATCTCAGATGGCTAACTTTCGGGAAAGTCCCAATGCTGGCTCCCACATCCGGAGCGATTTTGTGATGCTTCTCGAGGATCAAATAATTGAATGCTGGCTTGGGGTCTCATTGTGACCTGATGTCTAAGGACCCACAGTCTATTGCTCGCGCTTTTGCTTCCAAAGATGCGCGTTGCGCCTGACGCGCAGTCCACACCTTGACGGGGCTGTGCTGCAGTGTGCGTTCATGTTCTTAGCAACCCAGTACGAGCTGGATTTTACTTTGTTGCCCGAATACTGGCCTCGAAGCGGAGTGTTCAGCACGCGCTCTGTATTCTTGAACGTGCTTATCTACTCAGTCGATGGCTCAATAGATGTCGTTGCTCGAGAAAGCATTCAGTCATTGCAACAAGAGGAAAACAGTGTTCTTAGGGTGGTCGCAAGCTTGACAAAAGAGTTGGACCTTGCTGGCACCCTCGAGCGAAGTGACGAGGATGCGAGAACTATACACCGCATGGGCGCCGCTGTCGTAAGGCTATGGGCGGGCACTTTTAGTGATTCACATGTGTTCCGCATCATGGATTCTATTGGTGAGGCTCTTACGTTGGCAGCTGACCTGTTAGAACAAGCGGTACATACCTCGTTTCTCATTTCTTTATGTCTAGTCCTCGTTATATTGGAGGTAACGCCTGTGTAAGACGGAGAATGAGTTAGGTTGATAAGCATCCAGTCTAACATTGTCCTGCATTTCAAATTCCATTTCTAAGCTCCCCACGCATGAAACCCCTTCTTAAGAATCACTTACTCTCCATCTTGTTTTGAACGTGTGTGGTTGTCTGTATAATTGACACCAGCAGCGTCTTGCCCCACGTCTGTCAACTTTTACGACTGCCGTCGTTGGCGTCCTTGAGATGATATCACAGTGGGCCATGATGATACTGGGGGCCGCGCCGTGCGTGTCCATTTATGTCCATAGCTTGTTGATTGGTCCACCGAGCAGAGCACCGTCAGGAGCAAAGCCGTACATGACAGCATCTTTGTGGAAGGACTTCGCTACTTGTTCAGAGTCGCCAATCTTTAGTCCTGCAACGTAGTGCTCGACTACCGCAATGGCTGCGACGTGGTCGCTGGTGAGAATAGTTTTGACGTTTGTGGTAGACATATTTCGTGTTTTCTTTTCCCGTCTTCATCAGTTGACGTGATAATTAGAAACTTGGTTCGAGGGCCTATGTTGGCTTGATATCAAGGTAATTGTATGCTGGTGGTCAACCTTGAATAACTCCAAGTTTTATTTGTATATTCTGCAGGCTGCACATGCCGCTCATGAGCACAGGGGTTTCTAAATCGCATAACGCTGCGTTCTATTGGTTGTGTCGGCTTGTTTGGTGAATCGTGTGGGGCAAAACTTTCTTCGTTAGCTGTAGAAATCCTTGGGTTAGAGAAACCATTGGGGAAAATATGGCCGGGTTAGATACGAGACAAGACCATCCAATATTGACTACGAATAGCAGATTGGCTCGCTCATATATAAGCGGAAGCTTCCCATCCACAGGATCTTTCAGTCATTTAAATATCATTTCCCTCATTTTGGTTTTAAGCTTCAAATATGACCTCCAATCCCCGAAAACAGCCAATCCGTATGGGGTCATTGGACTCTCTACCAGCGGTGGATGGGCAGCAACAGCGCATCTGTCCTATCGTCGAAACACTACGAAGTACAAAGTTACTGCGATTTGTAACTCGTCACTCCAGACTAGTGAACAGGCTATTCGACACTACGGATTCGAGTCGGCTAAGGCCTCCATTTCGGTGCAGGCAATGTGCGCAGCAGACGATGTTGACCTTGTTGTATACGCCGTGGCATTCGTTTCGCACTACTAACTTATCAAGCCCGCCATCGAGGCTAAAAGAGACGTTTACGTAGAATGACCGCTTGGCATTTCGAAAAAAGAGGCTGAGGAGTTGGAGACACTAGCAAAAGCCAAAGGTGTGCGGACAATGATTGAATTACAGGGTTATGTCTCTCACATTCCTGCTACCGGTACTTTACGCGACCTTACCGTGATCGGCCAGCCGATGCGCACGGTCACCTGATGCGCACCCCACCTCAATTCATCTTGTTTTTGAACCTATTATAGCTCAACACCACAATGCCTTACAAGAAGCCCTTGCAGAGATAGATACATTAAAACCAGGAGTAAAATTTTCATACCAAGCACTTGCCAAAAAACATGGTTGCAGCCGAGATCAACTTTGACGCGTCAACACCAAGGTCAGGTCACTCAGGTGATACTCCACCAACAAGAGGCATTGCAGCGACGTCTAATCCACCCACGCGATGAGGTAGAGGTTGTAAATATATCAGAGAGCTTACAGAGAGGCACCTTATGCCTTCAAGGCAAATGGTAACTAATTTTGTAACGCCTCTGTGTCGTTGGGAGCCTTCCGAGAGGTGGATAACCCGCTTCCTCAACCGTCACGCCGATGTACTTCTTCCTGCGTGGACCACGCCTATGGAAGCTGGTCGTCACCACGCTGATTCTAGTGAGAAGTACCAAGTATACTTCGAACTACTGCACAGCAAAATGGCCGAGTACAACGTGCTACCTGAGAATACCTACAATATGGATGAGAAGGGCTTTGCGATTGGGGTCACTGGGAGGAGTAAACGGATCTTTGACAAGGTACTATACCACCAAAAGCACTTCAGGCAGAGTCTCCACGATGGTAACCGCGAGTGCGTAACCCTCCTAGCGGCAATATGCGCCGATGGATCAGTACTACCGCCTTGCATCATCTATCCAGCAGCTGGGCGAGCTGTTTAGGCGAGCTAGGTAGCCCTAATTAACCTAAAAAAACATGATATCTTCTTTACCACCTCACCTACTGGTTGGACGAACGACGATTTAGGTTTGACGTGGCTTGAACAGGTGTTTGAGCGGTACACTGCACCAAAATCTCGTAGAAGGTGGCGCCTACTTATCCTAGACGGTGATGGTAGCCATATAACGAAGGCCTTCATCGACTACTGCGACGCTCACAAGGTACTATTGATGGTCTATCCACCTCACTCCACCCACACGTTGCAGCCGTTGGATGTGGTTTGCTTCAAGCCGCTCGCCCAAAACTACACCAAGGAGCTAGATGCTTGCACTCAGAGAGGCCAAGGCATGGTCTCTATAAATAAGAGCGACTTCTTCAACCTATTCTGGCCGGCTTGGGTGAATACCTTCACCAAAACGTTGGTTGAGACGTCCTTCTCAGCCGCAGGTATTCACCCACGCAACGCCGACGTTGTACTCGATAAGTTCAAGCCACCAACTCTAATTAAGCTCGCAACTCCGCCTGAACAAACAGCACCTACCGCTGCACCTAATGCACCAAATTGGCTAAAAGCCAAGTCTCTATTGCGGGAGGTTGTGGGGGATGAAGTTAGTAGTCAATTAGGCCCGCTTGAACAGGCTATCCACCAACTCCACGTGCAGTTTGAGTTGGTACAACACGAATTAGAAGAGGCCAAAACAGAGCTGGCGACTCAGAAAAAGAAGCCAAAGAAGCAGAAGGTACTACCTCTATACACACGTCGAATTGAGAGGCATGGCGGCGCAGTTTGGTGGAGTCCTTGATCTAAACAAGAGGCCGACGCACGTGACCGCGCAAATGAGGCCTATGAGGAGCAGTTGGAACTGGAAAAGGCGACTAAACGAGAGCTTCAACAGACCAAAAAGCTACTACAACAAAAAGAGAAGGACGAGAAGCAGGCGCGGCGTACAGCAGAGAAGGAGGAGCGGGCCCGGGTCAAAGCTGTGAAGGCTGCTGGGACAGCACCACCTGTGTTCCTGCAGCTTTACTTCGTCTCTGAGCGCGCCTTCTTTCTGTGTTTGCGGCTTTCTTTTCTTCTGCTGAAGCATATTTGGGCAGCCGACCTCGCTTTTTTGGATTGTCAGTAGCTGCTGCTGGCATCCCAAGCTGACTGTGAAACGATGTATATGTTACGAGCCTAGCAGCGGCACGCGCGAATAACATTGCTGTCTACTGTAAGCAGGATCGAGGTGTTAATGACGGCAGAAAAGAGCAGCAACAGGAAGGATGGGGTGCAGAGATTCAGCTCTCGGAGCTGCACGATCGGTACAGCAGAACAACATACACAGTTGCTTAAGGGGTCAATCGGCCCGTATGGCTTCTGGACAGGCGATTTGTTGCGAGATCGCGGATTAGGCTTAGTGCTGTCCTCAAAATCCAGATGGGGCTTAGTTTTGTCGTCGAAATTCAAAACGGCGTAGCGCCTTCCTTGCAGCTCGAACTGCCCCAATTTCTGATCACTACAACGCGATAACGAAACGCAATTAGGATAATCTACTTACAGCAGCTAGAAACAGACTGTTGAAAGTATATATGCTTGAAGTCGAAGTTCTCTAATTTGATGTTAAGTGTTCGTGTTATAGTGCATGTCTAACGAATAAGTCGCTCTATACATTTAGACCAGCCAATCACACTGTGGGTGCTTGTACTTTGGCTTGCTCCGCGCTTGTTTGCGTCGCGTCGCAACGCGTCGCGTCGCGGCCCAAACTGTTGAGACACGAGTCTATGCGTGCTTAATATTTAGATTGCTTCTCCTTCACTTCTGGACGTGTTTACACCCACATCCTTTGTCTTAATGGACTTGTTCATCTTCAATCCGCGTTTTGGCGTACTACTGTGCAAGGCCTGTGCTTATGCTGTTCCGCCCTCACATCTACGTAGTCATATTATCACAAAACACCGCAATAGCGGTGGGTCTCATGGTGGTATTTCGGACTCTGCGTGCTTGTGGTGAGGAAAGTCAGCCTCTGCACTTGCAGATAGTCTTCGAGAAAAGTATTGTATCCGCGACCCAAACCAGGTCAATATTCAGAGACCATCGCCTACGGGCGCACCTATTCCAGGACTTGAAAGATATTGTGGCTACCAATGCAGCCGCTGCGATTTTACAACATCACGGACGAAGAACGCCCAGAAGCGCTTACAACAGCACCTCAACTCACATCGGTTACTCCCACGAAAATGAGGTGGGCAAGGAACGGACGTTAAGGGAATAAGGGACGACGAGGGACCTACATTTCACAAGTCTCTTGCCAGCGCTTCTTCGTTACGGGTGCGCAGAGCACCTACTTCAATGTCCAGAATCCTACCCAAAGCCTAGGACGGGGAAAGGCTAGGCATCCGCGAAACACCGACCTTCTCCGGGCACTTATCGAAGAGCAAGTCAGCTCCATCGACCTTGAGCAAGCGGCTAGGGCTCAAACATACAGACGTCAAGTCTCAAAGACTGAAATTTTTCTGTGGTTAGAGATGACGAGATGGCCACGGTACTTTGACGGCTTGAACATGGCCAATGTTGCACCTCTGGCTTACGCAGCCAACCCGCTCACGTAGCCCTCTTTGGTTACCCTAGGCGAGAGCTTCAATCGCATCATCGAACGCGCGTACCAAGCCGTCTGCAATGACCAGATCACCGTGTTTGACCAAGCAAAGCTGAACTGCTTTGTCACAGATCAGCCATCCAAGCATGAGCGCATGAGCATGCTCAAGCTCCAGAAGAACACCTTTCACGCTTACAAAAGCCTTTGGAATCGACTCCTCTGTTTTGTCTATCGTACCAGCCAGCCCAACCAAGAAGTTCCACTCCTGCATAGATTCACGAGCACCCAGCTTTTACATCTTGGCCAGACAGCGTTATGTGCTGAAAAGCTACTAGCTATAAGGCAGAGTCAGTTGAAGGATCAACCGAACTTGGACGCAGAGATACAAGCGGTCAGCAAGCTAGATAGAACATGCTTGCTTCTGTGCATATCTTTGCTCCACCACAATCTAGATGGGGATCATTTCGAAAGTGTGGTGCTCAGCTTCCTTGCTGTGCTATGGATCGACGAGAATGGAGGCGGAGTATTTCGAAGCCCATCGAGTTATTCTCCAGAATTATCCAAATCCATCAAGATGGCGCAGATGCTCATTGTGGAGAGGGCTGTAGTGGCCGCAAACGAAGGCGAGGTCGAATACCCATCGCATTTGCTTCAAGACATGATGACACGCTTCATGGTACGCGGCACTCGAACTCCCTTTGACTGGGCATTTCGCCTGCGAGCCTACGCAAAAAAGATAGTCAGCAACACCACCAATATTGGCTACATGATGTGGTCAGAGGATGCGCAAACAGTGACGTACCGCGACACTAGTTTCAGCATGGGTGCGCTGCGGGACTTCGTCGCGAGTTAATTAGGAAGAGCCCAGAGAGATTTGGAAGATCTGCTCCTCCTACATCCTGAAGAGCGTCGAGATGACGTTGTCCCCAACATCGCGCTTCATCGATTGAAAGAGGACCATAGCAATAGCCAGAAAGGTTGGAACTTCCTCCAGGACCCACGAAACGCAGATCAGCTCCGGGATGGAGGCGACTGGATCTTCAACAGGGTGCTTGACAACGACTGGCTGAAGGATGGGATGGTGAGCTTGACGCAAGAAGTCCAGGTTATCTGGAAGAAGGATGCGGTGGAGGCGTACTTCACCAAGCTTGATCAATTCCTTGAGCAGATGCTTCTTCTTATACACATTACATCCGGCCAACTTGCACGCGGTACTGAATTATTGTCCTTGCAACACAGCAATACAGCGCAAGGGCACCATAGGAGTATATTCATTGAAGAAGGCTTGGTTAGCACTGTCACGTCTTACCACAAGGGATACAACATCACCGGATCCACCAAGATCGTCCACCGATATCTTCCTAAAGAAGTCAGCGAGCTACTAGTGTACTACCTCTGGCTGGTTCTTCCCTTCTCGCAGAAGCTTGACACGTTAGTGTACAAGCGTATAGCGCCACCTTCATCGTTCCTTTCGCCTAAGGGAACTGAGAACTGGAAAGCAAGTAGGCTAACGGGCGTACTCAGCCGCGAAGGAAGAGCTCACTTAGAAACTCCGCTGAATATCTTGATCTATCGCCACATTGCGATCGCGATTTCGCGCCAACACCTCGTGAGCGGCGGCTTCAAGAGGGATTATGGGGTCGATAAGAAGCTTGCAGACGAACAAGCAACCCATGGTACTTGGGTTGCAGGTACAGTATACGCCAGGGGCCTCCAAGAAGCGCCGGGTCATATCAAGATGCGTAGCACGGAGTATAGGATAGTTAGTCGGGAGTGGTATAGCTTCCTGGGATTTCGAGTGTATCTTGGTGTCCATAAACTTCCACTTGGTGGATGCCGCGACCAGGGCCCTCCAAGTAAGAGGACACGTACATAGACATGAATTATTCCACGTTGTTATCCGGGTTTGTTAGTAAGCGTACTGAGCTAAAGTGTTGGACCAAGTTGCATCGCTGTAGCTGATGTGCTTGATGGTGTTAAAGTTTTGTGTTCGTAGCTGTGGTCGCGCTAGCGGACCGCCGCGCACAGACGCCGGGAACAATACCCGTTAACGTGTTTTATAAGCGAGCGCCGCGTACAGGCGAGCGCCGCACCCCACCAACTTTGCGCACCTCTACAGACACGTATCTCAACCACACTGTGATATAATATATTTATATTAACAGAGTTGATTAATCAGTATCTAAATTGTCTTTCTCACACGTACGTATATTATGCCCAGTCTCTCTACACCTTGTGCAGCGCGCAAGAGCCTGGCGGCTAAGACCTGACCGCTTTCCTCCTTGACGCTCTTCATAAGCAAGCTGCTGATCAGCCTCACGTTGAGCGAGTAGATCCTCTCCAGCTCCCTTTGTTAAGACCCCTCGCTTCTGGAGTCGCTTTTTCTTACGCTGCTTTCTCGTTGACGCTGCCTCGTTGGCTTTCTCAAGGCTGGCGATCCGATCGCGCATCAGCTCAGCTGAGAGCATCATCACTTCAGCCCCCTTCTTAAGCTGGTCAATCGCTTCAATAATCGAAGCTGGTGATGAGCTCTTATGCTTTTGAACGCGATCACGTATTAGAGTTGATTGAGCCTCAAGCTCACGTACGTTGCTGGGCGTACGAGCCTCCCAGAGAGCCTCTGCTATAGCAGCTGGAGTCGGCGTACGGAGCTGTATATCTAGCTTTGACAGAACAGCGTCTGGTTGGAGAGGAACAAGGCCTGCGCCTCGAAAGGCTGAGCAGATATTGGCTGACGTGAACGATTGATCAAAGGCTGCCTTGAAGGCTGGCAGAAACTCAAGCTTGGTAATGTAGTTGATGTGGTGGCGCATTAGAGCCTCAATCTCACGGCTGTACGCGCGCTTCAACGGCGAGAAGCAGCCAACGTCAAGAGGCTGGAGTAGGTGAGATGAATGAGGTGGCATACAGAGCGTATAGACATCATTCTCCTTGCAGAGCTCTTGAAACTCAAGAGATTGGTGGCTCTCGTGGCCATCAAGGATAAGCAGCCGACGTGCTCCAACCGTCTTGCCCTCTGTATGCTTAAGAAAGTGCTTTAGCCACTCAACTCCTAGCTCGTTATTTGTCCAACCGTTGTCACTGACTGCGATAGCCCAGTCTTGTGGGACATCCTCCTCCTCGTACCAGGCAGACAGGTGATACTGGCCAGCAAAGATAAGGAAGGGTGGGATCGTCCAGCCAGCAGCGTTGATCGCCTGGATCAACGTCACCCACTCACGATTTCCTGGCTGAACAGCCTTTGGCCTGCCTCTCCTCTCTGATCCTGTCGCCACAAGCTGAGTCGTGATCTTGCCCATCGCAAAGCCAGCCTCGTCAAAGTTGTAGACGTCCTCATCACAGATGCCGTACTTGGCTTTTGTCTGCTCTACGAGCTCAAACCAGCTTCTGATTAATATAGGATCCTCGCACAGAGCTCTCTGCCTGTCGTACGCTCGATTGAAACGTGTCGTAAGACTGTCTGTACGCTTAACAAAGTTGCGCGGCCAGTGGACGCCGGCCTGGCCTCCGCCGCGCGCAGCCAGCAGCTTATCAGCCATATCACGTACAGCCGCGTACGTAGGCGCAAATCCACGTTGATCTACGTCGAGTATATATCTGATAATCACCTCCTCTTCTAGCTCAGTGAGCTTCTTTGAGTTGGGCTGGCAATCGCGTCGGGCAGGCTTGCCATCGCGTCGGCGGCGGATCGTTCTATCAGACACGTTGAAGACTGCAGCAGCATGACGATTACTCTTAAACTGCTGAGTATTGATCGAAGAGAGAGCAAGTTGAACATCTGCTTCATTTGGAGCCATTTGAATAGCGTTGCGTAGAGCTATTGTATGTTGAGATAAGAGAGGTGCGCAAAGTTGGTGGGGTGCGGCGCTCGCCTGTACGCGGCGCTCGCTTATAAAACACGTTACTGAGCCAACACCTTTAAGCTTGTGCAGTTCACCATGTTTCCTCTATGCAAGACACCAACACACTACATTACCCATGGCTAAGGTGCGCGCGCCCACGCAACCGCCGTCGTCCACTCAGCACCGACAGCTGCAAATTCTGTTTCGCCATCCTGGCTATGACGATGGCAATAACGTTCTCTTCAAGCTGCAGGCCCCAGACACCGACGACGATGGGCAGCCAGGCCTTTATGCTCAACTCGCAATCGATGCCTGCGCCATAGTCACGGGAGACTTCGCCGGTCGGGGTTGGCTATCATTGTTACGCGACGACTGCGCTCCGATCGATCCCACGAGCACGCTGCACGAACGCAGTTACTACTTCCACCTCGATGCCGCCGAAGACCCGTACCCTATCGTACCGAACTTTCGTCAGTGGATCTACCCGCACGATCGCCTTCCTCTACACTGGCAACAGTTGACTCCTGAGGCAAACCGTGCCTCATCGAGCATGACCCTAGCACCTTCGAACCTGACGACCGCACTGCTCATGCGCGATGGCTCGTGTCGTCTTAGTGGCTGCCGCGAGCAGCTGCAGGTTGCGCACGTCGTGCCTCAGTCCGAACTCGATTGGTGGCGGGCGAACGACATGTCGCGATACAACACGGGCACAACTGCCACGCTTGACGACACGGCCAATGCGCTTCTCCTGCGCGCCGATCTCCACATCGCCTTTGACAAGCCTCGTATTGCTTTCGTACCCAAGCCGGTCACTGACGGCAGTATGCGACTTGTTGCACATCTGCTCGAATACTCGCCTGAGCTCGAGTATCTGTATCACAATCGCGAGTTGCATCCGACCGCAGTAGGAGTGGACATGCTGTACGCGCGCTTCGCATGGTCTGTCTTCACGCTGCTTGATGCATTTCTGGAATGCAAAATTGCTCGGCGGTTGACCTTACGTGCTGCTGATGCACGTTTAGCGGATGCACGGGGCTTCGTTACTGCCGATGGTTGTGAGCTTTTATCGAGTGCCGCGGCAAGGAGGCGCTCGCAAAGTCCGAAGAAGCGCAAGGCAGAACGTGACACCGTGACTGAGGTCGAGAACACAGTAATGGCTTCTAGCAAAGGTAGTCGAAAGCACAGACTGGATGCTGAAGTGGAGGACAAGTCCTCCAATACCATCCCAGTAAAGCGAGCGCGCCGACACTCATCTCCTTCTACTTCTGATTCCGGGGACGCATCGTCGCCCTCGCCTCTGACACCCACGTATCAGCCCACGAACACGCCCCTCTCGCCGCTAGGCCGCCAGCCATCGCCTTCGCTAAAACCGGAGCTAATGGCACAGACTTGGCTCGAATCTGAACGCCAGCATTCGGATCCTGACGGCACATGGAACGAAGAGCATGAATGGGTTCGGCGCGTCTGGAGCGGCAAGACGCTGGCAAACAGTGAGCTAGGACGGTGGTATGAGGCTATCGGGGTTGAAATCAGGGATGTGTGACTGTGCATGCTTGGCCCTTGGAGAAATTGAAGAGCTTGTAGGTGCAACGCACTTGGGACACCGGAACATGTTTCTAGACCGAGCTCGAAAGAGTGGGTTCAAGGTTACTCTCTGCTTCGCGCGGTCTTGCATGGTTGTGCTGCATCGTAAAGATACCCCAAGCAGCGTCCACAAGAACGCATCTCTATTATGGACTTTGATAGTTGCAAGCTCACCGGCTTCGCGTTCCCTAATCAACCGTGAAAGTTACCGTGAAAGCGCGGGCGAGCCAGAGAATTACGCTGAGAACGGACTTTCGAGTGTAGCGTAAGTGATTCGGAGCGTCTCTTCATCAGATTATACGGCTTGAGGGTCGTGCAATAAGGGCGTCTCAAAATGGGAGCTATGTTGGCGCACTGCTGCGGGTGTTGATCTTCGTGTGATTTAGTAACGAGGACGCTCGGACGACCCGGCCTTCGAGCCCACGTCCATAGACTTATCGCATTACCAGCAATGAGCTTCGCTTTGACCTTGAACAGCAGAAGCCTGAGAAGCGTGCGCGGGTCAAAGAAGAGCGAGACAAGGCAAGGGCTGAAGAGTGCGAAGAGATAGAGGGCGCAGAGTTGGATGACAGTAAGAAAGGTATATAGTTGCACTAAGTTAGTATGTGTGAAGTTACAAGGTCTCCAGCAAGGCCTGAGGAGAGGCAGCGTAGTGGTGCGGCTGCGCATCGTGATCTTTCTACAAGAGCGCCCGTTTTGGAAACCCCAACCCGCAACGCTCGCAGCGACCGCACCCCTAATCTGCCAGTGCGTTTCATAGATTAGACTACTGTCGACCAGGTCCATGTAACATTCCATTAACACTTCGGGCGATAGTGAATATGTTGCGTGGTTCTACAGAATACTTTTATGTGTTGACTGTTTGCGTGATTGGCACGCATCTGGTGCACGGATGTGGTGGCGCCAAGATCGCCCCCCGTTCTTGAAGCGCCTGCACCTCTCTTCGCTGGTCCTACCGCCTCGTATTTGCTGCAACATCACGCAGCATGATGAAGCTTTCAACGAATCTCG